>OX387356.1:4036700-4659200 GCA_947563465.1 Archips xylosteana
AGGAATGTTGCAGTTTTTTTTCGAAAAAGACCTCATAAAATCATCGGAAATAGTTTCTGGGTGCCACGAGTAGGTATAATGTCAACTCGCCACAGGGCGCTGTAGTCGATGTTTCTCTAACTTCAACTATTTTTTTTACATTTTTTGGCATGTCATGCCGTTGCGGAAAAATATTTTATTTTATTTTAAAACTAGCGACCCGTCCCGGCTTCGCATGGGTGCAATGCTGATACTAAATATACAACTATATTATTATATGTTTCTCTACTATATTACGTATATGCATGTATTATACATATAAACCGTCCTCTTGACTCTATATATTTTAAAAAACCGCATCAAAATCCGTTGCGTAGTTTTAAAGATCTAAGCATACATAGGGACAGACAGACAGTGGGAAGCGACTTTGTTTTATACTATGTAGTGATAATACTGTAGCTAGAACACTTTGAAAAACCAGAAAACAAATTCTGCGGGAATTTAACCCTGTACCACAGAATAAGTAATAGTACTAACGTACGTGCCTGTACGCTTATTGTCTAAGCTTAACTTGCTATCGCATTCATTATTTCTTTTTGTCAAACGGTACGAGATAGTGACAGAAAGATATGGTAAAAGCGGCTTAGGCTCAAAAACTCACTTTCCCGAAATGTGCACTTTTTCTAAGGGTACACTTGTTTAAGGGCGCCTTCCGGGAAAGTGATCCTTTAAACTTTAGACGATCACTTTCTCGGAAGGCGCACTGTCTCAAAAAGTGCACTTTTTCCAAATAGAGCACTTTTTCAAATAGAGCACTTTCTTAGATGGTACATACTATATACCTATATATATAGAATATTCGATAAACGGTAAAAATGCACGAGCACGAAGGATTTATCTATAGGTAAAAATGTTAACATCGCCATCATAGCTTAGGATCTTCATCTAAGGAAAACTTTGTGGTGTAGATGACATTTTTGACTAGTGTATATTTTAGGAAAGTGTGCGTTTTGAGAAAATGTACTTTTTGGGAAAATGCACTTACCGGGAAAGTGTCCTTAATGGGCAAGTGTACATTTTCCGGAAAGTGCACTTTTAGAGAAAGTGCACATTTCGGGAAGTGAGTTTTTTGAGCCTAAGCCGTGAAAGCGATGGCATGCGTCCACGCGTTAAACAATACGGCCTCGGGTCTTTGTCAATCCTGCGAACTAAAACCCTCTTAAGAGTGAAGTTCTAAACGTTGGACATCTTTACGCCACCAGTTAAAATTAACCACAAAATTGTGTAGGTACTTTTCGTGTCACAGCGGAATTAATTTCAGTTAATAGTTTGGTGTTCACTAATATTCAACGTAGACCGACTTTTTGATCTTCGCCGGTAAAATTGAATCCAATCATCATCATCATCATTTCAGCCGTAGGACGTCCACTGCTGGACATAGGCCTCCCTCATTGATGCCCAATCATTACGATTGGAAGCGATTTGCATCCACCCTGAACCTGCGGCCTTCACCAAATCGTCCGTCCATCTCGTTGGTGGACGTCCCACGCTGCGCTTGCCAGTCCGTGGTCTCCATTCCAGAACTTTTGGCCCCCAACGGCCATCTGTTCTACGTGCTATATGGCCTGCCCATTGCCATTTCAACGAGCTAATCCGTTTGGCTATGTCGGTGACCCCGGTTCTTCTACGGATCTCCTCGTTTCTGATTCGATCCCGTAGAGAAACTCCAAGCATAGCCCTCCAAACCCAATCCAATAGTCAAAAAGTAAAAATTTCTGAAGTTAGATTGTATTAAGTTATTTATTGTTTGCAGATGTGAACATTATTTGCACTGGCAAGTCCGGTCACGGCTCGATGCTGCTTCCGGAAAACTGCGGGGAAAAGGTACCTACTAACCTCGTAAGGCCCACCTCAAGTTTGCCTGTCAGAATATCAAACTTAATGTCAATCATGAAAAAAAAAGTTGCTTAGATGTAGGTAGGTCAAGATAGGTACTTACGAGTATGTATATAAGACGTTGAGGCTCATGAGGTTAAAAAAAATCGCATTTCGCCGGGTGACAAGCAAAACTCACTAAAATTTCTGTCGCTGCTCTTTAAAAAGTCGTATCTAGTTAGTAATTTCATACGAGCTTAGTTTTAAGTAGGTATTTGATACTTGGTGACTTATTTTTCTTGTCGCCCGACGATTTGTTCTCCAGTTTGACTACCAGATGAGGTTCCGAGTTCGATCCCCGCTCGGGCAGATAGAGTCGATAACTTCTGATTCGCTAGTTGGATTTTAGTGCCTTCAGTAGTTTTCCAAATGTTATTAATAAATCTTTAAACTTATTGTATTTTGCACGCATTTCCGATCAGTTTTTAAAAATCATCAAAATAAATCAAAAAGAATCAAAACGGCGGATCCACCCACATACATACATACACATCACGAATCTCGAAAACGGTTAGCAGAGCTTTCGTGTGCTCTACTATGTTTCGGGGCTCATTATTTCAGGCGAAAGACGTCTACTGCTGAACATAGGCCTCCCCCACGGCTCGCCAAACAGATTGGTCCTGCGCCTTAAGCATCCAACGTGTTCCATCAATCTGAACCATGTTGTCGCTCCATCTTGTTGGAGGCCTACCTACACTGTGTCTTCTGGTCCGCGGACGCCACTCGGGAACCTTTCGGCCCCATCGGCCGTCAATTACTTAAGTCTGGCTACGGGGCAGGGCTACTTTTAGCAATTTTTTTTTGGTTTTGATCTCAATTATAAAATCACACGCTTACGAGTGTATAAATCTATCAAATACAATGCGCTAATGAGCGGTTACCATTAAGTAACGGATTGGATGGAGTCTATCTAGGAACGGTCGGAATGGCGCTGGCGCGTTGCCAATCGTGCGCCGTTTACACGCTTAATGAAGGAAATTATCTCCAGCGCACTTACTTCAATAAGCAATTACATTGTGAATTACTGAACAGAACAGAAATAGACAGCCTGCAGCGGAAGACGCGTATATGCCTCCAATAACAAGGAGCGATGATCTCATTGAGTACCTTATGTAGTTTATGAGTTTATCCATTACTAGCTGTAGTAGATTAAAACGTGGTTTTTCGTAGGAATGAGATATTTTCCCGTGGTAAAAAATAGCCTATGTCACTCTCCAGCTCTTCAACTATGTCCATACAAAAAATCACGGCAATCCGTCGCTCAGTTTTCACATTTACAATATTAAGTATGGATATGGATTCCATTACAAAAACACGGCTTTATTAAGGTATTACTGTACTCCATTCCGTAAGATATTCATCAATTTATCTGACCCCAGAGAGCACATCTTAATTATTCCGGAATCCCTGTTTTAATTCGTACGACTGGCATTATTTAAATGAAGGCAAACCAAATTATACCACCGTTTTTACATTTGTAATGTTTCTTAATACTTTAATACATTTTATATTTGAAAGAGTGTGATTGTGTACAGTCAGATACAAGAAAAGCAGTGTTAGTTACTAGTTTATATCGAAAAAAAAGGAAAAAGGGAACAAATATCATTGTTACATTATATACTTAATACGAGTATAGCAACACTCTTCTAGATTTCGGTACAACGATGCAAGTATTCGGAACGACTAAAGTCTTTTACTTCACAACCCGATTGCACTTACAGCTCCCCGATCCGTTAAACTGACAGCAACTTCGATCAACAATGACAGCAACAAGCAAAACTTAATTCGAGAACAATTCTAATATTGTTTTTTTTTTTAGTTAATTTTAGCCTTTATTGTCATGTGTTTGTGTTCATAGAAGCAGTAATGTGTTAGGTATATAGGTATTTAAGGGTAGGTAAGGGATTATTTTGAATTTTACGCAAAGTAACCCATCTTCGGACCAACAATTGTAATTGTTTTTTCTGGGCAAAACTAGCTGAACATAAATTACTTATTACTCAAGACTGTACATAGACGGACTTAACGGACCCGACAGCTCTAAGCTCACAGGCGATAATAAAGTTCTAGTCTCAAGGCGATACCCTTATTAATGACAGGTCCAGCTATTTTAATCTCGAATAATAACCTCTTTACCCTCATTCGTTGAGACAAATGAGAGGATCAAATATATTATATCATCATCAGTCGGAAGGTTTCCACTGTTGAACAAGGCCTTATCGATGGTAGAATGGATTGGTCGACGTCGTATATTTTATTTATTTACTAGCTGTTGCCCGCGACTCCGTCTGCGAAGAATAATAGGGGTATGAATAATAGATGTTGACCGATTCTCAGACCTACCCGACAACACACAAAATTTCATGAGAATCGGTCGAGCCGGGTAAGTATCAAAATATATAAAGTTTAAAATTAATAATGGACTTAATACATAATGGTCATTTGATATAATGCAATTTTCTTGGAAATTCTCAACTTTACAGGATTTTCATAAAATAAACCTAACCTAACCTAAACCAATCTATAGATTACACATTTAAAAAAAATCGTTTTATCAATAGTTTCATAGAAAATTTTAGTATATATTATGACCATTATGTATTTCGTCCATTATTCGTTTTAAACTTTATATATTTTGATACGTTCCCGTCGAGCCATTTCGGAGGAGTTTGGTAACAAACACCGCGACACGAGAATTTTATATATTAGACTAGCTGTTGCCCGCGACTCCGTCTGCGAAGAATGGGGGGAGGGGATAAAAATGCCTACGACCTACCGAATACCTACGGAGAAAAAAGTTTCATAAAAATCGGTCAAGTCATTTCGGAGGAGTTCGATAACAAACACCGAGACACGAGATTTTTATTTGATTTAGGGGCCGTTTTACCAATCTCTCATAAGTTAATGATATTTTTGACGTGACAACGTCTAATAAATCGATGAACGCCGGCTGCATACACGAAAAAGCATGACTCATTGTAACGTTACGTAACGTTACATGTACCTACAGAGCAGTGACGTTAGTGTGGCGTTAGTTCAAACAGTGAGTGACGTCAAAAATCTAGTCGTTTGGCCCCGTATTAGCTATCGCACTATCTCAAGATAATCGTGTCAAGATGAGCAGCTGAGGGCTCGTGGGGCGAGGGCTTTAGCCTTCTAACTGACAGCCGTTTGAATTAGAAAACAGCTTATACACTTTGTAAGGTTTTCTAAGACAAAAAAATCGCTACAATTAATTCAAAGATTTTCTGTATGTGTCGGAAGATCGAAACGGCTTCAGTCCCACTTTTTAAACCCCGACACAAAAAGAGGGGTGTTATAAGTTTGACCGCTATGTGTGTGTGTGTGTGTGTGTGTGTGAGTCTGTGTGTCTGTCTGTCTGTGGCATCACAGCTCTTACACGGGTGAACCGATTTGGATGCGGTTTATTTATTTGAAAGCAGGTTTCTTGGTAATGGTTCTTACACATGTTTCATCAAAATTGGTTCAGGCGTTTCAAAGTTATTAGCTCATTTGTTAGCTGAGGAAGGGATCTTAGACGCATAATAGGCATTTACTATATTTTCAAACATATGTGTGACCTAATTGCTTTGGGGGTTTTGAAATTTTTAATTTATAGTTATTATATGGGGGGAGTACTCTATCGTATGGAGTAGAGCAGTGTTTTTCAAAGTGTGGTTCGCGATCCCCCGGGGGTCGCGAGACCTATCCAGGGGGGTCGCGAGGCTCGGCTCCGAGAAAGTCTTGTGACTAGATGGAATGAATTTTTTTTAAGGATGTAGATGGGTTTCAAGGTTAATCGTACAAATTGGGTTTTGGGGGGTCGCGAAGGAATTTTGATGGTCATTAAGGGCCGTGACGCCAAAAAGTTTGAAAAACACTGGAGTAGAGAAACACTGCGCTGCCTCATTGTTATGGGCTTCAATGTGATCTGCAAATTTTAATTTTTTGCAGGTTCACTACATAATTAACAAATTCATGGAACTCCGAGAGTTCTACCGCCGGAAGTTAATTGACGACTCCAGCTTGACTATCGCCGATATCACTACAATAAATCTGACAAAACTACAGGTAAGTTTTTTTTATAGTACACTCAGCACCAGTAGTAGCTGGACAGTTAACATATTCAGCGCCAAGAACCCACACGGTGTTACCAACACTCAAAAATATTTATCCCTAAAACTTAAGTTAAAACCCCTAAAATTGACAAAATTATTAGGAAAACCCCCTAAATATGTAATTATTACAAAAATAATCACTACATAGTATAAAACAAAGCCGCTTCCCGCTGTCTGGCCCTGTGTATGCTTAGATCTTTAAAACTACGCAACGGATTTTGATGCGTTTTTTATAATAGATAGAGTGATTTAAGAGGAAGGTTTATATGTATAATACATGCGTAATATCAGCATTGCACCCGTGCGAATCCGGGGCGGGTCGCTAGTAAATAATAAATTAAACCTGTAAAATAAAGAAGTAATTACTTTGACACTATGGTGACATTTGTTTTTCGTTCTACTCCGCATTCTTGGTAACGAGAAACTGAACTAAATGTCGCTAAGCCGCTAAGTTACCAAATAAACACCTATGATTGGCTACATTGGGCTACCTCAGACCTTTTATTTTTTTTATTTATAAAAAAGATGACAAATATAATATGAAAACTACGAAAGTATACGAAGGCGAAAATCCCCAAAAATATCCCTAAAATCACATCCCACTTAATGACCCCCTAAATTTTGGGGGAAAACCCCTATGTTGGGAACCGGTGTGCTCTGTGTTCGTAGGCTGTTTTCACTACAAAGCGGAAAAACGCTGCTACTGGCTACGAGCGCAGCACGTAGCAATGCGTGGCAGCGAAAGTGTTAAAGACATCAATCAAAACGCAATCCTTTTGTGTAATTTTCACTTAATTTCAGAGACCGAAAATAATGAACAGAAGACGAAAAAGTAAATAAAAAATTTATAGGGTGTCTCAAACATCAACAATAACCTGGTATCGGGCGGGAAGCCGAGTTGTAACAGTTCTGAGGAAAAAAAAACAAACATGCATGTCACTCAGTTAAGCAGTAATAGGCATTGTTCGAAAATATCTAGTACTAAAAGTAATACTACATACACAGCCTGCGTATGATTTTGGCCTGCGTACCATATTAGTGTTTAGGAACAATCTGCATAAGAATGAATTAGTGACGATCACATTTCTCTGGGCTACAGTACAAATTTAAAGTAGTTCTAAATTCATTATATTGTCTGTAGTATTTTAAACCAATGTGTCTTTTAAAGGAGCGTGGTTTAACCTTTTCAACGCCAACGACACATATAGGTGTCACAAAGTACATTGTCAAAGTGATCTTGACACAATGACATAAGATTCAAAGCAGGTTTACGTTTTGTCGAGGCTTGGCATTGCAAGGGTTAAAGACGTCGACGTGGTTGAGGTACTAACGATCTAATTAAAAAGAATAATAATAATAAATTATTAGCCTCGCCCTGAGGATACTAAATGTTCCAGAACTTAAGTATTAAATAATATGTATATCCGAAATAAACTTAAGCTAAGTTTGGAATGATTATTTTTTAATCAGTTCTTATGTACATTTTACAATGCGACAAAAACCTGCGGTATCCGTAACAGTTTGTTTAATCAAATAGCTTGTACAGTCAAGAAATTTAATTTCCAAACCACCTAAGTTTTTTTTTAATAAGTGGCATCAGTCCAATGGTACCCACCTCAGTTTGAATATCGTACAGCAAACTGTCTTCATAAGAGCTATTTTTTTTAAATAAATGGCGTCTGTCTAATAGGACAATTATGCCACCATAAGAGCTAAGCTACGTTGTTGCTTTGACGTGTTGAATTTGACATTTCCACCTTTTATTCTTTCAGTCTTAGTGGTTAGTGTTGCTAACCACCTTATTCCTTGAAAGCCTTGGTAAAATAGATACTTTTCATCTCTCATACTCGGAAAGTGAGGCAAATCATATCTGACATATGGGAGGATAACTATTATTTTCTTCCCTAGGGTAGATATGAATTAAAAAAAATAAAGGCATTGGCTGTCAACGGAACACATACGCATTCAGCCAAGCATTACGGCATATACATGGAATAATTAAGTATTGAGATTTTTTTTCTTAATTAATCATATTACAAATTTTATAATGCCAGTGAAATGTTATTAAATTAAATTATTAATTTACATTAGTTTTTTATTTAGTGACTTAAATCAGAAAAGTTAAAAAATATTAAGAAAAAAAAACAAGGTAAACGACAATGTTATAGTCCACACAGCCTATCTCTATACAGCTTAACTCCTTGGTTCAAATTGGTTATTTAGTTATTTTACAAATAAATTTACTAAAATACCTACTTTATCTACTGTTTTCATTGATTATTATATTGAATATATTAAATTTTGTTAAATTAATTATTAATTAACAATAAACTCTATTGAAATATTTTACAACGATCATATTGACCGGTTTAGACATTTTTATTTATTACTTTCCTTTCTTTCCTTGTAGTCGAAATGAAAAGCAGAGTGTTTAACTCGGGAAAAACACCAATATCACCCTCGAAATATTGCCACCCTCGCTGTGCTCGGGTGTCAAGTAACCTCGAGTGATATTGGTTATTTTCCTCCCTTGTTGAACAATCTACTATTTTTTCTGTGCATTGCGTATGTTTAACGACATTTTTACGAAATGGTTAGGGAATTAAATTCCTTGACCGTATGTGCGGCCGCCTCAGTCTTACTGCGATCTCGGCCGTCAGGCCAGCCAACATTGTGTCGGCTAAAGCCCAGAGGAGCTACTCCGAAATTCGAAAATCGAGGTATAATTAGACGTAGTTTAACGAAAAGGATCCAAACCACTGACATTTCCTTCTTTAATTTATCTTTTGTTGGTACTGAAACTAGATCCAAAATCAAAAAGCGACTTGTTGAGGGTTGGATCCTTTTCGTTAAACTACGTCCAATTAAGATTTAACTAAATGACAACGATTTTTTCAAAACTGTTATAAAACTTGGCCCCTCGCCCGATACCAGGTAGTTGTTGACTTGGGACACCCTGTATGTAGCGAATGTGTTTTGACTAAGTATTTCAATTTCAACAGGGTGGACTCCAAACCAATATAGTACCGGAGCAGTTTACAGCGACATTCGACATCCGCCTAGCCACTAACGTGAACCACGAAATGTTCGAGGAACTGGTAGTAACGTCAACGATGTGTAATATTAAACATGCTTTCGACAATACTTAAAACACACTAACAAATGAGAAATAAAATTAACTACTATCCTAGATAATTGGTTCGAAAGCCGTTATATCACTTAATCTAGACTTTTAGATGAAAATTTACTTAAAATCGCTAAGCTTGAGATCCATTCTCAGAATAGTGGCGTCTTTGAAAAACCATCAAGAGCTTACTCAGAGCTGTGGCATCCTAGAGAAAGAGTTATATTAGTTTTACTAGCCATAAACAGAAAACACTTCTCATCTAACACAATAATCATAGCATTAGGGTTAATTACTTAACGAAAATTTAAAGAAGAGACAAAAGTTAATACTGAAGATCACGGAAATAAAAAAATAGCAGGAGTTTCATATAAAATATATCTCCAAGTAATGTTTACTTCTGCATCTGTTTCGTATTTATGTGACACTTTTGTTCTTTTACGAGATTTTAGAAATGACACAAATATCAAGATTGATTTTTTGGAGTCTTTTTGTATTTTTTATTTTTAACTCCAAATTTTTTACTTTTATGGTCATCCTGTGAAATCATAATATTTTTATACTAAATACAAACTGAAACTGACTGAATTTTGACCAGTGGTGGTGTAGGGGTTTAGCACGCAGCACGGAATGCTGAGGACCTGAGTTCGATTCCCAGCGCTGGTCTCTTTTTCTGGGTTTTTTCTGTGTATCCATGTTTCAGTTTGTATTTAGTATAAAAATATTAATGACACAAATTTTAACATGATTATTATAGACGTGTGTTGTACGCATATACCTTGCTACACTAAATTTTACAGATTCCTTTATGTAAAGATAAACTAAAGTGAATTCTCGTCACTAGCCCTTTGTGTAATCAATCATAATATCGCCATAGTTCTAGGAGATTTCCTGCCCGACGATAACATTATCCGCGATTTCTAATTTCAGATCAATCGGTGGTGCAGAGAAGCTGGAAACGGGGTGAGATGTGAATTTGATCACAAGGACGCATACGTAAAACCAACTGTCATGGACCACACCAACCAGTACTGGGTTGCCATGAAGAAGGCTGTTGAGGACATGTGAGTGAGAAATGCCAAATAATTTTAGTGTGGAGAAGTTAGTGTTTCCACAGAGACAGATCAAAACCATTTTCGTCATCGTCGTGTAATAAGAAACAATACCTTCATCATTATCCCTCGCCAGTAGAAATAAAAAAAACTGCGTTCTTAAGTATCTCTTTTGTCCGAAATCAGGCCAATTATACAGAAGTAAAGATAGAAAAATGCAGTCTTACATTTGGCGCGGATCCACATCGTAGGAACATGAGAGATCAAGAAAGATAATCCTTCAAGTTTAAGTAAATTTTTAACGTAAGTAATTTTATCAGTTAGTAAAAAACGATTAACTGACAAATTTTAAGTACTTATTAATCTGGCTGTCGAATATCGTACCGTGAAAGTTTAGTAGAAGTAGTTTTTGTTTAGTTTATCAGGTTTTTTTTTTGTTGTGTTGTATTATTTTTTGTGTTTTATGTACAATAAAGTATTTAAAAGTTTAGCAGTAATAGCAAGTGATAGCAATAGCTATTCTACATACAACAAAATTCGCCATATTAGCCGCAATTCGGTGGACTTTGGGATGTTTGCATAAAGAGTTTAAAATAAACATTTTGGGAGCATTACACACAGATCTAATCGAATCTATTTTAATTTCATTCTTAGGGTTCAATATCCAAAGTTCCCAAACGGAAAGTAGCTTGCCCGTTTGTTACAAACTTTTTTTCCCGTTCCGTTACCATTTTTCATAAACTTTATATGACCGTAACGGAATGGAGGAATCGAAAATTATATGAAAGTTTTAGGACACTTTTTTTCTCCTAGTAGGATCGAAAGAGCTCGTGATTCTGAGCAGAAATCACATAAAACTTTTCGAATTTAAAAAAAAGTCAAAACGTATAAGAAAAAATAAAAATGCCCAGAGAACAAACGCTTCTTCTGCTATGTCGGTTTAAGTGTAAACAACTGTTGCATTTTTGGTCTTCCAGAGGCATCAAACTCGTTGCTGGCACGATGCCGGCAACCACGGACGCACGTTTCCTCCGCAGCACCACGCATGCGCTAAACTTCTGTCCCACGCGCCGTGCTGCGGCCTCGGCGCACCAGCGCGACGAAAGCTTGCCGTTGGACGTCTTCGTGGACGGCATAACTGTCTACGAGAAGATTCTGCTGGCCGTCGCTAATTTAGAATAGACGCTTTTATATTTCGCCGTGGTCGCAAGAGAGGCAATGAATAGAATTTAGTGTTTGGAAAGGCCCCACAACTATGAGCAAAAGTCCATACTTAACCCCTCGTATGCTTAATATACGGATGCGAGCCAATCAAAGGCATTCTTTTCCATTTTTATTTATATCTATGAAACTATAAAATAACAGTTGATGCACTTTTTTTTTCACTTCCCGCATACGACGGGTTATTAACTCACATTACTATTTTTTTTTAATTATGCTGCAAGCAGGTTAAAAAAGCAGAAAAGCAAAGGTGGAGCTGGTAGACAGTGGAATAAAAAAGCGTCAAAAAAGATTATCGAAAGAATAAAACAGAAGTTTAACTATGTGATTTTTGTATTATTTCATCGTTTTTCCCAAAGTGTCAGAATAATTTGCAAAACCCAATGGAATTACTTATTGGGATGTGTTTGAACTCTTCACAATCGTATTGAAATGCAATCCATACTAATATTATAATGTTAAAGTGTGTATGTTTGTTTATCCTTTTTTCACGTCGAAACTGAAGTGCTGATTGCTGTAATTTTTTATATGGACATAGTCGAAGGGCTGGAGAGTGACATAAGCTACTTTCCACCCCGGGAAAATATCTCATTCCCAAGGGAAAACCCGTTTTAACCTAATTCAGCGGGAGCGAAGCCGCGGGCATCAGCTAGTCCTCTATGACGTCTGGGTATGACACTTGTTGCTGAAAACTAACTAGCTTTGAAGCTGAAAGCACCGCGTTGTCAAAGCTTCGAAACTCTGATGCAGACATAGCTTCCAAGTGCGTCAATGCAGAGCTCCCAACTACATAATACAAACAGCTCTACATATATTTATCCTTCTTTTTCAGGGTTTTTGTCATACTGGTCAGAAGATTAGAGGGCTTATGGTGTAGTTCTAGTGTGAATTTGGGACATCACAATGAAATTAGATTAAATATTAAGTAACTTTGTATGGACCAAACCAAAAAAAGGGACTAAAAAATTAATAAAAAGTAATATATCATTCCATCATACTCCTCTTGGCCATCAACAAGCTATAGGCTTTGCTCTTTTTTTTTGTTACACACTGTATATTCTTTTCCTTAGATAACTCCAATTTACTCGCTTTATCGTTATCAATATCATTTCCTTAAAAAAAGGAGACGTCACTTGAGTTACGATTCGACAAACCTGCCGGAATCGTTCGGAAATGATTTCCTGTCGCAAATCTAATAGGCGTCGTAAACGAACTGAGGGCATTCAAGCAATTTCTGAACCGATGTTCACTAACCGTACTTTAGCCAAATTACTATTTTACGTCAATTTTGTAACTTTAACTGGTGGGTACTCTGTTTAATGAGGACTATAAAATTAACCTTGAAATAAGGCTGTTGGAAACTTACTAGTTCGCTTAATGGTTTCACTTATTTTAGGCATTCTGTGCTTTGAACGAATTAGGAGTTCATTTTCGAGATCTTCGCTCAGTGTCCGATTACTACTACTACTAACCACTATACTATCATACCACAATAACATACTACCATCATATTACTATTAACCATCATAGACGCTTATACTGCGTTATACAGGGTGTTACATTGAACGTAGTACAAATTAAGTAATTCCGGCTCAGTTAACGATAGAGAACAAAATGCACGAATTGAGTAATTAAAATACTTCGTAATTAACTTTTGCTTATTTGCTAACAGAATAAAGAAATTAAAATCTCCTAGTGTTGTCACCCATCATGACGTCACGTTTACTTGACGTATCTATTCCTCAAGCTTTGTTATCAGTTATCAGTGTGTCAAAACATCAAAACAAATGATAAGGAGCAACAAGTGATATCTGTTAAAAATATTTTTTTATTAGAAAGTAAAATTAACTGTTAAGTTCAAACGTACTTCAGCAAGTGTTCGAAATGTCCACCTCCTTCCTGAACACATAGCTCTGCACGTCGTCGAAGATTTCTTTGCACTCTGCCGAGTACGAACTCGTTGGTTTTTACTACCTCAAACGCCTGGATTATTTTTTGGCGGAGCTCCAGAACAGTATCAGACTCTCGTTTGTATACCAGTCTTTTGAGCTCACCCCACAAAAAATAATCCAGTGGAGTTAGATCCGGGCTACGAGGCGGCCATTCCACTGGACCACTGCGTCCTATCCAACGTCCAGGGAACTCTTGGTCCAGGTAACTCCGAACCCGCAGGGAAAAATGTGCTGGAGCTTCGTCTTGTTGATAGTGCATGTTTTGCAAATTTTGTTCGGGAATTTGTTGCAACAGCATTGGCAACTCGTTTCTTAAAAAGGCTTCGTACTTAATTCCATTTAAATTACCTTCAATGAAATAAGGTCCTATGACATAATTATTGAGAATACCCGCCCAAACATTAACTGAGAAGCGTGTTTGAAACGAGTCTCGCCGTGTCACATGAGGATTGACATCACTCCACCAGTGCTCGTTGTGTATGTTAAACAGTCCTACTCTGGTGAAGGTAGCTTCATCTGACCATTAAATTTTTAAGGTGTTGGTTTTGTAATAGCCAACGACAAAACCGTACTCTCCTGGAATAATCTGCTAAGACAATATCTTGCACCCGTTGAAAGTGAAACGGGTGTAATCCTTCGGCATTCAAAAGTCTCCAAATAAAAATGTGGGTTGTACCAAATCGTGCCGCGGCTTGTGGTGCTGGCTTCTGGGTGGCGGATAAAATACCTAAGTACTCGTGTTTTAAAAACCCCTGAGTACCTTGGACGCCGGCCTCTACCTTGGGCATGAGCTGGGACCGTAAACTGTCCATAGTCTCTCAAATTCTGTACACTTGTGTTGATCAATTGACGAGTGGGGATTGAACTCTCCGGGTATCGCTCATGAAATAGTTCTTGTGCCCTCATCGTACTCTGCGATGTGAAATAAAGTTCTACCATCACTGATCGCTGAATATTAGTAAACGGATAAGCAGGAGGCATGACTTCTGTTTAAAATTAAACTGCGACAATAAAGAATCAAACGAAATGCTGGTTTGTTATGACAAATAACTTCAGTAATGTGTCAGAATGAATTTTACTCATAAATTATCAACATAGGAAAACAAAAAGGTAAGTGTTCACTACAAAACTAGATTCAAACTTTTTTCTTTTAACTCTCTAATTAGGGTAACCACGATGAGACCGAAAAATAGGAAAAATTTAAACAGCAATATTAATTAATTAAGATGACTTTAACAACACGAGACCTAGTAGAGGCGTTTAGCATCAGGGAGACGAAATTAAAAAACAAGAGTTGTATTACGTTCAATGTAACACCCTGTAGTGGTAGTCAAGCGGACGTTTTTTTTCCTGAAAAGATCTTTCTTTCTTTCTTTTTTTTCTTTCTTTCTGCCAAGTTTCTTGCGGCGCATTCATCTTGGCAATGATGATCCTTCGGAAAGCGCTATGGTAGTTTAAAAAAAAAAGTGACATGTAAAAGAGCCCTTTTTGGCCTAAGTACTTGCAGAATAAACGTTTTGATGTTTTTATTTTTATTTTTG
Organism: Archips xylosteana; assembly: GCA_947563465.1. Classification (NCBI taxonomy): domain Eukaryota; kingdom Metazoa; phylum Arthropoda; class Insecta; order Lepidoptera; family Tortricidae; genus Archips; species Archips xylosteana. Next base: position 4,051,623 of record OX387356.1, read on the forward strand.
ACGCTCTTATGCGTTTCAGGCACTGAACAAAATTCGTAAGAAATGTATGAAGTGAATGCTTTGAGGCAGCAGTATTTATTTATTTCATTATAGGCAGAAATTGCGCTGTGAAATTCAAAATACAAAAGATTTGAGAGACTTTTAACATTGCTATACTTCGGAATATACATGCGAAATTGCATTTGAAATTTACCGTGAGCCATACGGTTAAGGAAAATATCTTGAGACTACACTGTACTGTGTGTCTTGTGACTTGGTGTGCGTAAAGTTCCCAATCCACACTGCAGCGTGGGAACTGCAGCCTCTCATTCCAAGGGAAGGCCTGTGCCCTGCCATAGAACATATATAGACAGAGATGATGATGATGATAATTATTCTTTTCTCTTTGCTTAATAGGAGAGAAAGCGACGTCTGTTAAAGAGGTGCCAACAATAGGTTAGTTTACGCTAATAAAATGATATCAAACATTTTTTTAGCATGAAACATGTTTCACCAAATAGAGTTTCAGAATTTTTTACAAGGAATTAATTAACACCTACGTACCTAAACAAATTGTTAGCGAGCCGTTGTCGATAGTTTAACTACAGGAAACATTAGCGGGTAATTTACGAACTTGTTGCTTCGTTCAATTTCCTTGCGAACAGCGAACCTTCAATTTACACGTTATAAACGTTGGTTGTACTGATACGAATCTTTCAGGTAATGGAAGCAGGCGTTGTACGTGTAATAATCGACGTTAGCTTACGACAAATATGTAAGCTCTTATACAATTCTGTTAGGTACTTAAAACACCTTGAATTTTTTATCATCCAGCAACAAGATAAGTTCGGATAAACGAATGTATTAAAGAGTATCCATTAGGGCGACCCTCATCATATGTCTGACTGTCTCTGCAGCACAAAGCTGAGCACTCGGGCATGAGTAGGTATTCGAGTAGCTGTCAATGTTTACTTATTTTTGTAAGACGAGGCAGTGGCGGGGCGTGAAAATTTATGCAAGTAAAGCCGGAGCAAAAAACCTCATAATTCCATTTATCCTCTACAGAAAGTACAGTAATGGAATAGAAGCGTTTGGTAACTTCTAAGGTTTAGTCGACCCGGGGGAATCGGGTGATTAGTACCCTTGGCCACTGCGAGGTAGAGATGTTAGACAGCTAACTTAGGCGCAACCGTAAGACACAGGGCGCACACCATACAGAAGAGATGTGGGACGGGGGCGCGTCGCAGTCGCGATCATTTTTCATACTAAATGTATAGAAGCGTCGCGATCCAAAGCAGACAGAAGAGACGGGTCGGAGACGCGGCCTGCGAACAAACGACGTGGACTGCGACGCGCCCCCGACCCACATCTCTTCTCTATGGCTTGCGCCTCACGCTCCTCGCTTTGCCCCCGTTGGAGAAACTTTCCATCCCATCGGAATTATGAAAAATCCTTTATTTGATGTCTACAAAAAAGTAACCTATATGCAAAGGTGTGAGCCCGGGCTGGAACTAGCTATACTTCATTTAATTTAGAATTAGAAACCACAACAACATTATATTGCGGCTCGTGAACTGTAATCTCTTTACAATTTGTACTAGAGTAACAATTGACGACACGCAAATAAAGTGACATTAAAACAATTTATTTTGCGACTCCCAGACTATTTACTGTACTATTTGCTAGGTAAGAAATAGTTGACCAGACGCAATATAATGTTATTGTGGTTTCTAATTCTAAATAAAATGAAGTATAAGTCTAAATATATGGCGTTGATGAGTCAGTCAGTCAGGATATTTTCATACACCATGTTTTTTATTACCGTTAACTTTGACAAATAGTTTAGTACATCAATAGACCTAATAAACTTTTCTGTCTAATCGAAAAAAACACTTTATAATAGGCATAGCTACCACCGAGTTAACTCCCTTAACACCATAACTATACATATAGATGTTCTAATGTGTTGTCTACTATCATAGATTCCAAATACAAAGTACCTATCCTTTTCTAACCACATTAGGTAATAATTTAGTGCGAAAGAGACAGAACGCTATGAACGCTGAAGAGGAGGCTCAAATTCGATTTAGTTCCTGCTAGCAATTAATAAGTAATGTTCCGCAATACAGTGTTGGATGGAATATCAAATACCTATTAAGTAGGTGTAACGATCTTGGGCTCTGATTCCTGCGGCATTTTGTACAAGATCTTGTTTGCGCCGTTGCTTGAGGCGGACCGTCTCGTTAGCTCGTGGTAAAAGTCCCGTTAGATGGAGCTGAAAAAATGTCGTATTTTACATGGTTTTTTCCAGTCTTTAAGACCACTAATAGTTGATTAATTGATTATGTTGATTGCGCCGTCAATTTTAGATTTACTAACTCTGGACACCACAAGGCTATTTGATAGGTAATTTTCCATTGAAAGACAGTCAGTCACAGGAAATAATCTTTGCTCTGCGAAGCTAAGTAGCTAGTAACCCAGTATGCACTTATAATTTATTGAATCAGGCGTTACTTTGCGGAGGTCCATATTAATGAACTAAAACAATTACTTTGCTCACCCGCGACCTCGCGGTCGCGGGTGAGCAAAGTAATTGTTTTAGTTCCAGTATGCACTGTTCGTCTCGCTACATTTTGCTATTATTCCCAAAGGAAGGACTTGGGATCAGTCCAGAACATGTTGGACTAAACTCAATAAAATGTGTTGCCATATTATTATGTGCTATCACACTTTGCTCTGGCGTTCGTGCCGTCACATTGTGTATGTTTTTGTGTTTAGATTTTAAATGTGTCCCATAGCAAAACAGCTATCTCGGTAGTTTTATGCTTATCGCCAGATAATTATGAAATTTTATCGTATGAATAAAACTTAAATGAATGAACATGAAGATAAAATTCTACTTAATCGACCCCGTTTTATCTAAACAAGCTTTTTGCAGACAGTTTAGCCCTTTGCTTTTATAGGCCCTTATGTTTTAGAGGGCGCTAAAGTAAATAGAAACCCATTTCCTCCATTCCGTATCTAACACACCAACATTATTATAACCCAAGTCACATATTTAAATAGGATTTTTACTTTGTAGCGCTCCTCGATCTCTGCTTTGTAGTTTGCATTTTATATCGTTTTGATATATTACCAAGAGAATATATGGTAAACGTTCTAGTGTTTGTAGCCTTTTCTGTTAATGTAATACCATAAAATTGAACATGACAACTGCTGGTGACCAACACTCGGACGTTTACCTTATCGCCGTTCGTAAAATATAATGAGATAAATAATGTTTCTCTCGCTCCAGACAACTCGTGATAATGGAAGATTAAAAAGAATACTTAGTCTCAGAAATGCGGTAGCAAAAGGAAGTTATAATTTTTTTATCGTTTTTCAGGTCTAGGATAGAAAGAAAGAAAATACTTACGTACAATACCACAAGACACATCTATATATATATATATATATATTATTACAAATAGACAGCATGAAAAATAAAGTCTGCGTCATTGCATTTGTAAATCGGACACTGGCAATAATGTACTTTTATTTTACTGGTGAGTACGGTAAAGTTACTGTACGAGTACGACACGTTATGAGCATAGTGTAGTGTAGTGTGTATGAGTGTAGTGGTAGAGCCATGTTGTAGCTAGCCGCTGCATCACGAATGGGCCGGCTCGTCCGGGGCAGTACCACCCTCTCACAGAACACCGGCGTGAAGCAGCAGTAATCCTGCTTGCGTTTCGTACGGTCAGTGAGAGTGCCGGGGGCCCAATACCTCACCCCTTCCCTCTCCCCCTCCCTCTCCCCCTTCCCCTATTCCCTCTCCTTAAGGGCCGACAACGCACTGGCATCGTGTAAAGCGCTGCGGGTGTCTATGGACAGTGGTGTTCATTTAACATCAGGTGACCCACTAGTTCGTTTGTCTGGCCTATCTAACATAAAAAAAAAAAAAAAAGGTACATACCAAAACCTGTGAAAGCACAAAATATGTGTACATTAAGATTTACTAACTCCACCCCAATACTTATCTTACCTGTTAAACGCGCTTGTATAACCTTTCCGGTCCATAAATATTTTACAGACACCCATGCAAACAGATCCCGCGCCGCAAACAGATGTTACTTTTGACTTAGCGTGTAGTCAACAAACATCCAACGCTCGTGTAAAAATACCCTTCGAAAACGGTGAAGTACATTGCTACAAAAATATCACTCGAGATCAATTTTTGACCAGTCAAAAAATTAAATAGGGCAGGGGCAAAGTTCTTTTACAATGCCACTCGTTTTTTGTTCAATGTTAATTGTACGGGCGCATGATACCAAAAATCTGCCCACATTGCCCCTTTTTAACTGTTTTCAAGAGAGGAGGATGTTCTATGTTCAATTCTATGTAAGTATAATTTTTTTTATGTTTCTCGGATGTAGGAATAGTACATATAGTCAAACAAACTATAGATATACCAACTAGCCGATAAGCAAATGGAAGTCAGAACCAGATGTGTAAGACCAAACAATAACTTTAATTTCAATACTAGATGAATAAAACCACCTGTATAATTCCCGTTCCCATGCGAATTCCGGGAAAATAAATAATATGTCACTCTCGGAACTGAAACGAATCTAATGACACCTCACACTTCAAAATCCATTGAGCCGTTTAGACTGCATGGCGTGCCAAAGAATGATACATACATACACAAATACATACGCTCGAAAAACATAACCCTCCTTCGACAGTCGGGTGAAAATAACGTTAAATTTAATTTTGTACTACGCGGCATCACGATTTTCGCATCGTGGTAAGGTACTTAATTTTGTGCTATGACATCAGAGAAAACAGTCTAATGTGTAGTATGGTAATATAAGTAAGTATCCTATATACTTAAGATTATACTCATGAACGTGCGTTTACTTCCCTAGGTCATAAAGGCGTATATTGCGTACTAAACAGAGTACTGCTAGGGTAAATTGGACCGCAAAGTTAATTATCGAAGCACTTAAAATGCAACAAGGCAGGATGACCGGGAAACTAAAGTTTGCTGAAATCATGCTTTCTTGGGAACTAGCATTTTAAATAAAAAAACCGGCCAAGAGCGTGTCGGACACGCCCAAGATAGGGTTCCGTAGCCATTACGAAAAAATCAAGTAATATTTTTCTAAGGATTTCGTATGTGTACGGAATCTTCAAAGTTAGGTATCGTCAATACTTTGAAAAAAAGCTCGTATCTCAAAATCGTTAATCTGGCAAAGTGAACTTTATTACGCGCGAATCAAGGTTCAGTTTTGTTTACATGCTGATTTGAGATACGAGTTTTTCAAAGTAGTGACGGTATGTGTAATACCTTAGGCTACTATTTACTCTTAAACTACAAATAATTCCCAAGCAATCTTAGCCGCTATAATTTTTTAATATATTTACTACCATTTTGAATTTTTTCAAATTTTTCCACCCAACAGTTTAGATTTTTGAGGGGGGGGGGACGGTCGATTTTAATGAAATTTTTCACTTTAAAGTTGAATATTTCGCAAACAAAACACTGAATACAAAAATCATGTAAGCAACCCCCCAATGGTTTTAAAAGACCTATCCAATGATACCCCACACTATAGGGTAAGTCGAGAAAAAAAAAATCACCCCCACTTTACGTCTATGGGAGGTACCCTAAAAAAAATTTTTTAAGTTTTTTTATTTAACCACTTTGTCGGCGTGACTAATATATATATTCATGCCAAATTACAGTTTTCTAGTACTAACAGTCTCTGAGCTTAGCCGCGGACAGACAGACGGACAGACATGGCGAAACTATAAGGGTTCCTAGTTGACTACGGAACCCTAAAAACGCTTCAATGTACGAATAATAGTCCAGTAATAAATAAAATCCCTCTAAAATCCCCGAAGAAAATCACTTGTGTGGTAAAGCCTTTAGTTAGATAATGATATTATGAAATGTGGGCGGGAAAGTAGCGATTACTGGCTAAGTGTAACCGCAGAAATTACTTAATGGGTGGTAAGTACGAGCTTACTTTGCTGATGCGGACTTCTGGAAATTCTTGAGGGATCAATTCATACAGAATATAAGACAGTCTGTAGTGAAAGTTTAAGTTGTAGTAAAAAAATATTTATTTCGCTTGCAGAGTCAGTTTAAAAAAATTATTAACAAGAATTCAAAGGTGTACCTGTACCCTACTTTTTTACATTACTACATACATTTTAGTATGTAGGTACATCACGGCACGATAAACTTAATTTTTTTTGCAAGTGTATTACTAATATGATCCACAAATGCCAACTAACTTTTTAAAATTATTCCAAACACAATTTTTTTCCTGGCGTCTAAGACACAATTACAGGTTTTATTTTTATTCATCACGAAAATAAAAGTTTTCTTTAGACATCAAAGCTATTAAGTACAACAACTCTCTTTGTACTCTTGGCCTGAAGTACGTAGTAGGTACTTCAGTGTTGTTGTATTCTTATAGCTGGATAATAAATTCGTAATCATGTTTTATTAATCTATTCATATTCATTTAAATAAAAAAATGCAATAATAAGTCTTGAGCACTGGATACCTCAACACCCAGTACCTAGATGACACCCATCTGTCAACTCTCACTATGCATAAGATTGGTGTCATGTATTGGGACGTTTACCTTATCTAGTACCTTTGTGAGCAGACATTTATTTTATCATTAGTTTTTCAAACCCGATTAGTCCGCTATTTAGAAAAAAAAAAAACAAAATTGTGTGGAAAAAAATCCATATAATACATGTAATTATCGATCTTGTAATCGATTGAGAAATGCATTTGTAGAGAATTGCCCCACATCCGCTGGATAGACGTACGAAAGCCTTTCTGTTTCTGGACTTTCTGGCCATGCCGAAACGCAGACACTTCACTTGCGTGCGATTCGCGCTTATTCCTTCAAAAATAACTACGTGTAAGTTTTTGCTTTTGAAAACGTGCTACCTTGTTACAAGACTGCCCAAAGAAAAATAATGTATTGTTTTATAAGTTTTTATTAGCTTCACTTATGATCTTTAATTTAATTACATATACAATTTCAAAACTTCCTATTGAATTTTAAGATTAAATTTGTTACTAATGTAAGTCCGTGACCCACAGACGGACGTGTTACGTAAATAAATAAATAAATAAAATAAATAACTATTAGGGGACAATCTTACACAAATCGACCTAGTCCCAAACTAAGCAAAGCTACTAGACGACGATAAACATACTTATATAGATAAATAAATACTTAAATACATAGAAAACATCCATAACTCAGGAACAAATATTCGTGCTCATCACACAAATAAATTCCCTTACCGGGATTTGAACCCAGGACCTCTTGCTTCGTAGGCAGGGTCACTACCAACTAGGCTAAAGCGGTCGTTATATTTTGCTTGTTTTGTCATTGCAATCACGCATACTTTATAATTGGTACCTGTTAGTTCCAATAACAACGCAATGATCACATATAGTCAGCTTGTGTTTAAAAAAAAGATTATGCTGTGTCATTCTAAATCTCATTATCTCCTCTTCACGTGACCAACTAAACCGATACTTCGTTTGTAATCTCTGCAGAGCGTGACCTTCAATTTCTCACAACAATCGTGAAATACCTAAAGCAGAGACTCAAGCTCACTTGTAGATATAGTATGTTGTCGCCCCGAGGGACCGGTGAAATGATATACAGCCCGCCGGGGCCGGCAAAAACATTGTGTCACTGCGGCATAGCAACATACAAAGCTTGTACAATTTTGCCGAAGTGGAAGGAAAGTCAATGGTGTGTGTGCGGTTCCCAATCCGCACTGGGCCAGCGTGGCAACTACGGCCCAAGCCTTCTCATCCTTAGAGGAGGTCTGTGCTCTGCAGTATGACGCTTAGGGATGATTGTTCTATGTCTTAGATATAACTCTTGTTTATGTATGTCAGCTACTACCCTATACTGAGTGTAGTAAGAAGCTACAAAACAAAATGACTTTCCCACCCCAAATTCCAATTGTACTAAAAATAATGTCTTGTATAAATAATGGCTTCCGAGCTTTAGATAATTTCGTGCTCCGCAAGCGTAATATTTTTAGGTTTTCTTTGTGACAAAAATGTATTGAACATAAATTAAGGAATGGTTTTCAATTGTTTGAGTAAATCTTATATTACGTATTGAAGGAGACATACACAGCATACCTTTTTCTTCTTTAGGCAGTCAAAACAAATGAAGATTGATTAATATGCACACAATTATTTTAAAATGTCTAATTTGCTAATCTGCACCATGTGTTCGTTATAAATGGTGTGGAGAATACAATTAGGTAAGCGGTGTTAATTACGCTTGTATAGAAACATTATAAATAAAAAAATCTGCGCAAGAACTAAAGTCACCGACGTAGCTTGAAGAAACGCCAGACACATCGCTCCTAGAACTAATGGCTGGGGAGAGAGAAAAAGTTCTCGAATGGTATCCATGGGCCGAAAGACGCAGTGTAGGCCTCCAACAAGATGGAACAACGACCTGGTTAAGATTGCGAAAATGCGTTGGATGCGAATGGCGCAGGACCTGTCAGTTTCAACCAAGCCCGCATTGCACGATGTCGACCGAGGAGCCCCATCCCGGGGCGGCCAGTGGACGGCGCGGTGTCTCTTCATGCTCCCGTGGCGTTCACATTGCCAACGAAGGAATCCGTGCGGTTTTTACTAGGTTCCCTTGTGAGAGAGCCCCCACATACCCTGTATCCCCGCACAGAGCTGCATGCATAAGGTGCATTTTCCGCACTGTCAAGTCGAGTCCGCATTGTACGGTGTGTCGATTACAGACTCCAGTGGGCGTCGCGGTGTCTCTTCATGCTCCTGTGGCATTCACCATGGCAACGAAGGATCCGTGTGGTTTTTACTAGGTATGCCCCTTGTGGGAGAGCCCCACATACCGTCGGTTTCCCCGAACAGAGCTGCATGCATAAGGTGCATTTTCCACACCATAAAAAAAAATCGTGCGTGCAATTCCTCCGCGCGGAAGAAGTGAAACTTCGTAATGTGGAAATTAAATAGGCACTTATACATCAATATGAACCTTACTGTTATAACTTAAAGAACTAAATTTACTTATGCATCTATGTGTTTAAATTACTCACTAGATGGCGCTTTTATCAAGTCTCATACAAATTTGCACAGACAGTATGAGTTCTGCATCGCACTGTCGAAGTTTTTAACATCCGTTAGTATGTATACAATGCGAGATTACTTGCTTCGGCAGTACATGTATACTAATGCTTTCATACCCCCTCCATGGTAGCGTTAAACGTTTAACGCGACCTTGCTGGAAGTCGCATTGGAAGTTTCACTTCAATAAGCACCTGTCTGTTTGGCGAACCTTGGGGAAAGGCCTTTATTCAGTAGTAGACGTCTTTTAGTCAATATAATGATGATGTGATGAGTATGTTATATTGCTCGACGCTCAAAACAACGAAATTTGTAATCGTACTCCTAAGCCTTAGCTTGCTTCATTCCTTTGATAGATCGCAATTCCCACATGGAGCGAGACGGTCGCAACAATCAGAGGTGTTATTTGACTTAGATTGCTTCCAAGCCGTTATGATGAATTGCTTGTGTCTGACCTATTGGGTGTTTTCTTTTTAAAGTAATACAAATATAGAGGCAAACTTATTGGCTCTTAAGCAGTGTAAAAGAACCCTACTTACACAAAAATCAGATTTTTTTGCTTAATATACAGAGGGTAACATTTAGACCGGTCAGTATGGGAAAGCCTGAAACTATAAGACATACGAAGATCTGTTCTCAGGAACCATCTCATCGATTTTAGTAACAAGAAAAAGTGCATTCATACATTTTAAAAACACTTGAACTCTGCTCGTGAATCGAACCCGGACGTTTTGAAAAATAATTCTATCATTTATTTTCCTTTCATTTATTTTAGTAGGTGTTCGAAATGACTACCATTTTATTCAATACTAGCGACCCGCCCCGGCTTCGCACGGGTACAACTATATTATACATTGGTTAGCATTTTCATTAATGTTTAAAATGAAAAAAGTTGTTGTAGTGACATAACTACAATAGTTGGACATATGCTACCGCGGAGTTTTTTGTAGACATTATGATGTTCTTCAATATTGTTGTACATTATTTTGTTCTATCGCTAATAGTTTCGGCAGCGCATTCGACGAAAGACATTTTAAGACTCATTTTTCTACACCTTCGGTTACATTGTTCAAATTTTACCAAGGATCCCTAATTTTTTTCAAAATGAAATGTAGCCTATGTCAAATTGGAAGAATGTAGCATTCTATTGGTGAAAGAATTTTTTAAATCGGCCCAGTACTTTTTGAGCCTATTCATTACAAACATACAAACATACAAAAATAGGTACAAATCTTTCCTCTTTATAATATTAGTATAGACAACATTCAACTCGTTTAGGTAACGATCTTACTATTGCATTTTGTAACTTAAAACTCATAATGGATGCTGTTTTGCAATAGTGTGTAACCCTGATTAATTCTGCAATACAATGTCAACCCTTAGAAAATATTTTTTACAGTTGACATTGTATTGCAAAATGACAGTGAGTTGACTCAGAATTGCAAAACAGCATCCGTTTGGTAGTAACATTAGCTGCTTAAGAACTACACAATCGATATCTAAATATAAATAGGGTTAGTTTTATTTTTCAAAATATCCGGGTCTGCTTCAGCAGGTGGCGATCCTACCGCAGTACTTACTTACACATATAGAGTAAAAGTTTGTTTCACTATTTCAAGCATTTCCCACCAATTCTAGCTTTCTTTCAGTTACTTATTCAGTATACGTCCCAGGAATACAGGGTTCCGTATTTCTGAGTTTGCTGGTCAGCTATTTTTCAACATCAAACCGTTTCTCTAATGGAACAAGGTTTATTTTTGAACGTGGTAATGTAATTTACCGTCAAATTTCGAGTTGCTGACATATTTCGAAGAAAAAGTAAGTTAAAATGGTAATACGGTCCACATCGCTCGAAGAACAGATGGGTTGAAGTTAGGGGAGAAGAGTTCAGAGTGCTTAGTATAAGTTTTACTTCACCAAAATACTTCTCGACCGCGTTTACGTAAAAAATTCAATTACTAGGGAAACATGGACAGCGTCTCCGCGCGCGCGCTTCCATGTTTCCATAGAATTGAAATTTTTACGTAAACGCGATCGAGAAGTATTGAAGTGAAGGAAAACTTATACTAAGCGTACTGGAATGGCGACCACGAACGCAAATTGTGACGTTGGCTGGTTCCCCGCGAACGAAAGACATCGCGAGATTTGTGAGCAACCGGTGAATGCAGGTGGCAATTCTGAGGGGCTCAATTTATAACCATGATGTTTTCTAGAGTTCCGAACCTCAAAATGATAAAACGGAAACCTTATAGGATTACTTTGTTGTCTATCCGTCCGTCTGGGTCTGTCTGTCAAGACCCTTTACCTTAGAAACTTGTGGAGGTATCAACTTGAAATTAAATCCATGTACTTAGGTCTACAGTCCCTTAAAGTTCTGCAAAAAAACTTCTAAATTAACGTAAAAAAGGATACAGCCGTTTATGCCGCAAAAAATGTTTATTGCAACACTCTCAAGGGAATCAAAATTTATAGGGTATTATCCGTTGACCTCCTAGAACTATGCAATTTGGCAAGTAATACCGTCTTATATTACAAATATAGGGAAAAATCTGAAAACTATATATAGCTCCATCCAAACACAGTGACATATAATGGAGTAGGGCACATAAATACAAGGAGAGTCCAACCCAGAATGAGATGGCTTGAACCGTATCTCCCACGCAAGTCCAGTGCGGATTGGGAACTTCACATACACAAATGTAATTTCGCACGTAAATTCCAAAAAACTCGAGCGAGCCCGGGCTCGAACCCAGGACTGGAGATGCCACAGTTCAAACCACTAGGCTACCATGGCTTTTAACATCCTCTTGTGGGCCGTTTTCAAGTCTAGGGTGAATGAGCAATTACTAGGCAAGCGTGATCCATTGTACGTAAGCCTCATCTTCGCTTTCCATCAGGCGTGATTGTGGTCAAACGCAAACCTAATTGTATAAAAAAAAGCATTTCGTTCAAATAATAGATGGTGGGATCGTAGGCTAAAGGCAACCCTCACTGTTTATGAGCTCGCTCCTCGCATCAATAATGCACCGCTGCAGCCGGCCAGGATTTGCGCAGGTGGGCACTTGGGAGCCATCGGTAATGCACTGGCCGTTATTGGAAAGTTTACTATAGAATAGGTAATCCATTAAACGTATGGCGCAGCTTAAACGCCTCGAAAATGTTGCAAAAGGCAGACGTTGATATTAAAGTTCGTCGAGTGATCAATCTTGAGCTAGTTGATATAGAAATCTTCTTCGCATGGTGCTATCTGCTACCGGGGGTTGGCTATGGCTATCCTTATGTTGGATAGTGTTCCCCAGAACAGGGAATTCGTTTATCCTGCGGTAACTATGCGATTTTCCGCGATAAAAACTCTTCTGTCCTTCTAAGGGTCTCAGACCAAATTTCATCTTAATCGGTTCAACGGCTTAAACATGAAGATGTAACAGACAGACAAACACTTTAACAGTTAAGTAAAAACAATTCAGTAAAAAATATTTTACGTGTGGCACAAAATTTAATTTTCCATATTATCCTAGCTTGACGCATTTATAGTATCAGTAAGAATTGTTTTCTGTGAGACACTAAATTTAATTTGTCATAACCATTCACCCGGTATTAGACTGTTTTCTCCTTCGAAGAAAAATAAGAAATAGGATCCCTAAAAACCCAAGGCTAATACTTAATCTTATCCAAAACCACGTTTTCCATTTCTAACCGTCTAAGCTTGGAAACATCACGCGAGGAAAAATCGATTTGGCAAATATTTTATTCATGGACTAAATTGTTTCCCGAATTCCGTCTGCTATTGCCAAACCGAAATCTCATGACTCTTACTGCATTAAACTTAAAGTGTAATTTTGAGTGCTCTGAAACGAGAAGTATTTAGCGTTTGCTAATTCGCCAAAACAAAGTTCAAGTGTTCGAATTCAACTTCGATTAATTGAGTTACGCTGCTGCCGGTTGACGGTACGTTAAATATGAATTTATTAACTAGTTTCAGAGTATTTAGGTCACAAGAGTTTTCTAGACACATACTAGGTACATATACATATTTACAGCATTGTTTACTATTACAGCTTGGAATTTAACAGATTCCCTGTCCCGAAGCAATGAGCGTCGTTCTTTCGACACGTCCCCATAGTAACATTGACATTAAACGCTCATAGAGTCATGAGCCACATGTGCCTCATGGACGTACCAGTAAAGTCACACATGAGGCGCATGTGCCTCATAGGACAGGGAACCTGTTAAAACGTGATACAAAATTAGGGTTTCAAACTCAGTTAATGCTGGGCGATATAATGTATTATACCGCCATTGGCTATGTATGACTTTTAATAATTTAAAAAGAAAAAATATTATATTGTCAGATTAGTCAGCGACCTTGTGCTGTGCACGATTAATAATGTTAGTTAATTCACTATCTCGACAGAATAAAAAAAAAAACGTTTTTTTTTTAATTAAACATACGGTGGTTTTTCTTTCCCGGAAAAGATCATAAGAACCAAGTGAAATTTCATATCCTTACGGGTTTTTCTAAATTGCCCTGTGGCAACTAACTAACACTCACACACCTGCGAAGTTATTCAATGGTGTGTGTGAAGTTCTCAATCCACACTGGGCCTCTGGCACAACGCCCCAGGCTCTATCATTGTAAGAGGAACCCTGTGCCCGGTAGATAGACGTATTATATAGGCTTATAGATAATAGGACGTAGGTAGGTATATAAAATAACCAAGATTGCTTATATCTGACACACTGAACTTAATCATTTTACAATTGCATTCAATTCGTTGTCCGTGCCGCCTCCATATCGCCTGTGCTAACAATGTTATCAAATGAATTATTAAATTTCATTTCGTAAAATTTTCACTGCCGTCTTTTTATGGGCGGTGCCTCCTGAATTAAGAAAGTTTGGTTGCTGGAACTGCTAGATGGAATATTCAAAGCTTTTTAAAGTTAAGCTGCAATTTTAAATGGGAAACTTAAATGACACTGAAATGTTACAGTTGGGAAGCGATTGATGGTCTGCCAGGCAGTAGTGGAGAACCAGCGGAAATATTTCCAACCCGCATTGGCGTTCCCAGACTTAAAATTTAAAATAGTGTATCTACTGTATTATTATATACTTACATTAGTTATGTAAAAGGGTGTAATAAGCAATGGTCGGCCCCGACATTTCACATGTGATACCATAACGGCAACATTTTAGGACTTATTTAGGAGTCGAAATAGTTCGCTTCCAATCTACGGATGTCATTAAAGCATACTGTAACATCGTTAGGAAGTCTCTACTATAAGAATTTTTTTTGAATTATTAAATAAAAATACTTTGTCAAGTATCTTAAATGTATTTCTTATCAATAGGTACAGGTTTTTCCAAAACGATGGTACATTTTTCCACATTCATAAGTGCTTAAATTAAATAAAAATATTTTGACATTGGCTTTGAATGATATAAATATAAATAAATATTAGGGGACAATCTTACACAAATCGACCTAGTCCCAAACTAAGCAAAGCTTGTACTATGGGTACTAGACGACGATAAACATACTTATATAGATAAATAAATACTTAAATACATAGAAAACATCCATAACTCAGGAACAAATATTCGTGCTCATCACACAAATAAATGCCCTTACCGGGATTTGAACCCAGGACCTCTTGCTTCGTAGGCAGGGTCACTACCAACTAGGCTAAAGCGGTCGTTAAAAACCATGCCAAACCATAATATGAAACCATGGTTAGTTATATATTAAGCATTCCAAGTAAAACTTGACAGAATCCCAAACCAATTTTTAACTTAGCATGCTTATTCGTCTTTGCTCCCTTTCCTACAGTCAGCAGTAGCAGAAGTAGAAGTATAAAGTCTACTGGCAAGTTAATAAGGGGGTAAAGTAGATCATTTTAAGCACCACGACCGCACATTTACTTCTGCTGCTAACTGTACATGTATAATTGGAAGAGTACAGCAGAATAATCCGCTGTCGCGGTCCCGCGCGACTGCAGTTAAAAAGCTTCTGTCTGTTTAACAGCCATGCTGCACAGAGTATAAATAACCCGCAGAGGCAATACAATACATTATTTATTGTATACCTACCATCAATCAATCATCATCAGCCTATGCTCGTCCACTGCTGGACATAGGCCTCTCCCATGGCACGCCACTGAGCACGATCCTCGGCCACTCATCCAGCTCTTGCCAACCGCCTTGCGAAGATCATCGCTCCACCGAGTCTGAGGACGTCCCACGCTACGTTTGCCGATCCGTGGTCTCCACTCAAGAACTCGTCTACCCCAACGGTTATCGGTCAACCAATACAATGACTTAAAAGCGAACTCTACCAGACTATTTAAATACAAAAAATATAATGATATTTCATGGCCATTGATGTAGAGAGAGACAGACAGAAAAGGAGATGGCAGGACAACTTAGATGCAAATGAAAACGAGTGGAGGGGTTCGACAGCGCTAAGGGACTGATAAGAAGGCCTTTTTCCAGCAGTGGGACAGTCAATAGTCTACAAAACATGTATTAATATGTAATGTTTTAAACTTTCAAAATTTTTACTCAGAACTATGTACACGGGACTTATCACGCTATTTACCTCGGCTAAACGAACGTGAAATCGTATACTTCAGTCAACTCGTGACCACGGCCACTGCAAAGTGGTCGAAACGTCGAGGTATATATGTAACGTATGTAGTTCAAACAATCGGGACACTTTATGGGCAGTCGGCGCAGCAGCGTCGAATCTAGATTGTGGCCATTGATCCTGTACCTCTACCATGAGTTACACTAGTTTGCAGTGACCGTACTCGCTAGCGACGGCATAAATGATTTGAATGGAGAATTGTACTTCCGTAAGTGACCGCTAAAGGCGCTGTACACAATTTCTCTACACAAACCATTTACGCCGTCGTTAGCGAGTACGGTCACTGCAAACTAGTGTAACTCATGGTAGAGGTACTGCTTTAGTATACTCACTCAGCAGGTACTCTGCAATGGGACGTACCTATATAGGGCGAGATGATGATGATGATGGTTTAAAAGAAGGGGCACGGATTAGTCCGAAATATGTCTAGCTAAACTCGATCATAGACGTGAGTTATCCGTATATTTTTTCACTATGAGTGAGTCTGACAGTAGTTTTATGTTTAATGATGATTTATTTTTACAAAATCGAGAAATAAAAATTCCATATTTTTATACTTTAATGCTCTGTCGCAGTATTTATTTAGTCTGTGCATTGGCTCCTTGGGGCCCGCGAGAGCGCGCCCTGGCACGGCTAATCAATTAGAATGCTCGGTTGATTCTACGAGCTTTACAATCTTTGACGTTTGATAAAATAATTTTGAATAATGAAACACAGAGTACCTACTTACAAAAATTTTCTTTTTAGGGTTCCGTATCCACGGGGTGCCAACGGGACCCTATTACTGAGACTCCTCTGTTTGTCCATTCGAGAACTTTTCAGCCCCAACGGCCATCTGTTCTGCGTGCTACCTATATGGCCTGCCCATTTCAATTTCAACGAGCTAACCCGTTTGGCTATGTCGGTGACCCTTGTTCTTCTACGGATTACCTTATTCCTGATTGGATCCCGTAGAGAAAACCCGAGCATAGCCCTTTCCATAGCTCGTTGAGCGACTCTAAGCCTATTAAAATATCAAACACATCCATAAACAGGTGGCCGTCGGGGCCGAAAAGTTCTCGAATGGAGACCACGGACTGGCAAACGACGCAGCGTTTGACGTCCACCAACGAGATGGACGGACGATTTGGCAAAGGCCACTGGTTTAAGGTGGATGTAAGCCGCTTCCAACCGTAGTGATTGGGTGTCAATGAGGGTGGTCTATATCCGACAGTAGCTGAAATGATTATGATAATAAAACGCATCCATTAGCAACGTAGCATAAACATCTGTGATGTTAAGGCACCCCGATAAAAACGAAGTTGTAACAGTTAGATTAAAATAATAAAAACTCTGAATTTTAAAACAAAGCGGCCCTGACTTTCAGCCATCCATTTAAACTAACGTAGCTGTAAGTGCAAACACTGTATTTGCATATGTCGTACCAGCGCTATATATTTGCTGGGGCAGGTCATAAATCAGGCTTGTCTACAACCGCGACTAACCTTACTACTTAGCTCATAGTTTTAGGGTTAAATTTCGACTCTCAAAAATAAAATTACCCGTAATTGGTGTAACGGGCTTTTTTTCCCAACTCGGCGTCCCTGTGCGCCTATTTTACGTAAAAAATTACCTATATAAAAATATATATAATTGATTTTCTTTTCTGATGGTACTTTATTACTGCAATGTCATCGAAAATCCGTACAAGGACTAAGTGCCAAGTCAACCTGACCACTAGAAGTGTAGAAATTCATTCTTAAAATGTAAAGCAAACAAAGAAATAAAAAAATATAATAACAAAACTTGCAAACACTGAAACGTATCTGTCCGTTTGCCACTCGCAACTAGAACATTAGTTATACATATACATACGATTAGTACGAGGAGGTACACTTATACCTAAACATCGACCGGCACATGAAGAAAAGTCGAAATATCGATTTATATATAGTTAAATCAACCAAGAAAGCTGAATTTGACAGCTAAATTCTAAATTCTACATTCGCCATTCTTTAATACCCAGAAACAGTCACAATGAAGCCGATTTTATTTCTGCACTCCATACAACAAGTACCAAGTTGTGACGTCTGTTAATCTTAAGCACTTTTTCGCGTGCAATATTTCTGTGCCGCAACCATATTTCCAATAAATCTTAAATCTCGACTATACAAAACTTTCTGATACGATTTGCAAATAGTTAAGTAATAATATAAGCAAACTAAAGGTAGGTCGCTACATTAAGAAAAAAAAAACTATAACACAGTCATTATAAAATGTAGTCCCCTGAGACATGGTTCCAAAGATACTGGCAGCGTTCCCTCTTTGAATAACTAAGCTAACTCTTTGTCTGTGGTAGATGCCTGCTTTTCAGTTTCCTGTAACGTCGACTAATTTGTTTTCTATCTCCTTATAGAAGCTCATAGTGCTAGGACTCTACATTTAGCAACAAAATGTATACAATGTAATTTAATGTGTGTAGTAGTGCCCTGCCCACTGCCACTTGAGTCTGGCGATTCTCCTAGCTATACACCAGACTTTAGTTCTTGACAAATTAAATACTTATGTGCAAATTCGATGCATTTTGATATCATTTTGAAGGAACGATATTCCCTATCATAATTAACAGTAGGTACATTATTGCCTAGACCTGGAAGTAGGCATTGCTGGTTGAGTGTTAGTTCAAATAGACAAGCTTGAGAGTCCGTTTAATAATACGAAACCAGCAATTGTTCTTCCGGGTTATAGTGCTTTTCGCAAATATAACATACTCTTGTCTTATTAAGAAAACAATCTTCCGCCTTTTTATACAGGGTGCATCCGTTAACACAATCAATAAATTAAATTATACATCCTTTAACTAATCAGTAATTAAGTCAACATTAGTAATAGAGTAACCATCTCATTCCTAAAGAAAAGACAAGGTTGCATTTGCAATGTATGGTTTATGGTCTGTGGAGGACCGAGATAATATTGAACTTTTTGGAGTTCAACAACGTAAGGTTAATAAAAAGTTCAAATAGGCACAGATTGTAGAGATCTTTATGTTTATGAGTAAATATTTATAAAAAAAATAACATCGCCCCTGTACCAAGGAAATGCCCTGTACCAAGACATCTAACGACCGATAATTGACAATTACGCAATAATGAAATTCATTGATTATGCATTGTAACTTTAAATTGCTATTTTTCTGAGATTACGCATTTTGGCGCATTAGGACCAGGTCAAGGTAATTTCGGATATGCTAAGGAATCATCGTTTAAATTTATTGTTTTACTTATAGACTACACCCGGTAGTTGTGTACTTTTCTAGCTAAAAAACCTAAATCTAGCCGACATAGGTAAAAAAACGTTATCGATGTAACTTATTTTATGGTGTGTACATAAAGTCTAAAGCCTTAATTTCATACTAGAATTGTTTTTTTTAAGTTGTTAACTAGATAGCAATGGGATTTGCATGTAACATTGCTAGAGAGTTTAGTGCTCACAGTTAGATAAAGAAAAGTGATAATTAACGACCTCAGCGTTCACACCGGAACCAATAACGTATTTTTGAAATAAAAACTTCAGCGCATGACCTGTTTATGGCTGTCGATGGGCATCCGGGGACGATACTGTAAGCGACGCAATGCCCAATTAGGTACACATAGGACCCAGGGCTGCCTACAAATGGTTGATTTAGCGAACGTATGAAAGATCTGTTTAGGTTCACTTTGTCCATAAACGCATTTTGACAAAATTCCTATTTTCTCCACTTTCCCATCTCATCTACAATTCCATCTCATCTTCTTAAGTTATGTCCAAATTTCCAACTTGTCCATAATCCGAACTCGTCCACATTCCCATGATAATATCATCGTTATTACCACCTGTTCCACGTTCCCAAATCGTCCACATCCGTACTCGATCGCTGTGGGAATGTATATACAATGTAGTTTTTCCAAAAGTTTCTTACTCGTAATAAAGTTGTAAGTTTTTTTAAGTGTTTTTAAGATTCAAGATTCAAGATTCGTTTATTTGGCCAAGTAACATCAGTCACATTTAGCAAGTCATTAATACTAAATACATGCGAACAACTTTAATCTAAGTAATTAAACATTTCTAAGATATGATTTTTGGATCGTCCTCTAAACAAGTCTATAAATTCATTTATTGTATACAAAGGTTGCATTTCAAAACACTGTTTCAATTTATTTTTAAACTTATTTAACTCTTATGATGTTATTATATATCATCATCATCATCATCATCATCATCATCATTTCAGCCGAAAGACGTCCACTGCTGAACATAGGCCTCCCCCAAGGCTCGCCAAACAGATCGGCCCTGCGCCATCCGCATCCAATGCGTTCCCGCTACCTTCACCAGGTCGTCGCTCCATCTTGTTGGAGGCCTACCTACACTGCGTCTTCCGGTCCGCGGACGCCACTCGAGAACCTTTCGGCCCCATTATATATATACAAATATTATTATTATTATATATACAAATATATTTTTAGTGGCAAACCTTGTTTAAATGTTTTCCTTAACTTCGATTTAGGCAAATAAATTTTATTCTTGTTTCTGGTGTTGAAATTATGTACATCTGACCATTTTTTTAAATTTCCCTTTTCCTGATGAACATCTACTAGGCTAATATACCTACATCTACTAGCCATATCTACTAGGTTAACATCCATGAGTATATGGATAACTTGGTAATGTGGCGACGACATGGGAATGTGAATGAGTTGGGAATGTGGACGACATGGAAATGCGGACGAGTTGGGAATATAGACTAGTCAGGAAATAGACGATTTAGGATTATTATATTTTGCCGCAAAAAATGTAACCGGCAGGTTACTGTTTGAGGGTGAACTGTAAGATAGGTAGTACTTAGTAGTCAGGGTAGAAAGCCCACAGGCCATCCGATGGTTGCCTTATGTCCGTGGGCCTCAGTCTCCACTGACTCATCATCAGGTAGGCTGCGAGCTCGTGACAAAAAAACGCCCCTAATTAAAAAAACTAAAGAACACGCTTTCAAAAATAAACACCTAAAAAATAAAAAATAAATTTTAATAAATTTGAATTCATTATTCTTATAGTGCAAAAAAAATTCTTAATAAGCAATTATTATTATTGTTATATCCAGATCCAAATTTCTGAACAATATTAAATATTGATCAAATAAATAATAATATTTTATTGTAAAAAAAGCGTGGGGTGCATATTGACAGATATGAGTAGAAGGATAATCATTTTGATAACATCTTAAAAAGCACCCCACGCTTTTTTTACAATAAAATATTTTAAACTATTATTATTTATTTGATCAATATTTAATATTGTTTAGAAATTTGGATCTGGATATAACAATATAATAATTGCTTATTAATGAATTCAAATTTATTAAAATTTATTTTTTATTTTTTAGGTGTTTTTTTTGAAAGCGTATTTTTTAGTTTTTTTAAACTATTATTTATTTTCTATTTTTTAGTTGCATTTTTTTCACAGTGAGAGTTTCCATGTGCTAAAAAGAGACATGACGGTTTTTTGCTCGTCTTAAATAGAATCGGTCCAGCTTATACTTGATCTTTGGTGCGCGTACTGTTCTACACTACTAAACGTCAACCTCTCTCTTTCTAACTTTATCCCCCTCACCTACAACCCCCTAAACCCAACCCCTCCCCAACATCCCCCACCCCATTTCCCCAAACCCCAACCCCAACCCCTACACCCTTACCACCAACCCCCTAAATCCCCCTTACCCCCTCCCCATTTCCCCAACCCCCCAACCACCTAAACCCAACCCCCCTAACCCCGGACCCCCCACCCCATTTCCCCAAACTTCCCCCAAACCCTTAACCCCAACCAACCCCCCCACGCCCTAACCCCAACCCCCCTTACCCCCTCCCCATTTCCCACAACCCCCCCAACCTCCCTAACCCCGAACCCCCCAACACCCCCACCCCATTTCCCCCAAACCCCCAACACCCTTACCCCCAACCCCCTTACCCCCACCCCATTACCCCAACCCTCCCCCCTTCCAGCTCCATCATCAGACCCTTGTTACCATCTAGGATCAAAGTTCTCGTCAAGACCAATCAAACGAGCCCAAACTCGACGGGGTTGTGTCGTTTTATTGTGGAGTGCCTTTGGCCATCTTCCAGCTCCATCATCAGACCCTGGTTACCATCTGGGATCAAAGTGCTTGTCAAACGAATCAAACGAGCCCAAACTCGACGGGATTGTGTTATTTTATTACAGAGTTCCTATGGCCACCATCCAGCTCCATCATCAGATCAGCTCCATGTTACAATAATATTGCATTGTCATCCAATTTACACATACGTGCAAAATTTCAGCTCAATCGGAAACCGGGAAGTGGGTCAAAATCGCGCCCTAAGGAGTCGGTTACAAACATACATACAAACAAACATACAAACAAACATACAGGTGAAGCTAATATAAAGTGTGTAATAAAAAAAATAGACTTGACAAGAGCAAACTTTACAACACGTGATTCAACGCACCACGCAACCCTACCCTACGCTACATCCCAGTTTTCATCAACGTGACATGTTTACCTACCCCGATGAATGCCCACGCCTCTGAAAAGATGCCTCATCTGCGTATGCCTGAATGCTTCATTGTACCTAACCGGAGGCGTATTGTTGAATACGGTTAATCTATCCCAATTATTAACTTTAATGAGGCATAGGGTTTAGCTTTCGTTGCGATCGGCCTAAAAGTTTAAGGGTAGGCTTTTTATGAGGTGCCGGTTCAATTGTGTTATGGGGAATTTCATTAAGTTGTAATAATATGTTTGGCAAACTTATTATTAAGTATATATTTTGTATACATGTGAAAATAAAAATGAAACTGTTTAGTTGGATGATCGAGTGAGCCTAGTTGCTAAATCTGTTCTGCTGGTAAATGTTAATTAATGAGGTTTTTTTTTACATATACACGTATAGGCTGTGATGATGAGTAAAAACTTCTGGGATCCTCGTTCCGTTATTAAAATATGGTAATAACCATGAATATAGTATTTTCTGGTCTACAAAATAAACTACATCTCCTGCTTATAAATTGTAGGAAATTTCACATGTCAAAGGGTGTTGAAGGCATATAAATTTCCCACTTTGACCTTTCTCGTTACGGGAGGCTTTACTGAAAAATGTGTTAATCTCGAACGTACTAGATCATCCTGTATTTTCTAAGTAAAATACAGCTGTAATTTATTACATAAATAAGTTTTCTCAAGATATATTGGAAGTTCTCAAGAAGAGAGTAAAGTTTAAAAGCGATTCTCCAAGACGTTTGAAATTTTTATCGCTTTTCAAGAGTTTGGTACGCTAAAAATATTTTCAATTTTTAGGGTTTCGTAGCTCTCTGAAACCCTCATGTGTAGTTTCGTCTTGTATGTCCCTCCGTCCGTCCGTCTACGTTTTAATTTAAAGAACGTTAGTGCTAGAAGCTGTTATTTTCTATGGATCTATACCCATAATGTTATTCACGCAGAGGAAGTAGTAAAACGAAATTTTGAAAACAAAATTGCTAGCGTAGCGTACAGTACGCTTAGTATAAGTTTTACTTCACCAAAATACTTCTCGATCGCGTTTACGTAAAAAAATCAATTACTATGGAAACATGGACAGCGCCTCCGCGCGCGCGCGTCCATGTTTCCATAGAATTGAAATTTTTACGTAAACGCGATCGAGAAGTATTTCGTGAAGTAAAAACTTATACTAAGCATACTGTACCATTACCATGAGTTTGCAGTGACCGTGCTCGATAGCGACTGCGTAAATGATTTCTATGGATTCTCCATACAAATCATTTACGCAGTCACTATCGAGCACAGTCACTGCAAACTCATGGTAATGGTACTGACGACCAGATGGCCTTGAGAACGAAACTTGAGGTCCCGGGTTCGATTCCCGTGTCGGGGCAGTTATTTGTATCGAAAATACGAATGTTTGTTCTCGGGTCTTGGGTGTTTAATATGTATTTAAGTATATATCTATCTATACAAGTATGCCCATAACACCGTTTATCCGTTGCCTAGTACCCATAACACAAGCTTTGCTTAGCTTACTTTGGGACTAGGTCAATTGATGTGAATTGTTCCGTGATATTTATTTATTTATAGGTACAAAGAAGATAAACATCGCCCAAATTTTAGAAACTCCTCTTCTCAGCTTAACTACCCATCTAACGATCTAACTTAAACAAAACGACACGAATGCCTTAGGAAATGCTATAATAGACAAAGATATTATTGTAATAGAATGTGATATTCTCTCGTGATATATCTTACACCGGATTCGGAAGTACGGCGTTTCATTACATCCTGGAATAGTTTACTTTCTGAATATATATGAGACGGCAAATGGCTCCAACAACTGAAATTGCACTGCTTATGTTCATCTTTTTTATGTAAAAGTAGGTTTCTTTGTAGTTGGGAGTTGGTTGAGTATTTGTCTTGGTAGCTTGGTGCTGTGACCAATGGTCTCTCAAGCAGAGGGTCGTGGATTCGAGCCTGAGCTTTACGGTGAAGAAAAAACGTTGTGAGGAATCCTACTCACCAGCGAAGAAATTCAATGGTGTGATCAAGTTCCCAATTCGCTCTGAGCCCGCATGGAAACTAGGGCCCTTGAGAGGATCCCTGTGTCCTGGAGTGGGAGATATTTACACAAAGGGAATGACGATGATGATGGATATATGTATGTCTAAATTGGTTTAAAGACGTGTTGTCTGTCTAAATTAGGGTACAGACTAGTATAGAGCTTCAATTGTACCGAATAGATTGCAAAGTCGACTTAAATATGCAGGAACGTATGTAAAGCCATTACCTAACCTTAGGTCTGAAATTTTAATATAACTCAGATACGAAGGCCTTGTGGGCCTAAGGGTTTCCAATCCTTACTAATATCATAAACTAGCTGTTGTCCGCAACTACGAAATCGTGTATCGCTATCCTGCGGGAACTATGAAATTTTCCGGGATATAAGTATTCTAATATGTTAGTCCAGGTTATAAAATACCTATGAGTCAAATATCATCAGAATCCGTCCAACCGTTTTAGTGTGAAAGAGTAACAACCATCCAGACATCCATACATCCTTACATCCATAAATAAATAAATCTAATATATAAATCTCGTGTCACGGTGTTTGTTATCGAACTCCTTCGAGACGGCTTGACCGATTTTTACCCGACTGCAAGGACAGGGCTATGTTTTTCGCGCGTATCATACACACTATGACGATACGAACGCATCAAATCATCAATCAATCAATCATTTGTGTAGATCAAAACTTGGAAGTTGAATTTAACCCACTTCCAGTCGTAGGAATTTTATTTAAATCTATACATATAATAAATCTGTAACAAGTCGGTGTCTGTACATTGAAGATATTTGAGAAAAACTGTCACTAGGGCTATTTATTAGCGCAATAGAACCCAAAACAATGATTTTTAGAATTATTGTCTGTTTATCTGTTTGTCTGTGCGTTTGTGCGCGCTAATCTCAGAAACGGCTTAACCTAGAAGGATGCGGTTTTACCGATATGTTGGTATTTTCTTGGATTAACATTTAATGTTTGTTTCATTTGAATCGGTTGACAAATAAGAAAGATACGATACTTTCAGTGTTAGATAGCCCATTTATCGAGGAAGGCTAATAGGCTATAATATCATCATGCTGGGAGTACGGTGGTGAATGTGAACGCGGGTGTGCGGGGGGGGGGGGGATTCGGTGTGGGGGGGTTGGGAGCGGGATGCGGGGGTGGGGGGGGGGCTTGCGGGGGGTATTTTTTATATCGAGGACCTAAGGAGAGCCATAATTGATGAAAAAGCAAATTGGATCGAAAAAACAAGCTGCCCAAATTACTAATTCCACGCGGACGGAGTCGCGGGCAAAAGCTAGTAAGTAATATAATTTGTTTTTTTTTCTTCTTTCGTACTGAAATAAGCACACTCTACCATAGGCAATGCCATTTCATTCGACAGTGGAGTGGTGGTGGTTAGCGTTTTTACCTTTTAACTGTCGATATGTGTTAATTCAAAGATGACATAAGGTAAACGTACCAATGCTCGACACCTCAACGCCCATATGACATAAGATTGAAGGTACCATGTGTTGGGTCAGTGTTGAGCACAGAGACGTTTACCTTATGTGGTCAATTAAATAAGTGAATTAAATCGCTTGCTAGAGTAAGTATATATATAAAGTGCTCGTGTAAAATAATTTTCATGCTACTGTGTAGTAGAATAATTGTGTCTTTATTGTTCCTCTTCATAATCTTATTGTACCCTATTTTCTGCAATTAAATTACTTATGACTTATGTCAATCCTAAAGTACATGATCACGGTTTGATAATATAAGGCTGTATTGTATTGTATCAGTAGGTGTGACAGTAGTTAGGTAGGGATGCCCGCGGCGGGAGGAGACGCAATGCGGATCCCCTTCGGGCTCATTTGGTTGAACAGCGTTGTTCAAACCGAAACGTTCGTGGCAGGTGTTTAACTTATTTTTAACCAATTTTAACATAGATGCTATTGTAGATTCTTACCTATTTGAAATGATTAAATTTTTGGTTAAGTTTCAAACAACGAAAACTTCTTTTTGTTGGCCCTGATCACACCTGCTAAGTAGGTATTTATTTATGCAAAATACAGGGTAATTTTTTAATAAGTGCACAAATTTTAATATGTGATACAGTGTTGTTAAAATAACAAATTTCAGTATTTTTCGTTACACTTATTTTTTTTGTTTTTCATAGTTACTCGACCAATTATTGGATGAATTAAATGAACATCCCAAATTTCAAAATGTAAAAAAAAAACTCGAACAGATAATCGTGATCTATCAACGATAGGCACTGAATCAAATATTAAAATTTGTGCACTGATAAAAAAATTACCCTGTATAATTTTCTTTTAAATTATGTATGAGTATAACTATTCTTAACTAAAAATAGGTACACTAAAAAAAGATAAAAAAATATCTAAAACCAATTTTGTTAATAATTTTTGATGATTCAAAACACGATTAATTAGAGACAATTGTTTTATAGATTTTTGTCTTTCGGTTTATCAAAACATTTATGTAAAATATAGATCAAAAATATGTAATACAAAAAGTATTTTTAACTGAAAAAAAAACTATTAGATTAAGTTTTTTTTGTATATGCCAAAATCGAATAGATTTTGATTCAAATGCAGTTTACTAATATACTTAAACAAACTACATATATAAGCGGCGAGTGTGCCAAATGTTCCTTTAATTAAATCGGGGTCAGCGCGCGCGCATGTGTGCTAAATTTATCCAAAGGGTTGGTTGATTGCGAAATATTTATTAGTAAATTGTCATTGTATTTTAATCACTCTGGCTGGTTCCGCTATTGAACAAACAACTGGAAACAAAATGTCTTTGAAAGCGATTTGAATGATAATAGATAGCTATCTTTATTATTGAAAACTAATTAGAAAAACTAAGTTTATAACTTTTTTGCTGACTGTGGTTTTTGCTAAAACTGTCATCCTTGCTACATTTTTATTTGCCTTTTAAGTGTCCCACTGCTGCTCAAAGCAAAAGACTCCCTTTTTTCTTTCCATCGTCTCTATCCTACGCTACGCAAAACGTCAAAACGGTCCAAATCATCCCATCTACGTTTTGGCCTGCCCTGCTCCAGTGTCCGTTACTTGGTACCCAATCAATCGCGAGTTTTTCTCAGCGATTCGGATATATTTGGCAGACATGTCCCGCCGAGACCAACTCGAATTCAACTCCAAACTAAGTATATATTGGCACCAAATTACAATCGGATACTAGAAAAAAATAAAATTCGACTGAAAACTTAAAACAAACGAATGAAAATTACAAGTTTAGAAAGTTTGTTAAAAATCCGTATTTTACTGACTAAATCGTCTCATAGAAATCGTATGTGGATACGTTTTTCATGTTCATGTTCAAAATTTGTTCGGTAATTTTTGTTTCTCTTACAAGCTTCACCTGTTAGTTTTTAAAATAGTGCCTGGAACAGTTTCATTCATTGCCGTTGCTATAAATTAGCGTGAAGAGTGTATGCGTAAAAAGATGCCATTGATTATCTTACAATTTTATTTACCAGCACAAATTCAACCATTACAAAAATTCAATAATTACAAACGAATATTAAGTGTACCAGTTAATATAGCTAGTTAAGCAAGTAAGCACAGCAACCAGCTAAATATCCATAGTAGATTTCATTTGTTTAGGGCCAATTATCGATCTCTAGCTATGCTAATGTCTAAACAAACTAAGTTAGACCTCCAGACTCTGTTTACACAGGACTCTGAAGCAATTTAGAATATCTAATCATGCCAATGTAAAACAACCACAAAGGTTACTTGTTAAGCAATTCACACAGTAAAGAATTAAGAAAAAAACATATTCTGGGGATATAGGCTATTGATTGAGATCGGATTGGTTATAATTAAAGCCAGCTTCTAAAAGTCAAACGTTAAGCAAAGCAGAGTATAGTGGTTTTTGACAAACCTGTCAATTATTTTGGTCAGACTATTTTGTGGAAAAATATACGCTTGAAAAGCCATCAATAATAATGGCCAACTTTTTTATTATTATTATTATTATTATTATTATAACTGTCATTACATACACTTATGTAAAATTGATGTTAGATTTAATACCTAGCTTTATTACGTTTTGGTATCACAAAAGAACGTAAAGCTTTATAGCCCATCAAAATATGCAGGATAGTGAATGGCGCGCTCTAAACTTGCATACGTTGGCGGGAAACGCAATGACAGCTGACGCCGACGCCATCTTGGTCTCGACCTTGTCATAATAATCTTCACCGATATTAATCACCAGTTTTAGTTTGTTTACATTCCGTGTCCGAGCAGTCAACAGCGTTGTAGGTAAAAATACACGAGATGTCGCGAAAAGTATTTAAATTATTAAAATTCGGGTGAACCGAGTTACGCAGTTTTTTGTAGTGTGCCGAATTTTTAACATCCTGTTACGTGAAACACAGGTAAAATTAAATAGAATACACTTCTAAAAAAACAGATTGCCTAAACGAGATGGGACATAAAATTACAAGAGACAATTTCAAAACTATTTTAAACTCGCGCACGTATTCACTTTTTTCAGTTGCAATTTTTATTTTTAACCACGATAACTTCACAGGCGTTTGAACACAACTTTGCAGCTTCCAGCTCAAATGAACCGCCAACTCACCGGGTTTTTTCGGTGTCTCGGACAAAGGCGGCAAAGGCGGCAAAGGTGGTAAAGGCGGCAAACTCTTGAGGTCCGGCGGTGGTCTTAGTTGTACGAACTCTGTGCCGACTTCTTCGGATCGCGGGCAGGGTACGTACGCGTATTGTTTCTTAGTCGGCGCCGGGGCGGGCGCGACGCGATGTTTGCCGCGCTCCGCCATGCGGCGTCTGACGGGTTTGCCGCAGCCGGCCGGCTCATATCGAGTTGCTTTTTCGAAACCGGGATCAAGTTGGCGGTTGGTCTGCCGTTCCGGGTTTGACTGGGTCAAGTTGGTAAGGTAAATGCTCCAGTGTTCGACATGCTAATGTCCAACAGATGACACCCTGCTGACACTTCTATGGACAATGCCATAAAATTTAAAAATTGGTATTGGTGTGAGATCGCTTTTGAGCGATAAGACCGCCTATTGTCTGCCTGATTTATAGTTAATAATTTTTTCTGTACTTTTTTGGTGATCAATAAAGAATATTTGTATTGTATTGTATTGTATTGTATTGTATACCTAGTACTAAACAGCACTCAGACGTTTGTCTTAAATAAAGTAAATTTAATACTTGAATACAATTTGGTGGATGAATTAGCACCACCGAAAATGTAACAATTAGGTACCTACATAACTAAATTCTACTTGATTAAATGATTACGTACTTTTTAAATTTTTGGTTTTTCTTTTGTTTTTATTTTTATGATTGTTTTTATTACTATTTTTTTTAATTATTAATAAATTGTTTTATTTTTTATTGTTTCGTAGTTGTAAGTAGTTATTGAAATTGTAAATCGATTTATAGGTTATTCTATGTTTTTGATAAAATAAATGATTATTGTATAGTACAATACAATGACTTTCTTGCATTTATTGTGTTACATACTTTGATCAATTATAACTGTAGATACACATTGCCGAACAAAATCCCCTTCAAAGAATGTCCGAACTTTTTTATTTGGTTGCGTAACAAATAAAATCATCACCTACACAGAAATTTGAACCTAGTCTTTACTTTATTACAGTCGAATTTCGGTAGCGGCAAAACTCCACTTGACAGCTAAACTTGACAATTTCACGCAACGTTCTGAGAAAAAAGAAGGCCACTTTTATCAAAGTGGCGCTCATTTGGCTCGGACATTTTCGGGCGCGCGACTGTGGATCTACAGTTATAATTGATCAAAGGTTACATAAGAAAAATTACATACTTATATGTGTCCTATATTGGTCCTATATTATTAATCCATTAACAAAGATTACGGTAACTTTTTAAAAATACAACGTTCGCACGGACAACGCCATCTATGAATTGCAGAGAAAGTTAACACGTCAGAAGTCGCTGACCACTATAGTGCTTTGTCACTTTCACTAACTTGACATTATTTCAAACTTCACAGTATAACTGGTTATGCTAACAAAGTACTAAAGTGTTCACCGTCTTCTAAGGCTGACTGTATTTCAACGTTCTTGGACAGCGCTTCTATTCTTCTTTAAAGTAAAATTATTATCCCACCAGTAGTTGTTACCGGGATATTAAGTATTCTATTTTTCAATCTAGATCGTTGTCCATCTGTAAGTATGCCAAGTTAAAGAGAGAGAGGTTTAGAGTTAGTGTAAGGCGCTGTTGCTTGATTGACTACAAATTTTCAAACATCCAACTATCCAAACATCTAAACATCTTCGATCCTTTAGCTTTTTATTCTATCTTGGAGCGACCTGGTTAAGGTTGCGGGAACGCGTTGGATGCGGATGGCGCAGGAACGATCTGTTTGGCGAACCTTGGGAGAGGTATATGTTCAGCAGTGGACGTCTTTCGGCTGAACCAATGATAATGACAATGAAATATCTTCACAAACATTCTTATTTATAATATTGGTAGGATAGATATGATAGGACAAGATATTTACGTAACGCCAGATAGTTTTGTTTGATTCATAAATTAAACTTTGATTTTAATGTATGTAAATATAAGCTCTATATTGAACTTAACTTAATAACAAAAATACGTAGACAGAGAATATTACAGAGACGAGCTTAAAAGCTAACCAAACTACTGTAAGCCTTAAGTCTTGCGCGAAAATTAAATGTCGATTTAGTGTTAAGCTCAGTTTGATGATGTCAAAGCGAAAACCAGGCTTGACGAACTAAATCTAGGTCTTTTGCACAATGTAATGTATATTTATATTTTGACGACCAGATGGCCTAATGGTTAGAGAACCTGCCTACAAAGCTTGTTTGCTTCGATTCCCGCGTCGGGCAGACATTTTGACAAATACAATTGTTTGTTCTCTAGTCTTGGGGTTTAATATAATATGTATTTAAGTATGTATCTATTTATATGTATGAGTATCTATGTTTATCCGTCGCCTAGTACCCATAACACAAGCTTTGCTTACTTTGGGAGTAGGTAAATTTTACCGGGATATTTATTTATTACCAGCGTTACCTGCGACTCCGTCTGCGAAGAATACCTAGGGCTATAAAAAATAGCCTAAATACGACCTATTCTCAGACCTACTAAATATGGAGAAAAAAGTTTTATAAAAATCGGCCACGCCGTTTCGGAGGAGTTCGATAACAAACACCGTGACACGAGATTTTTATATATTAGACTAGCTTTTGCCCGCGACTCCGTCCGCGTGGAATTAGTAATTTGGGCAGCTTATTTTTTTTAACCAATTTGCTTTATACGAGTGCCAAAGTGCTGCAAAAGAGTGCTGACGAAGGTAAGTGAGACAAACACCATTACCCTTCAATGGATAAAGGGTCACAGTGGATCGCGAGGCAACGACGCGGCCGATCGACTGGCGAGGGAGGGATCGGAGTTGAGGGTCTATGGATCTGAACCCATTCTGCCCCTGCCTTTCGGATGGTTGCGCGGCCAGTTGCGCCACAACACCAAGGTAATGCACCAAGAATATTGGACAAACCTAGTAACCTGCAGGCAGACCAGAGAAGCTCTTCCGAAGATCAACCCCGGATTATCCCGCAAACTTCGCGGTTATGGAAGAATTCAGCTCCGACTATTGGTTGGGGCTCTAACTGGACATGCCGTACTTAACAAACACTTACACAATTTAGGTGTTACAGACAGCCCTCTATGCAGGCAGAGCGTGCATGGAGGCGGAAGAAACGGCCTCACACGTCCTGCTGGAGTGTGTTAGTGTGGCGAGCTACAGGGCACTACACCTCGGGACACCGAGGTCGCTCCAGGAAGTCGTCGGCAACGTGAAGGGTCTGCTAGGCTTCCTTATGGAGTTGGGCTGGCATGAATAGTGCCTACAGACAGTTACGCAAAATAGGCGCGTAAAAGACGTCGAGTTGCGGAAATTAGCCCGTTATTACCTATTACCTATTAACCAATTTGCTTTTTCATCAATTATGGCTCTCCTTAGTCCCTTCCGGAAGAAGTGAAACTTAACCAACCCGCTCCCAATCCGCCCCCAGCCCGCTCCTAACCCGCCCCTAACCCGCCCCCAACCCGCTCTCAACCCGACCCCAACCCGCTCCCAACCCACCCCCAACTCGCTTTCACCCCGCCCCCAACCCGCTCCCAACCAGGTCCCAATCCGCCCCCAACCCGCTCCCAACCCGCCCCCAACCCGCACCCAACCCGCTCCCAACCCGCTCCCAACCCGCCCCCAACCCGCTCCAAACTCACCCCCAACCCGCACTGACTAACTGGGCTATCTAACACTTCGACTTTTTCAAATCGGAGCAGTAGTTACTGAGATTAGCGCCTATAGAAAGAAGTTTTACTTCAAAAATCCCCGATTTTAAATCATTCTTCCGCTCCGCTGCGCTCCTATTGGTGTAAGCGTGATTATTTATAGCCTATAGCCTTCCTCGATAAAAGGGCTATCTAACACTGAAAGAATTTGTATGAAAAATACCAATTTTTGTTCTTGATTCTTGGACTTTTCTTTATACAATATTGGCTTGCGTTTGACCACAATCACGCCTGATGGAAAGCGAAGATGAGGCCAACGAATCACGGTTACCTAGTAGATTCTCATTCGCCTAGGGTCTAGACTTGAGTTTAGGGGAATAAGCAGGAAGAAGGCAGTTGAGCGCGGTGTTGCACGCGCCCCCGAGCAGTGCAAACTGTACAACAAATACGGGGCACTGTAACCGGTACGCGCGCGGCACAACTGCTCAGACCCTTCTCCAGAATAGCTTCTATAGGCAACAGGCCGGAACACGACGAGAGTCGCTTGGCGGTCTGGCACAATCTATAGGGTAGTGACCACCCAATTACCGAGTGAGGAGTGAGAGTGAAGGAATACTACACTACACAACTGTTCACACGCATGATAATACATACATACACACAAGCATATTTTTCTCCACCAAAAAAATATAAGAGGCGGATTTATTTTCTGAAACCATTCATAGGTAGGTAGGTACTTATTATTTTTTCCGAGTGCGCTAAAGTTGAACTAATTTTTCAATGTCGATTATCGGAAGTCCGAAAATGTTGTTCCTAAAATCCTAATAATCACTACTCATAACTACTCTGTCCCTAAAGTTCTGAATTCCTAATCATTCAACTTCATAATGACCGTTGCAATAAACATCTATCATACTACTATTTGTTTTCCTATATTTTCATAACATAACCATCTTTTACACTATTATTCATCATCATATCATTTTATGTAGATTTGTTTTTATTCATAAAATTAAACATTATTATACATTAAACTTCATAATGTCCGTTGCAATAAACAGAGTCGCTTCCGCCCCTATAGGTCTTGCTCGCTGACTCCAATGATAGCGATGGAAGCAAGCGAGCGAGCGAAGCGAGCGAGCAAGACATGTCGGAGCGAAAGCGACTCGGTATGATTAGGTTCAAAGGCTAATGCGGGAGCGCAGCGCAGCGCAGCTCCCGCATTAGTAGGTAGTTATTTTTTTTATGACCACCCGGCAAATCTAATTGGTTTGACAAGTTACAAAGTTTTAACAGTGAAGTTATTAAGTAGGTACTTAAAATTTTCGGAAAACCGAGTGTTATGGACTACGTTAATAGTAAAATAAATTGTAGGAACGAAAACTTTAGGAAACAAAATTTTAGGAACAGTGATCATTAGGAGTACAAATCGTTAGATAAATCAATTTTCGGAAAACTGAGTGTTATAGACTAATGTTAATAGTAAAATAAATTGTAGGAACGAAAAATTTAGGAAACAAAATTTTAGGTATAGTGATCATTAGGAGTACAAATCGTTAGGAAAATCAATTTCGGGTGAACCCGGACGTATATGGGTGAACTTTAGCGAACCCAATATGGACCCATTTTTTCCACTCGCGATCTAATCAACTAATCACGACAAGGGAATCACGCAAGAAAGTAATCACAAACCGTTTAATTATATTTTCGGAATGACATTACACGGTTAAAGTGCAGGCCTAATTAATAAAAATATATAATAGTTGTATCGTAGCAATATAATTACTACTGAAAGAAGACGAGGCTTAAAGCTTGAACTACTCATAATTTGAAGAACCATGCCTAACTAAAGACTGAAAGACTTGGCCTTTATCTGGCTACCAAGAAGAGCAAAACAAATATAGTGACGACTTGACTGTATGGTTTTAAACCTTTGCCTTTTCCCTAGCGGAAAGGATTTAAAAAACAATAACAACAACAACAGGTAAATTTATTGTGCCTAGTAAAATGTACACGTGAGCACGTAATTTAGTACCAAATTCTTCTTTTGAGCACTTTAAACAAGACATAAAACTTGTAGCAAAAGAAAACTTCAAATAAAAAGTACCCACTTCACTGATATAATCACGAACTACATACCTATAGCTAAAATTACCTCGAGGTTTCGACCACATTGCAGGCGTTGCAACGGCTGTGGTCACAAGTCGACTTTTAGCTATAATATAGGTCGTGATTCAGTCTCGATAAATATTAGTTATGAATGAGAACCGCGAAAGTTTAAAAAATTTTCACTGCTACAAAAAAAAAGTGTAAAATCGCGCAATAAAATTATCGCAAAGGTAGATAAAACAAATTTTATTGCTTTATAGTATTTTTATAATCACTAAACTGCTGTTCTATCAGTTTATTTATCTTTCAGTTGCTCTTCTAAAAGTAAACTCCCGAATAGGCATGATAACACCACCAATCAACTTAACTGGCATGCTTTTTATGAGCTGTCAAAACGCAATTCTCCCATAGATTATGCACTGTACGTAATTGCTACTTATGACATCACTTCTACGCCAACTCAATCGACACACTATTTATTTATTTTGTTTTAAAGCACCTAAAAATTCACTTGTGCTATTACTTAATTGAAAGTTAATCGGGTTTTTAATGCTAAAATATAGTGTCTTATACTAGAATTACTATTTTACTTTATCGTGTCACATCTCTATTCATTATCAATTCACAAATCAAACTTCAATCAAAACTAAAACCATTAACCCCAACTCAAACAAGTGCGCTCAAAACAAGAACCAATCGAACATTCACATCCAGTGCGGTCATTTAACTTTTTAAAGTTTTTTTTTTAATTAGTGCGGAGCTTTGGCGGTTGGCGGCTTCAGTGGCTGTTTGCGCGCGCATTACCAGTGCCTGGCCGCAGCAGCTCGGTCGATAGCACGTGGAAAGACTGCGGACTCCAGCAACAATGGAAACTTTAAAAAGATAATTTAAAAACATTCGCTGTCCAAGACAATTTTAACGAGACTGCACGGATTATTTAAGTTTAAAATTTAATAGTTATTTTTATGTAAACTTAAAGTTACATTTTTCAGAAATAGATGGTGTAATGAGACCTTAATTAAATAAATTATAGCATGTTTATACGTGCATACCTTTATGACTATCAACCGAAAATACATGCAAAAATATATATTCAATGGGCCATCATTGGGCTATGCCGTCGGGTGATACCCTAAAAGATACTTTTTATTTATAAATTTTTCGTTTTAGATTCAGTTTTTATTTTTATTGTTAATCGTATTTTGAATATCTGTAAAGTTGTATTGTAAATAATGTGCTATCATTGCAAATATTGCATATCCTCAAGGCTGACAACGTTAAACGAAACAAAGAGATTCAGACCGTTGGCAAACAAAAGCGGTGAATAATTTATAAGACAATGGCGAGGCACGCATTTCTCTTCAAACGTGTTCTCAGTTCCTCCAGAGACCTAGAGCCAGTTGAGCTCTATTCAGGGTTTAAAATACAGAGGGTTGTTTAAAAAAAAAAACAAATGTCTCGAAAACACCATTCAAAACTGCAAAAATTGAGCTGAATTTGAAATACGAACGAAAAATCATAGTTCAAATTAATCTTGCCAACTAATCGAAAATTAATTTAACGCGAATTATTATTTTGTTCAGCTTTGCTTTTGAGACGACAGGGTGCTGGGGGTCAGAAGCTAAAGCCTTTGTTAAGAAGCTAGGGCGTTCTAGAAAGACCGGCCATTCCATTATCTACATATTACGCAGACTACGTAGTGTCATGTTTTGTCATGCCGTTGTTTATTACAAAAACAGCA
The DNA here is from genome assembly GCA_947563465.1 of Archips xylosteana. Taxonomy (NCBI): domain Eukaryota; kingdom Metazoa; phylum Arthropoda; class Insecta; order Lepidoptera; family Tortricidae; genus Archips; species Archips xylosteana. The sequence goes on from OX387356.1 coordinate 4,088,153, forward strand.
ATTTCATACGCACCACGCACGCACGTAGCGTCGTATTTTTTTTATTATCATTTACTGCGCTTTCCAAACACGCTTTTTCTTACAAGATAAATGCTTTGTAATATGTACAGTCAAGGGCAAAAATATGTATACACTTTAGTACCTTGTCACTTTAACCACTGTGACAGTTCATATATGGCAGTTCAAATATGACGAAAATAGACAAGGTACTAAAGTGTATACATATTTTTGCCCTTGACTGTACCTAATATAACCGTGAAACTATCAAGATCTGTACACTACTTTGGAAAAACCTCGTATCTTGAATTAATTTGTAAACTAAAGTAAACCTTAAATTACAGACAGTAAAGTTTATTTAAAAATAATATTGCTTTTCAGATACTAGATACGACAACATGCCGCCCGCGGCCCTATAATAACGTGGAATTTACTTACAATGTTTTTTTTTTTTATTTCACTTCGTATGCAGAACTTCATAAGTAGCAGAGTTTGCAGCCTGCCAGTACCGTATCGTAGCCAATAAAATCTCTAGCGAAAGAGACGTTTGCCTTTATAAAGTTAAAGAAAAAAATGTACAAAAGTATTCTATTCACTAACATTCTATTACATGTACAGTCGGCCAAAAATATGGTCTACCCCCCTACGGTCGAAGTTCAATTGCACGTCATGATACAACGAGGTCGATTTTCCCTTGCAATAACATGATGACAGTGACTTAGGGATATTTAGATGTCACAGAAACTTTTGTCAAAACTGGTAGACCACTTTCTTGGTCGACCGTACATGGTTTACCATAATTTAATAAGTCATAATGTATTATTCTCCATAATCAACGGTAGTCATAAAGTGATTTTTATTTCGAAAACTGTATTTTATTCGAAATTGTTAATAGAACAGACCTAACCTAACCTACTGCATTCTACAAGATGGCATTCAAAAAAAATCGTGAAGAAAATACTGTTTCAGAAATCATCATCTCAGCCTATATGCGTCCCACTGCAGGTCAGAAGCCTCCTCTCAGAATGAGAGGGCTTATAGTTCCCACGCGAGTCCAGTGCAGATCGGGAACTTCACACACACCATTGAATTTCTTCAAATGTGTATGCTGGTTCCCTCACGATGTTTTCCTTCGCATTAAAGCTCATGGTTTTCAAATGTAATTTTGCCCATAAATTCCTAAAAACTCAGAGGTGCGAGCCCGGTTTTGAACCTATAACCCTTATGTTTAAATACAGTAGTAGTATGTAATACTACGTGAACCAGCAATATCCATGAATAAATCCAATTCCGTATCGCAGAACAAAAATCTCCATTTGTCAGTAGTGGGACTCGAGTAATTGAGATTGCAGCAAAAAGCCGAAAAAGCATCGCACTGTTCCAACGCAGAACAACTTTTATTTGAAAGCGGCAATTTCCCTCATCATCATCATCATCATTTCAGCTTAAAGACGTCCACTGCTGAACATAGGCCTCCCCCAAGGCTCGCCAAACAGATCGGCCCTGCGCCATCCGCATCCAATGCGTTCCCGCTACCTTCACCAGGTCGTCGCTCCATCTTGTTGGAGGCCTACCTACACTGCGTCTTCCGGTCCGCGGACGCCACTCGAGAACCTTTCGGCCCCATCGGCTCTCAGTTCTACGTGCGATGTGCCCAGCCCACTGCCACGCTAGCGATTCTTCGAGCTATGTCCGCGACTTCAGTTCTTGCGCGGATTTCATCATAGATGCAATTTCCCTGAACGCGTCCAATTCAATATCTTATTTAGCTATATCTGTTGCACTTAGCGTATATTTATGTTTGTACTCTAGTGACCCGCCCCGGCTTCGCACGGGTGCAGGTGCAATTATGCATATTATAAACCTTCCTCTTGAATCACTCTATTTATTAAAAAAACCGCATCAAAATCCGTTGCGTAGTTTTAATGATCTAAGCATACGTTGGGACAAACAGTCAGCGGAAAGCGACTTTGTTTTATAGTATGTAGTGATAATGTATCATTCTTTGGTACGCCCTGCAGTCAACGGCTGGATAGATTTTAAATTCAGGTGTCTATTCATCTCAGTCGCGAGTGTGACACAGGGTCTCCATTTTCCCGAAATTCCCGTGGGCACGGGAATTAAACAGGAATCACGGATTTCTGATACTACTTATACAATTTCAAAACTTCCTATGAAATTTTAAGATTAAATTTGTTACTAATGTAAGTCCGTGACCCACAGACGGACGTGTTACGTAAATATAAAATAAATAAAATAAATAACTATTAGGGGACAATCTTACACAAATCGACCTAGTCCCAAACTAAGCAAAGCTTGTACTATGGGTACTAGACGACGATAAACATACTTATATAGATAAATAAATACTTAAATACATAGAAAACATCCATAACTCAGGAACAAATATTGGTGCTCATCACACAAATAAATGCCCTTACCGGGATTTGAACCCAGGACCTCTTGCTTCGTAGGCAGGGTCACTACCAACTAGGCTAAAGCGGTCGTTACCGCTGGGTAAATGAATATGTCTCTTATGTCGTCGAATTAAGGTATAGGTATATAACTATGGGAGGATTAAATCGATACTTGACGAGTACGCTTTTAAAAAATAGTTTCTAAGTATTACTTATGAAACCAAAAGAGTATACGTATATCGATGTATGCGCGCACGAGCAACTTTTGTCTCCGCGACTATTTTATCAAGTCTATGGGTTAGTATGGAAGTGCGCCACGTAGCGCCGCGACTCCCGGGATACAAATACACATAACACAAAAAAAATCGCCTTGCGACTAAGTTGCTCGTGCGCGCATACCCTTAGCTGTGACTTATTTTTCAAAAATGTTTTTCAATAAAAATACACTTCAAGATTGCTTACCTTCTTTCTAATGGTAAAAAAATCGATGTATAAATTTTTGCTGCGATAGGCAAAGGATACATGAACAGCACGCGACTACGCTTACTGTCATTTGTTATCCCAAAACAAAAACACAAATGTGAAACAACTAAACGCAAAGTAACACGGCATTGTTGAGCCACTTGCCACTCTTCGTAATTTGGCCGTGTAATGCTAATCACCTGGCCTTATCCGAAGTGCAAAATTCGAACTTCATATCGAGCTATTCCGCTCATACTAATAGTGTTTAATACGAGAGCGAGCGAGACGGTACGATGCGAACTTCGATTTTCGAATTTCGGAGTAGCCCCCCTGAAACCTCCCGAGTCCCGTCTTTTCTAGCTTTGTAGTCCTTAAAACTTAGATGAGCGTCAAAGTTTTGTAATTTTGAAAATTATTTGTACTTAGTACATTCAGCAGTTATTCTTAGAGTTTATTTTGTTCTTTATAAAGTAGGTACATACCTACGCTGGAACTCATGAGGTCATTAATTATAATACTGGTAGAGTTCGTATAATTTAGAATACAAAATGGACAAAAGAGGAGCTAATGTTTAATTTGATGAAGTCGTGGTCTAGCCTCTTAAGGGTGGGTTCGAACCCGAGCTTCGGGAATAATGTGCGGAATTTACCATGAGCTTTACGGTGAAGGAAAACATCGTGAGGAAACCTGGATACACAAGTGAAAAATCTCAATGGTGTGTGTATCTAATATTCGCTGGGCCCGCGTAGGAAGTACGGCCCAAGCTCTCTCATTCTGCGAGGAGTCTTGTGGCCTTCAGTGGGACGTATTTAGGCCGAAATTATGATATTTGATATATGAAACTGTTACCATATTCAAAAATGTGGCAGTTACGAAAGACTTAACTCTCGCGTACCGTTCCAGAATTGAGGCCCAGAGACGATTTGTTTGTATCGACGGTCTGGTAATATAAGAGTGTAACCTTCCTTATCAACTGGGTATAGGTACCTACTTGAATTATTATGGTAGCTTTCGATTGAAGTTATTTAAAAAAAAAAGGATCTGGCATCCAAAAATATCGTTCTGTATCACAATGCTGGTATTTTAAACATGTGTGTTCTTTTCATGATTTTGTATCATTTTCTTGTCAGCATAATTATTTAACGGTATCGGGAAAATTGCGCTCTATCCGTTATTTTGCGTCCAGCAACAAAACTTCAGGTTATAACAAAAAATCCTTGCAAATGATCAAGCTTTAATGTTAATATGCATACATGATACGTTAGTGCGAAGAACCTACCCTCGATTATACCAAGAAAAAGTTGCCACAAACACAAATTGTAGTTTGACGACTTTATTGTCGATAATAGTACATTATTGGTTTATGAATGATGATGCGAAGATGACCGGCCTCAGCAGAAGTGCATGTCCGTGAAATGTTTCTTGTTCTTGTATATCTGCCCATAGGACCCGTAGTTGGGCTTTTCTTTCTCCTCCTTCTTGGGAGGAGCGGAGGCGAAGGATTTTCTGAAAAAGATAAATAAATAAATAAATATCACGGGACAATTCACTCCAATTGACTTAGTCCCAAAGTAAGCAAACCAAAGCTTGTGTTATGGGTACTAACTTACTAAGCAACGGATAAACATACTTATATTATGTAGATACATACTTAAATACATATTAAACACTCAAGACCCGAGAACAAACATTCGTATGTTTCATACAAATATTTGACCCGACACGGGAATCGAACCCGTGACCTCAAGCTTCGTAGTCAAGTTCTCTAACCACTAGGCAATCTACGATAAAAGAGAAATTTGTATATTTTGTCTTTATTTAAAAAAACTTGATAGGAACATAAATAATAAATAAATAAATTAATAAATAAATTTTCTAATTAACGCGTCGCTAATTCTAACTAACGCGTCACTATTCTCAAAAAAATTTAATGCTTTATTTTTCTTAAACCGCTTATAATAAACAAGATTAGTTAGACTATTTTAATCGAAACTTCACACGAGTACTCCTAACGATAAATGAGTAAACACGTGTTTCAGATTTGAGAATTCAACCCCTAAAAGAGGGAAATGGGATGAGCAAGTCTGAAATCAACATGGGTATTGTTGCTATGGTAAGTCGGGGCGCTGATTACGATAAGTGCCAATACACATTTATGTTTGAACTAGCTTTTGCCCGCGACTCCGTCCGCGTTTAATTAGTAATTTGGGCAGCTTATTTTTTGATCCAATTTGCTTTTTCATCAATTATGGCTCTCCTTAGTTCCTCGATATAAACCCCCCCCCGCAACCCCCCCGCCCCTGCACCCCGCTCCCAACCCCCCCCCCCCCCCCCCCCCCGCACACCCGCGTTCACATTCACCACCGTACTCCCAGCATGATGATATTATAGCCTATTAGCCTTCCTCGATAAATGGGCTATCTAACACTGAAAGTATCGTATCTTTCTTATTTGTCAACCGATTCAAATGAAACAAACACTACATGTTAATCCAAGAAAATACCAACATATCAGTGAAAACCGCATCCTTCTAGGTTAAGCCGTTTCTGTCCTAGTGACAGTTTTTCTCAAATATCTTCAATGTATAGACACCGACTTGTTACAAATTTATTATTATGTATAGATAGATAGAATAGATATAGATTGTCGATATGTAACTACATTAAGTATAAATTTTGTGGAAAAGCAAGGAGGAAAAAAGCGACGCGTTATTGAGACGAAGAACAAAATCTGAAGAATGACCGATAATGCTTTAGTTAGACCACAGGATCCCGGGTGCTGGATTTTTTCGTGGGGACTGTAACGGGGCCATATACATTTTTAATTTGTGATTATTAATAGATAATAAACAGTCACAAAATTGGTATACTTAAATATTACATTTAACGACCGGATAGCCTAGTAGTTAGAGAACCTAACTACGAAGCTTGAAGTCCTGGGTTCGATCACCTATCGGGGCAGATATTTGTATGAATGGACGAGGAGCGAGTACTTGGACGTTTAATATGTATTTTAGTATATATTTATCTATTATAAGCTTTGCTTAGTTTGGGACTAAAACAATTGGGATGTACCAAAAAAAATAACCTATAGTTTTTATATTTTTTTTGGAAAGAATAGGATATTTTAAGATACCATTTTCATCGATTTTGAATTTGGTTGAGTATTTAATTTTTTATAATTTTTTTTAAGAAATACGTTGGATGACGTCACAGTGAGAGAGCCACGTTCCATTGCCTACAAAAATTCAAGCCGTACATAACATAATCTGTGGCACTACTGATTTGTCTTGTCACTGTCAATAATACAAGCATGGCTTAGGGTCCTAAATGAACCATGACAAATAATTTTATTTATTTATCTTCTTTTAAAAAAAATTAAATTAAAAATTAAAAATCCTTTATTTCAGGCCAGAAGACCCATAAACTTGTTAGTAGATACATAAACTTAAATTTACTAGACTATGTTAGTTTATACATGCATACATTATTCTAGCTTCGATTATTTTAGCTTCGATTATTCCTGTTTGTTTAATGGTGTGATAGTAAATAGATATTTTTTACCAAAATCTGATATTTAAATTCTTTCATATTTACTTGTAACGTAGTAATTTAATAATTAAATTTGTAAAAATACATTGCGAGTATTGTATACATTTCGGACTTTATAATAAATGACAAGTGTTTAAAGTCAGGTGCGCATCATGTGATTAAAGTTCTGTCTTTGTCACTCTTTGCTATTATAAGCAGGACAGCAACATTTCAAACTGTCAATTTGCTTTAGAGTGTAGACCTGCTTTATATCTGCCTATGTGACGATTCACTGCAGGGGTCAAATGAAGGTCATTACTTAAATTTTCTTTATTTAATTCAGTTTATCATATTTCTGGAATCTGATTTCTGAAAACGATTCATAAAGCCTATTTCTCCAAATGGTTTTCGATTTATTATACGTTGTCAAAAATTGAGACATCCCAATTGGTCAAAATTGTCACATGGTATTTTATTTTTTTATTAAGTAAAGGGCGTAAGACTTTTTTTCTTGCAAATGAGGCTGTAGTCCACAAAATGTTGGGCGCGTATGCTTTAGCTTTAGACGGTTCAATAGAAATGATCTGTGAATTCCTACAACATCTCATTGATTGATCCAGGCGTTACTTTGCAAAGGTCCATATTAATGAACTAAAACATCAACCACAAGCTTTATCTTGTTTATAATTTGGTTCCATATAACTCGCTGATTCGTCAGTCATTGTCAAAAAATTCAAATTGCCTCATTCAACAATATTTATTCACGTTGATATATTTATTCCGGTAACAATGTCATAACGTAGCAGGCAATGTCAAGATTTGACGACAGATACTGTCTCGGTTGCCTCGATCACGGAAGGCCTCGTTCGTGAATTAATCATAGGGGACGATAAAGTCTTTATGACCCCGCTTCCCTCTACATTCATAATAACATTATGCGTGGATTTCAAGGTTAAGGCAACGAAGAATGGTCGCTTCGTAATAAGGTACGGTCGAAGGCATAAATATTTATACAGCAATTACATCAAATATATGCAAACATAAACCTTATGGTTAATAGCATTGAGTTAAATAGATATTTTTGACGCCTTGGTAATGTACATATATTTATGCCCTTGACGACACACAAGTACACAAGGATCATGCACATTTTTGTTTGCGCCCTTCCTGTGGGCAAAAGTTAAGGTTCTAACCTAGCCAATAGTTTCAGTCAAGTCTATATCGGCTTGTGGCACGCCTGGCCAACCTTCGGCCCATACAAATAAATCTTAATTTTACTGACTTGAAGTGGCTAACTTTATATCAGTCTGCTACCTTTATAGGTACTGTAGGCACAGCTCTATACCGCTACTGGCAGGTTAGTCTAATTTTGTTATGTATAAATTTAAACATAATTTCTAGAACTTGATTTTAAATAAATAGAATTGTCAACGGTATACGAGCCAGGGCAGATTGCTCCGGACAGCCGAAGGTGCTGGTCATGATACTGTAATACTTAGTTATATTGATCTCAAGGAATAAATCCACGTATGAAGAAAATTGAATAACATATTATTTGTTAGTTTAGCATCACGCGCCTTTCCCCGTACTTATATACCTGAAATCGAGCTACAGTCCCACAGTACCCCTTGTAGGTAGGTTTAACCCTTGAGAACGTTCCTGGCATGATAGGCTTTAAAATACAGCAAAGGGCACAAACAGGCGGCAAACTCTCTTGCACTTACGTTAAGGGTTGAAGAACGTTATGTTTATGTAGCTCCACGTGCCACGAACGTTCTCATGAACTATAGTGAAAGTGATATAGGTAAAATTCAGGGACTACTCACTTCATAGGGCCTGTGACATCAAACTGCTTGCACGCATTGTTAGCCTTGGAGGCAGTCTTGCATTCGTCGCCGCGGGCCATGCTAGCTGTCTCTGTCAGTTGTTAGGTAGCCGGTGCCGGTGGAAGCGAGATGGGTGATGGGGGGGCCGGAGTGGGAGGGAATCTAGGGCACGTGCTGAAGGTGGGTGAGCACCGCGTGTTCCAAGCGGTTGCCTGTGTTCGCTCTGCGGCTGCCTTTACGGGTACAGAGGTTCTTCGCGAGCCTGAAAAGTACAAAATACTCATCTTAATATTTATAAAGAAAATTGTTGATTGACTTGTTAAAGTCCAGTTAGCATACACAGCGTATGAAGCATAAGTTGTCTCGAATGTTATTGTTAATGGTGTTGTTGTTGTTGTTGTTGTTGTTGTTGTTGTTGTTGTTGTTAGCGAATCAGAGTCAAAAAAAATTAGGATTTATTTGTATGGGCTGAAAGTTATCCAAGCCCACACGCAATTGACTGAAAAATATTGGCTAGACCTCAACTTTTGCCATATCCACAGGAGACGCGAACAAAGAAATGTCTATGACCCAGTTTTTAATCCCATAAAACTGAAATTTGCTAAAGCCTTACTCGTTGGAATTGACCAAAGTAGCCATCTTGATTGACAATAAAAATAAAATTTATCGACTTTATTTGACCAATCTAAAATAACACGGTGTATAATAAATAGGTATATCAGTATACCTACCCTTCTACAATACATCAAGATCTAAACAAGTCATTAAACATAATTTAATACAAAACGATGTACTAATTAATTACGTAGGTACTATTCAATTTCATTCTTCCAGTTATGTTACCAGGCTTTTAGAAACCATAAGATGCATGATTTTCCCATTTGCATGCTTTAAACCGGCCGGATGGCTGATGCAACAATTACCATATTGTCATCAGACGCTAACCTGTTTAAGGCATAATTTAGTACATACAACTTTATTATGTAGGTAATTATAATTATTCCAAAGATTAGTCGCTTTCACGTGATCAAGTTTAGAAATAAACAAAAGCGATGGAATTTATGAGAAGGGAGTTATTAAACGGTAACTTGTCTTATCTCTGATTCAAGCATTTCAAATGTTATTCATTTATTATTTCAAGTGGTGGTGCATTCACTGTACCTTACCCATTAGTAAAACCTCCAATTTTCTCTATACTAATGTATTCCCGAACATAACACCAACTAGTGTCTTTGGAAAAACTGAAAAGAGCTAAACAAGACTATAATCCTTTAATCATTCTTTAATCATTCATACCTACAAATAGTATACACCGTGTTATTTTTAATTTACTTTAACTTTAATAGAACATTTAACAGGTCAAATGACGTAAATTTCGCTAAGACTTTAGTGTTCTAACTCTTATATTTAAAAAGATAGTCAAGAAATAATCTTAATTTAATATGCTTTATTATTTACCTCCAATTAAGCTAGCTGTGATGTCGAAGTTAAAACATTGATACTAAAGAGTCCCTCCGGGCGACCTTGTCTACTTCCTAACTTGACCACTTTCAAAGTTGTCCACTTCCTAATTTGTCCACTCCTACATTGTCCTTTTCCCGGATTGTCATTCCTCAAATCCTTATTTGTCTACTTCCTAGACAGTCCATTCCTCATTCGTCATTTCCTATTTAGTCTCTTCCTCATTCCCTATATAGTCTCTTCCTGATTTGTCCACTCCTACATGAATGGGGAAAAACGCGATTGGAAAATACGCTTCAGGAAATAAATGATTTTGAAAAATTATCTAACCAGCCCTTAATAAGTACGCAACCTGGCTAACCAAAAAAAAATCACTTAAAAGATTATAAACTTAACTTTATTAGTTAGGTAAGAGACAAGTTAGGAAGTTGACAAGTTAAGAAGTGGACAAGTTAGGAAAGAGACGAGTTAGGAAGTGGACAAGGTCGCCCCGTACACCGCAGAGTAAACAGTTTAGAACAATACCTACACTGTTTTCGTAACATTAACTTTTTTTATCTAAAAATCTTATCTTATTTCTTACTATTATTATAAACGTGAAAGTTTGTATGGCTGTATGGATGGATGTGAGGATGTTTGTTAATCTTTCACACTAAAACAGTTTGACGGATTTTATGAAAATTGTCACACAGATAGTTCATAATTTTTACAACTCGCATAGTCGCGGGCAACAGCCAGCTTAAGATAAAATAAGGATGAACAGACAGACAGAATAATCGAGATCCCGTGTTAGCTTCAAATTCGAGCCATCTTAGTATTTCTGTATATTGGGGTAGGTTATGATTGCCCATGCATATTCATCACGTTTCTATATTTAAATAAGGGGTGGCCGTAAACTTGCCCCCTAGATTAGTTTAATTACTCGGGATCCAGTTGGGACTTTCTATTTCGTTACGGTTAAATACAGTTTGTGACAACTCCTTAGTCATAAAAGTTACCCTGATTATGGACAGCGTGTTAGGTATCTGTGCCTTACTAAGCCACCAATATTTTTTCTTTTTTTTTGTGACGGTGGAAGCATTCTACACTTCCACTTAACGTAGAATAGTTAAGATGTTTAGTTTTAGTTTCTTAACTAAGGGACCCCATACATCCCTGTATTTGTTTTTTTTTTATATGTAATTTCTTTTTTAATTTTATAGTGTAGTTTATAAAATATGTTTATTTTGTTCATAATTATTTATTTTATTTTTGATTAAAACGGTTACTGCCAAGTTTCTTGCGGCGCATTCTTTTTGGCAATGATGTTCCTTACGAAAGCGCTGGTAGTTTTAAAAAAATGTATTTAATAGAGCCCTTTGCGGCCCAAGTACTTGCAGAATGAATTTTGATTTTGAATAAAGCGTAAGTGAATACGGAAGTTAGAGTCCATCCGTAAACAAAGGTTACCGATTTAATTTTTTTACCCTAGACTGTGCGTGCAAGCTAAATCAACAGAAAGATGCAAGTTGCAACCGTTCCATAGTTGTTTGTCAGCCGTCCATGAAATATTGTCAAAAACGAACACGAAAGCCAATCCCTGACCCAGAACTGGTTTTATTAGAAGATAGTCACCTATCACCTATACCGTCCTTCCAATAGTGTTGCCAAGGACCAATGAAGTTCAAAACGGTCATTAAATAACGCGAAAACATTCTGTTCCATCTTTTATTTTTTGTCATTTTGTACGCTTTTTACTTTATTGACCGACAGATGAGGCTGTCTGTTACGGAACTGTTAGGGAATCTATAATAATTGTACATACTTGATATTAAATGGATTGGCATAGCAACGGTGTTTGATGTAAACAATGTGGTCCTTTGAACCGGATTGCGTTAGACGATGAGGCGTTAGGAGACGGTACCATCAGCATTCGTTTACCTTTGTCTTTCTTTAGATTCTGAGTAACAAAAACATATCAAAACTCTTATACCGTCTGAAATCGGATGTTTTTAAACATTTTTCGATCAATAAACAAGGCCTCATCTAAATAAGATTGACGGAGGATGGCGAGCACGCCGCAGCGGCGTGCGCTGGCGCATTAGCATAAGATGAACCGGTTCCGTGGCTCTGCGTCTATTGTGGACGACGGGGTTTCACAATATGGTGTTGTGATGTTATGCAACGTATGAGATGGGGTTAAAAATTACAGAAATCCTATTAATGCGATATTTCTTGGGACGCGGGTGAAAATTGGGGCTGCAAGGGCCTGAGAATATTTGTCACCTGCTTTAATGTGTTATTTTGTTTTAAAATTAAATCATTATTTTATCCTCTTCACTCTGGTTTAATATTTTTATAATCATCATCATCATCATTTCAGCCGAAAGACGTCCACTGCTGAACATAGGCCTCCCCAAGGCTCGCCAGACAGATCGGTCCCGTGCCATCCGCATCCAACGCGATCCCGCAAACTTAACCAGGTCGTCGCTCCATCTTGTTGGAGACCTACCTACACTGCCTACCTATATGTAATTTTGACGACCAGATGGCCTAGTAGGTAGAGAATCTGACTACGAAGCTTGAGGTCCCAGGTTCGATTCCCGCGTCGGGGCAGATATTTGTATGAATAATACGAATATTTGTTCTCGGGTCTTGGGTGTTTAATATGTATTTAAGTATGTATCTATCTATGTAAGTATGTTTATCCATTGCCTTGCACCCATAACACAAGCTATGCTTAGCTTACTTTGGGACTAGGTCAATTGGTGTGAATTGTCCCGTGATATTTATTTATTTATTTATTATTATATGTGTGTTCATTATTCCAAATCGTCTGTCTCAATTTTTGTGTTATCGTATCTTTCCTTTTGTGTAATTTTTTTCACTCTACAAATATTAAAAATATGAATGTTTGTGAATGTGTGCACGGGTGTATACTAGTGCAGTCACGAGCTTTAATTTAGGACCCACTTTAGGTGGCAGTCTTGTCATATTGTATAATAGGAATTCAAAGAATATTTTTTCGAAATGGGTCCCAAATTAAAGCAGGCGACCGTACCTAACTCTTTCACGGTAACACGGCTGGTTTTGGCTAAAATTCGGTATGTACTTAGATAGCTATATCTCGAGTATAACGCAAAGGCTAATCCAGAAATCTCAACCGCTAACTCTAGAGAGGTTAAATGAGCGCGTGTGTTATTTGTTTTGTGCAACTTATTAAAGTTATAAATGTTATAATTCTTCCTTCATTAGAAGACCGCGATGTATTTTTTTTAATTTCTATGAGAATTTAATAAAATCCCGTAATTTGCTAGAATACCTACATAGGCAAGGGTTTAGGATACGCTACCATACAAGAGTAGCGAAGCGGAGATATACCACAGCCCTATTGCATAACAAAGTACAACTAATATTACAAGCGGAACTCTCGCTTCAGTTATATTAACTAGAAAAAGAGTTCCGCTTGTAATATAAGTTGTACTTTGTTATGCAATTGGGCCCAGATCGACCAATTAGATTATTTGAAATCGGTCATATTTGTAGCAAGGGTAGCGGGGAAAATTCCCATTGTAAAGTGATAAAATTGTGCTGAATTTGAAATAAAAGTTGAAACTTAATTCAAGCTGTAGTTTTGTAGCCAACCACATTCTTCACAAACTTACGTACGCGTAGGATACGATAGGATTGGATTTTACTGAATAAAACTTGCTAAATTTGGTGTCCTAATTTATTTTTTTCACCGGTTTCATGAGTTTATCTAACTACCACTGCGTGTGTATATTTTTAACCCAATTCCTGTTTGGGAACGTATCAAAATATATAAAGTTTAAAACGAATAATGGACGAAATACATAATGGTCATAATACATACTAAAATTTTCTATGAAACTACTTATAAAACGAACTTTTTTAGTCATGTAATCTACAGATTGGTTTAGGTTAGGTTAGGTTTATTTTATGAAAATCCTGTAAAGTTGAGAATTTCCAAAAAAATTGCATTATATTGAGAAAATCTAGATTAATTATAGGAAGCTAGAAGGAAACACGTCCGTACGTTACCAACAATTTTAATGAGAGAAAAGAAATATATAACTACCTACATTTTAACATATCTCAAAACTACCCTACATTACATATATCAAATGACCATTATGTATTTCGTCCATTATTAATTTTAAACTTTAGATATTTTGACACGTACCCAAACATAATAAAACTCGCGGTAGGTACTTTCAGTTTCATTTTAGTCAAAAACACGATAAAGTTACTAGATTAAGCTTAGCTGGACTAGACAGGACATAAAACTTGGTTCTAGCGTCGATAAAACTTCGCAAGTACGAAACTGTTTACTTGTTGCTGCAGCAACGCTTTCTTGGCGGGCAATGCCGATATACTCGCCAAATGGGCAGTTACCGCTCACATTGTTTATGGGAATTTATTCAGGGGATCACACGTGTAATAGACGATACAATAATACGTTTTCTAACAAGCTTTTTTTGCTGACTGTACTTAGTGTTGGCTTTATTTTCATTATTATCCTTAAAAAGTTTCAAGTCATTTTAATGAATGACACCGTTCAACTATTTCTGGTAAATTAACCTTTTCGACGCCAACGACACACACGTATATATCAGCACCGCAGGTTCTACGCCAACGATTGATGGATGTGTCAGTCACGGCGTGCAGAGCGATATCTAGCTAGCTACATGCATTTCTGTAGGGTTCAACTTCTTGTTTGACATTCCGATGTCATGGCGTATGAGCGAGAGCTGTTGTATTTGACAGAGCGTTGAAAATATTAATAACAAAACTGTTTCACAAAATAATAGAATGGTATAAAAATGATGAAATATGTTTCGGTTTCCATGTATTTTTTTTTCATATTTTTAATTTACTTTGGGTTTTTCTTGCTCGATACGGTATAGTTAAGTGAATTGTAATATAACTTTTGTTTGGCAAAAAAATTATCTCTGTCAAGTTTCTTGCGGCGCATTTCTTTGCCACTGATAATCTTTTTGAAAACGCTGGTACTTAGTATAAAAAATAGACATGTAAAAAACCGGCCAAGTGCGAGTCGGACTCGCGCACGAAGGGTTCCGTACAATTATCTATAAAAATTACGTTTGTTGTATGGGAGCCCCCTTAAATATTTTTTTATTTTAAATAAATGATCTATTTTTAAAGTCAAAATATAATAAGTATTCCGTGAATATTTCAAGTGTCCACCTGTTGCTGTTATCAATATCGAGCAAAAACGAGCAAAAAAATCATGTTTGTTGTATGGGAGCCCCCTTAAATATTTATTTAATTCCATTTTTTAGTATTTTTTGTTATAGCGGCAACCGAAATACATCATCTGTGAAAAATTCAACTCTCTAGCTATTACGGTCCCCGAGATACAGCCTGGTGACAGACGGACGGACGTACGGACGGACGGACGGACAGCGGAGCCTCAGTAATAGGGTTTCCGTTTTTACCCTTTGGGTACGGAACCCTAAAAAGCTCTTTGCGGCCTACTTACAGTACAGCATAACTTAAACGTTTTGATTTGGAAAGTGCTGGACGCAGGCGATTACGTTAACATCTAGTTGAAAATATTTTAACTAAAAGCACAGTTTGAAAACGATTTAGGAGTAAATTTGACTATTTTTAATCAAAATAATCTGAGGGAATTGGCCTCATTAAATGATGAAAGCGATATTCATTGTTTAAGGCCATTCCAAAACCGGTGTTGAGCCGAAATCGGCGCGTGAGTAGATCGTTCAACTTTGAATGCAACGTGCGAAAGTAACACTTCCCATTATTTTGTTTGTCATAATCATAATAACGTTTGACATAAAATATAATGAACGGTCTCTGATTTTTTTAAATGTGATCTTACTGGATGCAGTAGAGATTATAAGTTTAATAAAGTTCTGAAAAATATTACAATACAATACAATAAAATACAAATATTCTTTATTGATAACCAAAAGCAGTACAATGAACATTACAAAAATAAAAATTCAGGACAATAGGCGGTTTTATCGCTAAAAAGCGATCTCTTCCAGACAACCAATTTCTTTTTAAAGCTCACTTTTACACGCTACGATTAAAGCTATTGAATGTGATATTTTACAATTTATTTACGAAAAAATTAAAACATTAAAAAGAAATATTAAAATTCTTAGAAATTAATAAATATGAACAGACTAATGTAGGTGGCAGAAATAACAGACAGGGGAAACATAATATTACATATTGTTTCAGAAATAACTATAATTTTTTATGTTATTATATAAGGCTATAATTTTTATGTACAATAATAAATAGTGCTGCTTAAGCAAGGATCTGAAGATAGGCAAGGAAAAAGTTCTAAGATGGGTCAAAAATAAATTATATTAAAATATATTAATAAATTATATTATTATTATTAAATTATAAAATCCAGGTTTTTTAACTACTTATATTTAATTACACACCTGGGGAGAAATTTGTCGGTGATCGCGTACTTTCTCTGGGATCTTGTCATTGACACATACAATTTGTATTAATTAAAAAAAAAGACACTCCGAAAACAATTTAGACGGCCGATTAGTGAAGGGACGAGGTCCAACTGTGGCGAGGCGGCGCTCGCCGGCATTTATGTACCGGAACCGGTGTTGGACGTCACTATAACCACATTTAGATATAGTGAGTAACATCGCGGGAGTTGTCGTACGTTGCAGTTGGCGTTCGATCCTTTATAAATTCATAGTGGCGCGGTCCCGCAATGTATCGCAAGCGAACGATATTTCCCGCACCGTCTAAGAAGCTTAAAAAACTTAACGCGTGCTTACAACCGTATTTAAAATTTAAAGTTAACTAGGATTTTTCCGTTAAAGTTTCGCTTATTAGCAAAATAAAATAATAAAGGTATTTTTAACTTGCTTATGTCTGCGTGTTCATCTCCATGGAAACAAAAATTAACATATTTTTCTGTCGCGCGGGACGTGCTGAATAGCTCTCTTCTCAGTGCCCGTCTTTTTTTCTTCAGTGACATTTCGTCACTACTTTGAAAAAATCTCGTATCTCAAATCAATATGTGAACCAAACAAACTGAACTTTATTGCGTACTCAGTAAAGTTCAATTGGCCAGATTATCGATTTTGAGATACGAGCTTTTTTCAAAGTAGTGACGATTTGGTATTTTCACTAATGCCGAGATCAGTAAAAAGTCTAGATAGTTAACAGTTCCGGACTTAAGAACGACAAATCCCACAAAGTAATATATTCATAGGTATAATAGGGCAAGTCGAATATAGTGCGACAAGCTCGTGCGCGACCCTCCGCGGAACCCTGTCGCAGTCAGCGTTTGCCGCACTTATTAAAAACAATCTTGTTAAGGACAGCAGAGGCTTGCGACAGGATTCCGCCGAGCGCCGCGCACGAGGTTGTCGAGGTATAGGAATAATAATTGTACAAGCTGTCAGTCTGTGGAATCGGTCGCAAAGTGACAGCGATAGCAGTCAATTGTCGTCTTCCGGAGTCGATTAAGGGCACTGTACACCCATTAACAGTTCCTCTTAAAGAGATGTTGTGTATTCTCAGTTTCGTAATATTATCTTTTCTTTACATATAATAAATCTGTAACAAGTCGGTATCTGTACATTGAAGATATTTGAGAAAAACTGTCACTAGGGCTATTTACTAGCGCAATAGAACCCAAAACAATGTTTTTTAGAATTATTGTATGTTTGTCTGTGCGTTTGTGCGCGCTAATCTCAGAAACGGCTTAACCTAGAAGGATGCGGTTTTCACTGATATGTTGGTATTTTCTTGGATTAACATTTAGTGTTTGTTTCATTTGAATCGGTTCACAAATAAGAAAGATACGTCTATTTTAAGAATTTATAGAATAGTTTTTAGAAGTAGTGACTTGGGAGTAGGTACGGTGGTGAATGTGAACGCGGGTGTGCGGGGGGGTTCAGTGGGTGGTCGGTGAGGGGAGGGGGGGTGCGGGGGGTGCAGGGGGGTAATTTTTTTTATATCGAGGAACTAAGGAGAGCCATAATTGATGAAAAAGCAAATTGGATAAAAAAAATAAGCTGCCCAAATTACTAATTCCACGCGGACGGAGTCGCGGGCAAAAGCTAGTTATTACTATATTTATTATATTTCTTAAGGTTTTTGGTTTTAGGCTTAGATTATTTATGCACTAGATAGAGTGTCAGTAGCAAACATTGCGATACAAAACTTCCATAAATTTCTTTTGACAGCTACATATTTATTACGATCGCGTTACGTCATTCAAACTGAAGGGAGGCAAATGACATATAAGCCAAGTTGGCTTATATTTTTCGGGACGTTTTCATGCCGCCGAAGCTCTATCTAGTGTATAAATAATCTAAGGTTTTAGGTTAATTGTTCAAAATATTAATTAAGATGTTGTACAAAGTTTCTCAATACATTATTTCAGTTCAGTAGAAATTGTATACAAATAATTCAATATTTGTGCATGCTTTCGCTACATGGAGTTAATGTGACCGTCTCGAGATGTCAACGAACTTTTGATTACCGCATCAAATTTTACCTACTTCTTAAGTTTTGTAATATCCCTTAGTATCAATAACACCAGAACTGTGCCATCATACGGAAAAGAGTCTCATCCAATCTTTTTTTTTCACCATAAGCGTTGGATTTCTTCAATAAATAAAATATATAAGTTATTTTTTTGTAGCCTATTTATCTTGATACGCATTAGATTACTATATTCATTACGTATTAGTGTGTAGGTACTTACATGTTTTCATTACATAAATAAAGTGTATTTTTGGGTTACTTTTTGATTTCGGGCCGCTACTTTTCATTGCATGCCTACTTTTGTGTCTGATGTTCTGTCTATCGTTCAAAAGCTCACTGTAAGCAGTTTTAATTAAAGTTCATAATTATAATTATTAGTAGTCACTTTACTTAATCTATGTATGTTACGTATTATATCTAGGTAACTACTATACTAATGGCTCAACTTTAGTGTCTAATCGCCTTTACGCCTTCTACAACAAGACTGGTCACTAACTAGAATATAATGCCTTAACTAGGATACATAAGTAGCCTGTATATTAGCCAAAAAATAATAGTGCTTAAAATTTACTGAATTAGCAAATTTACATAACTATTTAACTATTATTTAAAGTTAAAGTTAAAGTAACGTAAAGTAAGTATCTACGGCTTAATTAATTAAATAGTTTACGACACTTTAAGTGATATGTCCGCCTTTGTACACGTGTTTTTCTTGTTAACTGTTAATATCATGTTTTTATGTTTACCTAATAAAGAGATACATTATCATACAAACAAAATCCCAGGAAGGCTTGTGGTGGAAAGAGTATCTATATTTATAAAATAACTAGCTGTTTGCCCGCGACTACGCGACTCCGTCTGCGAAGAATAATAGGGGTATGAAAAATAGATGTTGACCGATTCTCAGACCTAACTACCCAATATGCACTCAAAATTTCAGGACAATCGGTCGAGCCATTTCGGAGGAGTTTGGTAACAAACACCGCGACACAAGAATTTTATATATTTCTATATGTTTCGACTTTCGTTTGATACGTGTCTTATTACTTCCTGTAGAAGTCATCTGAGTGTCCACCAATCTGAGTCAGCTTGGTAGATTCTGATTCCCTACGAGGCAACGGACCCTTAATACAATTTAAATACTGAAATATATTAAATTTCGTTTAAATTTATCAAACAGCAATCACTGAGATCCAGGGCTGCCAGCAAACAAATCGCGGCTATACGGTTTAGTATCTGCGATTATACGAAATTTGATCGCATTATACAGAAAAATTCTATAAATCGATTTTTCTTCATAATTTCTTAAAACTAAACTAACACATCATATCGAATTATACGAAATGATCGATCATGGATACAATACACCGACCGATTATACAAATTTTGTATCCAAATATACGATCTGGCAGCCCTGCTGAGATCGGAAGAACGACGCTTTTTACGCGCCTGGGGGGGCAAAAGAGGTGTTCTTAAAACTGTCTTATTCGACATGTCAAAATTGTACCTCAATAGAAAGACCAGGCACCGAAGTTACCGAACAACGGCCAACCGATAGTGTCTTTCTCAAATTGGCAGAATCATCGATAGTATCGATGGAGCTATATTTTTAAAAATTGAATTGAAAGACCAGCATTTTCTAAAATAAAACTAACTGTATGTTCAGATTTAGTTGTAGGTAATATTTATGTATCACGAGCGTCCATCCTGATATCATTAACAGACCAACGTGGGTGGAGTCACGTCTGTCAAAACCTGTTCCTTGCCATGCTTTAAATATAATTCCACCATGCTTGTAACCAAAACATGTTGACATTAGATGATCTTCAAAACGGGACAATAGAACCTCATGATGATTCTTTAAATATCTAAACTTGGCAACACATCATCATCATCATCCCAGCCTATATATACGTCCCACTGCAGGGCACAGGCCGTAGTTCCCACGAGGGCCCAGTGCAGATTGGGAACTTCACACACACCATTGAATTTCTTCGCAAGTGTGTGCATGTTTCCTCACGATGTTTTCCTTCATCGTAAACTCTGTGATCGTAAAGCTCATAGTAAATTTCAATTGTAATTTCGCACATCAATTCCGAAAACCGCTAGGCCCCCACGGCTCGTACAAAAAATAGTTCACTACACTCAATTAGTCTTTTCATACATGCTCAACGGTTTCGGGTACTCTTGACATGACTGACACTTCGTCGTCATCGTCGTCGTCGATCGGTGGCAGACTATAGAGCCTCGAGCGCCTTCGTAGAGTTGCTTATTTGTCAGTTTTTTATCGGATACCTACATTTTAGTGAGTGTGAGCAGGAATTACATGATTTAATTCCTCCATCTCCATTTTACCAACGGACATAAAGGGGGGGGAGCTTCATCCTTATGTGGTTAGTGTTCCATTGGTCCGCACGAAGCGGCTCACTTCATCTTTGAAGAAAATGAAGGAAGAAGGAAGGATTGGAATTCGCTTCCGTCGTCTGTATTTGCAGATAAATACAACGTAGGGCTCTTCAAGGCTAGAGTGAATAGGCTATTACCGAACCAGTGAGATACAGCCTTGGCTTCATCTCCACTTTTCATCAGGCGAGATAGTGGTCAATCACAGGTCAGTTTCATTTAAAAAAAAACACGCTTTAAAAAAATAAAAAATAAAAAAAAATGTAATAAATTTCAATTCACTTTTCTTCTGATTTCTGGGGTGCATGGTGTCAATTGTCAAGGATTATCATTTTGATAACATCTTAAAAAGCACCCCACGCTTTTTTTACAATAAAATATTTTAAACTATTAGGTATTATTTATTTTATCAATATCTAGAATTGTTTACAAATTTTGATCTGGATATAACAATATAATAATTGCTTATTAAGATTTGTACTGCGCTATAAGAAAAGTCAATTGAAATTTATTACATTTTTTTTTTTATTTTTTATTTTTATTTTTTTAAAGCGTGTTTTTAGTTTTTAAAACTATTATTTATTTTCTATTTTTTAGTTGCATTTTTTCACAGTGAGAGTTTCCATGTGCTAAAAAGAGACACAAAACGGTTTTTTGCTCGTCTTAAATAGAATCAGTCTATCTTATACTTGGTCTTTGGTGCGCGCGCACTGCTCTACACTACTAAACGTAAACCTCTTTCTTTCTAACTTTACCCCCCTCACCTACAACCCCCCAACCCCCCCAACCCCCTAAACCCAAGCCCCCAACATCCCCCAACCCATTTCCCCAACCTCCCCAAACCCCTAACCCCAACCCCCACACCCTTACCCCCAACCCTCTAAACCCCCCTTACCCCCCTCCTCCAAACCACCACACACACCAACCACCTAAACCCAACCCCCCTAACCCCGGACCCCCACCCCATTTCTTCAAACTTCCCTCAAACCCTAACCCCAACCCCCCTTACCCCCAACCCCAACCCCCTAAAACCCCAACCCCCTAAAATCCCAACCCCAACCCCCCTTACCCCCTCCCCATTTCCCACAACCCCCCAACCTCCCTAACACCCGAACCCCCCCGAAATCCCACACCCTTAACCCCAACCCCCTAAACCCACTTCCCCTCCCATTTACCCCAACCTCCCCCCACCCCTCCACCTACCCCCCCTTCCAGCTCCATCATCAAACCCTTGTTACCATCTAGGCCTCTTACCCCCTCCCCATTTCCCACAACCCCCAAAATCCCTAACCCCCGAACCCCCCAACATCCCCACCCTATTTCCCCCAAACCCCCCCACCCCCTAACCCCAACCGCCACACCCTTACCCCCAACCCTCTAAACCCCCGACCCCCTTACCCCCACCCCCCCATTCCCCCCCCACCCTGCCACCTACCCCCCTTCTAGCTCCATCATCAGACCCTTGTTACCATCTAGGATCAAAGTACTCGTCAAGACAAATCAAACGAGCACAAACTCGACGGGATTGTGTTGTTTTATTACATAGTTCCTATGGCCACCATCCAGCTCCATCATCAGATCAGCTCCATGTTACAATAATATTGCATTGTCATCCAATTTACACATATGTGCAAAATTTCAGCTCAATCGGAAACCGGAAAGTGGGTCAAAATCGCGCCCTAAGGAGTCGGTTACAAACATACATACAAACATACAGGTGAAGCTAATATAAAGCGTGTAAAAATGCGTTTTATTCTTACATAGGTACTTGTAGAAAAATATCTGCTCAAACTATTATTTTTTTTTACAGGGCCATATTTATCTGTTGCTTAAACGTATGTTTCAACTTGATTTTTAGAACGTTAACTTTTTGTCTTATCGCCCTAAATCCCTTTGACCCACATACTTCCCTTAGTACCTCTTGTCATCCTTACACGCGCGTCGCAGGTGGAGGATGGAATGATACACCGAAGGTTCATCGACTCTGTGTTGCCCCCGTCCAAAATCAGGTTTAGTTGCGTTGCCATAGAAACGACACGAGTATGTTAATCCAAATTTTCCGTACAAACCACGCACGTCCGACTGCAACGACATTTTAATACTGAACCCTGTTCGCAGAAGCTTGAGTTATTTTTACTGTGGCAACATTTTACTATAATCCCTAAGTTTCACGAGCTCTGCACGTGGTACACGGACTCTATCTTAATATTTAAAATTAGAAATGCGTTTTTGGGCCGGTTCTAGAGTTATGCGTCTGGTTATTTGACTTTGAAGGAAACTTATTTTTTTGATACATTCGTTGATGCACTGATAGTCATGTATCTGTCACGTGTTAATAGTGAAAATATATAGGATGAAATCTAAATGGTGATACAAAAGAAGTGTTTCTAACTCAATTAATGCTGGGCAACATAAAGCATTAATTGAAGAGATTTAATTTTTTTGACACCTGAAAATAACTACAGGGATTGAAAGAGAAAGAGTTTTGCCTCCTAAACATATATGAAGTATCTAAAATAAATTTAAGAAAGAAGTTCTTTCGGTCTTTCTAAAAGAGAACTAACAGGTATAACGCCTAGTGTGGGCACTGTGAGCTGGCTTATGTTACGTCTAGATTATAACTGTTATTGTTTCCATTTTAAATTTGTACGTAGGTAAATTCAGCTCCAATTTCGTTTTGATTTAGATACGATTATTGGTATTTAGTACATTGTGAGTGGTTTGCAAATTTTATATACTTATAAAATTTTGGCAGTATTTATCGACTATTTATTGACTGTAAGACTAATATTGAAGAACCCATACCCATAGGTACTGATTGAGGCAACTTAACGATAAACGTTAAATATTAGAATATTATTGTTGTAGTTACTGTAGCATTACACCTCATACATTAGGAACTCATAAAATACAATTTCATAAAACTATATAACACTCTAGAGATTAGCATGAGTTGGTGTATCTGGTGTTGCAGACATTTCCACTATGATGACTTAGATTAAGACTCTAATGGATAGCTGTTATTGGCCTCATATGATGTAACCTTATTGTATGTTTCTTTTATTACATTTAAGACTGTTGATATCGTGAATATAAATAAATAAATAAATCTAATATATATGAAGTAGGTACTTAAAATATAATAAGTAAATAAAATGTCCTTGGACGCCACTCGAGAACCTTTCGGCCCCATCGGCCGTCAGTTCTACGAGCGATGTGCCCTGCCCACTGCCACTTAAGTCTAGCGATTCTTCGAGCTATGTTCGTAACTTTAGTTCCTGCGCGGACCTCATCATTTCTAATGCGATCCCGGAAGACGCAGTGTAGGTAGGGCTCCAACAAGATGTAGCGGGAACGCATTGGATGCGGATGGCGCAGGGCCGATCTGTTTGGCGAGCCTTAGGGGAGGCCTATGTTCAGCAGTGGACGTCTTTCGGCTGAAATGATGATGATGATAATGATGATGAAATAAAATGTGTTATCTCAATAACTGTACAAGTTTTTCACAAGTTGGGAAAAGTGGAAAAAAATCCATGTATCCCAACTGGTTGGGATAGCTAGTTGGGATAGACGGAACAACCCCCTGCCCCGATCGGGAATCGAACCCGGGACCTTAAGCTTAGTAGTAAGGTTCTCTAACAACTAGGCCATCCGGTCGTAGGTATATATCCCAATCCAGATGTTTGTCTTTTTGTACACCAAGTTTCATTCTAATCCGTTCAGCCGTTATAGCGTGATTGACTTGCAAACATTCAAACATCTATCTAAACAAACTTTCTCATGTATTAGGATTTTTGTGTCACAACGGAAAACTTTCATACAAATTTTAACTACGACCGTTAGGGTGTCCAACTTCATCCAAATAAAGTCGCGAATTTTTTGTCTTATCTACAGTAATTTGAATCTTTACTCGACTCTCTCTCTCTTGACTCTCTTTATACTATTCGATGATTCATATTGGTATCTTTTCCTGTCAACTGTATTTCCTGTGTATCGAATATGTGTAAATAAACATCTCTCTCTCTCTCTCTCTCTCTCTCATATCATGAAAAACTTAACTTAGATATTTTTAAACTAAAAAAACGCATCCGTAGTTTCACTTATTAATTTATTATAAGAATATTTTGATACTATTCCACATAAGGCTTAATGGCGACGTCTTCTTTCTTACTCTTTCTTCTGTGGTAGAACCACTCGATCAACAGCACTGAAGTTGCGGAGAAGAATCCTGTTGAACACAATACATAAGGAAGTTTTCACTTATTTATGTAAAACATTTATTTATTTACTAGCTTTAACATTTTCAATGTCTGGCTTACTTAATCGTGAAGCTATTTCGATCTAGCTTGAAAGAAAGAAAAAAAAGAAACAAAAATATTTATTTGTGACAATCTTAAAGTTAGAGGTGAAAAAACGGTAACAGATACAACATTATCACAAAAAATGGTCTTAATGGTCTTGGTCTTATCACTGAGAAAACGCGTGATTTCAAGATTTAGCATTACCGTGAAGGCAACGTGACAGACAACGAATGATTGATAAGGGAACTATTATAGGTGTACTGTGTGATTTTGACGAGTTGTCCTTAAGTTAAAAATAACTCGGAAAAGTATCAGGGGCAAGAGATTATAAATGAATCTATAAGTATTCAATAGTTCACAAAGCTGTTGTGACCGGAGCTACCAGCTGTTTTGGAATAGATTATGAATAATTTTACTAACCGGGTTAGGCCACCAAAAATTGTAAATTTTCTACTTTTTACATGTCCTATAAAAGTATATGTTAATAACTTAATAAATAGATTACTAAAATAGGTTAGTGTAGTATAGGTAACGCCACCAGAGTTGAGGCCACGCACACAACCACATCTCATGTAATGACAGCGGGATTTTATAGCACTATGTTATGAGAAGTACATTTCAATATTAAACCTGTTTAAATTCGACAAATCATTCCAATATTTATTTATTAAATATTTTCTAAAATTTATATTTTTTTCTTCGATACTAAATATGTTCCAATAAAGTTACACAATAATAATAATAACAAATTTATTTCAGACTAAGTCCATATTACTTACACATTGATACTTAATACTGTGTATGTATTAATGCATGTAAAACTCTTTATTTTATTAAGAGGCTGACAACACCTAATTTTGTTGAAATTGATGTCATTTAAACAGTTTTTTAAGAAAAACTGCTTGTTCTAGCACATCAAAAAAATTATATGTTAATATTCATCATATTTCAAAGACCGTGGACGGACTCGATACATAATTGGACGAAATCGGCTCGATAGAAAATAATTGCAAAGATAGGTCTTAAAATCATCATTAAACGGTTCTATGTCTTTATTTTTTTGGCGTAGGCGTCTGCAATTAAAAACATGAAGTCAACATATTCATACCTAAACCGCTAACGAGTCATATTTCACAAATAATCCACAGTTTTTTTTTAATTAAATATTTGCCCGATAAATTTCAATATACCCGGCTGCCCAGTAATAGCGGCATCTCGTTTACTCCGATACAAATAGACAGTGTGCGCCGACGTTGGTGTTGACAGCGTCTTAAACATAAAGTTCAGGAAATTAACAAATAATACAGAGATACAGATGTGTGAAGGTGAACTGCAATGAAAATTAAAGAAAACCGAAATCTAAAATTAACCCAAACAAATAGTGCATTGAAAATACATATTTTAACGCACACACACTAATACTAAGTATAATAAGTGATAGCATCTACCTACGTGATATTTCAGTGGCCTTCGCACTAGACTCCGGTTCTGTATCGCGAGTGCCAAGAGGCTATTTTCTGCTCTTATTTTCTGCCTCTATCCATGGGACCCAGGTGGGTACGTATCAAAATATATAAAGTTTAAAACAAATAATGGACGAAATACATAATGGTCATTTGATATAATGCAATTTTCTTGGAAATTCTCAACTTTACAGGATTTTCATAAAATAAACCTGACCTAACCTAAATAATCTGTAAATTACACGATTAAAAGAATTCATTTAATCATTAGTTTCATAGAAAATTTTAGTATGGATTTCGACCATTATTTGTTTTAAACTTTATATATTTTGATACGTACCCGACCCAGGTATAGGTAACGCCACCAGAGTTGGGGCCACGCACACAACCACATCTCATGTAATGACAGCGGGATTTTGACGTTGTGTTGACGTTTAACGACAACACAACGTCAAAATCCCGCTGTCATTACATGAAATGTGGTTGTGTGCGTGGCCTCAACTCTGGTGGCGTTACCTATATACACGTACAGCACACGTGTGCTCTCATTAGGCATGTTTTGTACGGGATAACGGGATGTAGACTCTAATTAACTTTTGTGAGCTCTATATTTCGACGCGTCTGCCAGCGTCATAGCGGGTAAACTCAGGGGTAGGCTTTACTCGTGATGTTGACACTGGTAAATGCGTTGAAATATTGTTAACACACTAAACGTAATTGCGATTAAAATTATTTCATAAAACTTAGGGGTAGGTATGTGATCACTTGTAGATTTATATGAGCTGTCAAAACACGATTTTTCCGCCCCGCACCGATTCGAGTTACCCCACCCCCCAAGGCGCAGATTGCCGGACACCGCCGGAATCCAGAAGAGTGCGCGCGCGATGTATGTAGGCGTACGCGTGTACAGACGTCGTCGTGCTTTTGTAGATTCAAGAACGCGTATTTTGTACGTCGTGTCCGCCGTGTGGTTTTGTTTAGCAATTGTCAGTTATGACATCAATTCTATGCCAACTCAATCGACTAGCTATTTATTTGCTTTTGATTTGAAACGAGACTCAGTCACCTTTATTAGTACAACCTTCATCAACCGTACACGTACAGCTAAGGTGTGGAATTCACTGCCTGCCTCTTTGTCCCCAGTACCTCTACCATGAGTTACACTAGTTTACAGTGACCGTACTCGCTAGCGACGGCGTAAATGATTTGTATGGAGAATTGTGTACAGCGCCTCTAGCGGTCACTTACGGAAGTACAATTCTCCATACAAATCATTTACGCCGTCGCTAGCGAGTACGGTCACTGTAAACTAGTGTAACTCATGGTAGAGGTACTGAACACTACAATCTAACCGTTTTCAAGTCTAGGGTGAATGAGCATTTACTAGGAAAGCGTGCTCCATCGTAGACCTCATCTTCGCTTTCCAACATTTCTAATGACCAATATGATCATCGCCTGTCATATTTTACAAATAAGGCAGAGAATAGCGCGCACCACCTCCTGTCGTAATTACTCTAAGAGTAAGTTTCATAGTGAATTAATTTATGTTTGCGATGGTTAGGTACTGGTTTGCATCTGTTGTTTACGCGAATACACGTGCCCGCTGAGTGTAGTCGACGACCTTAGATTTACGATTAAGATGGCGGCCGGCGAAGTCTAGTAGAATAATAAATAAAGAAATCGTTATCATCTTCTTTAAGTATAACATGATATTTTGAATAGGGTTCGGCATTTGAAGGATGACAAACGGATCACTAATAATGTCACTACACTGTCCGTCTGTCTGTCACAGGGCTGTACCTCAAGAACTGTAATAGCTAGGCAGCTGAAATCCAATTCTATCCTTCTAATATTATTAATGAGAAATTTTGTGAAAATGTTTGGATGCGTGGATATAGGTTGTTTGAAGGTTTGTTAGCCAGCCACGCAATAACGGCTAAACGGATTTGAATGAAACTTGGCACACAGATAGACAAAAATATGGATTGAGACATAGGATGCTGGTAGTTTTAAAGATCTAAGCATACATAGGGACAGACAGACAGCGGGAAGCGACTTTGTTTTATACTATGTAGTGTGTTTATCTTACCTAGAAACAGCACGAAGAAAGACCCCTGCATGTCGCTTAAGTTCACGGTGTGGTTGTCAACCTCTTGGGCCACGGAAGAGGTCTTCCAGCAGCGGTCGCGCTTCGGGAGGTAAGCGGACAACCACTTTGCGATGAGCCCCGCCTTCTGCATGCGACTTATTCTGAATTAAACATAAACATTTAAATTAGAATAGTACCTAGTATTAGATAAGTTCTAGAATGGAGACCACGGACTGGCAAGCGCAGCGTGGGACGTCCGCCAACGAGATGGACGGACGATTTGGTAAAGGCTGCAGTTTCAAGGTGGATTAGATGCAAGCCGCTTCCAAACGTAATGATTGGGCTTTGTTCCGCAGTTAACGTCTTCCTGCTCATAATAATTTTGAAATGCACAATGACCCACATCTATCGACGCGGAATCGGCTTCAGCCAAACGGAAAAACCTTTGTGTCAACGCAGTAAGAGCGAAAAAGACGTTGATCGGCTCGGTTACCGGGGCCTAAATGAGCCGAGCGGATCTTTTCCGCTCTTATTGCATTGACTAAGATTTTTCCGATCAGCCGTCAGTTCTACGAGCTATGTGCCCTGCCCACTGCCACTTAAGTCTAGCGATTCTTCGAGCTATGTCCGTGACTTTAGTTCTTGCGTGGATTTCATCATTTCTAATGCGATCCCGCAGAGAAACTCCAAGCATAGCCCTCTCCATCGCCCTCTGAGTGACCTTGAGCTTCCTTATAAGACCCATCGTTAACGGCCACGTCTCAGTGCCATAAGTCATCACTGGCAACACACACTGGTCAAAGACTTTTGACTTGAGACACTGCGGTATATCGGATGACAAGATATTGCGGAAATTCCCGAACGCTTCCCAGCCGAGTCTAATTCGTCGATTGACCTCTTTCTCGAAGTTGAACCTACCCAATTGGATTGTATGTCCCAGATAGATATAGTCGTCAACAACTTCGAGCAAAGTATCTCCGATCACGATGAGAGTTGGTACAACATGGGCGTTCGACATGACCTTCGTCTTGTTCATGTTCAATTTAAGACCAACTCTCTCGGAGACTCTTCCGAGGTCAGCGAGCATCGCACTGAGGTCCTCCAAGGTCTCAGCCATAAGCACCACGTCGTCGGCAAATCGAAGGTGAGTGAAGTATTCGCCATTTACATTGATGCCACGCCCTTCCCAGTTCAGAGTCTTGAACGCATCCTCTAGTGCAGCGGTGAACAGTTTCGGAGAGATAACATCTCCTTGTCTGACTCCCCGCTGCAATAGAATGGCCGATTCCACGTCGATAGATGTGGGGAGACCCTAATTGATCATTATAACACCTAAAAACTGTTACCAGAGGCCGTATCGTCTAACCCGTCGTCGTCGTCGTCGTCGTTTGGTAGTGGTAGAGCCATGTTGTAACTAGCTGCTGCATCACGAATGGGCCGACTCGTCCGGGGCAGTACCACCCTCACACAGAACACCGGCGTGAAGCAGCAGTAATCCTGCTTGCGTTTTGTACGGTCAGTGAGAGTGCCGGGGGCCCTATACCTCACCCCTTAACTCTCTCCCTTCCCCTATTCCCTCTCCTTTAGGGCCGACAACGCACTGGCATCGTGTAAAGCGCTGCGGGTGTCTATGGACAGTGGTGTTCATTTAACATCAGGTGACCCACTAGTTCGTTTGTCTGGCCTATCTAACATAAAAAAAAAACCCGCGGAATCTTATACTCATCACCACTTTCCGTCACCATCTGATACTGAATGCGATGGCAAGCGCCCGCGCGTTAGGTCAGACAATAAGCGCACGGGACTTCCCGAGGTTGACATGAGATAAGGAATAAATATGATTATTTTATAGTAGCTGACTAACTGATATAGTTTTGATATTCTGCAGTCATATTCCATGAGGAACATACGTAAGGATTTGCTAAAGGACTTGTCCAAGAGGTTAGTTCTGGCCTCTGGGGACCCTAAAGCTGGCGCTTACCTCGCTCAAAGGCTAGGGATAGCAGTACAAAGAGGTAATGCGGCCAGCGTTCTAGGGTTGATGCCTACGACGTCTCTCGACGACTTTATTTGCCTTGTAGGTTTCTTTTTATGTTATTATTTAAATAAGTATTATTTAATTTAGTATAATAGATATTTACTTAGAATGTATTTAGATTAGATTATTTTAAGTGAGTATTATTCTGTATTAAAATAAACATGTACCTATATGGTAAGAGTATAATGCAAAGAAGGGTTTTTCGAAATTCCCGCGGGATAGGAATAAACGATTATATACAGACGATCTAAGATGACTATCAAGTGGTGCGGCTTTTTCCGCGAAATTTCAACTTTAGGGAAAATTAATCTCAACGAAAGACATTAATAATGCTTAAGTAGGGAAATCTGAAATTAAGATTCTTTAGAAATTAACGTCCTTTGTTGATTTAGACATAATTCATCGTGATTGTTTCCTTGTGCCATTGTTCAAACGTGAAATGCCTAGGCTTTGTCATAAGTTGTTACATTGTACTCGATCATAAGTATAATATAACTAACAATGCGTATCACACGTAATATTTTTATACTAAATACAAACTGAAACATGGATAGACAGAAAAACCCAGAAAAAGAGCCCAGCGCTGGGAATCGAACCCAGGTCCTCAACATTCCGTGCTGCGTGCTTATACCCCTACACCACCACTGGTCCAACATCATACAGTGGTATCATACGTGACAAAAGATACAATGTTTGAAAAAGAATAAAGAAATTTTTATTTTCCAAGCAGAAGTAGGACTCTTCCATGTTTGTTTTGTTGGTCATAAAGATGGTAGAAGGTGATATAGCCCTTTTTCATCACACTTGCTCGTCAATGGTCTTATTCCATGCATGTATACTAAATGACAATGGGCTAAATTGTTCATAAGGGAGTTATGGATTTACGTACAGTTTTTCTACCCAAGGGAGTTCTAACTTTAGTTTTAAAATTTGCAAACAAGTCATTTCAGACTAAGGAGGTTTCAAGTCAGCCAACTTTTTTTTTATTATCTTTAAAACTTAGCTATAACCCAAATTTTACAACACAAAACTTATCTACGCTTCATGAAAATTCGTTATTTTTATATTTTAAATTTATATCAAATAGTTTTGCAATAATTTTAGTAAAAATATTTTTTTAAACATGTTGGCAGAATCTGGCCGTATGACCCTTCAAATTCTAAACTAAACACAGTTTACACTATCTATGGTAGATGACTTGAAAAATCAGTATTGGCGGGTAGCCATTATTTTATTCAATTTAAGTGTTTAGAGACGAAATAATTTTATTTTTGGATTTTTTTCTCGCAATGTGATGAAAATCATTGTGTGTATCACGGGCAGTAAGGGAATTACAAACTCGAGTCATTAAAAGCCCTCCGCCTTCGGCGTCGGGCTTCGAATAGACTCTCGTTAGTAATCCCCTACTTACGGCCCTAGATGCACAATGTACTATTGTTCATCTTTATCCTCATTTTGAGCCTATAATATACGCCCCACTGTGGCACAGGCCTGCTTTCAAAATGAGAGGACTTGGGCCGTAGTACCCACGCAGATCACGTGCAGATTGGAAACTAAACACATACGACTTTTTTGGGTCATTTTGTCTCAGTACCCTATGTTAAAAGGTGATCGAAACAAGTAACAAAAATTAGCAAATCAAGAAGAGTTAGTTACGCGCACTCAGTGTTGCCATATCCATTTTATGTAAATCCGTAGGTCTAGGCGAAAAAATCCGTAGAATTCCGTAAATCACCTGAAGAAAAATCCGTAGATCTACGGATTTTTTTAAATTAGGCATATTCGACTGCACCTGAACGTTTAAATGCTATTCAAAATTAGATTAGAGTCTGGCTGAAGTAAATTGGCAATAGAAAATCAACAAAAATTAAAAAAAAATTGGCAATCTATTCTGACAAGGAAGAAATTTTCTATTCATACGCTTCGGTTTCCCGTTCATTCCGTTCCGTTATGTTAATTTTTGCTAGTTGTGAGCGAAACTAGTAGGTAAATTTTAAAAAATGAGGCTAGTCTGAAATTCCGTAGATTAGCCAAGCATTTCCGTAGGTCTGGGCACAAGGCCTAAAATCCGTAGATCTGTCATCGCTGCGCGCACTGTGGCGCGCGGGACGTTCCACGTGTTAAGTAAAGCTCATGGTTTTAAATGCAATTTGGCACATAAATTCCAAAAAATCAGAGGTGCGAGCTCGGGCTGCTCTGCCCCACGATCCTCTGCTTCAAAAGCCATGTCAAACCACTAGGCTACCACGGATTCTTTTGTTATCATGAGAGCGAGGACAACGAGCAAGCGGGTCATCTGATGTGAAATGATCACCACCGCCCATGAATATCAACAACTCAAGGAAAGTCACTAGTATTTTATGCAACTGTATCGTAATAGGGGTCCTTAAAGTACGAGTGTGGTTTCATGAAACGAGGCGTAGCCGAGTTTCATAAAAGGGTCACATGAGTGTTTTAAGGCCTAATTACGTACAGTTGCATACAATATTTTATCTACATCCATATATTAAATTCACTATCATGCGTTCAAGAACCATTGTTCATGACCTGCATTAACGAAAACTAGGTATGTCTGCCCCACGACCTGCGCCCGGTGCGCGCCCGAGGACCTATTACCTGCGCGACTTGATAGCGCGCTTCTCCTGCACCGGTACTGTAATATAATGAATGATGTATGAAATCTCAATATGTTGCAGTTTTCTGTATCGTAAAGACCATTACGATACTGCCGTGTTCATAATAGAATCCAATGTCGTAATGCTGGTCATTATTATCTATGGTTTTTGAACGCATAATGGAGGATTTACTATAATAATATGGGTGTAGATAAACCCTTTTCTTTCTTGAAAGCTCCGATGTCACAAGTTGGAATTATAGTATAAATCTTCCCAGGTGAATTTTTCGCTTCGAGCCATTACATTAAATTTGAACCTTAATACTATGACGATACCGTTTGTTTTGAAAGATAAGGGCTCGAAGCGAAAAATTCACCTGGGAAGATTTATACTATACTGCTGCTGGAAGTTGATTCCACAATTAGATCATGTCATGTCTCATTACCCCTGAGCCCTTCCTGTGCCCCATGAACCCATGATATACTTACTCCTTGTTGAACACAGGCAAGTAGGGGCTGCCAGCTGGCACGATCATCGCAACTTGTTCGTCCAAAAACTCCTCTGCACCTGTGAGATACTGCGAGTTGAAATCTTAAGAGGGCCTGAGATACTTTTGAAAAATAGGGATTAATTAAATGTCGCTGTGTTGCTGCAACCCCTTCGTATAGGTACATCAGTTTTATACCCTAATGTGATAAGAAATCTATCTTCTTCTAATATATAAAAATCTCGTGTCGCGGTGTTTGTTATCGAACTTCCCCGAAACGGCTTGGCCGATTTTTATGAACCTTTTTTCTTTGTATTCGGTAAGTCTGAGAATAGGTCGTAGGCTATTTTTGTACACCTACCCCTATTCTCCGTAGATGGAGTCACGGGCAACAGCTAGTCTAATATATAAAATCTCGTGTCACGGGGTTTGTTATCGAACTCCTCCGAAACGGCTTGACAGATTTTTATGAATAGGGCCGACAACGCACTGGTATCGCGTAAAGCGCTGCGAGTGTCTATGGACAGTGGTGTTCATTTAACATCAGGTGACCCACTATTAGTTCGTTTGTCAGGCCTCTCTAACATAAAAAAAAAAAAATTTTTTCTCTGTATTCGGTGTAGGTCTGAGAATAGGTCGTAGGCTAATTTTTATACCCCTATATTCTTCGCAGAGAGACTCGTGGGCAACAGCTAGTAAACGATAATTCTGACATTATTGATTCACAAAGTATCAAGAGGCTAAAAGCACGGCAGCAAAACGCATTTAATGGTAACGAAAATGCAAAACACAAAGCATTCCGACCGAACGAGCAAAAAAAACGGCCGCGCCGACATTGAAATTGTACCCTACGCGAAAATAAGGTCAAAATAATATTTTAATTATGTATGACAATTTTATCTTGTTTCGAGTATTTCTGCAGTTTGTTTTTTTTTAATCTTACTGTCGCGCAATTTTCTTCACTTACTAAGAGCAAAGCTGCAGGTGTCTGTGGCGACATGTTCCGCTCTCATCAGGTAGCTGAGCCGTAGCTTCCAGTCTATGATCACGTGGCGCTGAGTGCGCACGCGCATGAGCAGTGGAGATTCTGAAATGTAACGTTATTAGGAAGCTGTGACCATGGGACAATTGTTGCAATTTCGAAAGATCTCGAGGTTGATGGAACTCATGTATCTGACGCTACTCCAGAATCCAGCGAAGCCTATTTCCCTTGACCAAAATAAATAAATAAATAATAAATAAATAAATATCACGGGAGAATTCACACCAATTGACCTAGTCCCAAAGTAAGCTAGGCAAAGCTTGTGTTATGGGTACTAGGCAACGGATAAACATACTTATATAGATAGATACATACTGAAATACATATTAAACACCCAAGACCCGAGAACAAACATTCGTATTTTTCATACAAATATCTGCCCCGACACGGGAATCGAACCCGGGACCTCAAGCTTCATAGTCAGGGTCTCTAACCACTAGGCCATCTGGTCGTCCAAAGCTCTACCAAATAAATACACATATACCGTTAAGGCACAAAAAGATAAAAAGAACCAGCAACTCACTACTTTGTATATGTCCTTCCATACCAGACGATTCTGAAATAAGCTCAGCGTGTTTGAGAAGCGAAACATATTTGGGTTCATCTGAGTTCTGGAAAGAAAACGATTAAAAAAATTATGAAACAAACCCAGTCCAGTCTGTGTTTCTAGATCAGCAATTTGTGTTATTAGATCAGCATCGAGAATGTGCATACTTAATTAACCTCTTATGACTTTCTCCTTCTAAATAACGAAGGATTTTACGAAGATAAAGCTGTTTTTTAGTCAGTTTTACCCTATGTAACTTTACATTTGTAGATTTTTTCTCCTCATATATTGCCGAACGTTAGAAAGAAGTAATAGAGCTCTTTATTTAAAACATAATAGCCGCGCCGGCCTATACCCTTCCCACCGCTAGAATTAAGCCTCCTCTAAGACGAGAGGGTTTGCGCTGTAGTCCCCACGCGAGCCTAAAACGAATCGGGAACTTCACACACACCATAGAATTGCTTCGCAGGTGTGAACAGGTTTCCCCATAATACTTTCCTTCACCGTAAACTATGGTAAAATAACAGATATAATTTCGCACACAAATTCCAAACGCATCATCTGCTAGATAGGCCATATGTCAAACTGTTCGGCTACGACGGCTTTACTTCACAGCAGTATTATTCAAGCTAAACATACTTGCAACTCCATCTCCAAATAGCTCCCCTTGCTGATCGACCAGGAGTACAACGCTTGGTTCTCCAGCAGTTCGGCGACCGTGGTAACCGGCATCTCCTGCTTCGGAAACGTGAGGAAGGCCACCAGGTTCCCGGAGTAGGTTGTCACCACTACCAGAACCACCAGCCACCACGTTCCGACCACCAGGCGGCCGCTATCCGCTCGAGGGAGGTACATACCACCTGTGAAGTTAAAAGATACATTACTGGGTATCAGAGTAATCCTTCTCATTTGTTTGTCGTTCCAAAAAAGAAAGAGACTAGTAACGAATGTGACTAAAGATAAAGTGCGAATGATACTAAGAACGAGAAAGACAAACAAAAAACATAGCCTCAGAAAGACCGTGACGATTAATGAATAAGACAAGTTACAGAATTGGACTTAGGAAGATGGGGCTAGATAACGAACAAGACAAATAAAGAATGAATGGCGAATACAGAATGAGATGAAATAAGAATTGAACGAAAAACGTATGAGACGAATTACTCTGATACCGATTACTATACTTACAGGTAGGTACTTGTCTTACTTCTTACTTTACTAATATCATAAAAGTGAAAGTTTGTATGGATGGATGAATGTTTTTACCTGTGTAGGTATCGAATATGTGTAAATAATAATCTCAAGTTTTTACGAATCTACGTAAGCTTTTTTAAATTTCGGTCCTTAAACTTTTGTTGCTACCTGGATGCCGGTTTTTAAATCAATTTTATTCTACTTATTTGCCTACCTTGTTGCAGTAGAGCACCATAAATGTACCATAAACAGTTATGTATGGTGGCCAGCCCCCCTTGCCTGGTAACCCCCATGGCTTCGTAGTACGGGCTGAGGCGGTGCACGACGTAGAGAGTGGGACCCATGAGCACCACGGCAAATCCCAAGCAAAGCCAGGTCTGGAAATTTTACAGATATAGTCATTCATACAGTCCACGCATAGCGGTGGACATTCAAGATAATTTCTTTAGTTTCTAATGTAATAAATGTTGTTATAATCGACCATGACCATTAAAATCCGCGCAAGAACTAAGTCACGGACATAGCTCGAAGAATCGCCAGACTCAAGTGGTAGTGGGCAGGGCACATCGCTCGTATAATTGACGGCCGATGGGGCCGAAAGGTTGACGAGTGACGTCCGCGGCGCGGAAGACGCAGTATAGGTAGGCCTCCAACAATATGGAGCGACGACCTGGTTACTGGTACTGGTTACGAGGAGATCCGTAGAAGAACCGGGGTCACCGACATAGCCAAACAGATTAGCTCGTTGAAATAGCAATGGGCAGGCCATATAGCACGTAGAACAGATGGCCGTTGGGGGCCAAAAGTTCTGGAATGGGGACCACAGACTGGCAAGCGCAGCGTGGGAGTCCACCAACGAGATGGACGGACGATTTGGTGAAGGCCGCAGGTTCAGGGTGGATGCAAATCGCTTCCAATCGTAATGATTGGGCATCAATGAGGGAGGCCTATGTCCAGCAGTGGACGTCCTACGGCTGAAATGTATGAATGATGATGACCTGGTTAAGGTTGCGGGAACGCTTTGGATGAGATGGCGCAGGACCCATCTGTATGGCGAGCCTTGGGGGAGGCCTATGTTCAGCAGTGGACGTCTTTCGGCTAAAATGATGATGATGATGATAATCGACCAAGAAAGCTTTACCATTTTTTATAATAGTTCCCACATCTGAATATAGACAACTAGCTGTTGTTCCTCTCATTCTTTCAAAGTTCAGGTAGAGATCCTTTAAACTTTAAAGAGACACAAAATACACAAAGGGGTATATAATATATATCTCAAAGATTGTTAGTGGTTTCTTTCTTTATCTTTGTACAATAAGGGATGGGTTTACAACTTACATACAAACAATATGTTTAAGAGCGGACGCTTGACTGCTTAGCTGTTGCACTTACATCGGTGGTGAAAGGAAGAAGGAACAGCATGGCCCTGCTGAGCTCTCGCGGCCGCGCGATCAGGAAAGCGTACGGCTGTGTACTCACTGGAACCGTGTAGTTTATACCTGGACAACACGGGAATTGTTAAATCAGGTAGGTGTGTAGGTTACTTAATTTAATTCTGACTTTGATTTACAAAGAAGCCTCATTAGACTAGTAACATAGCTATACTTATTAGTCGTATTACTAAATCGTGCTCGTATTTATCCTCGTAGTTATCACGTTGTTATCCTCGTGACAAATAGACGACGTGGTTGGACTTCG
This sequence comes from Archips xylosteana, assembly GCA_947563465.1. Classification (NCBI taxonomy): domain Eukaryota; kingdom Metazoa; phylum Arthropoda; class Insecta; order Lepidoptera; family Tortricidae; genus Archips; species Archips xylosteana. Next base: position 4,126,246 of record OX387356.1, read on the forward strand.
TTACCTGGATTCTTGTCCGACAGAACAGTGAACGAGGCAGCGGCGAATGCAGCTTGCCCTTTGGCCACCGCCGCCATAGTCAGCATTGCGCTCTGGCTGTATGTACTCTGAAATCACCAAAATGTGTGGCAATACATAAATGACATAGTGGCCTAGCCTCTCAAGCAGATGGTCGTGCGGATTCGACTCTGAGTTTCCTGCCCACTGCCACTTGAGTCTGGCGATTGGTGACTTTAGATCTTGCGCAGATTTCATTATTTGTAATGTAATCCCGCAAAGAGGACTTCCCTCTCCAAAGGTCTGTGAGTGACCTTAAGATTCTTTGTGAGACTTCATCATTAGCGGATAGAGCAGGGGTGGCCAACTTGATTAGACCCAAGATCTACTGTTTACTGACGAAACCCTACCCTAGACGATCTAACAATGACATAAACGCAGCAGTTGGTTATTGAATACGTTGCGCAGCCTGTTCTATGTATTTATACATTTTGCCTTGCCACGATCGACTGGCATATCGACCGGCTGGCCACCCCTGCGATAGAGTGTTATGTATTGGCTACGTGCACGACGGTGGCGCCGCGTAGCGTTGACAACATTTCCTCCGAATTTACTTTCAATTTTTGCCATGTTGTGCGCTGCGATCGTTTTCTGTACCCCCACCACCCGCTTTCCACATAGCCAATAAGTACGTTAAATTTTACCTCTCCTAAATTTAAAGTGGTGATGTTTGCCAGTTGCTATTAAGCTTTAAAGTGCATATTTTTGTAGTATCAAATTTAACATTGAGCAACATTGAAAAGTACCTGCAATAAATTTTGAAATCCACTTAGGTTTGAATATACAGAACAACTTACTTCAGCAGAAGTCCTGTTGGACAAGGCGTCTTTGATATCTCCAGGGAACAAAAGTTTGAGTCTGAAACGTATTACAAATACATTGAATTGATTAGTTACTGGAAGAATGAGTTATGAACTGAATCATAAGTAACCAGACATTTGTTCAAAATATACTGGTACCTAATGTTGATAATGTCGTCATGGGTCACCATTCATAAACGATGAGGAAAATTCTGTTTGGTCGGTCTTACAAAGGCAAATATCAAAGTAAAAGACAAAGATGAAATAATGCTAATTTAACAGAAGCTTCGTTAATCGTTCCCAAAGGTATGAATATATAGTATATTTTAAAGCTTGCAATGTTCATGTGTAGGTATGTAAGTTGTCTTCAAATCTTTCAAGTTGACTTTCAACCACTTCTACTTATAGTGATCGAATAGACTTTAAATTTGGTACGGATATGTAGTTTAGATGACAATAACTACAGTACCTCTACCATGAGTTACACTAGTTCACAGTGACCGTACTCGCTAGCGACGGCGTAAATGATTTGTATGGAGAATTGTGTACAGCGCCTCTAGCGGTCACTTACGGAAGTACAATTCTCCATACAAATCATTTACGCCGTCGCTAGCGAGTACGGTCACTGTAAACTAGTGTAACTCATGGTAGAGGTCCAGTAAGCAAAAAATCTTAAGTTAAATTCTTATGAAACATTATTTTACTTACGTAAAGTTTTTGTTTTTTGCCAGTTGATTGACGATGTCAAATATTAGACCCGTGTAGCTGGAGATGGAGCCAGATTCGTTGGCTTTCAGGATCGTCCACGGAGGATTCTGTTCAAATTAAAAACTTTTAAAACAATTTGTAGCTGTGTATGTGGAATAGAATTATTAACTACTGTACGCATATTGATTTATTTACTTACAGTTTACAACCACCTGCCTACACAAGTACGTCGGTAAAGCTCTTGAATTCTGCATAATTGAGCGAAACAGATCGATCCCAGTTGACAAAACTGAGCTGAGCCAATCATCGTCTTTTTCGATCTTATTGCGTAAACGTAAAGCTTTATAAGCTTTGATTGACCGTCTTTAGATGTTAGGAAACTCTAAAGGCAGAATGTCAATCAACAATATTACAGTTGTTTTTCCTTCATGCTGCAGCTATACCGGGCAAGGAAGGCAGGAAGGTAGCAACAAGATTTGCGACAAAGATGGAGTCATTCCTCGAGTTCCGAGTTTCGCTTTCAGAGTTCTACGTTCTTTCGAATGTACTGACTCCGAGTCTCTTACAATAACGCACACAGCAGGCGATTGGAACTCTCGAGCGGTCAAAACACAGAATTCTGAACGCTGAACTCGGAACTCCGGACCGCTCTCTGTCTGAGTGCGCTCTTAAGGGCTCGACATACTCGTAGAACACCAGTGCGGCCACTATACAGCTCAGAAACCTTAGCAAAGCCGACCAGCATGACAATCCGGTGAGGTATAATAATAATAATAATTTTATTCATTTTTCAGACATTGTTTACATCCATTTTTTGTTAGTAAAAAGCTTACAAATAAAAATTTATCATCTATTGTTAGTAAAATTATAATTAAAATGTCACAATTTAAAATGAAAATAAAAATAAAAATACATATTAAATCAAAGGACATGTCACAGCACAGATTACAATTAAAACAAAAAAATAAAATAAAAATAAAAATAAAAATCCAATACAAAAAATTACAAACTTAAATCATATAAGCCGTTGAAATGGAGGCATAGGTGCATGCAGAGATAGCCAGTGCCTCATAAAAGGGCCGGACAGTGCATCGGCCACTGCCTTCAGGAGGCTGTTCCCGCTGGCTGGTATGTCAGTGGCTCTTTGGCTTTGTCCTTGTACAGCCTTTATACCAAGTTTAATTGGACCTTACGTGATAGGTGATCACCGGCAAGACTTTCCCTCGGAACCCGTGGGCGATGTGTGGGAACAGGAAGTCCGTGAATCTTGTCCCGTCGATTGGACGCCAGTAGCCCACCTAAATGAAACGCAACTGTTATCGAACACGGTATAAGGTGCAATCAGTTGGTTGGTAAGACGACCGCATAGCCCAATGGTTGGAGATCCTGACTGCGAAGGTTGAGGTCTCGGGTGCGATTTTTGGTCGGGCAGATATGTATGAGAAATACAAATGTTTGTTCCTTAGTCTTAGGTGTTCAATTATATTTTAGTATGTTTTTCCGTTGTAAGAAAGGTCCTTAACTTGTGTTATTGTAGTATTGTGTACTAGCCTTGATGAGTGCGAAGTTCCCAATCTGCACTGGGCCCGCGTGGGAACTACGGCCCAAGCCCTCTCATTCTGAAATGAGGCCTGTGCCCTGCAGTGGGACGCGTATAGGCTGGGATGGATGGATTGTGTACTAGGGTATCCACAACACAAGCTTTGCTTACTTTGGGACTAGGTCAATTGGCGCCAAGTGTCACGTGTTTTTTTTCTTTTTAGGGCCGGCACTCACTGACGACATGGCATTTTATTACTATCAAGTTATTTTGAATCTTATTTCAATGAGTTTAGAATTCATGTTACTTAATTGGTTAAGCGTTGCGTCATCCCTCGGCACGTCGCGGCATCGTGGTATCGAAATAAAGTAACATGAATTCTATTCTCATTGAAATAAGATTCAAAATAGCTTGATAGTAATAAAATGCCGTGCCGTGCGTGCCGTCAGTGAGCGCCGGCCCTTAGTCACTCTTGTTATGATCGACACGAAGTTGCAGGTTTCGTCGCCAAAAAAGAAAACGAGAACCACTTGTCTTACCCCAATTTTTTTTACCGCAGCAGATCTGTAGATTTAGCAGTTAGAGTAATTTGTAATAGGTTGCAAATCTGTAAGCATTTGATTGCTGGTGCAGTTACTTACTTGAAGCAGCTCAATTTGCTCAATGGCCCCAGAAGTCTCATTGTCGCTGATACCTAGAAAGCCGCGGTACGTGGAGCCCCAAGTGTTTGCTGCGATGGCGCGCCATGTCGAACAGTTGCCGCACTTGCTGTTCGTTGTGATGTGTTGCTGATGACACACGAATGGTATAAAGCAGGGGTCGGCAACCTGCGGCTCGCGAGTCACATGCGGCTCTTTGGATGTGAAGCTGCGGCTCTTTAGTTCGATATGCAAATCGCTACATAGTATAAAACAAAGTCACTCTGAAGGCAGTGAAAAAAAAACTGCTTATATTAGGGAATCTCTTCATTTGTGTGTTTTATTTTCTTCAATCAAAGGACCACCATCAACAAATTGTTTTATTATGACTATGGTAGAAAAGTAGGTACCTGTAACATTAGCTCTCATGACAGTATGTTTAACAAAACTATAGGCGAACCGAATTACTTCAACCATTTTTGTTTAAAATTAAACTATTGTCCCACGAAATGTCCTATTGTTAACTGTACTGAAGCAATGTGCGGCGTTCTTTCGAGTCGACACGTCCCCATAGTAATAATGATACTAACCGCCCATAGAGTTATGAGGCACATGTGCCTCATGGACGTACCAGTATAGTCACACATGAGGCACATGTGTCTCATAGGACAGGGAACCTGTTAAGTATCCCATGTCTCAATTCAGATCTTTGTCTATCTTTATGCCAAGTTTCATCTAAATCCGTTCAGCTGTAATTGTGTTGTTGACTAAAAAACGTCCAAACATCTTCAAAAACTTTCTCAATTATAATATTAGCAGGGTAAGATACGATTATAATTTACCGTCCGGATCCTGCCGTTTTACCAAATTATTTTTCGTCGAATGTTTCATTTGCCAAACCTCGATTTTCTCCAAAACCAAAAAAAATTCTCGGTGTATTATTTTAAGTAGGTTACGTTAGGATTGTCTTGTGATAATTCTGAAAAAAAAAAAAGGTTTCGGAGAAAATCGAGGTTTGGGAAATGAAACATTTGGCAAATGAAACATTCGACGAAAAGTAATTTGGTAAAACGGCAGAGACCCTTTACCGTCATATGTTTCAGCAACAAATCCCGTCGCTGCACTTTCGTGGGTCGAATGGCCTCCCACTCCTCGTCGGAAACCTGCGCCGCCACGTCGAACTCCTCCTGCACGGCTGCATCCAGCGCTGAGATAAATGCTGTCATCATCTCTTCGGCGTAGCACATTATGCCGTTCTAGAGTGTGGAGGAAAATGCTACGATGAAGTACTGGTCTACTGGTAATCAGGTGGCCTTTGATCGCAAAACTTGATGTTACTGTTTCTAAGTTTCAGTGATTACTTTATAATGTAAGCGATGCCTTGCGAATTGGTGACCTCTGCCATCGTAGACATCTCGACACGACACGTCACTATTGCTACAAAGTGAACTGAAAATGTCTGGCTATTCTCAGTTGTCCACACCGTAAATTATTGGATTTTTCTTCTCAGTTCTTAGTAGAAGGACTAAAGCCGCATTCACATGACTCGTTATATGGCAACACATCAGAACAGTACCAGTTTCATACATTTAATAAGATTTGTTCATATTTCTCTGATGCAGCGTGTTGTGACGGCTTATGTTGTTTCGTATAGCGGTCCCGGTCTGCATTAGCCAGCATTGAACAATACGTCATATGTGTCATAACAGATCAGATCAGACTAATCATGAAAAAACATTGTGAAGGTCTGAACCAAGATGGTACTGATTCAAAAACCGCCATCATGAGAAAGAACATCACCACACAACACGTCAGACAAATGAATAGCTTGAATAACTCAAATCCACTCACCCTACAATCCTCATGTTCTTCTGTAATATTGTAGATGTAGGCGACATTCTCTCCCTCATACAACACGTTGATGAATGCTGATAGATTGGAGTGCCGGCTGTCAGTATCCGAGATGACGTACAGCCACTGCGCCTGAGTGTCCATCATCCTTAGGTCGCGGGCGGTCTCTGCCATTGTCGACATCACGTCCGATGTTACTATTGCTATGAAGTTTTCGCCTGCAATTTTGCAGAAATCTAGTATCCCGGGGTGCATCATAATGAACATCGCAGCGGTCTACATGCTCACAATAACACGACACGACAGTGGTGTGACGTCAAAAATTGGTCAATTCTGGTTCGAAATATCAGTTCCTAATGGAACTAGGTAAGTACTTAATTTGAAATTTTTGGTCATTTTTGTGGTTTTTGGTCACATACAAATTGTGAATCTAATACCTTTAAACGAGCAATTCTTGTATATATGTATATATATATATATATAATCAAGATCTCGGAAACGGCTCCAACGATTTCGATGAAATTTGGTATGTGGGGGTTTTCGGGGATGAAAAACTGATCTAGCTATGTTTCATTTTCAGAAAATCGCTTTTACTCGTGTTTTCCGGCTATTAGAATATAAAGCTAAATTTCGCCGCCTTCGAGCAGATCATAATGGCACATTAGAAATCGGGTGGTCGCGGATTCAGCCGACGTCGGTTCGATACCACGTTTTTTTCAAGATTTTTAGTTTTTTTTTTAAGTTTATTTTTTATGAGAAAACGTCAAGTTTTTTCTTTTGTGAGAAAAAGTTACTTTTTTGTGAGAAAAAGTTACTTTTTTGTGGGAAAAAGTTGCTTTTTGTTAGAAAAAGTATTATAGGGAACGTGCAGTAACTATAGGCGGCAGCACTAATGCGACAGAAGAGACACTATGCGGACAGTAAAACAAACTTATCAAGGTAAAACATTCAAATTGATGGCACCCTTATGGCACCAGTTGGCAGCACCGTCTATGTGCACGTTCCCTATTGGGAGCATAGAACAGGAAAAGCCGGTTGTCTGTAAAGTCGGTTTACGGACGATAGTTTAACGTGACTCACCCCCCCTCCTCCGGTGTTTTTGTCAAATATCTTGAAAACGGTGCATCCTACGGCAAAATCAATGAAATTTTCATCCCCCCTTTAATACCCCCGCGCTCCCTCCCCCGCATCCCCTCCCCCCCTCTCACACCCCCCCCCCCCCCCCCCCCCTCCGGTGTATATAATCCGGATCTCGGAAACGGTTCCAACGATTTCGATGAAATTTGGTATTTGGGGGTTTTCGGGGATGAAAAATTGATCTAGCTTGGTCTTATCTCTGGGAAAACGCTTGGTACCGAGTTTCTGCCCGAGCAGAGCTCGGTCGCCCAGGTACTTTTATTTAATGGAACTAAATGTGCATGGAAAAACGGACACTGTTCAAATGATTCAAAATTTAGGTCCAATCTACATTGGACCTAAATTTTACCTACCTTTTTTAGCTACCTACTGGGACAATAATCAATCAACCGAAATTCCAGCTAATTCGATTCATTGAACTCATAATAGATCTAGTATAAGGTAACGCCACCAGAGTTGAGGCCACGCACACAACCACATCTCATGTAATGACAGCGGGATTTTAACGTTTAATAGGAATAGGCCCAAAATTTTTATTAGACAACCCAAAAAAAAGAAGAAAATAAAAGCCGTTGTAGCCTAGTGGTTAGCTCGCACCTTTAAGTTTTTCTGAATTTATGTGCGAAATTACATTTGCAATTTAGCGTGAGCTAGAAGATGAAGGAAAACGTCTTAAGGAAAGCTGCATACACCTCCGAAGAAATTCAATGATGTGTGTGAGGTTCTCAATCCGCACTGGGCCTGCGTGGGGTGTACGACCCAAGCCCTCTCATTCTGAAAAGAGGCCTGTACCCAAGAATGTGACGAATGTGATGATGATGATAAATGGTGATAAAATGATAGGTAATAATAACTAATCTGACCCCAATGATAGATTGACGTCACCAAATGGTAGTGCTATGAGGGATTATGGTAAATCAACTTTCATTGATTGCTTAAACAATTATTGTACGGTAGCCTAGTGGTTTGACTTATTGCCTTTCAAAAGGAAGAGCGTGGGTTCAAACCCCGGCTCGTACCTCAAAGTTCTTCAAAATTTACGTTTTAAATTATTTGAACGTGGGAACTACAGCAAGCCCTCTCATTCTATGATACGCATAAGCCGCTTACCGATATGTTTCAGAGGAAGTTTCGACAGAATTCTGTGCATCTCTTTCTTCCTTAAGTATTCGTTGATCTCGTGTTTCATCTTAAAGACTGTCACAGATATAGACTGTACGTCGTCGTCATCTATTTGAGACGTCAGCGACTGTACCACCCGGGATACCATGTCTCGACCTTTAACGATTTTTAATTTCATTACTATGAATAAAGAAACTTGGTCCTTTGAACTGATTTGATGGTCCTTCGAAAAATAGGCTTACGTTTGGCCTCAATCTCGCTTAATGGAAGGCGAAAATGAGGCCTAAGATGGTACACGTTTGCCTAGAAGGTGTCTTTTCAGAGAGAGGTGTCTTTTAGTGACCTAAAGATAAAAACTTCACTTACTTAAAGTATCGTCGTGCAAGATTATCGTAGACTTCCAATTGAATGCTTTTTTCGTTCTAAGATCCAGTAGAAGCTGCGGCAATTCTTGTCCAGGATCTGTTTGTAAAACATCTTTTTCACTTCTCATGCTCGTAAAGTTGTTTTATGTAGAGAGACATCGACTTCAAATAGATTAGCTGTTAAGTACTTGCGGACTTAGAATAGTTATTTGTTATGCTAGGCTGAAAAGGGATGGTAGGCCATTACATACAACATTACCTCGCCCTACCCAAAGCCAGTGAAATATGAATCAACTGTAAATAGGAAAAAGATTAGAATTTGTTTTCTTTTCAAATCGAACGAAACAAATGCAACTCTGTTCCAATTTAGAATGATATAAATTCCTTTGAAATGGGGATGTCCATAATCAGGCACATTGGGCAGGACGAGGATATATCCGATGACGAGCCTGTGTAAGTGACGGTGATGGCAGATTCCGGCGGCAGACGAGGGCAGTCGACTTCGGTCAGAGCGAACAGGAGCAGTTCCTCTTCTTCCGCCTGCGAGAACAGAGACCAAGTGTCCTCGCATGATGCTATGCTGAACACTGCTATGAAACCTGGTAAGAAGTAAAAATTTAGGTTATGTATCAGACTACAGTAATGAATTCTGGGATCCTGGACATCCTTTTCAGACTTCACATAATTAATTGACCTAAAAACCCTATTATGACCTCGCTCGCTCGTTCAATGAAATTGTGCCAGTTGTGGAGTTTTCATCTGGTTTTGCTGGGGTGTGTAATGTTCGTCATAAGAACTTTTGCATAATTCATCATTTGTCCGAAATGATAATTTTGCATAATCGCTTTTTACTCTGAATCCATTAATTATTCAGAATTGTTATAAAACAAACCTAACCTAACCTATAGAGTCCTACAGGATAACCATTTCAAAATTCCTGAATAATTAATGGATTCAGAGTAAATAATTAAGCGATTATGCTCGGACGAATGATGAATTATGCAAAAGTTTGTATGACGATTGAACGGCTCCCGTTGGAAAAGCGACCGCCAAGCTTAAATGCGACTAGGCCAGGCATGTCTGCCGGATCCACCCACAAATGCCGCGCGATAGGCACCGTCGCCAAGGCAGGTCGAGGCGGAAATGGCGAGATGACCTGGACGCCAAACTGAGGGAGTGGCCAAAGCGCTGGATAGAGAGATGTTGAAGTCAAGAGGAGAAGCCTTGGCCCAGCCGTGGGACACAATTATAGAGTAATAATAATTTTTTGTATAATGCAATTTGTGGTTGTGTATTGTAAGTGAAGTAGTAATCTGTTTTTTTAAAAAAAATACATGTGACAAGTGTCTTGCGGTGTGTGAAGTTCTCGATCCGCACTGGGAACTACAGCCCAAAGCCCAAGCTCTTTCATCCTGAAAGGAGGTTTAAGTACGCGAGATGATGAATCCTTCATGGAACTAAATGGTGCATACCTTTCTTGAGGCTGATGGTGCTCCATGAGTAATAATAAACGACAACTCCTCCATGCTTCAGGTCGACGCGGGTCAGCTCTTTGATGTAATCCTTCAGACTTTCTAGCAGGGTCTGGTAATGCTCGCCAAGATACTGACGGTCGAGAACCACCGCTGGAAAAGATTGAGACTTAAAATACGACGCGTTAATTTCTTAATTAGGTTGAGCGCTAAAATCTAGAGAATGATAAATCAGTCAATACAATAATTATTTTTTGAACACCAAAAAGTGTATTGCTTAATACAGAAAAAAAGTAACACGGAGATAAGTTAAGAAGGTTTTTTAAGAAATTTATTAATATCAACATCTGCAATTTTAATTAATTAAGTATTAGGTATAACTCCTTACCAATAGATGCATTTGCTGTGATCAAAGAAGGGAAATCCTCGGCCCGCACACCCGCCAAACAAACCAACATCAACCACATTCGCATTCTGTAGTCCGAGTGCCCTACAGCCTTGTACAGTTGGATATGATACGAACATCATTCGGAACTTAATTAACGGTCACTAATTATTATTTAGGGTTTAATTACCAGTGAACACAGGTGGGCATGTTAACATTGCATGCGGGAGCACCGTGGCCGTCTGTATGCCTTCGTATTGGTTACGTGAACTGTGATATTATGATATACCTACTCTGTTATAATATAAAGGGTGTGTTGAGAAAAATTTAATCCTATCAAAATACAAACTTAAATGTGAAAAATTTTTGCCAAGTTCACCTCTGAAGTTTATTTATTTATTATTTTAGTCCCGTTTAGTATAGTAATAATTACTACATAATTATTATGAGTGAAAATCACGAAAGTTTAAAACAGTATACTTTTACCATGAGCTTTAATATCAGTTTAGGTATAGACCTGCCAGAAAAATGTTGCAATTACACTGCGAGGCCGTAAAGCGAATAAGTTTTAAGCGTTCAATCGACCACCACAAATTAATGCAACTTGCATGATTTTTGTTGCAGATCTAAACTTAGCTTTACGGTGAAGGAAAACATTGTGAGGAATTTATTGAATCAGGCGTTACTTTGCGGAGGTCGATATTAATGAACTAAAACAATTACTTTGCTCACCCGCGACCTTACAATAGTTACGTTTATGCAAGAAATGTGCGTTCATGCAGTTCCTCCACCTCCACACTGTACGAACACACACAAATCACATAAACACAACTATCACCACCACCAAGCTACACTGACGCGTTTCGAACTCAACCAGAGCTCATCCTCGGAGTTACCACAACCGTATGCTATGCTACCAAATGTTAAACCCAGTTTAAACCCAGTTTAACATTTGGTAGCATAGCATACGGTTGTGGTAACTCCGAGGATGAGCTCTGGTTGAGTTCGAAACGCGTCAGTGTAGCTTGGTGGTGGTGACAGTTGTGTTTATGTGATTTGTGTGTGTTCGTACAGTGTGGAGATGGAGGAACTGCATGAACGCACATTTCTTGCATAAACGTAACTATTATAAGGTCGCGGGTGAGCAAAGTAATTGTTTTAGTACATTGTGAGGAACCCAGCAAACACCTGAGAAGAAATTCAATGGTGGGCGTGAAGTTCCCAACCCGCACTCTTCTATGAAGGGATGATGTGATGATGAAGACACTATTAAGTAGGTACCTAATATGAAAGTAACCCACACTGCGTAGGTACATTTTGCTTAGAAGCAGAGCTCTGCTAACAATTAATTTAAAAAAAATCATTGTGTGACACACCTACTTTTACGGAACAAACAGTGGACAGACCCCTTGGTGCGCGATTCCGAATCGTACTTGGCCGGGTTTTTAGAATTACTTCAGTGAACCCAAATTTTGCCCCGAACTTACTTACTTATTATTTTGATGTAAATTTTGACGTGACAACGTCTAATAAATCGATGAACGCATACACATACACGAAAAAGGATGACGCAATGTAACGTTACATGTACTTACAGAGCGGAAAAGGCCAGTATGTACAAGAGAGCAGCGAACGCCAGCATGTATTTAATGTGGGGGTGCGGGGGGGGGGGGGGATTTGAGGGGGGTGCGGAGGAGGGGTGCGGGGGCTTCAAAGGGGGGATGAAAATTTCATTGATTTTGCCGTAGGATGCACCGTTTTCAAGATATTTGACAAAACACTGGTTCTCGTCCGATCACCGAGGTTAAGCAACGTCGGGCGCGGTCAGTACTTGGATGGGTGACCGCCTGGTTTCATTTTTGTTTTTTGAATGTTTTGTTATGACGTTGTCACTTCGTTGTCACGTTAAACTATCGTCCGTAAGCCGACTTTTTACAGACATCCGGTTTATTTGTATTTTTTCTGAACACCATTTATTCAGCAGAAGCTCGCAAAGGTCAGGCGGCTAGTGCTTTAAAAATTCATGATACCGATAGTTAATACTGCTTTCTTAGACACGCGTGAAATAATGTCTAAGAATAAAAATCATAAATATATTTTTAATAGGTTGCGTCTGCGGCTTTGTCCCCGTTAGTCATTATAATTCGTAAAATCCGTCCGTACCTATTCCTTGCTTTCGTCATTAAAGGACGGGGCAGAACCGATGCGTGTGCATGTCATGTTTAAAGTAAAGTGCTTATTTCGTAATTCGTCCAATTTCCTGAATGTAAATAAAAAATAGGTTTTTTAAGTCACATATTAACGACAAATTGGATTTTAAATACAACAATATAATGTTTAGTAGGTAATTAAATTACGTAATTTTTCTAGTGAAGTCTCATGGACTCAGGTTGCCTTTAGACCCTTTAGTTGTCAATCAGGCCAGTAATCGGGTGCAAGGACGGGTCGTTCTAAATGCCAAGGATTTCCCGAGTTCCATAAAATGTTGACCTAATAAATTAGTGATAGCAAAAGCGAACTTTTCTACATCATTAGATTTTAAAAAGAGAGAAGCGGAAACCAAATGGCCCAACTCGCAATTGGCTGGTCGTTTCTGGTCGTTATAACTTAAAAAGTTCCTTTCAGATGGATATAAGGAAACTTTGCTTTGAAACTGCGCTTTGCCGGGATAAAATAAAATCTAAGTATGTTAATTAGGTCAGGTTACGGACAGTGCAGTTTTCTATTAATTAATACTTCAGTTGTCCAGTACTTATTGTTAGAGACACTATTCCTATATACAAACAAACAAAGACAAAGAGTTTAACTCTTTAGGGCCACTTGCACCATCTAGGGTTAAAATATGAAATCGTTAACCTTGGGTTTGGGATGACAGTTACATTTACATACCTACAACTTGATTATTAATTCGGAGTTAAATAGTTAACTCTGGTCCGTGCAAATTCGCTTTATTATAAAACAGAACTAGAAATTACAGTAGAATAATTAAACCTCTTTTCTCTGATCACGTTTATTGGTCGTTTTACACAATAGCTGGAACGTCTTGGAGCCGTGCTAACTGACAGCGGTATTGTTGACATTTTGACAACTTTTGAGATTTACTGAAGAAGTTTAATTGGACATGAAAATGTAGAAAAAACATACTAAAGAAGTTTTGTGACGTTTAAGTAAAATAAACGTTAAAATAACGATGAACACAACTCTCAACAACTAATGACGAGGCGATATGGTCCCAGACCTTAGCCTATCCGAACGGACGAAACAGGAAAAAAAAAAAAAAAAAAAAAAAAACAACTTTTGAGGTTATAATTTTAGTGTTTGTTTGTTTTCGTTTTCACAGAATTATATTATTTTATTTGACGTTTCAGTCCAAAGCACTCTGCGATGTCCTCAAATTACGCAAAGATTTTCGTCACAGTAGGCACCACAAGATTCGACGCCCTCTGTAGAACAATAACAAAAGTATCCACCCTCGAAACTTTAAAACTATTGGGATGTAAAGAAATTACGATGCAAATCGGCGCCAGTGAGTTAGAAACTGGAGAATACGTGAAATCTGGAATACTTTTAAGTGTTTATAAATACAAGGACTCTCTAGAGGATGATATAAGCGCCGCAGACTTGGTTATAAGTCACGCCGGGGCGGGTACTTGTCTAGAAGTCCTAGAGGCTACGAAACCTCTTCTGGTCGTTGTAAATGAAGACCTGATGGATAATCATCAGCTGGAATTGGCAGAGCAGTTGCAAGTCGACGGCCACCTTTATTATTGCACCTGTGACACTATGGAGAGTACATTACAAGAGGTTGATTTTCAGCTTTTGAGTCCTCTTCCTAAGCCTGATCCTTCGTTGTTTATTAAGTATTTAGATGACGTTTTTAAGGTGAAGTGCTAACTGTGATATGATATTCATTTGTTCAGCATAAGAATAGTTAAGGATAATATAAGTGAAAAACTTACATAAATGACCTGTTGTATGGAGTAGTGCAGAGAATTGATATGGAGCTTAAGTTATTTTCAAATTTCGAATGTAAATTTGTTTATACGGACACATTACTACTACATACAACAGGTCATTTACTTAAGTTTTTCACCTATAATAATGAACTAAAACAATTACTTTGCTCACCCGCGACCTTTGAGGTTGCGGGTGAGCAATGTAATTGTTTTAGTTCATTAATATGGACCTCCGCAAAGTAACGCCTGATTCAATAAATCACCTATAATACTCTTGTTTCTGGCCAATTGCCTACAATCTGCAGTCCTGGTATGCACTGAATGCCGGAGAGACTGGGGCCTGGGTGGAGCCTTCCCCACATTAATAATAATAATTCTTTATTTCCATAAAAATGTACAGGTATCTTATACAAATATATGTGGAAACTAGATAAAATCATAAATAAAGTGGGCTTCAGCTGCCAAACTAGGTTTAAAACCTGTATTTCAGCAGTCGGAGCTCTTCCATGAAAGCAATAAAAGTGCTGAAATCTAGCAACAACACAATCCTACAATACTTGCCAATAGGAATACGAGTATAATACAGAGAACATTATTTAACATGCTTAACAGAACCAAAACCTAAAACAGCAGCTATTATGTGTGTGTGTGTGTGAGTGTATGCATGTTTGAGTCGAGTAAATGTCTGTTATATTTATCGTTACATTATCGAAGAATAATAAGAAGTTCCTCAGTTTCCTCATAAGTAAATTTTTGTAGCAATTTTTTTATTGCAGTGTAGTTGCTATGTCTAGATGACCAGGTTTACTCACTATAGTATTTCCAATCATTTATTTTCTCGGTGACAGCTTCCATAGAATGTAACTGTGTATAGTTACGCAAAAAATATTTTTTAAATGCGACAACAACTGGCTAAATTTTGTTCCTTGATCCCTATAATAATACATCTAAGACAAATTGAGTCCATATATGTAGTATTTTTTTTTAATGAAATAATTGAATGTGCGTTACTGGCATAGGGATGAAAACAAATTCTGTTGACACACATGCGTGTCACTGGCATAGGAGTAAGAATTTTTTGATCACAGATTTGTGTCACAGGTACCTAATTACTCAAAATGTCCCAAAGTTGTTAGTCATGTGACAAGTTAAAAAGTTGTATGTTGGTTTAAGGATATTAACAGTGCCGGCGTTATGACCACTGACACCCCGGGCAAGAATGTTGTGGCGCCCACTTAAGGAAATCAAAATCGAGTGCCAGTTTGGCGGGGGAAGCCCCACCGATAGCCCCCACCAATCGCCCCCTAAAATTTGGCGCCCTGGGCCGTCGCCCCCCTCCCTAACGCCGGCACTGGATATTAATAAAACCATTTGTTTTCAACCTGTTTTATAATCGAAAAATACAGATCAATGACAAATATCAAATAAACAATACAAACTAATTTACAATGTACGTAAAACTGTAAATATTAACGAGCTATAATATTAGGAAGTAACGTGCACTAGAAATGCCTCTGCAAAGTGCAAAATTAACTTTTGACCACCAAATATTTAACACATAATTGCCATTATGAAGTTATCTAAAACGACTAAGCTTTTATTTATATTGTGAGAGGGAGGCAGACAAGCAAGCGGTCATCTGATGGAAAATGATTACCACCCATAAATGTCAACAACTTGAGAGTCCCTGATCTGTTGCCGGCCTTTAAAGGAAGTATAAACCCTTTTCTTGAAACCCTTACTTTTACTACTCTTACTTTTTATGAAAAAGCTTTTTTATTCAAAGTATTTACACACATTTCCTATAGTGTGCACTTTCCTGATAAGAACGTTGTTCTCCTAATGTATATGGATGAATCAACATTTTTTTTTTAAATTGTGTTTGTCCAAAGGGACAATTTTGCCAGCGTCAAGGTTGAGAGACAGATATACAGATTACTCAAGTTGTCAGGCGCTGTGATGTCAAATGACCGGTAGGGTAGGACTAGTTCAACCTACAACAACAACAAAAATTGACAACTTTATTATATGTATATACATATATAAAAATAAAATATATGACATGCTAAATGTGATGTATGTTACATGGTCAATAAATTATTATATTCTATTCTATACCGGTTAGGACAAAAAGCATATATGAGATGAAACAAGGAGTTATAGCTGGATGTTAAAATGCGTAATAAATCTTGTTAAGACATCAAAAAAGCTTTTTTGTGTTGTTTACTCTGTCCCTGGTTGCCCAAGTGACATCTTCATACTGTTTCATAGAAAAATGCTTAGGTTGTCCGAGATTTAATTTGTGTAACCATAGCAATGGATGGTAAAAAAAAGTTGATTCACCCATACATTGTCATACATAATATGTATGGTTGCCCAATAACAACAGTGCTTTACCTAATAAAATGCATGTTTTAGGAAAGTGTTTCAAATTTGTGTTTCATTCCTAAGCCTTTTTAGGGTGCCGTACCCAAAGGGTAAAAACGGAAACCCAGCTGAGGCTCCGCTGTCCGTCCGTCCGTCTGTCACCAGGCTGTATCTCGGGAACCGTGATAGCTAGAGAGTTGAAATTTTCACAGATGATGTATTTTGGTTGCCGCTATAACAACAAGTACTAAAAAATGGAATAAAATAAATATTTAAGGGGGCTCCCATACAACATGATTTTTTTGCTCGTTTTTGCTATTGACAGAATATTTAATTATATATTGACTTTATAAATAAATCATTAAATTAAAATAAAAAAAATATTTAAGGGGGCTCCCATACAATAAACGTGATTTTTATAGATAATTGTACGGAAACCGTCGTGCGCGAGTTGTTGACTCGCAATTGGCCGGTTTTTTTTGTTGTTCATACTTGGGTCAACGGACTAACTTTCTGACAGCCAAACATATATATGTATGTATATGTTAAGAATGGAACAAGATTTTTTTAAAATAATTAAGAATTTACAATGTGTAAGTAGTTGCATTTAATTAAATGGCAATGAAATTGCTAAATGATTCCTATTATTTCTTAGCACTAGAAACAGACATTATAAACTTTTAATTATTTTAATAAAAAAAAAAAAAAAAAAAAATCATCTTCATCAAGATAACATAATGCAAAGCCTAGGCCTATAGGCGTTTATATAATTAAAACTTAGTTTTAATGTGATACAAATTAAATAACATAAGTATTTGTTCAAACAAAAATATTGATAAAACTGCAATACTGCAAACTTGTCTTTTCAATGACAAAACTAAAAGTTCATAATGTCTGTATATTACAAACATGTAAAAACCACAACACTTAAATTTCAGATGTTTATTAAAGTTAAATATGTTTACACTAGTTTTTTAGCCTCAAAGAAGCTCTTGAGATGCCTCATCTGCCAGTAGCCGATGGCGAGGAGCACCCCGGTCTGGAGGAGACTCCACCACAGGACGCGCTGGTTGGTGCTCTCTGAAGTTTGTCTGAAGCGTTCCTCGCGGTGCTGAAATAAATATATTACAAATACAATTGTGACACTTATATTATGGAGTGCTATAAAACGTGAACCATCTCATTTTAGAGAATTCCATGCATCCAAAAGCAACCTGTAGTTGGACGCCACATAGTTGAGTTTGAATCTACATGATATTATGCCAGTGGATCACTTAAAAGGTTCACGATTTTGAAGTCAATTATTTTGCAACAGATAAAATAATTTAAACATGAAACTACCGTGAGACTCACTCATAGTGAAAAGAAACGAGT
Source organism: Archips xylosteana (assembly GCA_947563465.1). Lineage (NCBI taxonomy): Eukaryota > Metazoa > Arthropoda > Insecta > Lepidoptera > Tortricidae > Archips > Archips xylosteana. Next base: position 4,144,018 of record OX387356.1, read on the forward strand.
CTTAAAACGAGTTTAACTCAACATGTTTTGGGCTAATTCGTAGCCCTTCTTCATAGAGTTGCTAAAACTAAACCTGTTTTAAGATGTGAGTGATCCATTTATTTTCACTATGAGATAAAATAATGTTAGGGAATGATGTAAAGGAATGGGCATGTCCACTTAGATCCATTGATCTATGGATAGGATCCACTCGACTTCAAAGCAGCAATGGATTGTAGCGTAGTAGACATCACCAAAGGAATTCATTCATATTATGCCAACACAGACCAGAGCCCATATTGTCTAACGCGCGGGCGCTTGCTATTAGCTTCACCATTTTCTCTGTCACCATCTTATACAGTAAAATTACATAAAGTTTACCACTGACAGATGGTTTGCCTTCATTTCATTTCCAACTTTAACACCATACAAATAAAGTAGCTATTACAAAATCTGCAAACGTGAGTAACAGTATTCTAAAATTGGTTTAATTGTAGGTTGTTAAAGTTGAATATGAAATGAAGGCAAACCATGTGTCAGTGGTAAACTTTATGTAATTTTACTGTACATCTATTTAAGAGCAATTTTAAAATGATGGACGTAGCCCCAATTATACCAAAGCCACCTCATTCTACGGTAATGAAAGTGAGTGGAATTAGACTTTACATGAAATGGACAATACATTTAATTTACTTGCATATGAACATTCTAAGTGAAATAAAAGCTCGCAAAAATGAACTAACCCGTTGGTAACTCTGCTCCTTGGTGATCTGGTGCACCTGGTCAAGGAGTTGCCGGATTCGAAGCTGCAGCTCGGTCAGCTTGTCTTTCTGCGCCACGTTGGCATAGTCTACAGCATGCTCACCAACTTGGATATCCAGGTGGACCTAGAGAAGCCATTAGGATTTAGGTTTAAACACTAACTGATTTATCATGCATTTAATATTCTCTATGAAAGTACTACATGATTCTATTGTCCATTATGAGTTTAAACTTTTGTGTATGTGCCACATAACTTATGTAATGTTTGAACAACTGTACAAATAAATATTGTACCTCATATTCACATATTTGACAATAGGATCATTTTGATTTGTACTCTTCTAGTTTATTGGAAATTTAAATAATTTTCCTGAAAAATGTTGAATATATGGGCCATTACAAATGGAATGCATTCTAACTACAACTGCCCATACGTTTCAGTCACAGCTAGAATGCAATTTCCTTGCAGTTTTGCCAACTGCAATGAAAAATGTATTGGCAGTTAAAAATGTAGTCCGTCTACAGCCCTATGTAAATAATAACTGTCAGTGTTAGCATGATCTATGCAATATTATATTTTATAGAAATTTCACTAACAATGACAAGAATTTGTAGTAAATTTTTTGATTCCAATTTACTACATAAAACTAGGTACCTGAAAACCGACCAACGGAACCCTGCAACCTGAAGTTGGGCTCTGCTAAGACTGGATTAGCACATATTTTGACACAACTACAAATATGAACAGACACCTTGGTGCGAGTTCAACATGCACTTGGATGGTTTTCTTGTTTTTTATTTTTTTGTTGAGAAATAAACAAATCATCTTACCCTCAACTGTGAACCGCTGAACCAAGAAGTACTATTAGAGTACATGCAAATAACGTGTTCTCCCGGAATGGTGGAGGTAAACGACATCATGCCCTCTGACGAGTAAACGCGAGAGAGAACCACGCCATCATTCGGGTCACGGACTTCCACGTGCATACCAATCCCTGGCGACGATGGCATAAACCCACCCGACCGGGGGTCATACAGTTCCACCTTGTAATTTACTGAAAATTCATAAATTCAGGTTAACAACATTATCCAATAAGACTAAAACGCCACATAAACCTCAAGTTTTCAAAATTAGAAGGAAAAACTACAAGAGAAATATGCGTTACCAATAACGGTTGTGTCATCCGGTATTTCTTCTATAAAACATTTTCGCTCCCCTTCCGCTATGTGAAAATATAGCGCAGAAGCCACGTCAAGTATAAGGAATAACGCTAAGACGGAGGAAACTTTAAATAGCTCCATATTTTCGCCCTTTCGATAATTCGGCGAGTGTTGGAAAAAATGACACACGTCACCCAAACATGAAACGTCAACACATTATGAAAACGTTTGGATTCACGATTCTACAACACAGAAAGAAGACTGCTTGGCGCGAAACTAAAAATTGGTTAGTGCTTTAATCAAATTTTTATTGTTTAGTGGACAGTAAAGCTTTATACAACAAATTAACGTGACAGTGCCCAGCAAATGAGAAATTTTAGTGAAAACGGATATTCCTTCGTTTTGTTTTTCCTAAGTAGTTACCTCACCGGCTGCTCCCATCATAACGGTATGCGCGCACGAGCAACTTTTGTCTCCGCGACTGTTTTTCAAGTCTATGGGATAGTATGGAAGTGCGCCGTGACTCCCGGGATACAAATACACATAACACAAATAAATCGCCTTGCGACTAAGTTGCTCGTGCGCGCATACCCTAAGATTATATAACCATAATAACTCACATTTTCTTCACTCATTTCATTCACTCCCAACTTTTTTGCAATCAGTACTTTATGATTATGTAGCTGGTGTGTAATCAATCATTCACCTCAACGTTACGAAGTAACTATTAAGTAATCTGTGCCTCAACTCTCGTGTACCCTATCGCTTTACAAAAGGCATGAGACGCTGACAGGACTTGATTAGGAGAGGAAAGATTAAATCGATTACAACTGTGACATGAATTATTTTTAACTAAAAAATACAAAAGTGGGATTTATTTAGGTTAAAAAACAACAACAAACATTATAAAACTTAAACTATAAATAGAAAATTTGGCCTTAAAAATACAAATACATCAGACTTGCAGATGTATAGGCTTAGTGTCTTTTGCCGATCCCTGAAGATATTTACTTTGACTTTGACAGTTTTCTTCTGACGTAAAACTATTTACGTGTTTTCAGTTTTGTCGAAACGAAAAGATATCGTTGCATGCGTGCCTACTAATACGAAACAATGTGTACCTGAAAATAAAATTCTCTTCTTCTCACAAAGCCATAGATACTGTTAAATTATTATATAAGAACGTTTATCGCAACCTAATATAGTTTACAAAATAATAAATATAATGGATCCCTTCATAATCGCTGCTATTTTAAGTGCTATAGTCATTGTTGTTTTATCTATTACTTTCCTACGAGTATTTCAGGTGAAACCTCAATGTAAGTTAACAGTATGCAGTCTATATAGTTACAGAATTCAGGTATTTACTTTCTCTTCCTACCAATAACCTTACACCTTTATTTCTCTTGATATAGCAGCTGGGGGCGCCAGGCCGGTACCCCAGCGAGATGGGGGCCCCGGCAGAGTGCAGGCTGTCAGAAACCAAAGGGCACGGATGCGAGCTAATGGTAACTTTTATAAAGATACTAAACTTTCCATACCAACTTTAGTGCCTACACAATATTTGGCAACAATTCCTATTGGTAGCAGCCTATCGCAACAACAATAAAAAATTGCCAAAAGATAATTTAAATACTACAAGCTGCTGCCCGCGACTCCGTCTGCGAAGAATTCGTTTATCACTATCCCGCGGGAACTATGCAATTTTCCGGGATAAAAAGTATCCTATACTTTAATCCGGATTATAAACTATCTGTGTGCCAAATTTCATCAGAATCCGTCAAACCGTTTTAGCGTGAAAGAGTAACAAACATCCATCAATCCATCCATACTTACAAACTTTTGGGTTTATAATATTAGTAGGATTACTGTCAAAATTAAATTGCGTTAAATTTTATCAAAAAATGAACATATACTGTGAGTAAAATGGCCAAGTGAATGTTGGACCACACATACCAATGGGTTCCGCTGTTGAAATTCAATTGAATCCTCACAATCACTAGGGGCCATTCATTAATTAATTGCATTAGAATGATTTGGGCTATTTTTGAACCTCCTACCCCTACCTCCATGTAAGGGCACATTATGATAAAATAATTGTTATAGCGGCCCGCAACCAAGCAGCCTTTGAAGAAGAAGAGCCTGGTGTAGCTGACGAAGCTGATGAGGAAGGTGGTCAGGATGCCCAGAAGATGGATTTTGATGACAAGATGGGTGCTAAGGTAAATAAATTCAGTGGGAATATATTAACAATGGCACAGGAAACTAACTAAGAGGTCAATCGACGAATTAGACTCGGCTGGGCAGCGTTCGGGAAGCTCCGCAATATCTTGTCATCCGATATACCGCAGTGTCTCAAGTCAAAAGTCTTTGACCAGTGTGTTGCCAGTGATGACTTATGGCACTGAGACGTGGCCGCTAACGATGGGTCTTATAAGGAAACTCAAGGTCACTCAGAGGGCGATGGAGAGGGCTATGCTTGGAGTTTCTCTGCGGGATCGCATCAGAAATGATGAAATCCGCGCAAGAACTAAAGTCACGACATAGCTCGAAGAATCGCTAGACTTAAGTGGCAGTGGGCAGGGCACATCGCCCGTAGAACTGACGGCCGATGGGGCCGAAAGGTTCTCGAGTGGCGTCCGCGGACCGGAAGACGCAGTGTAGGTAGGCCTCCAACAAGATGGAGCGACGACCTGGTGAAGGTAGCGGGAACGCATTGGATGCGGATGGCGCAGGGCCGATCTGTTTGGCGAGCCTTGGGGGAGGCCTAAGTTCAGCAGTGGACGTCTTTCGGCTGAAATGATGATGATGATGACAGGAAACTAAATAAGTAACTACTGAATAGGTTTGTATTATGGTATTTAGGTATCACTTAGTAAGTAAAAAAACAGGGGGAGCTTTAAAAAAAATCTCAAAGGGGTAGTAAGCACAATAATCTTAAGAACCTACACCAGAGTGCCAAAAACAAAAAAAATGTGGTTCCTTTTTCAGCAAATCTAGATTCTTCACAGGACTTCATTGATCCCTGGGGGTTGATATAGACCACTTTGGGTATCACTGATATCTGCACTAATCTAAACATATTCTTTACTACATATTAAAATAATTAAATTATTGAATGCAGAAACGTGCAAAGCTAGAAGCGAAAATGGAAAAGAAAAAAGCCAGAGAAGCCGAAGAGCAGATGCGGGAGATGAAGAAGAAGAAGAATGAAGAACTCGAGGAAGAAATGAAGAAAGCGGAGGAAAAATTAGAGGTTAACCTTTTTTTATGTTGCAAAAAAAAGCTAACATGTTTTAACCATGTCAGGTCAAAGAGAACTTATATTTTATTTTTTTCTAGGAGTCTACTATGAGCCTTATGTCTCTGCTTTGGGTCATCAGTCTCACTTAAAACTTTTTAATTTTAAGCACATTACCATTAATTAATAAACTACAATATTTTTACTGAGCTACTCCACTACCGGCCACACACCACAGTTAAATCTGGTGACACTCGCACATATAGATAAGGGTATGTATTACAATACCGAAGTACGAAAGACCGAATGTATTAAAACATTGAATGGGTCAAAAGACCGACACGACTTTTTTCTGAAACCGTATTCTTCTCAGAATTTATAAAAACGGCATCATAAAGAACCCATTAGGTTAGGTTTGTTTTATAACAATCTTAAAAAGTTAACGGTTTCAGAATAAAATCGTGTCGGTCTTTTGAGCCATTCGATGTTTTAATACATTCGGTCTTTCGTACTTCAGTATTGTAATACATACCCATAGATAAAGAGGCGACTAACTCAAAATAATCTCCATTCTAATTTAGACTTCATCTACTTTCAGGAGGGTCTAAATCAAAAGGTGGATTATTTTGAGTTAGTTGACTCTTGGCTTGATCTCACACCAAAACTAATAAATAATAATAAAAATTATTTAAGTGATTACTTAAACACATTGAAATAGTAATGTGGAGGGGCGGGCCATGTTATCGTACTATATGTTGGCGACAGAAAGAGACAGTGAAGGCGATGGCAAGCGCCCGCGCGTTAGGCAATACGGCCTCCGGTGCCAAACAAAACGAATGTTGTACCAACCGGTAAACATTAACAAAATCTTAAACTACCCACATTATTTTGCTTAATGGTCTAAGTGCTACGGAAATACGGTTGCAATTTATAGAGCAACAAAATCCCTCTAGCTAGTGTATCATAGTATCATTATTAATGAGGGTTTTCTATGAGAGGCTATTTGGCGCTAGTATCGTCAGGTCCGATTGACAACTTTGACATTTTTTTTTTTTTTTTTTCTTTTGGCTTTCACCCTTGCTTTTTTAGCAAGGCGTATTTTGCCAATGTCGGCGTAAAGACATGACACACATGAGGAGACTGTTCGGTTTAAGAAATTTTGATTTTGGGTAAGGAATAGACAGGAGACCTAGAACAAATAACACGAGTTATGGACGGTACACAGACAACATATAAGACGATCTTACATTACAAGTTTTTTTTTTTTTTTAATGGAGGGAAATGGCAGTTAAGCATGCTAACACGAAAGGAGTGAAAAGTTTTGAAGCATAATATATATTATATAAGAGAGACATGCTACAGTAACTACAGCTTAATGTTGTGGCACTGTATGAATTTTATTAAAACTTTTAGCAAGGGAGAGTCCAAGAGAGAAAGAAGTGACAGGAAGTCGATAGGTCGCGGTACTTCCTTAGGTAACACATCATATAAGGAGTATGTTAGTTTACTGCAGTTGAAAAAAATGTGATCCAGGGTACCTTCGTCAAGACCGCATTCGCATAGGGAGTTATCCCGCACCCTAATTTTTGACAGGAATACCGGAGTGCAGACATGACCCAGACGGAGTCGACAAATAGTAGAAGTGACCCATTTATTAGCTGAGCGGAAACGGTAGAACCAAGGTTTGTGAGGTATCAGCGGCTGAATGTTTCCATAATGACGACCTTTCTGATGTCTGGAGAGGTTCCACTGGTTCTGCCAGGAATCCCTCAAGCTAGTTCGAGCGCACGTCATTAAGTCTGATGAAAAGATAATGTTATAGTCCTGGGAACCGATTTCGATGGCCTCTTTTGCCCACGTGTCCGCTTTTTCGTTGCCAACTATGCCGCAATGGCCTGGAATCCATGCAAGAGTAACTTCTAGTCCTTCCATTTCACAGCGCATTAGAGCCTCTTTAATCTTTAATAATACTGGGAATTTAGTTTTCATTTTAAAATGGTTGCCTACAATTGCTTGTAAACAGCTTTTAGCATCTGTAAAAATTATAGTTTTTGGAACATTATGTGATTCCGAAAATTTAATGGCCTCTAGAATTGCTATGGACTCCCCAGAAAAAACCGATGATTGAGCTGGGATTTTTTGAGTCAAAGCGATTTGGTATTTATGGATCCATACCGCTGCGCCCACGCAACCATCGGAATCCACTTTGGAAGCATCTGTGTAAATGGCAAGCCGGGCTTGCCATTTTTCCAATTTTTTATTGAAATGGGTGTTAGCTGATGGACTATCCTTGTGAATGCCAAAATCAAGGATAACATTCGGGGAATAGATTAAAGAGTCAAAGCTGGCCTCGAATATAGGGTTGGCGGTAGTGGAAAATAAAGGAGATGGAAGGTTTTTTAATTTGGAGTAAGAAGAGATATACCTTGGAGTTTCCTTATGTGCCAACTTTGACATTTGTTGTTGTGTGGGTGTAACGTCAAATAGACCTTACGATACTAACGCCATCTAGCGATATTCCACCTGTCAGAAAACCCTCATTGATTAAAAAATTTTGACTTTGAATAATGATACTATGGCACACTAACTAGAGGGATTTCGTTGCTCTATAAATTGCAACAGTATTCACGTAGCTAGCTCTCCGGCTATACTAGTAACCATTACCGTTACACATTATAGCTCCAAACGCACAGACTGCGGAGTGGCGGTGACGGTTGTAATATTCTAACTTGTATGAACGAGTTCGTGGTAAGGTACCGCCACACGGTGGACACGACGCACAAAACACGCGTTCCTGAATCCACACAAGCACGACGACGTCTGTACACGCGTCAATGTGTGTGTAAGATGCACAGGGCTGACTATCGCAAAAAGAGATAGAAAGAGATAGCTGCGGAAAGTGAATGCCGCGCCGTTCGTTGAGCGCGAGCAACGTTGTAATGTAAAATAAAAGTACCTGGGCGACCGAGCTCTGCTCGGGCAGAAACTCGGTACCAAGCGTTTTCCCAGAGATAAGACCAAGCTAGATCAATTTTTCATCCCCGAAAACCCCCAAATACCAAATTTCATTGAAATCGTTGGAGGCGTTTCCGAGATCAAAACACCGGAGGGGGGGGGGGGTGAGAGGGGGGAGGGGATGCGGGGGAGGGAGCGCGGGGGAATTAAAGGGGGGATGAAAATTTCATTGATTTTGCCGTAGGATGCACCGTTTTCATGATATTTGACAAAAACACCGGAGGGGGTGGGGGGGGGGTGAGTCACGTTAAACTATCGTCCGTAAACCGACTTTACAGACAACCGGCTTTTCCTGTTCTGTGCTCCCAATAGGGAACGTGCACATAGACGGTGCTGCCAACTGGTGCCATAAGGGTGCTGCCAACTGGTGCCATAAGGGTGCCATCAATTTTAATGTTTTACCTTGATAAGTTTGTTTTACTGTCCGCATAGTGTCTCTTCTGTCGCATTAGTGCTGCCGCCTATAGTTACTGCACGTTCCCTATAATACTTTTTCTAACAAAAAAGTAACTTTTTCTCACAAAAAAGTAACTTTTTCTCACAAAAGAAGAAACTTGACGTTTTCTCATGAAAAATAAACTTTAAAAAAAAAAACTAAAAATCTTGAATAAAAAACGTGGAATCGAACCGAGGTCGGCTGGATCCGCGACCACCCGATTTCTAATGTGCCATTGTGATCTGCTCGAAGTCGGCGAAATCTAGCTTTATATTCTAATGCATACAAAAATAGCCGGAAAACACGAGTAAAAGCGATTTTCTGAAAATGAAACATAGCTAGATCAGTTTTTCATCCCTGAAAACCCCCACATACCAAATTTCATTGAAATCGTTGGAGCCGTTTCCGAGATCCTGATTATATATATATATATATATATATATATATATATACAAGAATTGCTCGTTTAAAGGTATTAGATGAGTAGGTAATCTAATTATTGTAGTACTTATAATTAAACTTATCGTTTGTCTAAATTAAGTGTTTAAAAATAAGTGAATTTTGTAAAGACAATTAGAGAATGTAATTGTAGATATTGATCTATTGATAGGAAATAATTAACAAATTAATTTTACAAATACCTACTAATATAAGACGTCTATTTATACATTATAGGTAACAAACTTTTAAACCTAGTTACCTACACTGTTCATGTTGCTAATTAAAGTTGGTTATCTACCTTCTTTCGTCCTTCGGAAATCGAAAAAACTCCTCTCCTTATCTTTGGCTGTTGCCAAACACCCATACAATGGACAATATATTACCATTTCGCAAAAGTTTAGTGCCGTGCGGCCGAAGTTCACCCGACTGGTGAACTGCGGCGACATGCAATCGGCGCTTTGGGGGGTGGGGTAACTCGAATCGGTGCGGGGCGGAGCGTGTCCATTCTGTACGTTAGTACTATTATATATTCTGTGCTACCGCACAACCATTCAAACAAGTTAGAATATTACAACCGTCACCGCCACTGCACCGCCACGCCTCTGCTGTCTGTACGTTTGGAGCTTAAATGCGTTGTTACCCACGGAATCGAAAAACGTGTTGGTTGAGCAGATAGGTACCTCTGTTTGCAGGAAGTACTAAAGTTCTATGTTTAAAACATGCTATAACTTCCAGGAAGAAGAACGCAAGCGTGAAGAGGCCGCCCGAAAGGCTGAAGAGGAGCGCAAGAAGCGTGAGCAGGAGGAGTATGAAGCGCTCCGGGCGGCCTTCACTGTAGAGGGAGAGGGCTTTGACGAGGAAGAACAGGAGGGAGAATCGCTGCTAAAGGACTTTGTTGACTATATCAAGGTACCCACAGAATTAATATTCTTTGTACTACAAAAAGTATTTTTTGTCAAAGGGTACCCGGAACGGGACTAAGGATTATTAATTAATTATTAAATTTTTTTAAAGATGTGCTTATTCTAAAAGGCATAACTCCAAAACTACCACACAGTAGATCCATTACTTTTGTCTAGTCTCTATTAAAAAAAAGTGATGACGTAAATCTGACGTTGAGGTTGTTATCAAATTTATAATTATTAGTTTTTTTTCTGGTGAAAAGGGCAAAGGGAACATATCTATTCTGTGATAGTATTGGTAAATTCAGATATATTTTTTTAATTTATTGTATTTTTTTAAATATGGAGAAATAAATTATAATAAATATTTTTCTGTGTTTAGGAGGCAAAACTCTTTCGATTCCTGTAGTAATTTTCAGGTGTTAAAAAAATGAAATCTCATCAATTGCCACCAACTGAAATGGATGAAGAGCAATGTATGGGCCCAGTCAATGACTTCCTGGCCAATGGATATTCATTGACTGATAAGCTAATAACAATAACCCGACAAGGTTTTAAAACTGTCTTGTAATTGACACTAGCAAAATTGTCATCCAATGGACAGAGCCATTTTTTTAAACCAACTAAATACCTATAAATAAATAAAATGAAATATATAAATTTAGATGAAATTTGGCACAGAGATAGTTTGAGTCCCGTGAAAAGAGATAGGTTCATTTTTATCTCAGAAAATTGGATAGCAATAAAAGAATTCTGCGCAGATGGAGTCACGGGCATAACCTAGTATTTTATGATTCTAACACCACACTACCACACTAGATACTGACATTCCACTTGATTTTCAGGCGCAAAAAGTTGTGTTACTTGAAGATCTTGCCGCCCACTTCAAGCTGAAGACTCAAGCTGCTATAGACAGGATAACGGACCTGCAAGCGTCAGGAGAACTTACAGGCGTCATCGACGACCGAGGGAAATTCATATACATCTCGCAGAAAGAGCTAGAAGATGTAGCCAAATTTATCAAGCAGAGAGGCAGAGTATCCATTACAGAGTTGGCAGAATGCAGTAATGACTTAATCAATTTGAATCCTGTCCAGTTATCTGCTTAGGTTGTAATAATGGGGATAAATGTAACGTTAGGGGCAGTAGCCTGATATTATCAAGATGACCAGAACTTAGTTACAAATCTCTCATAGGATTACTTGCTTGCAATACATGGTACCATACATCAGTAGCCATTGTTGAAGTGATGAATTTTATAAACTGTTGATTAATATTCTTAGAAGGCTCGTCAAAACAATTAGGCTGAGAACAAAATATTGTACAAACAAGGGACAGTAAAATAACATGGTTGAAAGAAATATTTATTAAAAATGTAAGCAAATTAATCAGCATTTGTTTTATAGCCAAACATATCCCTATCTTTCTCTAACAGCAGAAGGGAAGATTCCCTGATCCTATCCAGAACTTCCATGAGCTTATCCTTAGTGAATACTTTGTACAGACACCTGTTCTCTCCTGCAAGGAGATTGCTTAACTTGAGAGCTTCTTTGTGACTCTCAATGTCATCACCACTTTGGAGGAGCTTCAGAATAAGAATGGTAGCCTCTGGAATACAAAGGCGTCTCAAAGTCTCCAACTGCTTTGCTCGTTCAGTATTTTCATCCTCACTAAAATTTGGAGATGTGGAGCTGTCAAATTCATCTTGGAGCCAGCCTCCAGGGAACAGTAGAACATTGTATAACAAACTTTTTGTGTGGCGTAACTGGTGAAGCACTGCATTCTGCCAACGCGCTTTCTGCTGTTCCACTTGAGCACATTTCTGCTCATGGTGCACTTTGTCCGCAAATGATGCATCCGAGGGCAGTGGATCAACATCTTTTGGCTGCCCACTGATGAAATGTCTGTACCAAGTAGCAAAGCCTTCCAGAGCTTCGAGATATGCTTTCAGACACAAATGTTCTCTCAACTCTGAGGAATTAGGTGGTACAGTCTTCATAAATGAGGGAAGCAATTGATTGACATTTACAATGCAGGCGGAAGCAGCATCAGTATTCCCAATAAAAATAAATGTGCGAATCATAGCATTGCTCAACCACAGAGCTTCCACATCTCTTTTTGGAACCAGAGACAGCCATTCCAGGGAAGATAACGCTTTAGTTATCAATGTCTTATCCTTTTCAATAGCAGTTGTCTGATTAAATATCAAATCAATGTTGCCATAGCCTTGATGGATTTCTGATATGGCTCTCTTCACAGCCATTCTTGCTGATGCTGCAACATCAATTCCAGCTGATGCACCAGCGTTGACCACTTCTTGTCTGTTGTCACTCTTAATTATTTGATTCATCAGTTCAGCATACAAAACAATTTGGGTCTCTTGTGGCACAGTGGAGGTGTAGTAAGCTATGAGTTCAGGACGGTCCACTGCTCCAAATCTTGTTCTTTCAATCAGTTGAGAGACATATTTTTCCAAAATTTTGTCACCAATATCATGTTGTGGGTCTTTGCCCATTTGTCTCAGAACAAGAGTGAGGTGAGCCAAGAATCTAATAAATTGTTCATCACCAGTTTCTAGCCACTGCAAGGAATCCTGCATGATTGCTCTGACATAGCCCAGCATCAGGTGTTTCTGACAAGTTTGGTAGGGTGTTTCCTTTTTGCCATTCATTAGAGCATTGACAGCACTAAATACTTCTTGCAGGGGTGTCTCTTCAACTTTGAGTTCAGACTTGATCAGCTCCAGAACATCTGGCTCGGTTGTATTGGCATCAACAGTGGCATGGTGCTCATGGAGAAATCTATCTACTCTGGCTTCAATCTGCACTCTGAGATGAGCCCAGAGCAGATCTTCCCAATTGCCCTGGCATGCAGCAATTGTGCTTGGTAAATGTCCACAGAGTATTCCCATAGTAGCTCTGTAATAAATATTCTCAGAAATATTTGTTGCAATACCTAGAGCGCACCACTTCCATAGGTCTCGAGATGGATTACCAGAAATCTCCAGCTGACTGCTGGGATCTTCTCTAGGCAGGTAGTGCAGCAGCCGCCAGCCCTGGAGTGCGGCGCCGCGCCACGCCTGGCCTGCACTAATGCAAAGGGATACCGCATCTTTAAACTTACCACACCTGACCTCAGTAAAGACTCTTTTGCACAAATCACTGTCATCTTTCTGATCATCAGAATGGATAGTTTTCTTCTGACGCCTCGGTGCATCAGGATCTATACAAGTCACCATGTCTTTAGCCTTCTCCTTGTTGAACAAGCTTGATCCAATGAGCAGGTGATGAAGTGTGTTGCTCCAGTGGACATTGTTAGCGATGACAGGAGCTATATTGGCAGAAGCCTCATCCTGGTATGCTGCAGAGGCTTCTAGCCAATCTACCAACAGCTGCAACAATCGTAGTTCGGAATCACTTAGGAACAGCGCACCAACTAATTCTTGCTGTGACAACATAACCTCTTTCAACAAGCTTTCGATTGATTCTGGATGTTCCTCTGTGGAGTCAGAGTACAGGCAGTGTAAGAGATTCCAGGTATTGGCCTCTTCACCCAGCCAATAGTTGTGTACATTGTATCTACACCATGGCTCAACTTTTTCCAACGACTCCCGGCACTTCTGAGCTAACCTTGCCATCGTATTCAAAACATCACTGCGATGGCTCATATGTATTATTTCGTAGAATGCCTCATTCAAATCATCACCAGGGTTACCGGGATTGATCAGCACTGAAGATTCATCTAGTACTTGTCTCAAACTTGTATCGTTTAGCGTTTTAAACAGTGAAGTGTCGTTAAGTACGGGCGACATGTTCAGCGAATCATCTCGTTGCAGTAGTTGCCTTGTACGTTTATTCATCAGCGGCGTGAGCTGTGTGGAATGAAACTGGAGAGATCTGTCGAAACTCATGGCTTTGGCTTACGAATAAATAAGCTAAATGTAAATAACAAACAAACGAAATTCTTGCACATTCCGCGCCGAATCACTTTTTGTTTGACATGACAACTTTGACAGTTCAATTTTTTTTGTTTCGGATGTCCAGTATTCCAAACCGTGGAATCAAGTACTTTAATCCAATTGTGAGTAAAAAAAATAATGTTATTCGAAAATTACTGATCGTTCCTAGTGTAGATAAGTATTCAAATTATCAATAATCTAGATATATGTCTGTAAATAAGCAGGTATTTCTTGTTTTTTTTTTCATTTATATCAGTCACAAATCCTTCAACCCTATCGTTTTCTTACTTCTCTTCCCCTCTCGTCTTCACCCCCTCTCCCTCTCCCTCGTCGTCGTTGCTTGCGAAGGTAAGGTCGTAGACTTGAAGATATAAATATATTTTTATTAATAATTACTCGTCGAGTTTATCTTATTTATTATGAATACCTTATAAAATAGCATATACTATTTTCTTAAAACCTCATATTGTTCACTTCTAAACTTATGGCATGTTTTTAAACTTGCAAAGCTTACTTTCTGTACTGCCATTTATTAATTAGTTTTTGTGAAAAAGTAAGCTAAACATAACGAAAATGTGAATTTGGAATTATTATATTTGGCACATGAATCGTATTTTCACAATTTCTTCCAAAATCAGCATCTGCTATAATAGCAACTTACCTACCTTTTTTTGTAAGTTATAGTTTTCCTATTTAGTATGATCTATTCTAAACTAAGTACAGAAAATTTACCAGAAAGTATACTCTAAACGTTTAAATTCTGTACACAATAACTTTGAATGTTTAAATAATTGTATTTAAAGTAGGTTTAACTGGACCACAATTCTGAAATATTTATATCTGACACCTGCTAACATAAAAGTACAATGAACAGCTTTTATTAATATCTTTTTATGTTAGTCCATAATCAATACAATAACACTTCATAAATTCAAAATTCCTTGGTGCACCAACTCATTTGCAGCATGGGAAAGAATATTTGATACTTAGGCCTGTCCACTCATTCTGGAGCCCATCATTCTAATAAATAAAAAAAAGCAGCAATTTAAAGTGTAGATAGTACTAAATCCCTAAAAATTATCTGGTTTATTTTAATTTATTTGCGATGAAATTCTTGTAGAATTTCTGTGTAGTTATATTGTAACCAAAAAAAAACATATTTATTATGTACAAGTGAAAAAAAAACTTTCTCACTAAAATAACACAATTTCATTGAAGTGGCAAAGTTAACCAATTTGAACAGTTGTTTTTTCTTCAAACTGTTGTGTAAAATAAACAACGGAGTCATTAAGTATATAAGAATGTCACTGAATTTTGTACTGTAAAAGAAATGTTTCTTGGTGACCCAAATACCTAAATCATTTGTGAATCATTATTTGCTCTATTAATCTTCTTTTTCTAATACATAAAAATTGCACAGTGTTTGTTATCAAACTCCTCTGAAATGGCTTGACCAATTTTCATGTTTTTTTTTGTTGGTATTTGGTAGGTCTGAAAAAATAGGATGTACCCTATTCTTCACAGACAGAGTCGTGAGCAATAGCTAATAATGAATTTTATTGCAAACATGGTTCAGTCTGGAGTACCTAATATAAAGTGATTAATAGTAGCTAAGTGAGTGAGTTATTCACTGCTGCTAACAAAACAAATAAAATAATTGTACCAGATTAATTTAGCCAAATTCTGCATTCCTTCATTATGCCCTTCCACTAAAACCTACACTCTTCATCAACATTCATAGAATCTAAAACATAATTAATGAATTATTTCAATTATTCCCTTCATACCTTTCCTCATTGTAATTTAAACTGTTCAACTGTGCCAAAAAACAATGACCGAAACAACTTGTTGAACCTATTATAAAATACATAATAAATAACTCATGCCAATTTCCATATAAACTAATATTTTGTAGCTAAATTTGGCTGAATATATAAAATAAGTTGGGGAAAATAATAATTTGCATGCTAATAAAATAGTTGCTGATTATTTCTTTCCTGTTTTAGTCACAGGTTGTTTCTAGAGGCTCCTGTATAGTTCCATAAATTATAGGGCTATTTAGTGTATACTTCCAAGAGATCTGTATGTTTGTTTTTAAACTTTGTGTCATCATTGACAACTCTTCTGTCAAACATTTGTATGTCAATTTAGCTGAATTGTAGGTACTGTTTTGTTAGAAGTTCATTTGACCAGTTTATAATTAAATAATAGAGTTAACCATGGTTTTTGTTTGTTTCCTCCAATCTAGGATTAGAGTGACTATGGAGAATTCAAGATTATTATCACACTTTGAAGAGAAGACTTTGAAATGTTCATACAGTACTTTACAGGTAAGAATATTTGTCTTATATTGCATTTATTAAAATTTGTAGTTAAAAATAAATAATGTAGATTCCGAGACAGTAAGATCCCTACTAATTGAATTGCATTACTTAATTGAATGTTGCTAAACACTTAACAAACTATATTTTTTAGTAGGTACATGTTTTAATTATTTCACATTTCTGTAATATTGTAGCTTAAGCATATTACTCTTGAAAGAGTTATTTACCTATGTTTAGTCATCAAATCATGATCATAAAATAGGTATCCCAAAATCTGACTGTAAATATCAGTGTTCTATTCATGGTATCTAATTGAAATTAACATAAGGATCATGAGTAAAGAACTAGTTTGTGGACTAAATCAATACAGGTACATTCTAGTTTTTTGTTTAAGCTTTAAGAGAATAGCTAAATCTTTGGTTCCAAGAAGTTAATTAAATAAGTATTTAAATTATCAGGCTTTGATTGAGTAATTAAAAATTTCTTGACTGTGATAGGTAAAAATAATCAATCTAATGAAAACCTGTCGAAAAGACCAGTTACAGGAGCAAGTGGGTAAAGGCGAGCGAATATTATTGATTAAAAGAATTAACATGAAGTGCAATGCCATGAAAACTACGAACGAAATTTCACGAATTTTTCTTTCTCTTATTTTATTAGCAAAGTCATTTCTATTGTAGTCATTGTTTATGGAAATTAATAAATAATTATTGAATGAACCCCCCACATCAAATAAACTAAGAAAAAAACTCGCTTTACTACGATAGGATATTAATTAGGAAGTTCATCACGTGACATTTGCGTTTCTTTCCTCTTTTCTGATCTGATAACAATGAAAACCTGACCAATTGAGTGTTGTTGCGTTTAGCGGAACGTCTGTGGTGCGTTTCGATACAATAATCGTAAGACTGACGTCAAAACAATCATTCAAGTTCCTCTAAATCTAAATAAATAGAATTTTTCTAGGATCCTTAGTTAATTTAGTCGTAATATTTTTTAATTGATTATTGCTGGATTTCAGTCTTAACTTTGTTAATCTGTTGATATTATTTGAAAAAACTAAACGCAGTAAACCGGAATTCAATTGATAGTTCATTGATATTGATAAAATTTATTAAACTTCCAATATACATTATCTTTAGCTGTTAATTACTTTAATTCATATTAGTTTAAAAAAGCTTTTATTTGTTGGTTCATTAGTCTAGCTATAAATTTCGTCATAATTTCAAATATAAAGACGTCAGACATAACTTCAACAAGCGTGGTTTGAGAAGAAGATAAACATTTAGAAACTTATTAAATAATAAAGTAACCTGGTTAAGTATAAGCAGTTCTTTAATTCAATTTAATCAAAGTCTTGTCTAGCGAGCTAGGTTATATTGTCCGGAATTGCAACGCTTAAAATGATAATTATAATTAGGTTTGATTTGACTTTACCGCGCAAGTACTAGACTCAAGGACGTGCTAGCCATCTCTTTTTAACAAGTCTGTCTTTGTACGTTAACCGCGGCGTACGTTTCGTCACTGGAATACGAGTCGGATTGTTTTCTGTCCTCATTCCGCCATTATTATTTAAAAATTCATCATTGTTTTATTTTCGTGCTCTGTGTTATTCATTCTACAGTGGAAAGTGATGTTATCAAATGACTAGTGCTCGCTAAAGTGTTAAAGTCTCTCGTTTCCTGTTCGATTATCATACCGCTCGGGCAGAAACAAGCAACTACGATCAGCTTGCCCACTCTTTATCACGTGGGTCAAATTTCGAATTCTAAAGCTACAGTTTTGTATTTTTTCTTGTTATATGTTTATCATTCAATGAGTATCGGTGTCGATGATACATCGGTCGCGCGTAGTAAGACCGGCTTGTAATCGGTATTAACGTTGTGTATTTCAGAGGCGCGCCGGTTGGGCTTCGCGTTTCAGCCAGAGAATGGTGGAGCCGGCGGGTGATTAACGGGGAATAATGCTCCTATCGGATTTTAGTGGATTGAAGTGTAGTGCAGTGACAGTGTCGTGAGGTGAGCGGGTGTGTTCCGGGTTACATAAGGGCACGATGCGCGGGGTGCGCTGGAGAGTGTAAGGGGCGGGTGATGGCGCCGGGCCCCCGGCCGCCCGCAGCCGTGGCCGCGCCGGAGCCCGACTACGCCCTGTCGCTCTCGCCGTGCGACCGGGCGCTCGCGTCCGAAGACCTCGCCCCCATGGACGACGACATGGGGCTCCAGGAGCAGCCCAACCTGGCCAAAGACTCCCAAGAGATGGAGCAGATACTTAATGATCTGAACAGCTCTGATCTAGGGCAAGCAGATCTCCTGCAAGCCCTAAAAACATTGGAGTCTGGTGATATGCTGTCAACTGGGGACCCTGACTCCATTTTTCCTCTATCTGGCTTTGATATGGCTGAGACTGCAGACTCTGAAGGGGATCTGACAGAGGAGAAAATGAGACTGACTCAGATCCGTTTGGAACGCAGATGTGCATTTTTACAAAGAAGAATGCGGATGTTACAAGCTAAGATACTTGGTAAAAGAGTATCTGAAGAGGTAGCTCATACCTTTGACAAGGCTATGCGTGGTGCTCGGAAAGATGGTGGTGGTAGACCGATGGGTATGAAGGCATTTGTAAAGAAAATTGAAACAACGGCAGCATTACAAGCCAGTGCTTCATCTCGGTCAGTTGTTGGTCCGAAATACTACAAAGCAGGAACATCTACGGGGGATGCATCACGGTCTGCATCTATTGGGATAGCTTCAGGAACTCTTGCAGGACTAGAGGACACAGCAGGAGCCCTTCGCTCGCATGTTTCTGCAGTCAAACATGCCTTAGACTCTGATGCCACTGCATCATCTTCTGGTGCAGAGAGCAACGATGAAGCTGTGGTTTACAACAATCCTCTTCAACAACATATGCCTATGTAAGTTCTTGTTAAATAATGCTTATTCTGCTCTGCGAATTGGTATCACTTATAATTGAATTAGCATTATCATGTGACTGATTCTTTAACTTTTGTTGTCTCCTTATATTACTAATCGCTTTGTGATACCTTCCAATAGTAAATGAGAGATGTTTGTAAGGGGGAGGTCCTCGAAAAATAAAAACCTTGTGACATGTATACACGTCTCTAACTCTAACTAGACATTGCAGAAAGAAGTTGTTTAACCTTTTGAATGCCACACATTTTGTTACAAACAAAATTGATTTGTATGCGAGTCCCTGTCCAATTTGTAATCATCAAATATATAAAAAAAAAACATTTACTGTGTTTTCCAAATGTAAATGCAAGTCTTTGTGCATGTGTATGTTAGTAGTGTGTTAGATTAATGGATTTGAATGAGATTTGGTATGTAGATGCTTGAATCCCTGGAATAATAGAGACTATACTATTTTATTCCCATGGAATTGGGATGCAGTAGAATCCAAAAGTCTCAACCAAGTCTACATACATTCAATTTTGCCCAGAGCAAAGAATTTTTAAGGGCCTACGCTAGCTGATGCGGATTACCCGGAACGGACGCCCGTCGTGCGCGCGTCTAATAAGAAATTGTATGAACAGCGCTAAGTGGCGCGGGCGCGTGCGACGGATTTTCGGTACATTTTAGATCCGCGAGCGGGCGCACGCGGCGGGCGTCCGCGTCAGCTAGCGTAGGCCCTCAGAATGAATTCCCTTAAATTCTAAAATTTCATATCATATACCAAATCTAGCAATTCATGTAGTCCGAAGGCACATCTAAATGCTAGTCTTTCATAAATATTAAATCGGATGCTGCTAGTGAATGAGCGCATATTTGTTGATCAGGATTGAACGTTAATAATGCATGACCTATATGGTTGTCTAATGTGCTGATGCTTGCTTTCTCATTCACTATTTATTTTTGTTAAATGGTATAAGATGGTGAAAGTGAAGGCATGTGCCTGCCCATTAGACAATATGGCCTCTGATAGTTCAAACCCTTGTAGCAATTTTATAAGGTTTTGAACCAGGTTGTACATTATTGTTATTTATTTTGAGTCAACAGTTACAGGTAATGCTTTAATTGCACTCAAATTTTGTACTGAATGTGCTAGCAATTTAGTAGCAATCAGAAATACCAATATGAACATTTTTCCATTCCTTTCTCTGCAATTTTGAAACAATTGTATAGTAAACAAGACGCGCTAGACTAGCATTGTTATTTGGCCTGACTAATGACTGCTGGAATGAGTCATTGCTGGCTGACTCTTGTCATAGATATTGTTAGTAAACATGCCAACTAAAGGCTTGCAAAATCTAATCAGCATACAAAAATGATTATCATTTATTTCTAGCTACCCACTAGTACCCACCACCCTGCTTTGCATGTGTGTGCTACATTTTCTTTCATACAAACCTGTATAGTTACTAATACAACAAACAAGAATTAGACAAACGGGTGCAGCAATTGTAAAGTTTTAGCAAACATACCTTTTGTGCAATTTTTTTTTTTCTATATGTCTATGTATCAAGCAACCTTTACTCTTTATTGAGAGAGTGTATAGTCACACAGTATCTTAATATTAGAGAAAAAGGCAGTAGTTATGACACATTTGTCGTGTAGGTAGGTAGGAGGCCCATACCATGCCTCAAATACTTCTCGGTAACTTGACTATTCACCAATTATAATTAAGTGGTTTAGTTGGACTACAAACATAATTACTAATGAAATAGCTAATGTAATAACTTGTTATTAATCAAGCTTATTTTATCTGGCTGCTTTCACTTGATCGCATACAGCGCAGAGCGTGCCGAGTTGTCGGCAACCCCTCACTCTCCGTTAAACTCGATCCTCTTGCTCTCTGCAGAGACCTTTGCGTGTTCTATAGGATCTACAACAGGGAATGCTCTGAGGAACTCTTTGACCTCATTCCAGCTGCGGGGTTCCATTACAGATCCTCCCGTCGTAAGTGTTCATTTCATCGAATTCATGTTGATGAATGGCAGTCTTCGACGGTGCGTTTTAAGCGGTCTTTTATGCCATGAACTTGCAAAATCTGGAACGAGCTTCCTGCTGGGGTCTTCCCATCGAGTTACGACCTGGGTGCCTTTAAGAGGCGAGTGTACAATTTTCTGCAGGGCCGACAACGCACTGGTATCGCGTAAAGCGCTGCGAGTGTCTATGGACAGTGGTGTTCATGTAACATTAGGTGACCCACTAGTTCGTTTGTATGGCTTCACTAACAAAAAAAAAAAAGTTCATAGAGCAAAGACCAATTTCAGTGCATTATTTATTGACTGACAACTTTTTTTTGACTTTCATTCAGTGAGTGAGTATGGTATTGCATCATACCATATAGCAAATTTGGTTACTATTTCATAACAATTTCAGGTGATTTGGATACTGGTTTGGATTCGCCAATGTACATGATTCTATTTTAAAACATGTGGTCTCATGACATGTTGTAACTTGTTATGTTTGCGACCTTGAATTTAATTTTCTACATAGTGTAGGTTGATGGCTAGTTTTATTATTTGCCTTGACATGCCATGGTTGGCCAGGCATCCTGATAAAATCTGACACAATCTGGCTTTATGACTATGCGTGTGGCCCAAATTAAACTGTATTCAGCCTCTCCAGCTTTTTTAAACAAACCTAACCTAGAGGGTTCTAATTAGTCCTGATTATTTTACAGTTTCGGAAAAAAACAGTTCCCTAAAACATTATCGGCAAAATAACAGGATCCCGCCTATGACGCTCTGCAAAGAATTTGTTTATTGTTATCCCATGGTGAAGCAGAATTTAAGTTTCCATTTATAATATTAGTATAGTATAGATTTTTGTGTCACAACAGAAAACTTTCATACACATTTTAAACTACCACCGTTGAGGTGTTGAACTTTTTGAACATAACTCAAATTCTTAGAATAGAATAATTTTACAGTAGACTTCATAAATTCGTGAGGTCATTGCCTCTGTACACATTATTATCTGTTTACACTATCTCACATGCAAGACTCATACCTACGCATGTTCCTGTGAATCATTTGCATGGTTAGCTATTAGCTAACCGGTAATCTATAGTTTTGCAGATCTTTGACCTTTACATAAATATTTTCTTTTGCAGACTTTAAACAGGCAGATGACGAATTTGTTTTGAATTAATGCTAATGTTACTGGTTAATTTGAAGTTTTTTTTTTGTTTTCCGCCACCCTATTATTAAGACTTATTCAGGTATTTTACCTTCGCTCACTGCTAAGCTCACATGGCTCTGCTGAAAGGTACAATAAAACCTTAACTGTCCCGTGAGCAATGATTTTTTTTTGGCTGAGTACTCTATTCTAGAAGGTGAATGAAACTAGTAGAATAAATTGTCAAATCACAAGTAAACTCAGGATTTCCTAGTTTGGGCTCATGGGTTGCTTACTTAGATTTATAAAGAAAACGACACGCTTTTTAACGACCGCTTTAGCCTAGTTGGTAGTGACCCTGCCTACGAAGCAAGAGGTCCTGGGTTCAAATCCCGGTAAGGGCATTTATTTGTGTGATGAGCACGAATATTTGTTCCTGAGTTATGGATGTTTTCTATGTATTTAAGTATTTATTTATCTATATATAAGTATGTTTATCGTCGTCTAGTACCCATAGTACAAGCTTTGCTTAGTTTGGGACTAGGTCGATTTGTGTAAGATTGTCCCCTAATATTTATTTATTTATTTATATTTATTTATTAAAATTTTGTGCTTATTAAGTTCATTTGTAAAAATCAACTTTTGGAATAAATTATCATCATCATCTATACTTTGGTCTGCTTCTATGAAGGTACAATTCCAAGATGGGCTGCTGATGTGCTGTCCTCAGGCGTGCGGGCGCTTGGGATGGCTATTATAGAGATTCATACAAACCAGTGGTGTTGCTTGCAGTCTGCGGTTGCAGTTTGCGGCCTGCAGCCCGTCTCGGACTTGTACCTACATGTAACTGCCCTAATTTTATTTTAATTTGGTTTCCAGTGAGAAGCGTGCGTTGTGGTCGTGGCAGCGAGCCCGCGCTTCCATAGCGTCCCGCTGGTGTTGGCTGCAGGCGCAGGTCCAAGAGTTAGAGTACAAAATACGTCAGCACAACGACCTCCATAAACAGGTAACAAGACAGCGTACCACCCTCGAAAACAGTACCATCTTTCCCATTAGAGCACACGGGCCCACGACACGAGGGCCCCGAAAGTCTGATATATCTACAACTTGCTGCGAAAAACTAGTTTATCGCTAACTCGACGGGAACTGCATTTTTCCGGGATAAAAACTATCTTACGTCCTTTCCGGGCACTCAGACTGTCTCTATACCAAATTCATTTAAATCGGTTCAGCTTAAGCCTGATGAGGTAACAGACAGACACATACACTTTTGCATTTATATACTAGCGGTTGCCGGTTGGAACTATGCAGTTTTCCAGGATAAAAATTAATTAACCTATGTCCTTTCTCCAGACTCAAACTATCTCTATACCAAAAATTCTTTGAAATCGGTTCAACGGCTTAAGCGTTAAAGAAGAGGTGACAGACAGATTCGCTTTCTCATTTTTAATATTAGTGGATGGTTTATGGATGGTGGATCCAAGTGAGAGCCGTCTAGGACGTATCTCTGCCTTCTGAGTACTCAATAATGCTTGTAGCACACTTCCACCGTGGTTTGCCCACAGTATTACATTGACCAAGCGGAACGTCAGCGAAATCTATTCTAACGCAAAGAATTGACTGACTCTTGCGCTACATCGCCGCTGCTCATATCAGACGCCGCACCACCGCGCGGTGAAATAAAGTGGGCGATTGAATAAACTCGGTGCAGACTCGGTGAAAAGGGTTTCACCCCCCTTAAGCACCAAATGCACAGACAGCGGAGGCGTGGTGGTGCGATGGCGGTGACGGTTGTAATATTATAACTTGTATGAACGAGTTCGAGGTACGGTACCGCACAACTGTTCATACAAGTTAGAATAATTATTACAACCGTCACCGCCACGCCTCCCCTGTGTCTGTGCGTTTGGATGCTGCCAACGAAACCATTCTAAGTATATTTGTTTTGTAGACAAATACTATTTAATAGCATAGCGTTTTGTTCATTTAAAAGTTGTTTTTAGTCAACTTTTTGATCTATTCAATTATTGATTACAATTTTTTTGTGTACTTTGTGTGAAGCGACTCAAGAGAAACCGCATTCTTGTGGTTTGTTGACGTAGTAGGAGTTGCATATTTTATAATGATTTAATTAAGATCAAGGCAATTAAAATAATCATCTGTTTTTAAATTAGCATACAATGATTAGTTACGTTTCATGTTTTAGTATTAATCTTGTTGAGTAGGTTGACCTCATTTGATTAATTGGTTCAACCTATAATTCTGATTTGGCTATCGATTAGAGGCGCTAATAAGCTCTTATAAGGCTACACGATAAGTGCGAGGTTTGCTTAAATTTTTCCTGTTGTATAATCCCACTAAAAATGTGAAAGTATGTGGGATGGGCGTGTGAATGTTTGTTACTGTAAGGATGCTTGTATTGAAAGACCAAGAGTCGAGTTAATACTGCGTATAATCAATAGGCTTAGATCTAACTTATATAATGTATGTCGGGAGAGTGTGTGTGTGAGGCGCAACTCACACTACATTACTCTTTCATGCTAAAATGGTTTGACTGATTGTGATGACATGTAGCACACAGATAGTTTAATAACCTGGAACCTATATTAATATAGAATACTTTTTATCCCGGAATATTGCATAAAAAAATGGATTTATTCCAGACCAACTAATAGCATAGCATAGTACCCGCGGGATAGCGATAGTCGAATTCTTTGCAGACGGAGTCGCGGGCAGTAGTTAGTGTTTTATAAAATAAAAATTAACATATATAAAGTATACTGTAGAGTATATGATGTAAGACATCTTTGACGCAGTGTGATCAACTTGACGATTTAGTCGCAAAATAAAGCGATTTTGGCGATTGCGTTAGCTACTTTTTATTTTTCAAGCATTTCATGTATTTCCGCAATTTTTTTTACTATTTTCCATAGATTTAGGAGCATTAGGTGCCAGTTCAACAAATGGAGTTTTTATTTAACACTTCTAGCGACTTCTAAAAAAGGATGTCAAGACTGCTTTCACTCGTTTAGGTTATTTTCGTCCACATTCCCTCTTAGTCAACATTCCTAGCCGACTTTAATGCGGTTTTCGCTATCACTTAGCTTAATTATCAGGGAACATTTTATTTTGTGATTTAACTATTCATGTTAAGAAAAATACTTGCTAAGCACGATGCGGGTCAATACTATTCAGATACACTACCAATTTCGTTACTATTTTGTTACGAAATGGGAATTGATTGTGGACGAAGTGGGAATGTGGACGAAATGAACCTAAACGCTTTCACTTATAGTCACGAAGCAAGGACATTGGTTTTCGTCCATAAACTTAGCCCCAAATTGTCTTCCAGGTCCGCGAAGCCAAAGGCCCTGTACAGTTCGAGGGCGAGCCTCCGCAGCCGTCCGCCTACGAAGGCCTGCTGCCCGGTGCGCGGGAGCCGCCCGAGGGCCCGGAGTCCGAGACGTGCGCTCGGCACCGCCCGCTGCGCCGCGAGACCTTCAAGAAGAGGAAGCTGCTGCAGATGCATAATCTCCACATCGCTACCAATAAGGCTGCGAAGCCGGCTGATATTCAGTGAGTATGAAAGAAGAGTAGATTAATATTGCTGTCATCGTTATTATTTCAGTTGTAGGACGACCAATGCTGGACAGAGGCCTCCCTTATTGATATCCAATCATTACGGTTACAGTTGCATACTCTGCCTAATGGTTAATCCGCCCTTGAAAGAGATATATTACTAGATGAGAGTAGTTGTAAATGTCGGAAGAGGGGGGACCAAGAAAGACAGCCGATGTTCAGAATGGGGATGTTGTTTACTCACATAACCTT
Organism: Archips xylosteana; assembly: GCA_947563465.1. Classification (NCBI taxonomy): domain Eukaryota; kingdom Metazoa; phylum Arthropoda; class Insecta; order Lepidoptera; family Tortricidae; genus Archips; species Archips xylosteana. The sequence continues at coordinate 4,170,148 of OX387356.1, forward strand.
CGATAGCCAGAGCCACTATACATAAATATGTGTCCAGTCCAAGCATGTTAGACCCCAATAAAAGACAATGGTACCTTTACAAGCGCGCGTGATCTCTTGTAGGTGTGGCATACAGCCGCCGTCGGGTTTGGCCGATTTTTGTGACTTGCTGTTGCTTGATATAAATGGGAATCCCGAAGTGTTCTTCAAGTCAGTCACAGTAAAAAGTTTGGACGATAATAAAATTATAACAAATATCACGGAGCGCCATCCGCCCCGTGCTGAACCGCCGAGAAGAAGAAGCGTTCCTCTTTTCTCCCACGGCGCCACTGTCGCGTCGAAAGCGCTGGAGGCACGGCAATGTTGCCAACCTCAAGGCTGCCGGATTATCTCCTATTGTGGGAGTAACATGCTTGGACAGATGTCATCTAATACCTTTAAACGAGTAATTCTTGTATATATGTATATATATATATATATAATCAGGATCTCGGAAACGGCTCCAACGATTTCGATGAAATTTGGTATGTGGGGGTTTTCGGGGATGAAAAACTGATCTAGCTATGTTTCATTTTCAGAAAATCGCTTTTACTCGTGTTTTCCGGCTATTTTTGTTTGCATTAGAATATAAAGCTAAATTTCGCCGACTTCGAACAGATCATAATGGCACATTAGAAATCGGGTGGTCGCGCATCCAGCCGACCTCGGTTCGATTCCACGTTTTTTTCAAGATTTTTAGTTTTTTTTTTTTAAGTTTATTTTTTATGAGAAAACGTCTTTTGTGAGAAAAAGTTACTTTTTTGTGAGAAAAAGTTACTTTTTTGTTAGAAAAAGTATTATAGGGAACGTGCAGTAACTATAGGCGGCAGCACTAATGCGACAGAAGAGACACTATGCGGACAGTAAAACAAACTTATCAAGGTAAAAACATTCAAATTGATGGCACCCTTATGGCACCAGTTGGCAGCACCGTCTATGTGCACGTTCCCTATTGGGAGCACAGAACAGGAAAAGCCGGTTGTCTGTAAAGTCGGTTTACGGACGATAGTTTAACGTGACAAACCCCCCCCCCCCCCCCCCCCCCCCCCCCACCCCCTCCGGTGTTTTTGTCAAATATCTTGAAAACGGTGCATCCTACGGCAAAATCAATGAAATTTTCATCCCCCCTTTAACACCCCCACGCTCCCTCCCCCGCATCCCCTCCCCCCTCTCACCCCCCCCCCCCCCCCCCTTCCCACCCCCACCCCTCCGGTGTATATAATCAGGATCTCGGAAACGGTTCCAACGATTTCGATGAAATTTGGTATTTGGGGGTTTTCGGGGATGAAAAATTGATCTAGCTTGGTCTTATCTCTGGGAAAACGCTTGGTACCGAGTTTCTGCCCGAGCAGAGCTCGGTCGCCCAGGTACTATATATAAGAAGAGTAACAGATGGTCTCGTCCCCACAGCTGCAGCTGCGAGTATCCAGTGGAGAGCTGTGCCGTGTGCACGGGGCGCGCGTCGCCCACGCAGCCGCCGCCGCCGGCCGGCATCGCGCGCGTCGACCCCGCCCACCATCCCGTGCTGAGCGACCTCAAGGGTGAGTACTGTAACAGCATGCTGATAACAGTAAAGGTCAGATATACACCATGCGGTGACTCCCCGCAGATGGTACAGTCAAGTATAAAAATATGAGTGCACACAACTTGCTCATAAATATGTCCCATAGCTCTTATGTCGTCGAATTAAGGTATAGGAGTTGTTTTCAAAAAATTTGTACGTAGTTAAGGGCTTAATCAAAACAAAATCACGATCGCTTCCTTTGTGTTACGAAAGTTAGTCATACAAACTATATGGGTAACTTTCGTCACACAAAGGAATCAATTAATTTTGTTTTTATTAAATCCCTTAATTGAGTACACTTTTTTTGAAAACGTCTCATAGGTATATATAACGATAGGACCAGGATTAAATCAATACTTATTTTTGCACTTGACCGTTCATCAACTAGTGAAACTCGTAAGTCGACAACTCGGTCGATATACAGCGTGCCATGACTTCTCGCAGGCGGTATAACGACTAGTGAAACTCATTACGTCGATAACTGTTCCCGAATGGCATGCGTTAAGGAAATATTCCGCACCCTGTGTGCGAACCCAATCGACCAATAAAAACGATCACCCGAATGCGGGCCCTATGGCATGCATTATGGAAACCAACCGCACCCCACATCCGGGCCCTATCGGCTAATGAAACAGCCATAACATGTCAACCCACATAAACATTGTTTTGAGAAAATGAGCGCTAAAGATTTTTGTTAGGGTTTTTTCAGGTTCGAGATTTTGTGGGATGACAAGTTATTGCTTATCAGCATCCCTATCATTTAAATAGCTAGTTAGTTTTTGCTCGCAACTTGGTTCGCGTAGGTAGTGTAAGGAACAATGGGTGGTGAAAATTTCGGTGCACGAGATAAAGTCTTGTGACAGACGGACAGACAGCAGAGTTACAATAATAGGATCCTGTTGGCACTCTTTGGGTAAGGAATCCTTAAAAAGTTATATGTGAAAGAGTCCTTTGCGACCTATTTACAGAAAAAACGTTTTGATCTGGTACATCGATTAACCTTTTGAACGCCAGCGACGCCCTAAAGTTGTCAAGAACAACTGTCGTGCCTATAACGCCATCGTCCCATATAGTCACTCGAACTACGTACAATAGCGACCTATGCGTTATTGCTTAAAGTTCAAAGTCGCTTTTGACATTATAATTTACAAGGAAAGACTGAGCAAAAAAAAAACTAGATTTATTTATTTATCCTCTTCTTAAAAATGCAGTAACGGTAGAAAAGCGTTTGGTAACTTTGAAAGTTTAGTCAACCCGGGGGGAATCGGCATAAGAATAAATAAGAACATAGGTAGAAGGGAAACTCCCGCTCCGGCCGAACTCAAAGGTCACGATATTAGAGTACTCTCTAAGCGAGAACTCAGTCAGGGTGTCACGGCGAGTCTCTTATATCGTGACCTTTGAGTCCGGCCGGAGCGGGAGTTTCCCTTCTACCTATGTTCTTATTAGTATAGTATAAATCTTCCCAGGTGAATTTTTCGCTTACAGCCCTTATCTTTCAAAACAAACGGTATCGTCATAGTATTAAGGTACAAATTTAATGTAATGGCTCGAAGCGAACAATTCACCTGGGAACATTTATACTATACCCTTGACTACTGGTAGGTGATGACTCGTATGGTACAGTGGCGTTCAGAGTTAACCCGTCGAACGTCCCGCGCGCCACAGTGGCGCGTAACTAACTGTTCATAATTTGCTAATGTTTGTTACTAGTTTCGATCACCTTTAATACTCCTTTCACTGTAGCATGGTGCGGGTGGCAGGTGTCAAAACCCACAGACTAGAGAAGTGAAAGCTTTAAAAATCGAATCGATAAAACCTTTGATAAAACTATAAATTTATAACTTTAATTAGGTATGGTAATTAATAATATAAATTCACGATTATTCCAACTGTAATGTTTGGGTATCAATAAGGGAGGCCCATGTCCAGCAGTGGACGTCCTATGGCTGAAATGATGATGATGACCTACTTGTATCTTTTTTTTTAACAGAACCTTATTGAATAAAATAAGTCATTATTTTTGTAGCATTATATCACGTAGGTAAGGTAAGTGTCACTCATAAACTTACGTATTTGTCGGACATACCAACCTGTTCTGTTACCACCGCATGGAATATTTTTTTTAAAGCGCATTGTTATTAACATTACAAATTAATAAGTATCGATAAACTCGTGGTAGATTGTGTCCCATCATTAAATGTTTTGTTACACGCATATTACGTTTCTTAACTTAATCGTATTTTAATTTTATAAAAAATAATTAGGTTAAATTTCTTTTGTGCACGATAGTTTTTTCGAAGTTTAAATGTTTAACTCCAGACTGAAATACACCGCAGCAATTTTGTCTAAGTGTAACGGAACGGTGTGTCAATTGTCACCCGCACCATGCTACAGTGAAAGGAGTATAACATTTGCCCAAAAATGTCGTTGGTCGTGCGACGGGTTAACCTCGGTTACGGCAACGTCAGCTGTACCGTGCCGGTGTGTTCCAGACGTGCCTCGCTCCGTGCACATGTCGGCGCTGTGCTCGCTGCGCTGGTTCCGCGCGCGCGTGTGCTCCTCGTGCCGCGGGGCGCACTCGGCGCCGCCGCCGCGCGCGCACAAGCCGCCGCGCCTCGCGCCCAAGCCGCCCCGCCGCCCCACGAGTGAGTACCGCACCAGCAGCCGGGCACGTGTCGGCAAGATACAGGGTGTTTGGTAGCTACGTGCAAAGCTTTAAGGTATCTTCCCACAGCACCGTATCATACCATGACTGTAATAGGAGCGTGTCAGGCAAAAAAATATTCTTCGTATTGAATTTTTTTTTTTTTTTTTTTTTATAGGGGACAATCTTACACAAATCGACCTAGTCCCAAACTAAGCAAAGCTTGTACTATGGGTACTAGACGACGATAAACATACTTATATAGATAAATAAATACTTAAATACATAGAAAACATCCATAACTCAGGAACAAATATTCGTGCTCATCACACAAATAAATGCCCTTACCCGGGATTTGAACCCAGGACCTCTTGCTTCGTAGGCAGGGTCACTACCAACTAGGCTAAAGCGGTCGTTTAGATTAAAGTTTAATACATGAGACTATGCCGACTAGACCGTTCCGTCAGCGACCAACATCGTCGCGTCGCATGTATCGTGTTGCTTGTCGTGTCTGATACGTTCATAGCACGGTCATGGTATGCAGTGGCGATCCTTACATAGAAGCCCAAAAGCCGGGCTTGCCTTATAAATCTCAAATCAAGATTAAAAATAAAAGCCAAACCTCGTCCAAACGAAAAAAGTTCTAATAAAATCACTTTCATAATAACGCTTTATTTTACGTAAAATACCAAGAATTGCATAACAAATCCGCTGCGCGGCCCAGCGGCGCTGTACGGCGGCCGACGCGGCGATAGGCGATAGTAGCGACGTTATAAATAGCATGACATCTCGCTCGCTCTTGTGGGCTTTTACGGGGCTTCGAAACGCTCTCTTCATACTTAGGAAAACGTTAGTTTTGCAAATATCTATGTATAGCTGCATATATAGCGCTTTCTTTGCAATTTTGAATCTGGCTTACGGTGTGAAGTTTGCTGCGTTTGGTTTAGAACGCGAGTGCGCGGGCGAGATGAATAACTTCACGATTGTTTATATCGAATCGTGGGCCATACCATGCAAGGCGTTGTAAAATGCGTGAATTTATGTAATTACAAAATAAATAGGTATTCTTGTTTTAGTGCGTTGCTGCGTGTGAGAATGAGTCTGTAAAATTTAAAATTCTGTCTAGTAATAGAATGAAATGTGCTTTGGTAAGCTTGCCCAAACTGAGTAAAGCGGCAACAAGATGGATTTACCTACATTAAATTATAAAAAAATACTAAAACATATCTCTCGGCTTGCCATAGCCTGATACCCTAGGCACGCCACTGATGGTATGATACGGTCTAATGGGTAGAGACCTTTAAGGGGGTGATAGCTGAGGTATATTTGAACATTTTTAGCCATATATGGCTTAGCCGAAATTTTATATTTTTTTTTAAATTGAAGACTTACAAATTTTAGGGAAATACCCAGAATTTGATAGTCACGAGTTAATATTGTCCCTATGAGCGTTAATTTGGAAACAGAATCTTTTATTTCGGATAGTTTAATGTGCATTGGACCAAATGAAATAATGAAAAATGTCTTAGGTTGGAACAGAGTCAATTTTCTGTGCCATAAAAAATAATTTAAAAAAAAATCCTTGAAATGTTCAAACATATTAAAAACATGCCTATTTATTGTTCTTTCTTTTAATATATCACTCATTGACATGCTTGCTAAATCTGAGATAAAAAGTAAAAACCAAACTCGGGGAGCACTTGCTAAATATGCACTAGTCTTGAAATTTTACTAGTAAATAACATGTGAAAAAGACAAGTCTACGTCATTTTTCTGTGCCATATTTAAAATTTCCAAATTAACGCTCATTGGGGCAATATTTGACTCGTGACTATCAAATTCTGGGTATTTTCCTAAAATTTCTAAGTCTTCAATTTAAAAAAAAAATCGGCTAAGACATATATGGCTCAAAATGTTCAAAAATACCTCGGCTATCACCCCCTTAAAGCTTTGCACGTAGCTACCAAACACCCTGTATATTTTGCGAAGCCCTATGATGGCGCACCACACAGATGACGCATATTTAAATAGCCGCGTACTGAACTGAGCGAGCAGCCTCGCGAAGCAAATGCTCGGGCAGTCAGGATGTGCCTCGCCCGAGGCAAACGCATGCTTGGCCTCGGGCGAGCGTGCCTCGGCCCGAGCCGAATGTTGTCGGTTTTTGTCCATGCTCAAAGGTACGTTTGCCTCGCTCACTCAAGACTGTTGTGTTTTGCCTCGCTTGTTCGTCGCTTGTCAGCGTTAAATTAATATAACATTATTACAGTTTTATTCAAAAACGTTTAGGTTTCTGAACTGAAACATGAAACGACCGCTTTAGCCTAGTTGGTAGTGACCCTGCCTACGAAGCAAGAGGTCCTGGGTTCGAATCCCGGTAAGGGCATTTATTTGTGTGATTTGTTCCTGAGTTATGGATGTTTCCTATGTATTTAAGTATTTATTTATCTATATAAGTATGTTTATCGTCGTCAAGTACCCATAGTACAAGCTTTGCTTAGTTTGGGACTAGGTCGATTTGTGTAAGATTGTCCCCTAATATTTATTTATTTTACATTTACTTTGCTCACCTGCGACCTAAAGTAATTATTTCAGTTCATTAATATGTACCTCCGCAAACTAACGCCTGATTCAATAAATTAAATTGTTTAGGTTTCTATTTTCTTTTTTTTTTTACAATAATTATTAGAAAGGCAGTGATGGCGATATCTTTCTGAACGTGCAGCCTCATGGCGATCTTGAGCAAAACTGGCTCGGCCTTTCCTCGCGCAGCAAATGTTATACTTCTTTTTACTACCCGAGGCTGCCTCGCCGCGGCAAACGGGGCGAGGCAAACGCCCGAGGCTGCTCGCCAGTCAGTACGCGGCTAATGAGCAGAAAAACGAGAAACCATTGAGGCGCGAGGGCCCCCAGAGTGTTACCAGCAGTGATCGTAGATTTAGGGGCTGTTTCACCACCTTATTGTCAAACTACTGGTTACGTAACCAATGAATAAACTAAGTACTGCACAAATCTGTCGGCCAGTTTTTTTTCAGTTTCACCACTCCGGTCCTGTGCAAACTAAGTACCACTTAACTAATCGTCGGTTTAACAAAAAGTCTGAATAGCAACGTCCCATTTCACGACCACGGGTTCCTGTTCGCATATTTTCGTTCAAAGAGTCGCTCATTATTAAAGCAAAATAAATCGAAAACTATGTACTTTTAAACACATCTATTTTTTTGCATAAACATATGTGTAACATTATAATTAATCCAAAAACGGTATTTATTTACGATACTTTGGTTAACAATAACAAAGAAAAATAAAATCACGTAAAACAAATCGAAAAGTGGCGCCAAACCCTTTGACAGATTAACTTTTTTTTTTAATGGCGATGTACAAGTTCAGGTAGAACAAACGATTGTGCCACTGAAAAAAAGTCTGTAATTATAAAATATTACGAAATTTTGGATTTATTTTTAAATACTAAAAGCGTACCTATATTTTTTTATTCAAATCTTGATATTTAAATTCTCGTTTGCAATTTAGCATGACTTCTTTCTTTAAAAAATAAAAAATACTTTGATTTATTTTTCTGAAACCGGCTGAAGGGCTCTGCAACCATGGCCACAAAAAAATAAACTAACTAATTAAAAAGATATGTGACGGATAAAAATGCTAAATGCCACCTGATCTGATGGTCAAATTAAGAAACATCCATAACTCAGGAACAAATATTTGTGCTCATCATTTTAATACTTTTATGTTTCTCGTCAAAACATGTTTCGATCGTGTCATTTTTTTAGCACAATAAATATCGAAGAATTTTCCTTAGTAAAGAACTGTACTTACTTAACAGTTTCTCCATTGTTTATAATCACTTGACGGGACGTCATTGAAGAAATCAAATGACTTCTATATGTATTTATGGACTGCCATTACGCATTATACTGTCAATGCAAATATACAGCAGAAAAGTTAGTAAATTAACCCTTCATTTCATTATGCATATTGGGTTGGGCTTTACATGTTCTAAGAAAATTTTCTTTATTTTCGATTTCTTCTGCACACTCAAAAAACACAAACAATACAGAATACAGAACATAAAACTTAATAAAAATAGAGGTAGATAACAGCGTTCTTCAAGACGAGATTAGAATTTTTTTTTTTTTTTATTTAATTACCAACGATCTCTATATTATTAATTTTTAAGTTATTACTTAGTTCTAAATGCTTTGATTTTATTTAATCCTTGGTTCAAACAATTTAATATTGGGCACTACTGACAACCCTAGCACTGCACCAAAAATGCTACAAAATGTACGATCACTGGTTACCAGTTAGTTACCACCAATCGTCGATCGATGGCAAAATGGATTGTTCGACGTCAATCGACTGTTTCTACTACACCAAAACCTAACACACCAATTGATCGACGTCGAACAGTAACATCGATCGGTTGTCGATCAATCAAACTTACCACGCGAGACCGTAAGCGCCGCTACCGCACTATACTTCGTTTTTTTAGCATTAGAAAGAAGGTAAGCTATCTTGACGTGTCTTTTTAAATAAATAAATAAATAAATATTAGGGGACAATCTTACACAAATCGACCTCAAACTAAGCAAAGCTTGTACTATGGGTACTAGACGACGATAAACATACTTATATAAATAAATAAATACTTAAATACATAGAAAACATCCATAACTCAGGAACAAATATTCGTGCCCATCACACAAATAAATGCCCTTACCGGGTTTTGAACCCAGGACCTCTTGCTTCGTAGGCAGGGTCACTACCAACTAGGCTAAAGCGGTCGTTAAACACTTTTTTATTGAAAAACACTTGAAAAATAATCCACAGCAAATTTATATGTAACAATTAGCAAGGAAATAAAGTTATTTACATGATTTTGGTTTCATGAGTAATAGTTTTTCAATAAAAAGAGCATCAAGATTGTTTAGTGTTTACCCTATTTCTAATGATAAAAAAACGAAGTATAGGTTCAGGCCAAAGCAAAGAAGGAAAGAAGAAGAAGGAAGCGAAGTATAGGGTCTAAGATTTTACTTTATTTATATTTTGATTCCTTCAATTGAATTTTTCAGGATTGAAAAGAGGACGGCCGCCTTTATCTAGAAGAATTAAAGAGAGAAAACAATCAGAGGAAACAGTTACTTCTACACATGACAGGTAACCTAAATAGCTATTTGCTGGCTATTAGCCACAATGTTAAATTCTAGAGCTACATAACGATGTACAGTAGTACACGACTGATATGGCTCACCTGTGCAAAAGACGCGTTTTAGAAGCGCGGGAAATGCAATTGACCATTCGGCATGCTCCACGCACGGCGCGTCTTTTTCCTGTGCCGCTATTGGCGGGCTGCTGCCGCCATGATAGCGCGCGTCGCGTAGAAGTAGAATGTTACTTAAGTTAGCCGTTATACTTGCGAGCGAGTGAGAAGGATAACAGGTGCACCGTAATTTGCACCTTGTAACTATGGGCTATATATCTTACCGGGACACCACGGCGGCGCAACCAGTCGCGCAGCCGTGGTGTCTAGCTACCAAACTAGTTTCCAAACTAAGCCACCAATAGAGACACCAGATTCGCCGCAGTCTCAAAATGGACGACGATGAGATAGTTATGCTGATGCTGTTGCTGAGGGAGCGTCGCTGGTGGCGCGACTGGCAGCCGAGTTTGTGAGATAGCATACAGCGCCATACTAATTAGTGGTGGCGCAAACCAACGTGGCGGCGCGGCCAGTAATGTTGCCAACCAATCCGTTGCGCAACCAAGTGGACGTCAGGTGAGATACCCTCTATAGAGCTGTATACATTTTGTTGGTGGCAGAGACTGGTTGTCCCGGTGAGATATAGCCCTATTATAATTATAACATAGAACTGAATTAAGTTTTAATCGTATCTTCGGCTATCATCGGAGTAGTTCTTTTGTCTGCACGGCCGAAAATACACGACGCGCTATATAAAGTGTGTATAACATATTTTATAAAAATAGTTATTCTCAATAAAATTTTACCCTGCGATCGAAATTAGAAACCCCGTAAAAAAGTCAGAAAGTTATTTAAAATTAAAATTGTTTGTATGTTTGTATGTCTGCAGGAGTCGTGGCCGAACTAGCACGGAGTCTCGCGCGCGCGCCGCATCCTTCGACATCGACAACATAGTGATACCGCAGAGCGTTGCCGCCAACACGCGGCCCGAGATACTGCACTACAAAGAGATACAAACGCCCAAGTCAGTTACCTTCTAGCTTCGACCATATAATACGTAGATGCAAGGTCTTCTACAAAATCAAACTCAAAAATCGTCTCCGTCTCGACAATACTGACACATGCTCTGAGAAATAAACGATACATTATGTATGGCATAAGAAATACGGGCAAACTATAGAAACCCCACACAAAATCGTTGTCGTGTACCGTTTTTTTTTTTGACGTGACAACGTCTAATAAATCGATGAACGCCGGCTGCATAAACGAAAACGGATGACGCAATGTAACGTTACATACAGAGCAGTTGCAATATTACATAATACAATCTTAGTACTAGCGCTCGAATAATTTTCAATTTTGGGGGGGGGTTTGAATGTTTTGTTATGACGTTGTCACGTTAAACTATCGTCCGTAAACCGACTTTACAGACAACCGGTTTTTTTTTAAAGTCAAAGTCAAAACTCTTTATTCAATTTAGGCATCAATTGATGCTCCTATGAACGTCGAAGGATCTACCACCGGTTCGGAAAAACCCTGTTGAGAAGAAACCGGCAAGAAACTCAACAAGGTATATTTTTTCAATCAGATCTACATTGTTATTAAATTACATACATCTAAAGTATTTAATACAATTAAAATTTTTTAACACAGTAGATACGCTATTTGAGACTAGGGATCGCCAATGCGGATCGGAATTATTTCCAAGCATCCCTGTCCATGATATAGTCATTAATTTTATAGTAATTAGTTTTAAAGTTTTTTAATTAACGACTTTTTCTTACAGGTGGCGAGTGATGGAGATGTCGGACGTACGCCTCAACAATGGTGTTTCTAAGTCGAGACGGATGTCCCTGGAGAGCGAGGTACGTTCGATCCTTGGTTTCCAAATCAAAATACCTGAATTTTTGTCTTATAACATTGGATTATTTATTTTATTATAATAAGGAAAGGTGCTCAATTGTCCGGCTCCGATTTGATTTATTTTGATAATGTTAGAGAGCAGTCTAAATTAACAGACCTTATACCTATTTGGAGAAATTGTCCCCCAAAGTACTGAAAAGTGACTAATCATTCTAACATCTATAAAAAAGAAATCAGATTATCAGAAATGTTTCATCCTTCAAGGTTTCATATTTTTCATCGGTGCACATGCAATAATCAGAGTGTACCGACATAGTTGCATAACTACCTATACAGCGTCAGCTATACAGGTTAGCTATGTTGACACTTGACAGGCGAGTCAGTAGTCTCGATTGCGTAGGGCAGTGTACATGTCCTTTTGGAAATACTAAATAGCACTTATTGGTATCCGTTGTTTGGACTATTAACTCTCCCATTCTACAGACTTAAGGTGGGTCCACATGGCACAGACTTTAGTCTGCGCAGCGTGTCTGTACAGACTTAAGTCTGTGCAAATGGGACGTGTGGACGTGAAGTCTCAAGTCTGTAACGACATCTGTGCATTTTTGTATCTGGCATCAAAAAGTCGACGTAGACATGCGTGTTTGCGCCGACTACTGCACTGTGTGGACGCATGTTCAGACTTGTTTGGGTCAACTTACGACAACTTTGGTTAATTAATTCACAGTTTGCTTTGTTTTTCTTATAAAAATGAACGATTGAAGACCTGCAGGCTTATGAGATATTAGTGAGAAAATGGAAAGAAGTAAATGATGAAATGGAAAAAAATAAATAGCATGAGATCAGTCTACAGGCGTGAAATTGTAGTAAACGACGCCGTCGATTGATATCTGCCATTGCAAACGTCCGCACACCACGATGTCTGTGTGGAGTAGACGATGTGAGTCGCACATACTTTTGTCCGTGCAACTGTCTGCGCAGCGCAAGTCTGCACCGTCTGGACCCAGCTTAAAAGAGAAAACTCTCGCCGCCGCCGCCCCCACTGTCCGCGGACTAAATTAATTATCAATGACGGCAGGAAGAAGACGTGTCGGACGTGGCGGTGCACGCCCGGCACGCGCGGAGCGAGGCGCGCGAGCGGGGCCGCTACCTCGGCCAGCGCCGCCCGCGCCGCGACCACAGCCTGGCGCCGCCCGCGCCCGCGCCCGCGCCCCCGCCGCCGCCGCCCCCGCCGCCGCCCTCGCCGCCCGCGCACGAGGCTAGTACATACAGCCTTATGATTATCAGGGGTGTATAGTCCGACAAGCTCGTGCGCGACCCTCCGCGGAACCCAGTCGCAGCCAGCGTTTGTCGCACTTATTAAAAACAATCTTATTAAGGACAGCAGAGGCTTGCGACAGGGTTCCGCCGAGCGCCGCGCACGAACTTGTCAAGGTATAGCTATAAGTATCGCCGCGAGAGTTGAGGTCACGCACACAACAACATGTCATGTAACGACAGCGGGATTTTGACATTTATTCGTACCGTTAGCGAGCTCAACAGACTCCAACAGTGAATTACAAGATTGACCAAAAGGGTATAGCCGGGTAAGCATAGTAAAACTGCCCTTAGCGAAAAAATGATTTTCCTTTTACCAGATTATTAACCTTCATATATGTAGTGCTTTCACCAAAAATTAAGCCTCAAATGCTTCTGGTTTAAAAAAAAATGTATAAAAAGAGAAAACATTTTAATTTTTTTTTTAGCCAAATTACTAACCCGATTCATTTGTAATTTGGATATATTGTAGATATAGTTAAGGTCGCTTTTTGAAAAAAATATGATTGATTTGTCTTTTAAAAAATAGTTAATATTTGAGTTGAAAGTTTTTTAAAAAAAAAAACTTGCGAGTTAGCGACAGTTACCAAATTTATATATTTCATGTAAAATTTAATAATGTTTAACATATATTTTTTTCAAAAAAATAAAATGGGATTAACAGTGTGAAAATATCGAATTTGTAACATCCCATACATTCTCTCCATACAAAGCGTAGCTAAGTAGACAATAAATTATTAAGTACCTATATATTTCGAACGCAATCTTTACGAATTTGAATTAAGAATGTGACGTATTGCACTTTAAATTACTTTTGTGGCTACAGTTGTGGCCATATAATTAAGAACGATTATTTATTGAGATGATTTTTTCAAAGTAACAAGTATAACTAATTGCCCGTATTTTTTTTATTTCTCTCGGTATTGCGAAACTTTTCCGTACTACCGGTACATTCATTTATGCAACATAGTTGGTTAAAAAATTAATAGAGAAACTTTATACATTCGATCTGAACCTAGTATTAGTACTTACTGGCTGGTCACGTAATTAAGAACGCTGAATAGTTTATTATTTTTTCAAATTTAAATAGAGAACACTGTGTGGCTCTGTGGTTGTAGATTATTATTCGTATAATTTTGGCGCCATTTCGTGCTGTTAAAGTCTTAAAAGTGATTACTTCGTATAAAAACAATGGGGAAAAATAAAAGTTGTGATAAATCTACAAGAGAAGTAATAATAAAACTTCGCGAGAAGAATTGGTCGTATAAAAAGATAGCCGACTATCTGCAATGTTCAAAAACAATGGTTTTCCATGCCGTAAAGCATTTTTCCACGTATCAAATTACTTCAAACGTTCCACGTGGACCTAGACAGAGAAAGTCATCTCGTCGAGATGATCGAAATATCGTTCGTTTGGCAAAACAAAATCCTTTTAAAGGGTCTAATGAGTTGAGAAAAGAATATTTTGGCGAAAACAACCCTTCAGCAATCTCTGCACGCACTATTCGAAGGCGTTTGGTAGAAAATAAGTTGAACGGAAGGATAGCAAGGAAGGTGCCTATGTTGAAACGATGTCATAGGCAAGCCCGACTTGCATTTGCAAGAAGGTATGAAAACTGGACAGTCAGACAGTGGAAAAACGTTCTTTTTTCTGACGAGACAAAAATAAATAGGGTATGTTCTGATGGAAAACGATATGTACGACGCCCTCCGAATAAAGCATTCGACCCAAAGTACACAAAAGTGACATTAAAGCATAGCGGGGGAAATGTGAAAATTTGGGGGTGCTTTTCTGGACATGGCGTTGGACCTGTTAGGCTGATAGAAGGAAACATGGATCAATTCCAATACAAAAATATACTGCAAGAAACAATGTTACCATATGCCGAAGACGTGCTTCCGGTTATTTGGACATTCCAGCACGACAATGATCCAAAGCATACTGCACGCACCGTTAAGGAATTCCTCACATCACAATCAGTTTCTGTCTTAGATTGGCCAGCCAACAGCCCAGATCTTAACCCAATAGAGCATCTTTGGTGCGAAGTCAAGAAAAAGGTTTCATATCGACAGTGTGGCAATTTGAGAGAGCTGTACGACGTTTTCTTAGAAGAATGGAACTCTATTTCTCTTGCGAAATGTCAAAAATTGATAGATTCAATGCCTCGCCGGTGTAAAGCCGTAATTAAAAGCCGTGGACATGCTACTAACTATTAATTTTAATTCAAATGTATTAAATTGCTTTTTTTTCTATACCAACTTCACATTAATATGATTTATTTAATCTAAGTTTCATATAAAACAACTCTCGAGCAGTTTAATAAATCGTTCTTAATTATTTGTCCAGCTTCATTACTATTTGAATTTATTAGTATAGAGAACAAATAAAATTTGTAAAAAAAAATGTTAGCAATTATACACTATTATTCTTAATCCCGTTTGCTCTATCCATGTGGCTATTTTATAACATAACTTGTTACTTCTAAGAAGGAACACAACTAGACATATGACATGATTTAGATAAAAAAAAATCGGAAACTTCAAATCGTTCTTAATTGTATGACCACCACTGTATATACGGCTAGGACGTACGCATTTTGTAATATATCTCATAATAGGTACATATTCGTATTATTACGTAGTTGTAAATTTACATTGTAGCCATAACACATAGCTCGAAGAATCGCTAGACTTAAGTGGCAGTGGGCAGGACACATCGCCCGTAGAACTGACGGCCGATAGGGCCGAAAGGTTCTCCAGTGGCGTCCGCGGACCGGAAGTCACAGTGAAGGTAGGCCTCCAACAAGATGGAGCGACGACCTGATGAAGGCAGCGGGAACGCATTGGATGTGGATGGCGCAGGTCCGATCTGTTTGGCGAGCCTTGAGGAGGCCTATGTTCAGCAGTGGACGTCTTTCGGCTGAAATGATGATGATGATAATGGTGATGATGATACCTACTAGAAGTTATAGTGTCTTTAAAGTGCTCTGCCCTTATATTTCAGGACACAATTATATCTGAAAACGCGAGAGGTACGGATAAATATTATTTTGTTAAATTAACTAAAATTACGCCGGCTGTGTCATGGCTACAATGTGCCTAAATCGCTGCGCTGGTATGTACAAAACTACGTAATAATACGAATATGTACCTATTATGAGATATACTACAAAATGCGTACGTCCTAGCCGTATATAGCCACAAAAGCCACATTCCTTTTATCCTACTATTGTTTTGTTTTAATTTTTATTTTTTTTATTTTTACCTCATCCTGAGCACTGTAGCAGTCAGATACGACTCCCCTATAATGCGGCAGTATGAAAAGATTGTCCGCGAGGCGGTAGTTTGTGTGTGTTTGTGTTTGTTCTTATTATTAATTATTTTTTGTTCTGTGTACTAACGTTATCTACCTTAATTTTGTTAATATTTATGTTATGTTACTAACAACTTGGACCAGTATTGTTGTCTGAAATAAATTGAATTTGAATTTAAACTTGCTTTCAACATTTATCACCCGTCGATTGACAACAGGGATGTATTAAGGGGGTGTACTGGAAATCAGCGCTGTGCCAGTCAGGGCCTCCTGTGGATACCTGACTCACAGCATACGCCGAGTGCATCCCCTTTGCCACAACTAATGGAACAGTGTTAGTTTTAGTTTAGTTTTTTTTTTAAATATTAATTATGTAATAAGTTTTCTGTATTTTACTTTTATGTTGTGGCAATAAATGAAATTCTATTCTATTCTATTCTAAGGGGCTGTTTCACCACCCATTGATTAATTTTAACTGATGGATAAATGCGAAACCGTCTCCGTCTATTCGAACAAAACAAACAGAGACGGCATCAAATTTATCCGTCAAATAAATTTGATCAATAGATGGTGAAACAGGGGGTAAAAGTAATTTAAAGTGCAATACGTCACATTCTTAATTCAAATTCGTAAAGATTGCGTTCGAAATATATAGGTAGGTTAATTTATTGTCTACTTAGCTACGCTTTGTATGGAGAGAATGTACCTCGTGTGTTCATAAGTTTTGAGACGAAATAAAAGTTACATAAAAAATTCAAAAATTAAGTTATATTTATAAAATTTTCAGCTAATGATAAGTTGACACTAACCAACAATTACATGCAATTTCTACTCGAAATGACCGCCTCGATTTTTTTATACAAGCTCTTAGACGTTCGGGCCAGTCTTCAATCGCAGCACGAATCTTCTCTAGTGGGATTTGCTTCGCTTCTCTGATGAGGGCCCGCTTTAGAGAATCCAAGTTTGGATGGGACTTTTGGCAGGCCCTGAGTTCCAATTCAGTCCACAAAGAGTAGTCCAGTGGGTTGAGATCAGGACTGGAGGGTGGCCATTCTTCCACCGCGATGAAGTCTGGCAAATTGTCTCTTAACCAAGCTTGAGTCGTTTTAGCCTTGTGCTGAGTCTTGCTGGAAAATCCATTCTTTGCCATGAAATAAAGTATTAGACAGGGGTTTCACCACAGTCTCTAAAATGTCACTTTGATAATTTTTTGCTTTCACCTTCACGCCTTGTTGGCAAAAATGGAGTGGAGTGACACCTTCGTACGAAACCCCCCACCATACCATCACACTCGCCGGATGATGGGTACGCCAGACATTTCGTGCTGAAGCTGGAACATCTTTGCTGCTTTTGGCATAAACTTTATTGTTTTGTCGGTGGAACTTTTCTTCGACCGTGAAAATTTTTTCATCGGTGAAGAGTATCTTTTTTGCATCGTGTCTCTTAAGCAGCACTGGACAACGTTCGCGTCGTAATTTACGGAGGCGATCATTTAGGAAGTGAACTTTTCTACGACTATAAGCCTTCACCTTGAGATCGTATTTCAATATTCTGTTTACTGAAATACACGAAATGTTAGTCTGCAGAGCGAGTTTCTTCTGAGTGCGACACGGATTTCGACGAAGACGCTCTCTAATTTTTTTGATATTCGCAGTCGTTCTTACAGACATCGGGCGGCCACTCCTTTGGCGATCTTTCAGAGAATTAGTCTCCTTGTAACGTTTTATGGTGTAATACACAAAGTTGCGGCTTATCCCATAACATTTTATGTCACGGAAAATCTCCATTGGTTTTTTTCCAGCCATATGAAGCGAAATAACAGTCGCACGTAATTCTTTTGTTCCCTCCATCACGAGAAAAATAGTTGAAATGAATTATAAAATGCACAAATAGAACACGAACATTCCAAATTCAAAATTAGAAAAAGAAATAAAACAGCTGCCAGTATTATTTTGTTTTATTTTTAATCTCGAAGTTTGTCCCAAAACTTATGAACACACGAGGTACGGGTGATACAAATTCGATATTTTCACACTGTTAATCCCATTTTATTTTTTTGAAAAAAATATATGTTAATCATTATTATATTATACATGAAATATATAAATTTGGTAACTGTCGCTACTTCTCAAGTTTTTTTTTTTTTTTTTTTTAAACTTTTATCTCAAATATTAACTATTTTTTCAAAAGATAAATCAATCATATTTTTTTCAAAAAGCGACCTTAATTATATCTACAATATATCCAAATACATTACATTACAAATAAATCGGGTTAGTAGTTTGGCTAAAAAAAAACAAAAATGTTTTTTCTTTTTTATGCTTTTTTTTTAAAACCAGAAGCATTTGAGGCTTAATTTTTGGTGAAAGCACTACATATATGAAGGTTAATAATCTGGTAAAAGGAAAATCATTTTTCACCTCACTAGCTCGGAAAGCCCTTTTTGTTTGTTTGACATCTATTGAGAAAATCGCTTTTTATCCACATGTGAAGAAAGAGTTTTGACATTTGAAGGCAGCTTACGTGATATTTGACAGCTAACAAAACGTAAAACGTTAAAAGTGCTGAATTTATAACATCACAATTAATTAATTACATCGAGTAAAAAACACTCAATACAGTTTTACAACTTTATTTTAATTCATAAATATCAGCATTCAACATTAACCTTCATTCTTGTTGCAAAAACGGATAAAATGTTCTGACAGTCCAAGTAAGTCGATGTGCGAACAAAACGCATCCGAAATAATAAAAAAAAACTTAAGTAAAACTTTTCAATTAATTATTTTGAGTGAATAAATAAATAATAATTGATAGTACAAACCCTTTTTCTTATTTTCCTTGCTGTAGTGAGGTGAAAAGTTTTGTGTTATACACGGGTGAAAAGTTATTTTACGTCTCGTGTGTTGAAACACTCGCAATCGAAAGGATTCTATTTTTGAACCACTCGCTTCGCTCGTGGTCAATCATAGAATCCTTTCGATAGCTTGTGTTTCAAATGGACGACACTCGCAGGTAAAATACAACTTTCCCCCCTTGTATAACAAATAACTATTTTCGCTAAGGGCAGTTTTACTATGCTTACCCGGCTATACCCTTTCTTTCTATATTTTACTATTTAATAAGTACATAAAAACAGAATAATTACAATTTAAGGTTGTTACTAGTTAAAAATAATGATTATTAATAATACAATAATAATATAAGTATGTATATCCGTTGTCTAGTACTCGTAGCTTTTCTTAGTTTGGGACAAGATCAATTGCTGTCAATCGACCTATGATTATTATTATTATAATGCACTCTCAGACTCTAGCACAAATAGACGTGATATAGAATCTTTTTAAGTTATGTTGCCACCAGGACTTTCACGAACGCTTTATTTGTCCCTAACCTGAGGCCGTATTGCCTAACGCGCTGACGATTGCTATCTCTTTCACTATTTCTTTCTGTCAAACAGAATAAAGTGGTGACAAACAAATGCCGAATGCGTTTTAACGAGCAGCCGTGCGTTAGACAATAATATGGCCTTTGGCTATCATCATCCCTTGCTAAAAAATGACTTCGCTTAATATTCCAGACGGTGCGACCGTACTCGCCGCGCCGCTTCCCCCTCCCAGAAGACACGTACGTGGACATGCTCGCGAGCATGCCGTTAGGGTACCGCCCCACCAGCCCGGACCCTCTCCCTCCCACCATCGAAGAATACGAGCAAGAGCAGGAAATCATCGAGGATGAGGACAGTCCGCTCTCACCCTTATCCCCGATGGCCTTCGAAGGGGACGATCCTGACGACGTGGAGTGGGAACCTAATAGTGAGAAATTGGAGAGGCGGAAAAGCAGTTTTAGGTGAAGTATGGTGTAAGATGGCTGCCTCGTGATAGAGATGGGATTTGTAAATGGTATATATTCGAAGACTGCGGTAACCTCTCATTGTTTTAGAGCTGGTAGTCTGGCAAGCGAGTCCTAGCACTAACCTTAAAAATTAATCTGGCAATCAGTAATTGAAATCAAAATTGAATTTTGACAAATATAAAGCTGGGATAAATATATTTGCAAAAATACACGAATCAACAAGACGGCGATATTTTGTGTACTTTTGCGCGTATGTAAATGCCCACATCTATAAAATGTCGCTAATCCAATTTTTTTTCTAATTTGCCGCCACTCTTGCGCTGATACTTGCTTGTCGGAGTATGTACTCATTAGGCGTTTTGAAGTGTGCGCTTTTTTAAACGACCGACTGTTATGGGTAAAATATTTACTTGTATCTTATAGAATAGACATCAATAAATCTCTCTCTGGGCATCCAAAAATAAGTTTACATTGTGTATTGTAGGGTATAAATGAATTGGGAGTATCCTTTTTTGTTGCATTTACTCTCATCTTGTCGTGTAAGTTGCGTATGCTATTCCAAATAACTTTAAGATTTTAAAATTTGGAAATAATGATTCATGGCGCTTACATTTTGGCGTGTTAGCTGTGAAAAAGAGGGCAAGTTAGTGTCAATTTAAACGAAGCAAACTCGTAATGGTAAGTTAAAAGGACACTTGTCAATGGGTCGTGGAATAGTTACAATAATTTAACATCAAGTGGTCATTCGTTGAATAAAAGTTTCGAAGAACCGGTGACAAATTTTAAGACAATTTAAAAAAAAACATTGTTATTTCAACCATATAATTTGTCTAAGTTTGCTATTTTGCTTCCATTCAATCACATAATAATAAGCATAAAGTAATCTAATCAAAATAATAAACTGAAGAAAATTTAATTCAATGATGTCCCGATCTTAACGAAATGGGCAGGTACCAAACCTCTTTTAGGCGAGCTTGCGCGGGCCAGGTTAAGTACCTCCGAGTTGACTGCTAACCCAAGGTTAAGTAGTATCTAAATGTTTGTAACTATCACTCCTAATTCAGGGTTAACGATGAGTTTTTAACACGTCTACCGTGCAAGCGAAGAGGACTTTATTTTGAGCATTAGGGCCCAATTGCATAACAGAGTACAACCATAAGAATAAATAATAACAGAGTAGAAGGGAAACTCCCGCTCCGGCCGGACTCAAGGTCACGATATTAGAGTACTCCCTAAGAGAGAACTCAGTCAGGGTGTCACGGCCGGCGTCGCCGCACGCGCGTTTGGCTGTTAACTGTTTGCGCGTTCGTTTTATTGGAAACAAATAACAATTAATGACGTCAAGTTATTGTGGTGTATTTGGGTGTATAAACAATTCAAAAACGATGCCAAATCACCTTAAATGGCTTCTTTTGGTATGGCACTTGTAATAAATTCTTACTTAGAAGTACCTACCTATAATATGTAGGTACGTACAGTCAAGGATTTTAATTGTTAGGCCACTTGCCACTTCGTATTTTAGCCGTGTAATGTCAATCGGGTGAAGCCGCTTATACTGGTATATGCTAATTGCATTACACGGCTAAAATACTTACAGTGGAAAGTGGCCTAACAATTAAAATCCTTGACTGTACCTAATGATTTATAAATCTCATATTTTGTAAAACTAGAATAAAATAATGATTTCAAAGTAAATAATAACTTAATATTTTAGCGATATTATCTTTAGAGTAAGTAATATTTAACAGTAAGCAACCCTAGCAACACGCCTGGACGTCAGAGGGGTGTAACGACGTGAGGGGGGAAGTAGGTATATAAATGGCGGCGTTTTGGACGCAGTCAAAAGAGATTCCCTTCTACTCTGTTATTATTTATTCTTATGGTACAACTAATATTACAAGCGGAACTCTCGCTTCAGTTATATTAACTAGAAAGGGAGTTCCGCTTGTAATATTAGTTGTACTTTGTTATGCAATTGGGCCCAGATTGATGATTTCTTAATTCTTTAGACAATTCGGGACTTAAGACTCCTTTTATATTGCTAAAATTACGTCTGATTTTGCGGCCAAATTGCAGCGGGTCTGGACTCATGGCCGTTCAATAGAAATAAAATAAAAGGTACAATTAAGTCCAGAGTATGGCCATAGTTTATAACAGTTATTTCCTGTTGTTGGTTGCACAATTGGCCACGTATTTTGTTGCACATTTAATATATCTAAAAATGAAATTATACGTTTTAGAAGTGATTCTTCACCAAAATTCGTAAGACTAATGTTTAATTCTAGATAATATTACGACATCTGCCTTTCAAGCTTGACCTGTTGCTACGAATAAATTTTCTTAAAAATTGACATCTTGCTAATCTTGTTTGGTTATTCTTGAATTGTTAAAAGAAATTGTTTTCGCTTGTTTTATACGATAATAATTTTATGTACGCTTGGTGAATTGACAATTGATATGTTTAAGAGTTGTTGCTTTAGTGATAATTTAATTATTGTCGTTACAAGTCCCAAACTCGTGAAGCTTTATTGACTGTAAGATATGTAAGTAATTGTAACATTTTATATTGTAGTTTTCGTTTGAGTTGAATTCATAATGAGAGCAAAGCACCTTGCACCCTTGGACCTTAACCCTTTGAACGCAAAAACGCCTAAAGAGGTCGTGTACTGCCGTGTTTACCACGCCACCGACGTTTATTGTCAGAGAAACTTTGACACGCGACATAACGATTGAAATTTGCGTGACATTTCGTCTACACTCGGCGTTTTGGTGCCTCATTTGTACTCGAAATGGGGCGTTCAAAGGGTAAGGCCCTAGACAAGCCGTCTAAAACTTGTATACAGCTAGTCTACGGGAACTTATTATATTAAAAAGTTCCTAGCGAAATTTGCTTTGAGACCATACAATTAGGTCAGGATGCTTTTGAACCTACCTACATTCCTTACCACGTCTAAACACAAGGTCATTGTTATTCATTACATTAATTAGGTGTTTATTTCATATTTTAGGCTCTCATCTTCCAATTACAAATTAGGTTAACGGAACATTCAAGTATAAGGGCGCTTGTGCTGTCCAAGGAATTTTACTGTCCGGAAATCCCATTTTTCACGGTCCGATGTGGCATGAAAAAAACGGATGATTGGTTTGTGCGGATGAGGGGTTAGCTCTCTGTAAAATCTACACGCCACGCCCGCGTGATTACGGTAGAACGATGAGCTTCCCGGAACGTAGGCAGTTGCTTGCTTTATTACTCTACGTGCGAAGATGCAGAAGACAAAAATAATTTTGGGTTCATCCCCTTATAATTGAAATGTACCTGAGGGTAATTTTACATAAACCACAATAAATTGAGGCAGGACGAAAGTTTATTTTCTAAGTATAGGTAACGCCACCAGAGTTGAGGCCACGCACACAACCACATCTCATGTAATGACAGCGGGATTTTGACGTTGTGTTGACGTTTAACGACAAAATCCCGCTGTCATTACATGAGATGTGGTTGTGTGCGTGGCCTCAACTCTGGTGGCGTTACCTATACTATCGGATGTCTACAACTACTTATTTATTTATGATTTTTTGCTATACCTTAGTATAAGTTTTCATTGTTGTCATCCCGAAGCGGAAAAAACGGTACGGAATTCGGAAAAATAAAATGTCGGACGGTAAAATTACGTGCAGTGCACAAGCTACTATTTAAATTTAAGGCGTAAAAAATCGGGCCGGACAGTAAAATTCCTTGTAGTGCACAAGCGCCCTAAAATAATGTTTTGTTGTGAATATTCAGAGTTGTTACGGCGTTTTCTTTCGTTATTACCGTTTCAGCAAATATTTTTAAAAGAGATGATGCTTAGGATTAACTTTTTATGAAAACTACAAACAGTACCAATGCCAAATCTAGTTTTAACAAAGATTTTGCGACTTTTGTTTCCGTTGTGGTAATCGTAGAATGGTAATGATGATTAGCAGAGCGGTCAAAACGCTTGAATATTCACCCTTCATCGCATCTTCAGAATTGAACTGACTCAGTTCGAAATATTCTCAAACTTTAGAGCCATAACACTGGCGATTTGCGAACGTATTAGAAACGGAACGAACGCGCACCGTTTTCGCCGCAGAGGCGCAACGGATTTGCCGAAAACGCCCAACGTATTTAGACAAATATTTAATTTAAGGCCGCTGCGCTAATCGATTTTAGGTATTCTATGCACTCGTCTATGTATGCGTGAGAGCGGCTAGAATCAAAGCCGTGCGTAAGCGCAAGCGACACAAGTTCACCGTCCGATGACCAAAGGACAACTAGCTATACACGGACAAGGGGGAAGCACGACGGCTCAAGATAGGTTGATCAGACCGCGCATGTATTTAAGTATTTTCATCGTATTACTTAAACAAATACATATTTTAAAAATGTAGCAACACTATGCCCTAGAAAACATCTTGTTTTATTAGCATTCAAAAAGTCGTGACCTGCTGCAGTATTTACACCGTACTAAGGATTTATTTTAATTTTTAGAGACGACTTTGGATTTTTTTTCTATCGAGCAAACTACAAGTATCGTGTTTCGAAAAACACCGTTCACTAGAGTGCAATCCTCAAATATCTTACACATGAATTTCAGAACTAAAGCTTTGCTAGTAATGATACAGCAAGGGATTAAAATGCAATAAATGCGCCAAAAGCTCGGTAGGGCCTTAATACGTTGCGCGTTCGCGGCGAATCCGTTGCGCCTCCGCGGATACGTTCCCAAATCGCCAGTGTGTTATGGCTCTTATACTAAGACAATTAGGTTTAGGTTTAAAATGAGACAATTTCGAATTAAGTCAGTTTAATTCTGAAGGTGCGAATATATTGTACGCTCTAACATCGCCTTAATCAGTTGGGATTTATTTTTAAGATGTAAATTTACCATTTGACTGTACATGGAGATTGTTTAAAGGCACACATTGAACTTATAGAACACATAAATTGTTTACACGACTAAAATTCTGTTTTTACCCGGCAATAGTTTTTATGTATTTCATAACTCTTTAAAACAATAAAATTTGCTGATATGTATTCAATGTTCACGAAGCCACCGCTTCCTAGCTAAGATAGCCCTAAGACTGCCCGTATATCGCTAAGCGACTTGTAAATAATATATGAACAGGGCACTGAATAGTAACTAATAGACTGGCTACGAAATATTTGAATCTCTCTAAGAGAATACTATCTGTATCTAAATTCCTTGCATACAAAGAAATGTGATATAACATTGGAGATTGCATGACGTGTGATGTTGATTGTGACCCAGATTGATATAGAAGAAGGAATGTGGCTTATTTCGTTAAACCATAGACTACTTGAGCCTATGGAATTAGTTTGATTTATTAATTGGAAAATATTTTATATTTAATTGTACCTGAATCTTGAAAGTTTAACAAATAAACCGCCATGCTCTAAAACACTTAATCGTAAATTGCCAAAACCGCAAAAACAATTAAGGCGGTTGAAATTATACCAGTAAATGTTAATCTTATAGATGAACAAAGAAAATCCTTCTTCTATTTCATCTCAGTGTGACATATTTAAAAATGCATTTGCTTGTGTCATAATTTGTATAAATTGGGTATGTGAACTGTTGCCATTAGATATATCGGAGTGGGTGACGTTTAAAAAAGTTGTGAATTTTACAAAAAAACATGTCCCGTGTTCAAATAGAGTAGCCAATTAAAATCATGCCATTAGAGACAAGTTGCTGGTCAAGTAGGCATTGACCAGTACCACTACCATGAGTTTACAGTGACGGTACTCGATAGCGACTGCGTAAATGATTTGTATGGAGTCTCCCTACAAATCATTTACGCAGTCGCTATCGAGTACCGTCACTGTAAACTCATGGTAGTGGTACTGAAGCCGTATTGTCTAACGCACGGGAATTAGATGGGTTATTCGTAGATCATTTCATTCTGTCAAACGGTTTAAGATGGTGACAGAAAGAAATAGTGAGAGTGACCGTCCTCCGTTGGAAAATTGGTTGGTTGATTTGATTTTCCGGGATGTGGTTACCCTTTTTAACGCATTCCGTGCCTCGAACGCTTAAAATACTGGGTGAAAGTCAAGTGAATGCGTTAAAGTACCTAAAGAATTGTAAGGTAGTGTATTCCCATGTATCTGATGGCAACTGGGTAAATTTATGATTGGTAATAATTGGCCAGGTTCGGTTATGAATTTGTAATAATAATCAATTCATGATTTATTCGTGACGCGTGTTTGTTTGATTAGATTTGGAGTTGTCTAACTTGGTTGGTGTGATGGATTGTTTTGTTTGGAAGGGAAGCCAAAGCCTTCTTGTTATTATAAGCTTAGTATAAGGAACGCCTCGGTCGAGCGCGAGAGCTTGAGAAAACAAAATGTCTTGTATAGTATAAAAAATAAACGTTAAAAATTCAGTCATTTCTTTGTTTTATTTTCCAGCGATAGGTACAGTCAATGCGCATAAATCTGAATGCGTCTCTTGAACGCCAGCGTCGAAGACAATACTGTGATACAAAAAATAACCTATTCACATTAGAATCAATTTTATTCGTAACAAAAACTATGTGTGGCGTCCAAAAGGTTTAAAAATATGCTAAGTAAATATCGCAGTGCTCGACGCTGCCCCGATACCGACACTTTCAATCTTAATTCGTAGCAATAAAGGCGACAAGCAGGGTGTCGATTATTGCAGTAAAAGTGTCGAACGTTGGGGTATTTACCTAAACATTCGAATGTTTTGTAATTTTTCTCGCAAAACAAAAAATAATGGAATGCGAAAGAATGTTAAATTTTTCTGCTGCGTAAACTTAATGCACCTAGAGTTAATTCAGTCCAGAAAATAGGTAGGTTAGAGTGAGGCCACACGAGCGTAATTTTGTGAGTCGTGAGCGGCAGAATTTCGGTCCGCGCCGACGTGACACAATGTATGGCGCAACCGAAATTCTGCCGCTCACAACTCACATAATTATGTTCTTGTGGCCTCACCCTTAGTTAGGTATCTTCTCCTGCCCGAAGCGGGGCTCCGTCGAAATGGTAGGTTTCCGTTTCCACTGAATTACGGATGAATATACTCTGGGTGCATTAAGTTTACGCAACGAAATTTTCAAGCATATGCCGCTTAAATGGCTTGGATGGATTTTGGTTTACGGAGGATATAACAACTATAAAGTTAGTAGGGATACCGAGATAGACGAAATCGTAGCAAGTATAGCTTGTCTAATTTAAAATGACGCGCCCCACCACCGCATTTTCGCACAGGATTTGAAACTCAATTTAAGCTACAATAGAGAAATATTTCTCTTGGCAGATGTACGTGAATGCGGTGGTTGGGCGCGCGTCATTTTAAATTAGACAAGCTCTAGCTAGTAACCAATAAAATAATGGAAGTTGTGTATATTTCTTTATTTTAGATAACGTTGACAAAATGTATAAATACGTTTAGAGGAATACCATCTAGTCTTAACATACGTAGTACAGTCTGCAAAAACCTGTACGCTTCGCTTAGCTATTGCTTTATATAATTCAGATCAGACTTAGCTATATGCTTTGTCATAATAATTACTTTTCTAAACAATAACTGGAATACGGCTACACGACTACAATAATCAATTATTTCGCTTCAGTTCATAGTAATACAGTATAACCTTAAGTACAACACGAATAACATACCCTTACAAACTACAGCTGTAAAAACTATAAATCGATACACAATATGACACAACCTATAATAGTTTTTACAAATAAACATGGCACTATTCATATAACAATAGCTTGTGCACATAAAAGCTAAATATTCTCGTGTAAATCCATAAAAAAACTTATTTTACAATCACATTTCAAGCAACTAATACTGCAATATAATATAACAACTAAATGTATGGTGAGCGCTACACAGCCTTAGAGATTAATTTATACTTAGATAAATGCTACTCATAGGAATGTAGATACAGTAAATATAGCTACAGTAAGTAGTACATTTATAATAATTAATAACATTATTAGGAGTCGGGTTTCGTTGGCCTTATTTGCATTTAGCCTTGGCGAGCAGAGCACCTTAGTTGTATTTTGTCCGGGTAGCAAAATGTCTTGGTCTGTAAAACGCCCTCACTGTTATAAGCCATAGTAGACGGAATGACTTGGCTGTAAAACGACTTAATGTCATAATGTTTTAGTAGGTAAATGGTCTGGTCTGGTCATGTAAATCTATTTAATACAATCAGACCTTTCTGCCTACTTGTGCATTTCACGACCTAGACGTTTTGCTAAGTCTTCCTGAAACTAAGACAATTTTGTAACCATGGCATTCAACCAAGTCATTTTGCATACTTGGTCAGTGTACTAAATACTGAGCCATTTTGCTCGCCAAGGCTAATGTAAGTAAGGCCGACGGGACCCGACCCATTATTAGGCCTATTCAATTCATTAAGGGGTGATTTTTTTACATAATTTTATTAGTCCTCCATGTCCATGCCCACAATGCCAGCAGCTACCTTAGTCCCCTGCATGCTTTGAGTAGGCCCCATGTCCCATATAACGGGAGGCCGACGGATACCTCCAATGACTATAATATGATTCTTGCTACTGCTAACTATGGTACCATCAGCCAAATATGTGGTCTACCACCCTAAAGTTGATAATCGTTTGGATGTCATAAAACAATAATGCCAATAGATATGTCTGTCAACTTGAAAGTTCGACTGTAGCGACATATTCATTTGATAGGAACTTGTTTAAAAATTGATAGACCACTTGTTTGGCTGTTGGTACATCATAATAGGTTTAATTTTAGTTCGAAACTATTGAATTTGACTCAAAGTACAGTACATCGCACGTAAAAAGAGCTCCTGGCAACATACCTGCGCAGTGAGCGAAATACGGACCAAATTGACTACTTTCCTAACTAGTCAGTCTTTTAGATTATCAAAAAATATTGGACACGTATTTTTTATTTTGTCAATTAAACAAAAAATTACGAAGATATGGCGCGTTGAAGTTTCGCGTGACGTCACTTATTCCTACACTTTGTATGAGCCACAGAAATAATAATAAAGAGGATAGAAGTGCCTTAGACGCGTGAACTTGGCGCCGCGCTTGTGACTCATAGGTCACAAGCGCGCGACTTGTGGCTCAGTGCTATTTGAAACGTGGCTATGATAACAAGTACTTTAAAATGGTGTTTTGCAGCATTAGCAATTGCGGAAACTCGTCCACACTGTGTAATTACACTAATAAGGGGATTACATTTCATTGGTATGTATTAATTTAATGTAATAATGCGGTTTATATTAAAATACAACTTGAGAAAATATTTCATTATGAAATATTGGTATACACGTTATTAACACGAAACTTCATGTACCATTGCTGCTCATATCCTTAAAAACACAGATTGCTTTGAAGTATACGCAGCAATGTAATGTAATTTTTGATAAACCTTCTGCCTCGCACAAATGTTCATGGTACGAACACAAGACAGGTTACGACTACACCGGTGTACACTACAACCATATTGCCGACGCGGCCAATGAAGAACGCCGTTGTGTGGGTGTGGGTATGACTTACCGTGAGTGTTATTCAACGCTGTCTCTAAGTGGTTAGGTTCATAATTGTTTGTAAGCAAAAATTATTAGTAATTGTGTGCGTGATTGCGTAGTACGGTTCCGGTCTTTTGCGTGTGTGCATTAATAGTAAGTAGAG
Source organism: Archips xylosteana (assembly GCA_947563465.1). NCBI lineage: Eukaryota > Metazoa > Arthropoda > Insecta > Lepidoptera > Tortricidae > Archips > Archips xylosteana. The sequence goes on from OX387356.1 coordinate 4,199,652, forward strand.
GGGACAAACTAGCGCCACTGGTCCCGGAACAAAATAGGAACTAAGGCATTTCTATCCTCTTTATTATTATTTCTGTGGTATGAGCGTTTTAGGAACAAGTGACGTCACGCCTCGTCACGCGGAACTTCAACGCGCCATATCTTCGTCATTTTTTGTTTAATTGTCAAAAGAAAAATTACGTGTCTAATATTTTTTGATAATGTAAAATACGGACCAATAAGAATTATTATTTTTTTACCTAGGAAACATCCCTATTGGCGGTGAGCGGTGGGGGACGTAGGAGCGCGCGCGCGGCCGTCACGCCATTGGCTTGTTAGATGACAGATGCGCAAAACTTTGGCGCAAACGTATCCCCTCCACTAGCCACCCAGAGCTCTTTTTACGTGCGTTGATTTGTATTTATCTGAAAACACTTTGGTTAAATTCAGGGTGTCGATTATCAATATCAATCACCTAGGCGAGTCCTTGGTATACCGTTAATTTTTTTAACACAACTGGCCAGCGTTCCACCCTTCAAACTTGATGGGAAGTGCAGATTCAGTAACACCCTAATCTAATCACTCTAGACTTGAAGAGCCCTAGACAGCGTCGACGATGCCATGCCTAGGATTTGGGGCCTTGCGTCTCGAAAGTATTTCGTACTCATTTAAAAGACCGTCGTCTAGTCTAAAGCGTGGTACACCATCATAGAACCTCGCAAAATATATCTTCATCATCCCAGCCTATCCCGCTGCAGGGCACAGGCCTCCTCTCACAATGAGAGGGCTTGGGCCATAGTTCTCGCGGATCCTAGTACGGATTGGGAACTATCTTGCCGAAGCCAAATTTAGGTCCTACGCCGCCACTGGCCCTAAATCTGTCCGGAAATAGACATTGCGTTGGGTCAAACAAACTCTGTAGACCAGTGACGTCATTCAAACTTTTTAGTAAGTGCATGCATTAGTCATGGAATTATTCGACGCGTTGGACAGCTAACGACCGTTTTCTTATCTCATTTAGCTTTTATACTATCCACAGAATGACGAAATATCGTTTTAGCTTTTGTTTGTTTTACATTTGAGAAAACAATGGGCTACTTGCCAACAGAAATCAATTGAAATAAAAATGAGCTGTGAAAATAGGAGTCCCCGTAAATTTTGAATAGTAGGTACTGAATTGAGTCGGCACTTGTTAGCCAACTTAATTAACTAACTAGTTAATTGAAAATTAATCTGTTAAAATTAAATTGTTTTTATTAGAGCTGTGTTTTTGAATTATTTGTTACTTAATGTTTTTTAACCCCCGACACAAAAAGAGGGGTTGCACATAAATTCCGAAAAACAGGTGCGAGCCCGGATTCGAACCAACGACCCTCTGCTTGAGAGGCAATAGGTCAAACCACTAGGCCACCACGGCTTTCAAATCACCCTTTAGGGTGAGGCCACACGAGCGTAATTTTGTGAGTTGTGAGCGGCAGAATTTCGGTCCGCGCCATACAATATGCGCGCCATCACGTGACACTCACGTGACACAAGGTATGGCGCAACCGAAATTCTGCCGCTCACAACTCACAAAATTACGCTCGTGTGGCCTCACCCTTAAGGGGGTGTGGAAGTTTATAAGGAGAATCAATAACCGCTGAACCGATTTAGATGACATTCGGTATGAAGATAGCTTGAAAACCTAGGAAGGACATAGGATAGTTTTTATCCCGGAAAATTGCATAGTTCCCGCGGGTGGCACTAAACTAATTCTTCGCAGACGAGAGTCGCGGATAACAGCTAGTACCCAAATAATTCTAGCAAACTTAGTTGATCACTCGTCACTTCAGACGAAGGACGTCCGCTGCTGAACATAGGCCTCCCCCAACGCTAAACAGATCGGTTCTGCGCCATCCGCATCCAACACGTTCCCGCAACCTTAACAAGCGACTCCATCTTGTGGGAGGCCTATCTACACCGCGTCTTCCGGTCATGAGACGCCTCTCGACAACCTTTTGGAACCATCGACCACCAGTTCTACGAGCAATAACTTAGTAACTATACTCCATTTAATTTGGAATTATAAACTACAACATTATATTGCGGCTCGTGAACTGTAATCTCTTTACAATTTGTACTAGAGTAACAATTGACGACACGCAAATAAAGTGACATTAACCCTTTCAACGCCAAGCCTCGACAAAACGTAAACCTGCTTTGAATCTTATGTCATTGTGTCAAGATCACTTTGACAATGTACTTTGTGACACCTATATGTGACGTTGGCGTTGAAAAGGTTAAAACAATTTTATTTTGCGGCTCCCAGACTATTGTACTGTACTATTTGCTAGGTAAGAAATAGTTGACGAGCCGCAATATAATGATGTTGTGGTTTTCAATTCTAAATTAAATGAAGTATAACTTAGTTGATGTTTCGCGACAAATCCTGTATGCGCCGCGCGTTGCACTCCCTACAATAAAGGTGGTTGTCAAGCGGGTAACACCCTCGGGCTTGCTGCCGGCTGCAGAGTGAGGCTGAACAGTCCTCGCAGGAGTAGCAGGCGATGTGGAAGCTGGCATCCAGGGCTACGATACGGACGGTCTCTTCGGCGCCGCCCTCGGGGACGATCGGCTCTTTGCAACGGGCGCAGCGGGGAGCATATCTGGAGAAAAAGTATGGTTGGCCTCAATAGTTGTACTTTATCACTCATGAAAAATAATTCCCAAGCAATCTTAGCCGCTATAATTTTCCTTGTAAATTTAATATATTTACTACCATTTTGAATTTTTTCAAATTTTTCCACCCAACAGTTTAGATTTTAGAGGGGGGGGGGGGACGGTTGATTTTAATGAAATTTTTCACTTTAAAGTTGAATATTTCGCAAACAAATCACTGAATACAAAAATCATGTAAGCAACCCCCCAATGGTTTTAAAAGACCTATCCAACGATACCCCACACTATGAGGTTAGTCGAGAAAAAAAAAATCACCCCCACTTTACGTCTATGGGAGGTAACCTAAAAAAAATTTTTTTAGTTTTTTTTATTTAACCACTTTGTCGGCGTGACTAATATATATATATATATATTCATGCCAAATTACAGTTTTCTAGTACTAACAGTCTCTGAGCTTAGCCGCGGACAGACAGACAGACAGACAGACAGACAGACGGACAGACATGGCGAAACTATAAGGGTTCCTAGTTGACTACGGAACCCTAAAAAAGTAAATTACGCACTTTAAAGTGAAAATCATAAGTCATCATCATCTCAACGTAAATACGTCCCATTGCAAGGCACAGGCCTTCTCTCAGAATGAAAGGGCTTGGGCCATAGTTCCCACGCGGGCCCAGTGGCAACTTAACACAAACCATTGGATTTTTTCTCAGGTGTATCCAGGTTTCCTCACAATGTTTTCCGTCACCGTAAAGCTCATGGTAAAATTCAAATGTAATTTCGCACAAAAATTCCGAAAAAACACAGAGCTGCAACCCGGGATTTGAACCCATGACCACTAGGCCACCACAGCTTTTGTTTTGGGCCAGTCCGTAGCCCTTATTCTACATAGTGAGTTGTTCATATATTTTTTCACTACAAGTTTTATGTTTATAATTTTGTTTCTTACAAACTTGAAAACTGGCTATCTATGTACAAGTCGAACTCGCGCACCAATGGTTCCGTACAATTGAATAGGTAAGTTATAATATAGGCTATAAATGGCTCCCCCTAAAGCTCCAAACGCACAGACAGCGGAGGCGTGGCGGTGACGTTTGTAATATTCAAACTTGTATGAACGAGGTTGCGGTACAGTACCCCGTCACCGCCACGCCTCCGCTGTCTCGTATGGAGCTGAAATGTTACATAATTAATGGATAGCCTATAGCCACTACCTATACTTCATTTAATTTAGAATTGAAAACCACAACATCATTATGTGTATTGCGGCTCGTCAACTATTTGTTACCTAGCAAATAGTACAGTACAATAGTTTTGGAGCCGCAAAATAAAATTGTTTTAATGTCACTTTATTTGCGTGTCGTCAATTGTTACTCTAGTACAAATTGTAAAGAGATTACAGTTCACGAGCCGCAATATAACGTTGTTGTGGTTTATAATTCTAAATTAAATGGAGTATAACTAATACTAACATACCTTTTATGGAAATCCTCAATACAATGGATACGGTTAACAGCGTCAACGGTGAATGGGATACCATCAAGGCTTTTCTGGCACACCACGCACATGAAGCAGCGAGGGTGGTACGGTTTGCCAGTAGCTCTGAGGATCCTGTCCAGAATGGGGTCTCCGCAGACACAGCACTTCTCTAAAGTTTCCCGGTAATCCCGTTCGCAGAGGGCCTTGCCTTGTACTGCATAGAAGGGTCGACCCTGAAATATTTAACAAGCTTGATATGAAGTATCTTTTTTGTATCTTTTATTTTTTCAACTTCATTTTTTTTTGTAGGGGTGTGGCATGCGGCACGGTATGCTGAGGACCTGGGTTGGATTCCCAGCGCTGGTCTTTTTTCTGTGGTTTTTTTCTGTGCATCCATGTTTCAGTTTGTATTTAGTATGAAATATTTGTTGCTTATTCAATGTTTAATGTTTATTTATTCCACAAATATCTTAAACTGTACAGCATATAATTTAGTTTTCGCAAGACTTCATCAATTTTATTTTAACAATTTGAGGATGGCTTCTTATACCTGCATGAAATACTACACTAATGTAAAAATGTTATACATAACAGAATCTTACCTGTAAATTGATGCTACATTGCTGGCAACAGAAGCACTTGATGTGATATATCCTTTCCATAGCCGTGCAGCCAGTTGTCTCCCCCATGATCTTCCCTCCACACCGGAAGCAGTTCCCACAGTACAACTCATCGTCTGGCTCAGGAATTGGCTCCGCAGCACTACCAACATAACCACCATACAAGGATGTTCCCGATAACTGACTACATGGTCTTGGGTTGATGGGCTCATATAAAGATTCATATGTGGATGAGGTTTGGGAGCCACCATAGGTAGAGAAGTCTTGAGCATTCACAGAAGCTGAAGAAGGCGGATACGCGGAGCCCGGACGCCGCAGCTCGCTGTAATTAGACTGTGCGCCAACATCACTTATTCTAGAAACTTCTGATCTCGCATCCCTATCCCCATAAATGCTCTCCGGGGCCCGCTGCATAGGAACATTAGAATAAACATGGTTAGTTCCACCTGGAGGCAGAAGATTACTATACAAGAACACATCGCCGCTTTTAACGCGCGCAGTGTTTCTCACGATACAACTCTTCACTGGCACCAAATTAGAATAAGTCGAGCTCGTCCGACTCCCGTACTCCAGCCGCGAGGAGTATGAAGGCTCGCAAGCCGACTTCACCATGCAGCTCTGAGGTATTTGGGGCTGCGGCGCTTTATTTTTTTTGGGTGGGATCGCGGGTTTCGTTTTCGCAGCATTTATGTCGTCTTGCAATTTAGCATCCAATTCGTTTGCGTAAATCCTTAAATCGGCTAGTTGCTTATCGAGAGTATTCATTTTGGATACTTTTTATCCACGGTTAATTCAATTTTTGTTTCTTTATCCTGAAGCAAAAATCGTTAGCTCTCGCAAAACACAATGCGAAACTGACAAGTCCATTAAGAATGTTACCATACCAATACTAATAACAGAACAGTTTCCAACCCCAGAGGTTAATTATAAAAAGGTTGTCAACAGGGGTTGTCAGCTAAAAATTAAAAGTAAAATTTAAGCGCTGTACACAACAAATAAAAGCAGCAAACCAGAAAAACAAGTCTTGTTTAATTATCATTATCTCTTTAATACTTATAAAAAGAGTCCAGACAAGGAACGTGGTGTTTATACTTTTCTGTATTTGTTTCTTTCATTGATTTGCGTTGACTATACCGACTTCCAATTAGTTTTTATCAGCTTTGTTATATTTTACAATGCGATAACGTTAATAGGTCAAAATAATAAGAAATCAATTTATTTATTCGGCGTCAGCTAGTTAATAGTGTAGCGCTCTCAGAAAATGGTTCCGTTTTTCAAACAGAAATGCATTGTTTTTTTAATTTTTCAGGTACAGATTTTCAAATTTGTATCGAAGTGACAAAAATTGTTTTAGTGAATAATATACCCCATTTTCTGGTTGTTTTCAGTTTGTACTAGTGTGTTCTGATTTTAGTGATGAAGAAGGAGGCAAGTATAGCACCTCAATACGTCAATTACACAATGTACAAAAGTTGAAAATTTATTAAAAATTTATTTCAGATTTGGGTACCACAGAACCAAGTGAGGAAGAGGTAAAATAATATATAAGAGTTCGTCTGAAGTGAAATGAAATATTTTTATTTGTCTAGTTTACAAATTTACAAACAACACTACTTTAAAGCCTCTCGCTATTTTTATGCAGTTTTATAGTTTAAAGACATTCTTATCTGGTGAATGGTGTCTAATAATTTTTTTTTATAAGTGCTTATAAAATATCAATATTTTAATACATAGCTGATACGCATAAAGTTTTTTTTTTGTTTTTCAGTGGCATATGGATTTCATGCCGGTACGTAACTTTACAAAAAAATGATCCAAATTCGTGTTTCTTAAGTTACCTAGGTACTTACTTAATTTAGTGATATACCTAACGTTATTTTTAATTTATCATACAGACGGGATATCTGCCAGACAGTGTTTACCGGGAGTTGGCGTGGTACGGCATCCTGCAGATCCAGCCACTCCACCATAGCTCCAAACACAAAGTGGCCGCGCAACTGATCTGGCAGCACACCCTCGGACGCCCGTACGTCATCATGGAAAACCCACCGCAGGCGAGTCGTCCTGTCTATTCATATTTTATAGTGAAACGAAGCTTTTAATTAAGAAAGTGATGAGAGGGATTAATCACGTCACAGTAATATTAAGTGTATTTTGTTTAAAATCTAGTCATCATCATCATCATCATCCCAGCTTATATAAGTACCACTGCAAGACACAGACCTTCTCTCAAGATGAGAGGGCTTAGGCCGTAGGACCCATACGATTTCAGTGCGGGTTGAGAATTTTATACACACAATTAAATTTCCTGACGATGTTTGCCTTCAACGTAAAATATTGCTCGAACCCACTACAATCTGTTTGAGAGGCCATAGGGCAAACCACTTCGACTTCAAAAACTAGTAAGTACTCCTAGAAAATTGTTGTCGAGTTAAGGTATTAGCTAAATAATGTTGAGAAAAATTATTTAAATTTTAAGTGAAATCGATGAACAGGTGACTTGACTATTGTTTACTTACTTTTAATGTGGTTTCTTCATAATGAAAGATCATACTTAGCTTCGAAGTTGTTTGTTATAGTCTACTCAGTCATCGGGTGCGGTGAGCCGTCAGATTCTGGCAGAAGAAGCAGCTAAGTGGTCACGAGAACAGCGTGCGGCGCAGGAGGTCCTCATGGAAAACATCAAAAGCGGTGGAAACGGGCTCACGGTGCGGACAGTCATCAGCGCAACGAATAAGACAATTTATATTATTCAGAATGGTACGAACTTAGAACATTTCTAAATTGATAACTTGTAAGTTGAACAGGGGAACATTACCTGACTATCAAGACACAATTGATTGTTGCAAGACATGCCTCTTTTTGTTTACGGGCTTTTAATGTAGACGCTGAGATGCTGTCAATATAAGGTTGTACTATAAAAGAAAGTTCATAGCCCATTTTAATAAATATTTAGTTACTTTAATTAGAGCTTTGATAAATCAAGTCACTTAGATAGGTACCAGACCAGTTTGTTCGTCATAAGAACCAGACCAGGTGCTATTTATTTGTATGTTATTTTAAGGCAACTATTACAAATGTCCGGACAATTCGGAGCCCGATCTTGACGCATACAGAGTGCAGGCTAATATGCACGAACGCAAGTGCACCTTCGGGAAACAATCTGAACAGGTTTCAATTTTTTATTTCTTGAAATAATTTAGCATAAAGTGAAAAGGCTTGGCAATCTTGGCTTCAGAGACTAATGAAAAATATTATTTGGAGTTTACGCTCCTAATTTTTTGATGCTTATTTTTTTGTAGTATTTATTATGATTTTCGAAGTAAGCAATTTATATTTGTATGTAAGATCCCAATCGATCCCTGCATCGAAGCTGAAGTAGCGCCCATCGAGTACTCATTCCACGAAGGGTGGATGTTCTGTCTCGGGAACGGAGAAAGAGAGAACAACTATTTCAGAAACGGGACACTAGACTGTGGGAATAAAACTAAGGTTCGTAAAAGTAAAGTAAAGGCAAGTAAGGACTAATTAAAGCACATGGTATCTAAAGGAATCTTGTAAGTTTAACAATTTACTACATAGATTGTTTTGTAAAGTATTCGACTGCCGATATTAACTTCAAATACTGACTTGTAAAATTGTAATGGTGCAAGTTCTTCATTCATAGAAATATATCTCAAACTTGTATCAGTTGAATCTTTAATCACACAGTAAAATGGTTACCACTTACAAGTATGTACATAGTAAATTAATGCAGATTTTTTTTAAAGGTGACAGTAGACGAGTTCCTTGAACTGTGTGCCATCGATAATAACATTGTCATCACATTTGACTATTTTGGCGACGAGCCTCGGAAAGACATGATGCACAATGCAACCCTATGCACAACTTGGGATCCCTGCAGACTATCTTACCTTTACCGTCTTGAGGTACCTGTTCAATATAATCAGCGATATCAACAAAATATCATATATGTATTAATAACAACAGAATTCGTAATTTGAGTTCCTGTATTTTGTCTGGTTTTTACTATTTCAGCCTCCACCACCAGAATTGGCTCCGCAATTCCCAACGACTACAAGTAATCCATGCGAGACCACAGTATGTCCAGAATGTTTGGAAGGTGCCACGGAAGATATAGGAGTTCCCATTCAAGGTACACTACAATTTCTAAATTCTAAGAATTATTTAATTTCTCTAATTTTCGGTGTCTGAGTTGTGAATTTCATGAATAATAATTAATTTATTTCTTTTTCAGTAATGGAAGACGAGGGTGATAAGAAATAAAGGCATAATAAGTTTTCTTAAAGCGATTAACCTTTAATAAAAATATAAATAACTTTATCTTCTTGTTCGTTTTCTTTTTTTTAAAATTTAATTTGTTTTTCGTATTCTTTATGTCGATAGAATGCTGCATAAAATGGATTTTTTTGCTCTAGTGCATAAAATAAAATCTTCGTTTAAGACCAAGGCAATCAGGCGAAAACAGACAAGAAAAGTAGAATTTTATAAAATACTAGCTGACCCGGCAAACGTTGTTTTGCCATACATCACCCAGGAGTATAAAAAATAGCCTACGACCTATTCTCAGGCCTACCAATTAAAGACAAAAAAGTTTCATAACAATCGGTCAAGCCGTTTCGGAGGAGTTCGGTAACAAACACCGTGACACGAGATTCTTATATATTAGACAAGTTTCTTGTTTTTTTATATAACTAGTTTTTTAATTACAAAATTAGCAAAACTAGGCAAATCTAGTACATTATTATAGAGATTGTAATGCATGAAAAATAAGAGCTTGTAAATTTTTTTACGAATGTTGCTCTTTAATTTCCTTGCAATCGAAGAGAAAAGTAAAGTGTAAAACTCGAGCATTAAACCTATTTACTTCTCGACGTGTCTATCCACCCTCGCAGTACCGACTTGGGTGGCTATATGAACGTCTCGGCTGAAATGGCTCGTTTTATGCTCTTGTTGTACAATCTACTATTTAGTGCCTGACAAAGAGTATTGTAATATTATATGAACAAGAGTGGCAACTCTATGGTCAAATTTGCATGTAAGGAAGGTGCTGCCGCCCTACGGCTGCTCAAGAACAAATGTGACGTTTCTATAGATGTATACCTATCTATATGTATATGTTGGTAGTGATGTACAGCTATAGATACGCGTACCTATAGCAATGTATAGTCAAGGATTTTAATTGACAGACTAATCGCCACTATTCGTATTTTAGCCGTTTAATTCAAATCAGCATATACGAAGTATAAGCGGCTAAACCCGATTTGCATTATACGGCTAAAATACGAACATTGGCAAGTGGCCTATCAATTAAAGTCCTTGACCGTACAATTTGGTACGCCATGGCCATGGCCGATGAATGACAACTGACAAGTTTGACAAGTCAACCAAGATGGCCGCTAATTTAGTTCTTCGGCAAACACCAGAGATCGCTGTAGTCGCATGAAAAGTGATGATATATGTAAGTGTGCCCCCCCTGGTGCCTGATTTTATTTTGTAATTGTATGCACCGTGCCTTACTTGTTAAGAGTGTTTTTTTTTTATTCTCTTCGGAAAAGGTAAAGAGCAGAGGCCACATGACGCACGTCCATCATATAAGGGAGCATTTCGAGGTTACAGAAATGAGTCGTTACTTGCGTTCTACCGCCAGTCTGAACAATTTTAACTCAAAAAACCAAGCCCATTTAATATTTCTGCGACCAAGCTTTGTCACTAGTTTGTTGTTTGTTAGGATATAACAGTCATGTCCATGTCATGTCACGGAGTCAGTGTCACTGCTGTCTGTCAGTTAGTGAGTCAACAGTCGTATGTCATGTCCATGTGGTGTAGTAGGTAGTTTTTTTAGATTAGAGAGTTTTTTCCTGTGATATTAATTTATGCATATATTGTTCAGTGTATTTTTTATCCGGGAAAACTGCAAAATCCAGTGACTCAAAATGGTGATGTCACATAATTTCCAGCATATATTCGATGAAACGTCGTCCGCTGTAGTAGTTACGTTACCAGCATACAAAGAACCAGGGCTTAAATTAGAGTTTCAGGATCAAAAGGTAAGTTTTGAAAGTTTCAACATGTGTGTAGATCAAATGCAAAATAAGTAAAAGTGTTCTTTCAGTAATATAAAGCAAGAAAATGTAGCATGAGAAGGCTCCGACAAGTTGGAGCGACGACCAGATGGATGTGGGTTGCAGTGCAGAGGATCATTTGTGGTTGAACTCCTAGGAGGAAGCCTTTGTCCATCAGTGGATGTTTTTCGGCTGATATGATGATAGAAAGCTATACTAATGCAGATTAACATACTTAACCCGTCACGCGTCCACCCTACCAAAATTAGTAAAATAAATTTTTGTGCGGGATATGTCCTAGAGACTTCAGTAGTAGTCTCTTGGCCATTTCCCGCAAAAAAAAGTTAGGGACTGACATAGTCCCTGGGACGCGTGACGGGTTAATCTACTTTTCATTTCCGGAACGTAATATGCTTACCTTTTCATCTGTTTTCTATGGTTTTATATCATACTAGCTGTTGCCTATGACTCTGTCTGTAAAGAATTAGATTTGAACATAAAACTACCATGAAACTGTAATGTGAGGTGGAGTACTGCGCGCCACCGCTCTGTTTGCGGCTGCTTGACAAAACTGACAGTGAAAAACAAAGTAAGTACATGCGTTTGGCAGCGGCCTCTACGTGTGGCTCCAAGAAGAAGCTACGGATTAGTCCGAAACATATACAAGCAAAACTCGATCACAGATGTGAGTTATCTGTATTTTTTTGCTAAGAACTAGTTTATCGCTATCCTGCAGGAACTATGCAATTTTCTGAGATACAAACTATCCTATATTATATGATAATTCTGTCATACGTATCTGTCACGGTGAAACTGCGCTCGCGATTTTTAATCGATTTTACTTGTAAAACTGTGTTATAACAAACAAAAACATTACCTTAGTATTGGAAATAACTTCTGAACTTTATAGTAGTGTTATATTCGTGTGGAATTGTGAAATAGTTAGCAGAATAGTGCAGAGATATGTGCAATTGACACTTGTTTTGTTCATGAATTATCAACTACCCTCAAATCGTTTGCACTTTTTTTGTTGCTGTCACTGTTTTGTCTAAGCAGAACTGTCATAACAGTGTTGCTAGTGCAAGAAATCGAAAATCTTACAATGAGCTCAAATAAGAATTCTACACCTCGCTCAATGCATGAAAAATGTACCAAATGCAATAAGTTACCAAATGATAAAAAAATGTCAGTGACATGCGACTCATGCAAAAAGCTCCTGTGTGGCGATTGTCATGGTATGTCTCCAACTGAAGTCAGAGTGTTCGAGCTAAAAACTGTTGCTCGCGTTATGACCTTCCTATGTGGAGAGTGTAAATCTGCGATGAGTCAACTCCCAGTAATAATGAAGATGCTCAATGACCTCACGGAGGAAGTCAAGCAACTGCGTATACGTCAGAGCATGCTGGCAACTGAATCTGCGATACGGGAAATACACGAGAGGGCCAATAGAGCAAATAATATTATTATCTACGATGTCCGTGAATCAAGCAGCGATGAATTGGAGCAGAGAAGGGAGCACGATAAAATGGAGTGTGTAGCACTCATAACAAAAATTACTAACAAGGTGAATTGTGATGGATTAAAGGTCGTTCGCCTGGGTGGCGCGAAGTCTGACCGCGGCGCATCGCCGCGCCCCCTAAAGGTCATCTTGAAGAGCAAGAGTGATGCGTTGGAAGTACTTCGCAACAGGAACAAACTAGCAAAGCCTACATCTGTTAAGGGGGACCTGACCCCGATGCAAAGAGAATACCTGTTGTACTTGCGGGAGGAACTCAATAAGCGCACCAGCAGTGGAGAGACAGACATCACCATAAAGTACATCCAAGGACAACCAACTATTGTGAAGACGCCATTAAAAAACTAAATCCCATCATTTGCCATAAATCTGATTCATCATCATCAACAGCTAAGCACAACAAGCATACTCTGACTAAGGAAATACTGCCCACGATTCATACATTAACTCTGCTATACACTAACATACAATCTGTTACTTCCAAGTTGGATCTCTTTACTGCCAGAGTAAACTCGCTTAAACCAACTTTAATCATAATTACCGAAACATGGCTGAAACCTGATATACCCAACTCAATGATAAAAATACCAGGCTATGACGTATACAGAGACGACCGGATTGAGAAACGTAGTGGTGGAGTGGCTATATACGCCGCTAATAATACAGTTTGCACTAAAGTAAACACGAACTACAATACCAAACATGCTGCGTCGGAATGTCTGTGGTTAGACGTGCGAGTCGGAGACAGTAAGTTCCTTCTATGTGGACTTTACAGAGGACACGACTCCACGCTGGATCAAGATAATATCTTGCTTAATCAACTTAATGATGCTTCGGAGTCCAACATGACTGTTATAATGGGAGACTTTAACTTTGGTGGGGTCAAATGGCCGCTTGAGGATACCGGTTACGTAACACCAAGAGAAGACAATTTTGTACAGTGGTATAGAAACAGTAACCTTCAACAATTAGTGCACAAACACACCAGATATCGTCAAGGAAATCAGCCTTCTTTCCTGGACTTAATTCTAACCAATGATGACGCTTTGATAGCTGATATAGACCACCTAGCGCCTATTGGCAAAAGTGACCACATATGTTTACTGGCAACTATACAATTTCAAGTGCAAAAACAGAATAAAACGACATCGCCTAGATACAACTTCAAAAAGGCTGACTTTGAGAAAATCAATGATGAACTACGATCCACCTTGAGTCATATGATACAGGATGAACAATGTGCCGATAGTCAATTCCAATCTTTTCTCAACGCGCTTACAGCCGCAATTGAACAGCATGTTCCCCAGACCAGACGGCAGATGCCCTATAACTCAAATAAGCCCTGGATATCTAAAGACATTCAAAACTTAATAAAGAAAAAACAAGCGCTCTGGAACAGATACACATTAACCGGATTAGACGATATTTATAAAGAATATAGGAGAATAAACAATAAATTAATAAATCGATGTAGGTCTTCACGCACTTCTTATGAGACAAACTTACTGCAAACCGGACCGAAAAAATTCTTCTCTTATTTAAGACAGCAAGTAACCTCAAAGGTTAGCGTACCAACAATACTTCGCAACAAAGAAGGAGAAACAGTGACACAAACCTTTGAAATTGCAGAAGCGTTTGCAGATCAATTCGCAAGTGTCTTTCAAAAAGAACCACATGACCAATTACCTTCTCTAGACTCGTCGCTCAGAGTGGAGGACTCTATCGCAGACATTGTTTTTACACCGGATAAAATTCGGCAAGCTGTTAAAGAAATGAGAACTGATTCTTCACCAGGACCAGACAATATTCCTGTAGTATTACTTCAAAAGTGTGACAGCCTAGCAGATTCATTGGCTATAATAATGCAGAAGTCTTATGATACTGGAACCTTACCAATGCAATGGAAAACCGCAACAGTAACACCTATATTCAAAAAAGGAAATAAGCTGGAACCCTCTAACTATAGACCTATCAGCCTTACTAGTGTAAATTGCAAATTAATGGAGAAGGTGATAGTTAAGCATATCAGAAACTTTTTCACCCAGCATAGAGTAATAGGCGACCACCAACATGGTTTTTGTCCACGGCGCTCAACAGTGTCCAACTTGCTTTCATGTCTTTCGTCTTGGACAGGAAGCTTTAATGATAGAGAACCGATTGATGTCATTTACCTCGATTACGAGAAGGCCTTTGACAAGGTCCCTACTTCAAGACTATTGCAAAAGCTGGAATTTGTTGGAATACGAGGAAAACTTCTCAACTGGATTGAGGCATTTCTGCGATACAGAACGTTTCGTGTGAGAATTGGTGAGACACTGTCGGAGCAGCGAGAGATACACAGTGGAGTGCCGCAGGGCTCCGTTCTTGGACCTGTGCTGTACATAATATACACATTTGACTTGCCTTGTTCCTTGCATTGCAGCATTAGCACTTTTGCTGACGACACTAAGATATTCGCAAATCCGCTACTTGAGTTCGACCGACTTCAGAATGATTTAAACACAATAGCTAACTGGTCAAAGAAATGGCTCATTAACTTGAATGCTGAAAAATGCACTGTGTTACATATAGGGAACTTAAATCCACATTTAACCTATAACCTCGAAGGAACGCAACTTAAGTCAGTCAAAGTGCAAACAGATTTGGGAATTAAAGTAACGGAGGACCTTAAATGGGAGGAGCACATAACAGGAATCACCAAAAAATGTAAATCTATGATCTACCTCATTAGGAAAGCCTTCGGAGTTTTGACGCCAAAAATGATACTCAGCATATACAAATTATATATTAGGCCAAATTTGGAGTACGCTTTTCAAGTCTGGAGTCCCTATTTTGCTAAAGACATTAAACTACTCGAGAATGTCCAACGCAGTTTCACTAAAATACCGAGACAATTAAAGAATAAATCATATGAGGAGAGACTGCAGGTGCTAAAGCTCACGACTTTAAAGGAGCGCAGAGATCGTGGCGATTTAATAGAAACCTATAAGATACTTACCGGACATTACGATCTACAGGAGTTCCATAACTTGTTCAAGCTTAATAACAACAGTCGCCTGCGAGGCCACCAATTTAAACTATCTACTGAACGATCTTACAATAATCCTCGCAGACATTTCTTGTGTAACAGAGTGGTCAAGACATGGAACAAACTACCAGAACATGTAGTCTCAGCACTGAATGTTAATCAATTTAAAAACCGATTAGACCAACACATTAGCAGTACACAGAATACTTGACTAAGGAACAGCTAGATACAGGCACCTATCAGTTGCCCTCAACTGTCTGCCTGATAATGTAAATAATAATAAATAATAATAATATATCCTTCCCAGGGTCACAAACTAAATTTAATTTAAATTGGTTCAGCAATTTAAGTGTGAAGAGGCAACAGACAGACAAACTTTCGGATTTATAATATTAGTATGGATTCTTCAGTCTAATCATACCCATATCTGTTACCTAGGGCGTAGAGAGGTAAAGGTGAAAAACTTAAGAAGGTGACCTGTTGTACGTAGTAGTAACGTGTCCGTATAAACAAATTGACATTCCAAATTTGAAAAATGACTTAAGCTCCATATCAATTTTGTGCACTACTACATACAACAGGTCATCTTCTTAAGTTTTTCACCTATATGCAGAGGTAGTCGCGGCCCCCCTCCTAGGATGGTACTCTATACAGATAGAGTGTGTAGCACATCCAACTGCTCTGTAATGCCTTGATCACACGTACCAAGTAAATGGGCGAGACAGTGCTCTCGGCCGAGTACTCGGTGCGTATAAACATAGCGCCGAGTGCTGGGCCGAGCGCTCAGCCTAACGAAACGGCGAGACAGTAGCTCGGCCCCCGTTCTATTTACTAGGCCGAGCACGTATTAGGCACTTTCTCGCTCACTCACTCGGCAGGTCTGAACGTTCACTGTCTCGCCACTCTGCCACATGTAGAACTGAACTGACTGTGCTAATGTGGTGCTAATTTCAAAACACGTGTGAACAGCTACTCGCTTACATCACTGTCTCGCCCGTTTACTCGGTACGTGTGATCAAGGCATTACATGTGCCTTAGTTCAATTCTTGGTTTTATTAGGTTCCTTGTTAACAGAATCCTGACTACGCCCTTATCTATTGCAATATAACTGAAAGGTCAAGGTAATTTAGTCTCTTCTTGATATATATTTCAGAATACTGAAACTGTCTACAAGGATAAAGAGCCACCTCTGCCCTTCGCTTGTTCGAACGTGTTTCAAGCAGACATATTGAGTTCCCGTCGCCTCACTGCCGCCAATGGGGACTGCAAGACGGTATATGAAGTAACATTTGATGTTAAAGTAAGTGATATTATGAGAAATCAGCATTAGTTGTTTAGGTAAATTGATTAAACACTTGACAACCAGATAGCCTATAGGTTGAAGAAACTTAGTCAGTTGGTCAGTGAAGTGAAGTTCATCAATTGGTGAAGCTTGAGGTCCTGGGTTCACTAGCTATTTAGGGCACATATTTCTATGAAAATGGGTTAAAACCCACAGTTATAGTGAGAGAATTATAGAGAGGTCTTGACCATCACTCTGGGTTGTTTCTGGTGCAGAGGTTGTCTATTGCAGTTCAGCATCAGCAGGGGCAATGCTGCTAGTGTGTTGGGCATCTTTGCGCCTGGTACTATCCAGGGTGGTTCATTTGACTAAATATTGTTTTTATTTTATTGTATTTTGTGTATACCTGACTCTGTGATTTAATTCATGTTTGCTGAATAAATAATCTCTATAAAACCAATAACTATAAATTAAAAATTTTTAAAAACCCCAACGCAATTATGTCACTCGTATGTTTGAACATTAAGTCAACGCCCGTTATGCGCCTAAGATCCCTTCCGCAGCTAAACAAAAGAGCTGATAACTTTGAAACGGCTGAACCGATTTTAATGAAACATATCTAAGAACCATCGCCAAGAAACCTGCTTTCTATTAAAAAAAACCGCATCCAAATCGGTCCACCCGCTTAAGAGCTATGATGCCACAGACAGACACACATACATAGCGCTCAAACTTATAACACCCCTCTTTTTGTGTTGGGGGTTAAAAATAAAATTAGTTATAGTGTAGTTTATGAATAAGCAGATAGGGTAAATCGCCAATAACTGGCCACCATTCAATAACTGGCCACTTCATACTAAAAATGAATTCTATATACCCATTATAGAATTCATTTTTAGTATAAGGTGTTAATTACTGGCCACCCTTCAATAACTGGCCACGTTATACAAAATTGAATTATGTTTGTAGGGGAACAGAGTTCATTTGCAGTATGAGGGGGCCAGTTATTGAAGGGTGGCCAGTTATTGGCGATTTACCCTATAAAAGATATTCGAGTGGGTTGAACTTGTTTTGAGAAAAGTTCAAATGCAGTATCTGATATATATTCATGGAATTAATATTTACCTATTATTGTTTCAGGGCAGCAATTTTGAGTTCAAAGCTGGCGATACGATAGGCATCCTTCCTCGAAACAACCCTGATGAAGTGAATGCAGTCTTGGAGCAATTGGGCCTCACAACGCAAGCTGATTTGTGTTACAATCTAAATGTCAATAGCAATCATAAAGGGAAGATACCTTCACACATTCCAATAAAGTCTACAATACGGCATGTGCTCACACATTGCGTTGACTTAAGAAGTATTTTGAAAAAGGTAGACTTTGCAAATACATTTAAATAAAAATCCTTCTCTTCTCTTGTGCTAGTTGAAATCAGTTATAGATATCAATCCATTAATTTCCGGCCTATATATATATTATTTTCTTGTCTTTTGGAGCTACTACAATCTGTCTCCCTCCTTGGGACATTCAGCAGTATGTTGGTTGGTGCTAATGCTGGCGTGCTCAGTATGTGACCTCTGTCACATCCTCATCATCTAGACAGTAGACATAACTACTGTGGCTGGACCAAGTCTTCGGGTATTTTACGTTTCAATCGTCTAGTTTGGTTATGGTTCTCCTATATATGACCCACTGCTGGGCACAGAAATCCTCTTAAACTGGGCTTAGGCTGCGTATCCACCGGAGCTGTGCGAGGGATGTGTTTGTCATGAACCAATAGAAACACTTCATTTAAAAGGTCCTAAGTGAATGAAGTGTTTCTATTGGTTCATGACAAACACATCCCTCGCAACGCATCCATCCTCGCACATCTCTGGTGGAAACGCAGCCTTAAGCTGTTGTTTCCGGACTCCATGTGATTTTAGAACATCCCACTTGCCGTCCGTTCTGTGCTCACAGTTACCTTGCCTAGCAGGTGTTTTCTAGTATCCCCAAGATTTAAATCCTAAATCATATATCCTTTATCGTAAATCATAGTAAATTTCAAGTGTGATTTCTCACATAAATTCTGAAAACTCATAGATGCGAGCTGAACTTCGAAGTTCGAATTCTCTGCTGGAGAGCCCATAGGTCAAAACAGTAGGCTACCAGAACTTACTTTTCACCAGACGGTCGAAGGAGGGTTATTAATATTATTATTGAACTCTATTGTGGCGAGAGCCACATTCTTTAGTATTAATCTTGTGCGTGTGATAGCTTCAGATTTAGTTGGTCACGTAAGACCAATAAGGCATATACAGGGTTATTTTTAATTCACTGACATCCTCTTAACCCTGAATTCCTATCACTCAAACAAATGTTTTTTGTTTTACGACTTTTTAAAATGAAGCACTTTTTTTCCCATACAAATACACAGAGTATCGTAAAAATAAGAGGAAATCTCAAATTTTCAAAACGTTATTACACCAAAAATATTAAGTTATGACAAAAGCCGTAAAACAAAAAACATTTGTTTAAGTGGTAGGAGTTTAGGGTTAAAAGGTTGCTAGTGAATTACAAATAACCCTGTAGATAGATAGTGTAGGTTTACTTAGTAGATTATTGTATATAAATATAAGGTTGTAGAGTATTAAATATTACAGTGTTAGTAGACATGTCAGTCATGACATGACAGTCTCATGTAGAACATCCACAAAGTATTTTCTCTAACCCTCTGCTCCCTCAAATATCCGGCAAGATGTAGTCTGCCAGTGGAACTACGTCTTGCCGGTTAACCTATTATTATTTTAAAGAAAGTACTTTTTTTTAATTTTTAAAATATGTATTTTTATTTTTCAGCTGTTCATTTTAGCTCTTTCAAGGCATACTAAGTGCGACACTGAAAGGAGGGCCCTAGAGTATCTATGCAGCAAAGAAGGTGCTTCTTCATATACTACCCACATATTAAACAAAAACATATGTTTACTAGACATATTCACAATTTTTAAAACATGCACGCCGCCCATTGAAATATTACTAGCTAATCTGCCAAGGTTACTGCCAAGACCATATTCTATAGTGAACAGTGGACTGAAAAACCCAAGTATACTAAAGATTTGTTTTTCCGTCATGACTCTGGAAAATAACAGAAAAGGGCTTACAACCAGCTGGCTGGAAACACTTTTAGAACATGAAAATTTTGAAAATAGAATGGAGAATTTAAGTTTAAACGGTTTAAATAAGGAAAGGGTGTCTATGTATGTTCGGAGAAATATGGCGGATTTCTCTCTGCCGCCTAACATAAGCACCCATTTGATAATGATAGCCACGGGTACTGGAGTAGCACCATTTATGGGATTTTTAGAAGAAAGGCAAATGATAAGGGAATCGACGAGTGAAATGGGTGAGGCTTGGTTGTTCTTTGGGTGCAGAAATCCAGCTTTAAATTATCTATACGAAGGAGAGTTGGGACAGTACGAGGATAGTATGGTTTTGAATAAATGTATAACTGCGTTTTCTAGAGTCAAAGATGTGGAAGCAAAGCGTGTTCAGGTACATAATTTTTTTTTGTCTAATCTTTTATTTCTTTTACTTGACTAGAATAGACAAGGTAGGAAGTTACAGTCCAAAAAGAATAAGAATGACATGAGGGCATCACTTTCTTCTAACTTTCATATTATGTACAGTTCCTGTTTTTGTAGAGATCTAGTTTAAACTGGAAATAATTATGTTTATCTAAGCCTTTGCATAACCATAATAATAATCAAAAAAAATTAAAAAACCCCAAACGCAATTTGGTCACACATGTTTGAAAATAAAGTAAATGCCCACTATGCGTTTAAGATTCTTTCCGTAGCTAAAAAAGAGCTGATAACTTTGAAACGCCTGAACCAATTTTGATAAAACATGTCTAAGAACCATCGCCAAGAAACCTGTTTTCAAATAAAAAAAACCGCATCCAAATCGGTTCACCGCTTTAAGAGCTATAATGCCACAGACACACACACATAGTGGTCAAACTTATAACACCCCTCTTTTTATGTCGGGGGTTAAAAAGAGGTTTATATTTAAGCATGTAATATACTTTACCACTAATGAGCATTTTTGTTTTTAATTTTCAGGATGCCTTATGTGACAATGGCGAAGACGTAGCAAGATTAATAAAAGATGGAGCGTCAGTGTTTGTGTGTGGTGAAGCGAAGAACATGGTCGCCCAAGTGAAAGAGTGCATCATTAGTTGTTTAGTAAAACATGGCGGCCAAACCTCAGAGGAAGCTGAAAAATATATTGTGCAAATGGAAAAGGATAAACGATATGTTACTGATTTGTGGACTTAGTGCAATTTTTTTTGTTTTGTATTATTGATATTATGTTATTTATTACTATTAGCAATATACATATTTTTATATGACTGTCGTTTTATGTCGGCCAATGAGTCACAAATTAAGCTACATAGCTTTATGTTTAAAATCTGCGCAACGCTCCCATAACGAAAGGTTAATGTAAAAACAACCCTCCAACATTCGGGTGAAAACCGATATGGCAACAATTAATGTAAGCAAAATGTTAGTTCCTCTTATCGGATTTCCATTCTGTTTTTACCTGACTATGGCAGAGCAAAACGAAAATAATGATTTAAAGTTGATCTGTAAGGAGAAAGACATTACCACCAGGTGGCCTGATGGTTTATTTTTGTGGATTCAGTTTTTGGGAAAATTTCAAATGGCGGAGCGGTGTTAAGAACGTTAACCTTTTCAACGCTACGCCTCGACAAAACGTAAACCTGCTTTGAACCTTATGTCATTGTGTCAAGATCACTTTGACACTGTACTTTGTGACACCTATATGTGTCCTTGGCGTTGAAAGGGTTAAAAATATATTTCAGTCATTTAGATAAACTGGTAACATTAGTAGGATTGTAAATCAAAACATAGTGCAAAAATAAGGATAACTCACGTCTATGACATCCGTATATCCGTTGTTATCCGTATTTTTGCACGAGAGGTAGTTTTATAAATCAAAACGCTTAAAACATTTTACAAAAATAATTTAATAGGCATATCAATAATAAAAATGCTTCAAAAGTGTCATTGGTGTAAAAACTAATTGCATAGCATTCTAGCTCCGATACAAATTCGTTGTGCTCCGTTTATTTTATAGCTAGCTAGATGTAGGCCTACAACTAACTGCGTGCGACTGAGATGGCACCTAGATCGGCAAGGTCCGGTAGCTTACGACCTCATAATTCATGCCCTCATGTAATTTGCGGTGAAGGCACGAATTATCAGGCCGTACATTGTGTCGATAAATATTCGGTCGTACATTAACAGCACTAATGAAGATTTGGAACCTTTAAGGCCACCACAGACCGCGAGCGCGGGGCGCCGACGGAGCGTACCCAGCGCGGTCAATAACTCTGCATCAAATACGGTGTGCCGCGCTGCCGGTGTGTGTCACCGTATATTTGATTCAGTGTTATAAAGCGCTGGGCATACTCCGTCGCCCCGCGCTCCCGGTTTGTTGTGGCCTTTAAATCAGCTGAAAAAACACATGACAAAAGAGTGCCACAGATTCAAAACGATAAAAGTTTTAGCTATTCAAAGGGGGATCGCTGCCTAAAGGGACTACTTTTCATATGTTTTAGTTTTTATTATTATTTTTCGTAAAGTATTTAGTTTTAAACGAATAATGTCTGCCAAATTTCATGTCACTTCACTTCTTCAAAGTTGCCACGTAATGGGTCCGTAGCGTTGGATATTATAATAGAGGCAGACCGCAGAGGAGATAGAGGGACGACTTAGATATTTATCGGATGGCAGGAGCTCGTGTTTGATAGGCGAGAGTGGTTCAAGAGAGGAGAGACCTATGCCCGGCAGGCAGGCCAATAAAAAAAAAACACGTCTAGCTAGTACACACTGTAGTAGCCACTGGGCTTAGGCTGTGCTTTGTGTACTAGTGAGTAACATCTTTCATAGATACCTATCTAAATATAAGAGACGTATACAGATAGATAAACGGTTTACAGAGCTGGGTCCATCTCAGTCCACGACTATACGTCAAGCAGGCACTCTTGGCGAGACCTAAAGGGGCCATATTCATATAAAGCCTTCGTTTACATTATACAAATGCTAATAACCCTTGCTATTAAGAAAAATATAGAATTTGGGAAACGACACTAGTGTCGTATACAATTTTGTTCGTTCGACGCGTCTACTTAAGCTTAACTTCCGCTCTCGGCGACGTCAATTAACTTTAATGGATCCTAAACCAAGATGCATTTGAAAATTACTGTACTAATAACATGTATGTTACGTAGTTTGTTGTTAACTATTACACTAAACGGGACTTTATCACACAAACAATATTTAGGTACCTCGAAGTTTCGGCCATATTGCAGCGGCCGTGGTCACGAGTTGACTGAAATGTAGGGTGTCAAGTTCGTTTAGCTGCTTGTCTTTCGAACTACACGCACTTGATTCTGATTAGAATCAACCCCGGAACCAAAGTCATCGTTGAGTTTTGGGAGACCCTGTATGATTATTGAATTGCCATCGGATCTCTACTCTATACATGTACCAAATTCCAAGCGAATCCGTTCACTGCAAATAGTTCAAAAATTACTTAAAATTAGAAAAAAGTATGTAGAAAAACCTCCTTTGGGGTCGGTTAAAACATATGTTAATTGACTTCACCAGAGAGCGGTAAAAAGGTTACATTCATGTATTGTACTTTTCTTAATAGTAAGACTCTCTTAATTCTAAAGAAATAAGTCTATTATCAGGATTTTCAAGTCGGATTTACGAGTAGACAATAGTGATGTTGCTTAAATGTATATTTGAAAATATATCGAAATACAAATACAATTGGATACTGATACAAAATAATACTAAGTTATCATAAAACGGGCGCGTACGCCGCTTGGCTTCATGCCAAGAATCTCAGTAAAAGTGTAGGAATTGCCATTGAGATAAACTATCCTATTTGACTCCTGTCATTTCCATATAAATTCTAACCTATAAAACTGTGGCAGATGTCAAATCGGATAAGTTTCGGGCCATTGTAAACTATGTATTGCAGTTTAAACTACTGTTTCCCCAGTCAGTAACGTTTTTGGTCTATAAGCGGCAATCCATAAATTACGTCACACAATTGATAATTTTTAGACACATTTATTACTGTCAAAATTACAATTATTTTCTTCCTGTCACAAAACGACAGACAGCCCCTTAAGTGACGTAATTTATAGACCCCTAATGATTCTTGAGCATTTTATTTTGGAAACCTGTAAAAATTGGTGGTACAAAAAGTTTACGCATCGCTCCTTACAAGATTAAAAATCGGTACAAACATTTATCCTTAATACTTCGATAATGATCTGGGACGTGAAAGGTTTCAACTGGTTCAGAAGGAATAGAAACTCTTTGAATGATACAAAAGTCTCAAGTTAAAACTAGCAAATGTTAGATGGAACCTTTTTACTCTCAGATCACTGGCGCACTCTCTTAAAAGTAGACAAGTTATCCCGATTCAGTTTAACATGAAAGAGTTCCAAACAATGCACGTTATTAATTCTTATAATAGTTCTATGAAAAATATATCATTGTTCGTCAACAACATAATATCTCAAAGAAAATCGCAGGAACTAATCTCACGGCCGAGATACTTTTAGAGTTAAAAAAAAACAGTCACGTGCGAGTCGGATGCACACGAATGGTTCCGTACCAACGTCCCGAAAAAACAGGTTTCTTGTATTTGAAACTTTTAAATTTTATCCTTATTTCATTTTAATTATTTGTTACAGCGGTCAATCTAATATACAGGGTTATTTGTAATTCACTAGCATCCTTTTAACCCTAAACTCCCACCACTTATACAAATGTTTTTTGTTCTACAGCTTTTGTCATAACTTAATATTTTTGGTGTAATAACGTTTTGAAAATTTGAGATTTCCTCTTATTTTTACGATACTCTGTGTATTTGTATGAGAAAAAAAGTGCTTCATTTTAAAAAGTCGTAAAACAAAAAACATTTGTTTGAGTGATAGGAATTCAGGGTTAAGAGGATGTCAGTGAATTAAAAATAACCCTGTATATACTCTGTGAAATAGAGTCAAACTATTACGGTTCAAAAGATAGGGCACTGTGACGGATCAACAGACAGACCCGCGTAGTCAGGAGCCCGGTACGAAAATGGGTCCCTAAATTTTTGCTATCTGTTCTTTCTTAGCGTTGTTTGCGCCTAAGAGGATACGATGCGCACCATTTCTCCATACAAACGTAATCCCCTGTTTCCTCCCTGGATAATGGCTTTAGAGCCAATTTTTTTTTACTGTGTAATCTGTATCTACCACAGCTATGCTCCTAGGTTTCGTTTTTTTCCATATTTCAATTAACATAAGAAATATGAGCTTTCAAAAACCGAAAAAATTGCCCAATTTCAACGTCATTTTCAGACACTCATCAGAAAAGAATCCCTCATATAAACAAAAAACCGGCCAAGAGCGTGTCGGACACGCCCAAGATAGGGTTCCGTAGCCATTACGAAATAATCAAGTAATATTTTTCTAAGGATTTCGTATGTGTACGGAATCTTCCAAGTTAGGTATCGTCAATACTTTGAAAAAAGCTCGTATCTCAAAATCGATAATCTGGCAAAGTGAACTTTATTACGCGCGTATCAAGGTTCAGTTTTGTTTACATGCTGATTTCAGATACGAGTTTTTCAAAGTAGTGACGGTATGTTTTATACCTTAGGCTACTGTTTACTATTAAACTACAAATAATTCCCAAGCAATCTTAGCCGCTATAATTTTCCTTGTAAATTTTATATATTTACTACCATTTTGAATTTTTTCAAATTTTTCCACTCAACAGTTTAGATTTTAGAGGGGGGGGCGGGGGACGGTCGTTTTTAATGAAAATTTTCACTTTAAAGTTTAATATTTCGCAAACAAATCACTGAATACAAAAATCATGTTAGCAACCCCCCAATGGTTTTAAAAGACCTATCCAAAGATACCCCACACTATGGGGTTAGTCGAGAAAAAAAAAATCACCCCCACTTTACGTCTATGGGTACCCTAAAAAAAAATTTTTAAGTTTTTTTTATATGATCACTTTGTCGGCGTGACTGATATCAGTCACGCCGACAAAGTGATCATATAAAAAAAACTTAAAAATTTTTTTTTAGGGTACCCATAGACGTAAAGTGGGGGTGATTTTTTTTTTCTCGACTAACCCCATAGTGTGGGGTATCTTTGGATAGGTCTTTTAAAACCATTCATGCCAAATTACAGCTTTCTACTACTACTAGTCTCTGAGCTTAGCCGCGGACAGACAGACAGACATGGCGTAACTATAAGGGTTCCTAGTTGACTACGGAACCCTAAAAAGGAAAACATAGGGGCATAGCTAAATCTATCCTCTAATTATATTTGAAAAAAATAATTTTATTGGTCCAGTTTTCGAGAAGAAAACAGGGGATTACGAAATGCTGTTTTGATCAATTTTACGCGCCTATTAACGGTCTGAGCTGCAGTTGTCCCGCTCTCGCTGTACTGACACGGAGGGGTTCGGGCGAGTCAGCGACATTTCATTAAAATACCTATTTCTCAAAAGTCTCTCAGCCATCGTACCCTCTTAAAGGCACGGTATCCTATTATCTCGCCTCATCCGTTTTTCGTCTTCTTCGCTATCCGTCACTATCTTTTTTGGTCAAATTCTGCAACTTGTCTATCTCTTAATACGTCTTATTCGTTTTTCATCACGGTCTTCCTTGGACTCATTCGTCGTTCTTCCCTTCTGTTTTTTGTCGCATTTACTTATTCGCCAAAATTATTTCGATACGTTAGGTGCTGGTAAATAAGTAAATTATGACACAAAAAACGAAAGGGAAGAACGACGAATGAGCTCAAGGCAGACCATGACGAAAAACGAATAAGAGAGAGACAAGTTACAGATTGACCAAATAAGATAATGACGGATAGCGAACAAGACGAATAAAGAATGATTGACGCATACAGAATGAGACGAAATAAGAATTAAACGTATGAGGCGAGATAATAGGATACCAAAGGCACTAGATTTCTTTTGTATCTATAATTTGCAGATTGGATAGAGTCCCGTTGGGCACACTTAGGTCCCGAACCATAAAAAGCAAATCACTAAATCAGTTTCAGTTTTATGTACAGTTCTCCCCAAGCTAATCACGTCCAGTGGTCATCAGCCGCCGTGAGTTTACACTGATAGGGTGATGAGTATGCTACTTATTTAAACGACTTAAAATACATTTAAGAAATTACCGCAGATAAACAAGTATTTTAAGAAATAATAGAAGTTAAGATAACATTTTAGAAAGACAAAGTTTTCTGTTTACACATTAGTCGTTTTTTTAATTTTGATTTTTGTGTTTCTAATAATACAAAATATTATGTCCCCGATATAGACATCGCATCAATGCCAATACTATGTTGTTATAGGCATTCTGTGCGATGAAATAGGGAAACAGTGCGAAAAATATACAATAACAACAATTAAAATTCATCTGTGTCTTCCCTCATCCCAGTCTATATACGTCCCACTGCAGGGCACTGGCCTCCCATAATAAGAGGGTATGGTCTATTCCCACGCGGCCCAAGTGCTCATTGAGAACTTCACACACACCATTGAAATTCTTCGCAGGTGTGCGCAGGTTCCTTTTATTTCCTTAGTCGTAAGGCTCACGGTAAATTTCAAATGTAATTTCCTATATAAATTCCGAAAAACTCGAGGTGCGAGCCCGGGATCGAACCCTAGACCCTCTGCTTGACAGGCCGTAGCTCAAACCACTAGGCTACCACGGCTTTTTTGTGTCATAGAAAAACCTATGCGATTCTAAAGTTCTTCTGCTATGTGACATGCATTACTTCTGTTTTTATGTTTTTCTGTGGTATGTAATACCTAGTAATAGTAATTGTAATGTTTTGTGTATACTTTCTGGCCCAAGCATTAATCTCTATTAAAAATATCAGACATAGCTTAAGCACGCAGCTCAGCTCCCGTGGAAGAATAAAAAATAGGCAGTTCCCAGCATATTAGGAATTAAAAAAAAAACGTCTTTGTGCACTTTTATGATACTCAAGGTATATGTTTTTTAAATCTCTAGCCCTTAGTGGCCTTTCTGACAGTCACTCTTTTATTTATATTTGTATAAGATGTCTATCTATACAGTATTTTTTTAATGAACGCAATATTTTTTTTAAAAATATTTTGAAGCCAGTGACACTTTTACTAGAGTAGGTATTTTTTTTATTTTGTAGGCGATCCGCTCATCTAACTCCCCCTGAAGTTTCCAACGAACGGGACACCCTGTATAGATGCGTCTCGACTGTTGATGACCACACATTCACGTCAATAATCGATCGAGTATAAACATAATAATCTCGTCCGTGAGATTTTGAGAATACGAGTGTTTAACAACTACAGTATTTTTGCTTGTTTCGAACATTCTCATGTTTATTCTAGCAAGATAGCGTGTGGGAAAGGGATAGATGCTTTACGTGCAACGCTATTAGGTAAGTATTAGGTAAGCTAAGGTTTTGATAAGGCGTCTATAATGGACCGACGAGTCACTGAACACGTGTTGTCAATATGGAGTCTATTTTCCCACTACGTAATTAGTTACGTTATTTATACAGTTCTCATTAATAATTAAAACTTGTTGGATTCTACACGGTATGCTATACAGCAGTGATGCCCAAAGTGGTTTATATTAGCGTTGCCTACAATAGATTGAACTATCGATAGTATTGCCAATAGTATCGTGACCTCGACAAATAGTCACAATATCGATAGGCATCAATACTATTGATACTTTTGCTATTTTATAATCAATACTATCGATACTATTGACGGTTTTATTTCAACAAAAAAATTATACTTAGATTAGTTCTAAAAACTATCCTTAGTATTGATTATAAAATATCAATAGTATCGATACTATCGAACAGCAATACTGTCGGTAGTATCGATGGTATTGATGCTTATCAATAGCATTGTATGTAATAATATATTAAGCAAGCAGGTGGTCTACCTAGAATTGAAAAATATGGCTCTAGGGGTCTACGGGATAAAAGTTGGGGGATCTCTGCTGTATACAGCTTCCGACTTGGACCACCACATTTTCACCGGATCCTTTCATTGGCCATAATTTCACTTGCCATAACAACGATGGCGATGCCATAAAATATATAGAAGCGTGTATTTTCAGGATTTTTGAAATTTCATCTTTTAGATTAGAACACACTAATAGGTTAGGTTTGTTTTATAACAATTCCGAAGAAAATGCTGTTTCAGAAATGAATTAAATTATGTCAAATAAAAATAATGGAAAACGATACATTATGTATTATGTCATATGAAATAATGGCAAACGATAGAGGAACCCGTTTTAACTCCTATCGACTACTGTTTGTAAAGCTACGTAAGCCACAATTTGGCAGATTGGTTATATCTTAGTTTACAATATTGGTCAATTCTTTCTCTTGTGGGAAAGTCAGTGTTGACGGAAGTTATCGAGATCGTAAGTTTGTTTAAAATGTAATAATATTGATAGAACGCGCCAAAACTTCTCTTGGTGTATCAACATCGTCGGGGGCTCAGTATTACAAAGACTATACTAAATTGAACCTTATCACAAGAACAAGGTACATTTACGATTATGCTTAAAATAGAACATAGTTATAAAACGTAAATAAAATTTAAAAAAGAAGTACATAGTTCATTTAAATTTAATTGGCATTAATGCAGTCGTGGCTTGTATTTGTGGGTTAGAATTTAGAAATAGGTACATAAAATATATTAGAAATCACCAGTTAGCCTGTAATTTTATAGACAACCCAGGAATGTGATAAAAAGTCCGATAAATCATGTTCAAGATAAAAATACCGACCCATCAAAAGTAGTTCAGAAACCAAAGTAAAAAGCGAACATAGCTTACAATTATTTTTTTAAAGACTAGCTACAAACAATATTTATGTACATTTTTGGTAAATAAATAAAAACTTCGCACCAATTCCATAAAATTTGTAAGAAAATGCTGTTGGACAGATGTCGTAATTCTTTAAGTATCTAATCGTATTACAAAAGAAAAAACATTATCTTACTATATCCTAATTTTTATAACCCAAATCTATAAACATGAATCATGAATTCATTATGGCATATTTGTTGTACATACATCATTTTTAACTTCGCTTAATACCGTACGGGAAACATTATACAGCACATGTGTCGCACACATATATCTATATCAGGAGTAGATAGCGTATCTATACCAGCGTAACGATAAGACAAAAGCTAAAACGAGCCGAGCGTATTGTCAAAATAAAACTTGTGATTTTATGCCAATGCATCACCGACTCCACACGTCGAGTAGGAACACACTGTACTCGCTCAATAGGCGTCCCTAATCTAAGCTATTGTCATCCGACGCGCACAATAGTGCGATGTGTCGGTACACCGTAAACGGAACTATCATACACCGATCCAAAAATACCCTTAAACTTGGCACCACATTGCGAAAAAATTGTACAAATAGTAAAAACTGCTACAAAAGTGAAATAACTATAAAAAATAGGGAATGGAAGATATTACCAGTCTCAGTCGTAGTTTTTGTGGAGGATTTTCTGCGCGGCCTTGATGAGCGGCGTGAGCGTGCGCAGTTCCATCGCGCACTCCAGGAAAGGGTGCGCCAGGAGTTCGTCCGCCGTCGCGCGCAAATCTACGTCCACCTGCAGACACTTGTCCAGGAAATCCTGGAAATTCGCAGACAGGTTCTCCCATCTAGGTATCTTTGGCCGGCCGACCGCGGCGATAAGATACAGCGCCCTCAGAGGCGTCTCCTTCATGTACGGGGGCTCGCCTTCTATCATCTCTATAGCCATGATCCCGAGCGACCAGACATCCACTTTCTTCCCGTACTGTTTTCTTGTGACAACTTCGGGCGCCATCCAGTACGGTGTGCCGACCATGGTCTGGCGTTTCTCGTCGCCGACTATGTTCGCGCAGAAGCCAAAGTCCGTGACTTTGACGCTGCCGTCCATGCCGAGTAGGACGTTGTCGGACTTGATGTCCCTGTGTATGGTCCCCTTGGAGTGTAGGAAGGCGACCGCCTGGAGAGTCTCGCGGCAGACCGCAGCTATTTGTCCCTCTTTCATGACCACTTCGGTCACCACGTCAGTCAACGACCCGCCGTCAAGCAGCTCCATAGCGACCCAAAGATGATCATAACTCAGGAACGCGTCCAGGAAGTTGACGAGGTTCTTGTGGTTGAAACCCTTTAGTACGTTGATTTCATTGAGTATGAGATCTTTTCTGGATTGTTTTGTCAAATCTATATCTTTGATGGCGACTCGGGAGTTGTCTTTGCTGTCTATCGCCACAAACACCACACCTGGAGAGAATTAAAATCGGGTTTAGATTTAGAGACACATTGTAAGGTTTAACTGAAACAACATACATGAGAGAGAGAGAGAGAGAGATGTTTATTTACACATATTCGATACACAGGAAATACAGTTGACAGGAAAAGATAAAAATAAAAAAAATCATCGAATAGTATAAAAATGTTTCAAGGGCATAGTTTTCATAATATTATAGTTGGCAATAGAAAATTTACATTGAGTAATCCATAAGGTGGAATAGATTAGATAAGTGCCATTTGCACGGATCTTTCTATTCTAGTTTAGTTGTTGGCATACGGCATTATTTCTTTGACAGATAATTTATTGTAACTAGGAGACAGAAGTCTTCCATGCTTACAACATAAAATTCATGTTGTTTATTTGTTTTATTGAAGCGGATGTTTGCGGACGCAGTTGTCGACGATTTTTATACAATTATGCAACTTGTCTGAGGTAGCAGCAACTGTATTCTGCAGATGATCAGGGAGAGGATACTCTTCCATTCTTGGCCATTTCATTGATCTGCATGATGTGGTGAGAAGGGATTGATGATGGGATCTAGGAAATAGGTTACACCTCTTTTTAATTTTCAGGTATTCTAACATAGTTTATAAGAAAACTGTTACTAACAAAATATGGAACCTCTTGACTGAAATGATTTATTATTACTATAGCAGTCAACAATGAGGTTTATTTCCCATTTCAGTAACCTGTTGTGGTTTAAATAAAAACAAAACCCATTTATAGGCAGATTAAATACATCATTACAACAATGACTTGCATTTGGCATGAAGGTAAAATGTAATCATATTAAAAATAGTAATTAATTTCATTAAACTAATATAATCCTTGTGAATATCTTATCAATTCTATAAACACCGAATTCTTAATCATTGCAATATTTAAAATCGTACAATAACTATGCAGTGACAAAATGAAAGTTGGAAGATTCAACACGGAAGCTTTAGTTGCAGTGTCATTCAATCTATGTAACTCATTCACCCAGAAGCGTATCTAGGCGTGGGCGAAGCGGCTCTCACCCACGGGCTCGCGGTCTGAGGGGCCTCGCACCTCAAAAAACAGTTTTTGCTTCTGTTCAATTAAAAATATATCATTTATTGTGTGTTGCGCCATCACAGGGCCTCGTAAAATATATCTTGCCCATAAATTTAGGTTGTGCACCGCCACAGCATCCACCCCAACCTATAAATCGCACGCTTAATAAAAAAACTGCATCAATTTTATTTATTCTTATTTCAAAACTAAACCTTATTTTTTTCTACATAAAGTTTAGTTTTGAAATGAGTATAATGAAAATTGATGCAGTTTTTTATTAAGCGTGCGAAATGTTCAACTGCAGGGCACAGGCCTCCTCTCAGAATCTATATCTATATACTAAATTTCAAGTCACACATTTAATTACAGACGAGAAGAGGTGAAAGGAAATAAAAGTTTTTGATATAATTTTAACGGTATTCATTGGGCATCAATGAGGCCTATGTCCAGCAGTGGACGTCCTATGGCTGAAATGATGATGAATATAATTTTAGTAACACTTCTAAAAATGTATATAACTTATACAGGGTTATTTTTAATTCACTGACATCCTCTTAACCCTGAATTCCTATCACTCAAACAAATGTTTTTTGTTTTACGACTTTTTAAAATGAAGCACTTTTTTTCCCATACAAATACACAGAGTATCGTAAAAATAAGAGGAAATCTTAAATTTTCAAAACGTTATTACACCAAAAATATTAAGTTATGACAAAAGCCGTAAAACAAAACACATTTGTTTAAGTGGTAGGAGTTTAGGGTTAAAAGGATGCTAGTGAATTACAAATAACCCTGTATACAAAAACTATACTGTGGACTTTATTAACATTGCATGAAAAACAACTATGCAAAATTTCATGTCTTTAGATGTACCAGTTGAAATATCTAATTGTATACTTTCTATTTATTTATAAAAGGTATTCTATGTGGAAATACTGAGACATAGCTACCTTAGCTATCTACATAACATATGAAATTTCATCCAAATCAGTTCAGCTGTTCTCATGTGAAAGATAAATAAACACACTCACAAACTTTTGCATTTATAATATTAGGATTTCATAAACTGCCTTTGTCTTTTCTTTATTCTTCAGATTTTTAGTGTCTCAAAATTACCCATTAACCAAGATTTGCTTCATATCTTTTCTGAATGGCTATATGCTTACAACTTCTATTGCTTTCATACATTACCTCTTACATTAGTTAATTTTACAGTTTTCCCTATAAGCAACGTCTACAGTTACTTGGGCTAGGGGTGATTCACCCTCTTGTGTGATATGTGGGTTTTCTTAGGAGCTATAACCTTTTTTACATAGAAAGTTAGGGCCTAAGCACACGGCGTTTTTTTAACGCGCCGTCTACGCGCGTTTTAGGAACGCGCGTTAACAGCGCGTTTTTCATTCCATTAGAACAGCCTTAAGGCCCCTAGCACACGGCGTTTTTAGGGTTCCGTAGTCAACTAGGAACCCTTATAGTTTCGCCTTGTCTGTTCGTCTGTCTGTCTGTCTGTCTGTCCGCGGCTAAGCTCAGAGACTGTTAGTACTAGAAAACTGTAATTTGGCATGAATACATATATTAGTCACGCCGACAAAGTGGTTAAATAAAAAAAACTAAAAAAATTTTTTTTAGGTCACCTATAGACGTAAAGTGGGGGTGATTTTTTTTTCTCGACTAACCCTATAGTGTGGGGTATCGTTGGATAGGTCTTTTAAAACCATTGGGGGGTTGCTTACATGATTTTTGTATTCAGTGATATGTTTGCGAAATAATCAACTTTAAAGTGAAAATTTTCATTAAAATCGACCATCCCCCCCTCTAAAATCTAAACTGTTGGGTGGAAAAATTTAAAAAAATTCAAAATGGTAGTAAATATATTAAATTTACAAGGAAAATTATAGCGGCTAAGATTGCTTGGGAATTATTTCTAGTTTAAGAGTAAATAGTAGCCTAAGGTATTACACATACCGTCACTACTTTGAAAAACTCGTATCTCAAATCAGCATGTAAACAAAACTGAACCTTGATACGCGCGTAATAAAGTTCACTTTGCCAGATTAACGATTTTGAGATACAAGCTTTTTTCAAAGTATTGACGATACCTAACTTGGAAGATTCCGTACACATGCGAAATCCTTAGAAAAATATTACTTGATTTTTTCGTAATGGCTACGGAACCCTATCTTGGGCGTGTCCGACACGCTCTTGGCCGGTTTTTAAATAACGCGCCGTCGGCGCGCGTTTGTATCGATACAAACGCGCGTCGACTGCGCGTTAAAAATACGCCGTGTGCTTAGGCCCTGTATTGAAAATTCTTTAAAACATATTTTTTGATCATACAAATGCCCCTGAATGAGCTCTCCGTCCACAGGTGTCGCAAACATCAATGATAACCTTGTATAGGTGAAAAACTTAATTAAATGACCTGTTGTATGTAGTAGTAACATCTAATATATAAAAATCTTGTGTCATGGTGTTTGTTATCGAACTCCTCCGAAACGGCTCAACCGATTTTTATGAAACTTTTTTCTCTACATTCAGCAGGTCTGAGAATAGGTCATTTTTTATACCCCTTTTCTTCGCGGACGGAGTCGCAGGCAACAGCTAGTGTCATTATAAACAAAATGATGTTCTAAATTTGAAAAATGACTTAAGCTCCATATCAATTCTCTTCACTAGGTACTATGTACAACAGGTCATTTTCTTAGGTTTTCCCCTATTACTTAACAAGAGGTCAAGTTATACCAGTTCCTTCAAAATATAAGGCAAAAAATCCATGCCTACTTTGTTAATGTGTATTCTAGATATTTGTATGGCTTATGGTAAGCATAGTGATACAAAACTTTATGTAACATCCGTAACACTAACCTATATTAACAAATAAACTATAAAATAAATCTTTTATGCCGAAAGTAAAAAAAAAACTGCATTCGAGTCTTGTTTGTCTCAAATAGTACCAATATTACAGATTAAAATAAAAATACAAAAAAATAGCCTTAAATCTTTGCACGGATCCATGTTTGGCATACACAAGGTTAAGTGATAATAGTCACCTTTAGTATTGGTCACTTTCGAAAAAAATACTATTATTGCTTGTATACGAGAAGTGAAAAAAGAATATGCATTCTAAACTCATTGAGTCTCAGTTCATTAATGTGGACCTCTGCAAAGTAATGCCTGATTCAATAAATTATTCAATTGTTTCATATAAAACTAATTTTATATTAAAAATAAAAATACAATGCCTTAAACTTGGCACAGATCCGTTTCTAAGTATATGGGCCAATCAACTTTTAAACCAATAATCTGTCCGCGACATTTTTCAAACAATCGCAGATTTTTGTAAGTAAACATGTTTTTTCTGTAATTTAATAGATGAATAGCATGAGTACATGCCGTCCTACGTAAGTTTAACCTATTAAACCGTGAAATATCTTGTTGGAAGTACGATTTTTTGGTAACGCCAGAGACAATTTTGGTAACGCAGGAGACGCCTAAAACGTTGGTTTAAAAGTTGATTGGCCCATATGTAAGGTTAAGTGGTGTGTTTTTTATTTTATTTTTCTAAAACTTGTAACTGGACCTCATGCCCAGTACTAAGTTATTGTTGAGTTTTCGGCCACCCTGTATAATTTTGTTTGACACTACTTCCTAAGATTGTTTGTATATTGTTGTTCTTCGCACACGCATTTTATGAAGGACAGAGGTGTTGCATTACTGTGTTGTTACTATAACACACAATGAGACAACTGATAAAAGTATAAGTAATTTCCCGCGAGAACCTGTAATTGGCTTGCTGTATTTACTGTAATTTCTAAGATACATACATACAAGCTGTTGGTTCTCCATAAATAAATAAAATAAATAAATAATCAATGTTAGATACCTGAAGCTCCTGCGCCAAGGTCCTTAGCACGTTCAAACCTCACATATGGATCATCCTTGTTACAAATCTTCCTCAACTCCTCGTAAATTTCTTCATCAGTCAGGGTTGCATTAGCAATCTCCTTCTTTCTTAGAATCGGACTTTCTTCCGGCTCTTCGTACATCATGTTGAGGTCTTCGACTATGGCTGTGAGGTCCATCATAGCATCCTTCTTCTTCATGCTGTGTTTGGGGGGCTGTGCGGGCATGGTCTGCCGGTGGCTGTATGACTCACCTGGAGCATCCTCCTCGCTGCTCTGACCAAAAGAGAGGTCAGAATCTTGACTTTGGTGAGCATTTTTCTTGTCTAACAACTTTTCTATTTCTAAATCTTCCTCTGTGATTGCTTGTTCTGTCACAAAAGGCTTAAATGGCTCGTTTGGTGCTTTTTCCTTCTTGATAGTGTATATGTGGAACTTAACGGCCGCAGCCGCTGCATCGGGATTCTCATGCTGCTCTGCAGGTGTGATCTGTGTGTTCAATAGCCGCTGCCATGACGAGGGCAGCCCTTCCAACATCCCCGTCTCCGAGTTTTTACTCACGTGAATGTGTTGCTTAACATTCGTAGGCATACCAATCTCGGTTGCCCTCTCATCCCTATTAGATTGCTTCTTAGCAAACAGTTTCCCGAACACACCGCGACCCGAGCGCCCCGTCATCGTGAATTGTTTTTTTTTAACACTTAGAAATCACTAGGCCATTTCATTCCGATGTCACAGGACACTTAAAACTAAATTTCTTGCAAGACACATTTGAGAAATTACTTAATTTATCAACCAAAGGAGTGGCTTGCAATCACGGAAGGTACTTATCACGTATCTGTCAAATGGACAACTTGGATGGCGTTTCATTTCACGCAAAACTTAATAATGTTACGCTGATCACATATAATTATATTTCTTTTATTAATAATTTTAAGCAACGCAAGGTGCAAGGAAAGCACATTTCATTGTAAATAAGTAGTCAAAACTATATTTTGAGAAGCCGTGTTTTAAGTAACAAGAAATTAATTCGTCACTCTTCAATAAGTTCATTAATGGAACGTTTTCATTTTGCTATATTGGCAGGAATGTTTAAGCAGATAAAAAAACAGGAATCTGGGTGATTCATCCAATCGATGATGTGCGCCAAATATTTTATTTGAATCATATCGAACTTGTTTCTCTTCTCTTGGAAATGTAAACATTACAAAAACCCACTTTTAAAACTCTTGGGTACATTCAAGTCATCATTAATTACAATAATTTTGATTTTCTAAAGTTAGAATCTAAAGTTAGAATATTGTTTTATTTATAAGCAAAACAAAAATGTTAAGTAAATTAGTTTAAGTAAGTATATTCTAATGCTGTAGACAATTGAACGATAAGGCAAACCACTTAAAAATAGATAAGCAAAGTGAAACGGATATCATTTTATATTTATACTAGCTGTTGCCCGCGACTCCGTCCGCGGAGAATAGGGGTAGTAGGTATAAAAAATAGCCTACGACCTATTCTCAGACCTACCGAGTATTGAAAAAAAAAGTTTCATAAGAATTGGTCAAGCCGTTTCGGAAGAGTTCGATAACAAACACCGTTTTTATACAGGGTGAAATTTTGAACGTGATACAAAATTAGTGTTTCAAGCTTAGTTAATGCTGGATAACATAATGCATTTACATACTCAATTGTTGAAATTGGTCTGATAAAATTTTGGATTTTCATACTTTGCTGCAGTAAAATTATGAACTAAATGTATGGACACCTCAAATTTAACAACACTAATTTTGTATCACGTTCAAAATTTCACCCTGTATGTTAGATTACATCCATTTACGTTACATTAGGTACTCTTTGATTGTATCATAGTAGATGTCAAAGATTTACATATTTATTTAAAAGGCACATGGTTGTACTTTGGGTCATCAGCGACTAATTAAGTGTGTTTAATTTACGGTTAACATTTTTTTACAAACTTTTCGAGACGTAGATTTTAAATTACATCTCGTTTAGTTAAGACTTGTTAAATCGCCCTCTGGCCGATAATACAGACCAGTTGAATGGGCCACGACCACTGATAAAACGCAATTTAGATCAGTTTAATATCATTTAGCTTCTGAGATCAGATCCAAGTGTTGATGTCCATAACTTTAATTTGCAATTCTTGCTGCCCTATTAATACTGCCCTTGAATTATAATTATGATTTGTCACATTATTTTTATGCCCAAGGCAAAAGACAAATTAAACATGTCTGTGGTCAGCTGGGCTAAGATTCACATGAACATTTCCGTATCCTGCTGCTGCATGCAACGATGTTTTTTATCTGTGCCTAAATACAACTAAAAAAAACTTCGGAATATTATAATGTTAGGTTGGTATTTAAATAAAATTCGTTTCATTTAACATCATAACATTCAAAATTTAACGGCAAAAAATATATAATTTAGCACAAGTCTGACCGTTAAATTTTTAATGTTAAAACAAAGAAGTATAGGCTCTACCAATGTAGAGCCGCTTTGTAGGTCTTTGGAGGCTCTTTGATGCCTAAACGCTAACTCAAGGTATTTCCGCTACTACCACTGCCACTGTCACAAGTCATCAATGTTAAAAGTATAGTGGCATCTCAGTTGTTATGAAAGTTTTTGTAACTCAAAATAATATGTGTATATCCAGATTTTACAATAATAAAATTATATTAAGATAATCTGTGTGATATTAGCAGTTCTTTTTCAAAAACATAATGCCTTTTAACTAAATAAAGCTTCTTTTGTAGCCACCAAATAACCAATAATAAGTCACTGTAGTGACAAATTAAGTGATAATTGGCGTGAATGTACACCACAAACTTATTTCTACCAACGGCCAAAATCAGAACTAATTGAGTCACGTAATAACTGCGCATCTTCTGATAGACAACAGCGCCACCCTGTCGGGATACATAAATTTGTAGCTTTTAAGTGTAGAGGGTCATTCATACTGATGTCAAGATTAACAACCACTAAAAAATAAACACATGAGTACAAAGCAAAGAGACGTTTACGCAAATTAAATGCTTAATTCAAGTGTTAGTCTATATACAGGGTGTCCCAAAACTCAAGGATAACCTGGTACCGGGCGAGAGGCCAAGTTATAATAATAAATAAATAAATATCACGGGACAATTCACACCAATTGACCTAGTCCCAAACTAAGCAAAGCTTGTACTATGGGTACTAGACAACGGATAAACTTACTTATATACATAGATAAATACATACTTAAATACATTAAAAACCAAGACTCGAGCACAAACATTCATATATTTCACACAAATATCTGCCCCGTCCGGGAATCGAAACCGGGACCTCAAGCTTCGTAGTCAGGTTCTCTAAGAACTAGGCTATCCGGTCATCAATAATAATAATAATTATTTATTTCAGATTGCATAACAGTTCTGGAAAAAATAAGAAAAAAAATCAATGTCTCACTGTCACATGTCACAATTAGGCGAACACAAATCGGGAGCGTGGGGCTGGGGCGCCGACGGAGAGTGCCCAGCGCGCTCTATAACACTGAATCAAATATACGGTGACACACACCGGCAGCGCGGCACACAGTGTTTGATTCAGTGTTATTGACCGTGCTGGGCACGCTTCGTCGGCGCCCCGCGCTCTCGGTTTGTTGTGGCCTTATTTATGGTGACTGGCCTTATACTACGAAGTGCAAAATTCGAACTTCGTATCGTGCCATTCCTCTCACGCTAATAGTATTTAATACAAGAGCGAGCAAGACGATGCGATACGAACTTCGATTTTCGAATTTCGGAGTAGCCCCCCTGTTCACAGCTAAGCTACATGTCATGTCGTGTTACGATGCTTTTTTGAGTCAGGCAGAACTGTCTTAGTTCACGCATGTGCAACGTTTTTTCATGATTAGTCAGGGGAGAGGGGTACTAAGAAATTCAGAAAACGAAGTTCATATTGTGCCGTACCTTCACTCTTCAGTTTAACACCATCCATTTGCGTGAACGGAACGGTAGGTACGATACGAAGTTCGAAAATCGAATTTTGTAGTATAGTAAGGCCTGTTTTGATACGTCACAACACACCACGTCAAATAAAATGTGAATGCGGCTATAAGTAATTAGAGTCCCGTTGGGCACGACATGAGTAGGTCCGTTTAGGTTCATTTCGTCCACATTCCCACTTCGTTTACATTCCTATTTCGTCCACATTCCCATTTCGTCCACATTCCCATTTCGTCCTTGTCCCACTTCGTCCACATTCCCACTTAGTCAACATTCCCATTTCGTCAACATTCCCGTTTCGTCCACATTCCCATTTCGTCCACATTCCCACTTAGTAAACATTCCTAGCCTATTTTAATGCGGTTTTCGCTATCACTTAGTTTAATTCTCAGGGAAGATTTTAATTATTTTTGTGATTAAGGTATTCATTTTAAGAAAAATACTTGCTAAGCACGGTGCGGGTCAATACTATTCAGATACACTACCAATTTCGTTACTATTTTGTTACAAAATGGGATTGCGGACGATATGGGAATGTGGACGAAACGGAAATGTTGACGAAGTGGGAATGTGGAAGAAATGGGAATGTGGACGAGATGGGAAGTGGACGAATCGGAAATTGATTGCGGACGAAATGGGATTGCTGATGAAGTGGGAATGTGGACGAAGTGGGAATGTGGACGAAATTAACCTAAACGGGGGGAAATCGAATCCTAAAATGTTGCAAGTGGCTTACGCAGAGGCAGCGTAAAATTAAAATTAGGTTGCATTTTCATTTACACTAAAGAGGTTGTTTACTCTCCCGCGTCTGTTTCCAGTCATCTCATTGCACGTGTACTTAATTGATTTGTAGTAGTTTTCTAAATTATACGTCTTACGAACTTTCACGGAAGCTTGTGTGTTTTAATTTGCCGCTCAAACATGTCTTAAGAGAAGGTGTCAAGATTATTTTTGCTTTAACGTAGTGGTACGAGAGAGTACGCGAAGAACTTTAGTTTGTTTTGATTTTCTTTTGGATACTCTGAAGTAAGCCATAGGGATGGGCAGGTGGAATACGTGAAAATAATAATGATAGTAATAATGTGTCTCCTTGAATATTTATTTGAAATAAGTATTAATTGTTTTAAACTTAAGCAATTTTGACTTATAATTTACCAATTATTCGGACAAATCGTCGGACATTGGCAATCTCATGTGGAGATGCAATGAGAGCGATAAGTCAAGGTTATTTAAACGTTTTCATTACTTACGTAGTTAATTCACATGATTATTTATTTCACAAACACGTATTTTCAATATCCTTATGGTCAGCTGTACCTCTTTCTCATTATGTCAGATTTAGGGGATCCAACATGCTGGGAAGATTTGATCGACTGGACAAAATGTGTTCTTCCACTCCCCCTGTATTATAGTTTTTTACCATCATTAATATAATATTAATTAATTTCTCCAATAATGTAAAATAACGTAGTAGTTTACTTATGTAAATGTAGTACAATATAACATATATTAGGGACAATCTTACACAAATCAACCTAGTCCCAAACTAAGCAAAGCTTGTACTATGGGTAATATAGCCCGAATTGCCAAGCTTAAGTGGCAGTGGGTGGCGCTCATTGCTCGAAGAATTGCCCGTTGGGGCTAATGTGTTCTCGAGTGGCGACCACGTGCTGGAAAACGCAGTGTGGCTGGGTATATAGGCCTTGCACAAGTTGAACTGATGACCTGGTGAAGGTGGCGGGAGTCCAATGGATGCGGGCGGTGTGGGACCGGTCATTTGTGACGTCCTTTGGGGGAGGCTTGTGAACTTCTCCGCAGTGGACGTCTTTAAACTCTACCTCTCTCTCTGTGGAATCTACTTCCGACAGCAGTGTTTCCAGACAACTATGACATCAAGGCTTTCAAGAAAAATGTTACTTTAAAGGCCGGCAACAGATTAGCGACTCTCTTTGGGTGATCATTTCTCATCAGACGACCCGCTTGCTCGTTTTCCCCCTTTCACAATAAAAATAAATAAATGAAAAAACCTCTTGGTCTACTACTTTTATTGAACAGTCTGCGACTGTACATAGGTATTCGCTCGATTCCATAATAATACTGCACAATAAACTTATTAATTTGCAAGGTAGGTAATTAAGGGCCACTTGCGCGGTCTAGAGTTAAAAAATTAAACCGTTAACCCTGTGTTACGGATGACAGTTCCAAACATTTTGGTACAAGGTACTAAAGTGTAAACATATCTTTGACCTCAACTGTACTAAACCTCCAAGTTAGCACTTAACTCGGAGGTTGTGTAGCTAACTTTGGTCCGTGGAAGTCTGCTTCGTTGATTAAGAATATGACCTTCAAATCTAAGTCTT
This sequence comes from Archips xylosteana, assembly GCA_947563465.1. Classification (NCBI taxonomy): domain Eukaryota; kingdom Metazoa; phylum Arthropoda; class Insecta; order Lepidoptera; family Tortricidae; genus Archips; species Archips xylosteana. The sequence continues at coordinate 4,242,041 of OX387356.1, forward strand.
GGTAACCAAATAAATAAAAAACAACAAAATTGTTCATTTAAGGACAACAACCGTTACAAAATAATGCCGTAACTGTTATAAATGTGTGTCACAAGGTTTATTTAGCGAAAGTAATTGTTTTTGTAACTGTATCACGACACAGCTTTGCTGATAAAGAGAGCAGTTTGTAATAATGCGGACATTGGTCGTTTATGAAATAACTGGTAATAAAAAGAGAGCACCTGTGTCCTAACCTGAAAGTGAATTTGTTTCAAGTCAGAGTTAACTACATAACCTCGAGTTAAGAGCTACCCCAGGGCTAAGTAGTGTCAAAATGTGTGTCTCGCCCTGTACCAGGTTATCATTGAGTTTTGGGACACCCTGTATGCATTGTATGGGAGCGAGACGTGGACATTGACCCAGTGAGACCGAGACAGATTAAGTGCGTTTGAGATGTGGTGCTGGCGGAGAATGGAAAGGAATAAGCTGGACTGAAAGAAGAACAAACGAAGAGATTTCGGATTTGGTAGAGGAGGAAAGGCTGCTGTTGAGGACGATTGAGAATAGAAGAGGAAATATGCTGGGGCATCAGATACATGACAGTCACATAAAAGTTATATTGGGAGGGCGAATAGAAGGTAGACGAGGTAGGGGAAGACCGAAAGCGTTTATAAATCAAGCCAAAGAAAAAGACAGTGTCATGTCGTATCAGGAGCTGATACGTTGGCAGAGAACCGAATAGAATGGCGATTACTCCACCGACAAGAACTGGGCTCTTAAAATGATGATGATGATGATGTATATGCATATTATGTGTCACACAGGCGTAGCTGTCTTACACGCGTGTGCAGTTCAACGATTTTGTAGTTCAACGATATGTAAGAAAAACATACCAAACAGCTTGGCTCCGTCGCGACAAAGTACTAAGTGTTTATAAAAAAGTAATGTGCAATTTTATCGTATGGCACTCAAATTAACCGTTCTTTCGATTGGTTAACGGTAAGCACATCACTAGCAACCATAAGCAGAGCTTAGTTGCGCACGCGGCGTGTAAACAATTCTTTTAGGAGCGCGTTATCGTTATTTTTAGGTCGATAGCTTTTGAATTCGCTCATTGGCTTTAGTGCGTGTTGTACTGAATGTGGACGGGTTTATTCGAGAAAGAGCAATTGCATAATCATAATCATTTATTTGTCAATCATAGGTACAAATATAGATGGTAAACTTAAAATTAGAACCTTGTATGTTTTGCCACATGGCGTACAAAATATCATGGGTTTTCTAAATAACATTATTTTATTAGCAATTATATCAATTATGCAGCGATAAATATTATATGTAGGTACTATGTAGTCTAGTCAAAATGAAATAATCAAACAATTCATATAAAAATGTCATAAAAACATTGCTTGACATTTTCTGGATGATGATGATCCGACTGATTTCGGCCATGGCGACCACTTCGACTCCTAAGTTTGGCGCTCATGCGCTCTAAGATGGCTTACATAGTCTATCTCTGTGAACGTATAGTATAAATAATCCCAGGTGAATTTTTCGCTTCGAGCCATTACATTAAATTTGAACCTTAATACTATGACCACACCGTTTGTTTTGAAAGATAAGGGCTCGAAGCGAAAAGTTCACCTGGGAAGATTTATACTATACGTCCGCATTGCCAGCACGTAAGCACACCAGGCCCTATACTACGAAGCGCGAAATTCGAACTTCGTTTCATGCCGTTCCGCTCACGCTAATGGTATTTATTACGAGAGTGAGAGGGATCACACGATCCGAACTTCGAACTTCGGATTTCGTAGTAACCCCCCAGCATTTTCTGGATATAATTACAGGTAAAGACGTCGGTAATAGGCTAATTTGTACTTTGCTGTATGTTTTGACTTCTGAAATTTTATGTGATTTTTGCGAGAGTCATGAGTTTTTCGATCCTATTAGGAGAAAAGTGTCTCTATTTTTTTTCCGTTGAGTTACCATTTTTCAAAGACTTATACGACCGTAACTAAATGGAAGAATCGTAAATTAAATGAAAGTTTTGGGACACTTTTTTCGCTTAGTAGGAGCGAAAAAGCTCGTGATTCTGAGCAGAAATCCCATACTTACCTACAATTTCCCAAATAAAAAATAAAAGTCAAAATATACAACAAAATAAAAATTAGCCCTTGCCTAATGTTATTACCAGGGATCGGAATAGGTAGAGCTAATTTACCTAAAGTTCGTGGATCCGGCCTTATATTCCGAAGTGCAAAATTCGAACTTCGTATCATGCTATTCCGCTCATGCTAATAGTATTTAATAAGAGAGCGAGCGAGACGGTACGATGCGAACTTCGATTTTCGAATTTCGGAGTAGCCCCCCAGAGATGAAAGTGGAGACTTCCTTAGAACTATAATTTTTTGGGACAATTTGTCCCGGTTTCGGTGGGACATCGTTTAAATTTATTAAATAAAATAAATGACGTAAAGGTACTAGGATTGTTTTTTATAAATTGTAATAGGTTTCTTGATTTGCTTTCACAATAAAGATATGTTTTAAAAATGATATTTGTTTTTTATTAGCCGATAAAACTCAAAAAGCCCTATCTTCAGGATTATTTAGAATATTGAAAGATTATGATTATGTAACGTTTCTTGCTGTAACAATAATGAATGATATCTTTGAAAATGGTATTTCTTAAACGGTAAAGCCAAAAAAGTAATTTCTACTAAAATTTATCAATTTTGAAAAAAAAAACCCGGAATGGAGTTAATTTTTTTTTCATGTCAATTAATAACATAATTTATATATTTAACTAGCTTTTGCCCGCGGCTTCGCTCGCGTGTACCATGAGTATTCCAAAGAACCAAGATATCAAGCGAGCAAGCATACAGGCAAGCAAGCAAGCATGCAAGCATGCAAGCAAGCATGCATGCACGCAAGCAAGCAAGCGTGCAAGAAAGCGTGCAAGAAAGCGTGCAAGTAAGCGAGCAGCAAGCCCGACTAAACTTCAGGTAGATACGGTCCTTTACAGTATTTCTTTATATACAATGTTTTTCACTATTCGAAAGCGGGTACTAAAATAACCAGGTTTGTTAATAATATAAAACGTATTATTAATTTCCTCTTTCCTGCATTAGGTATAATTCAATGTTTTCTTACCTTCTACGAAAACTTGAGTAACTGGAAGCGCTGTGTACCTACTTAGCATTGATATTATACATATTATAGTATTTTGTTAAGGTGTTGTGTGACCTAACCGTTAAGGAGTTATACCTTCCATCATCAGCTCATCTAAATAACCAGAAAGAATACAACTAAAGATCTATACGTGCATAAGATATTTAAAGAAACTTCCTATAACTCCTAACCGTTAAGGAGTTTAACCTTCCATCATCAGCTCACCCGGATAACCTGAAAGAATACAACTGTCGGTCTATACGTACCTATAATATTTGAAAAAATATCCTCAACTCTAACCGTTAAGGAGTTTTACCTTCCATCATCAGCTCATCTACATGAGATGATGTCTACCAGACGCAAACACTTAAATAGCTTGAGAAAATATATGAAAAACGTAATGCGTGCCTACAAAATTTGAGGGTTGCCCTCTATTTCCCTAAGATCCCGTCATCAGATCCTGATTTGGTGACAATGGAACCATCTCAGGAGTATATTGTCTTCTTTCGAATAAAAAAATATTTTTTATAATCGGTCCACAATTGACCAAGAAATCGGCGAACATACCTACATAAAAAAATACATAAAGTGGAATGCATAATCTCCTCCTTTTCTGAACTCGGTTAAAGAGCCCTTTGCGGCCTAATTACAGTGTGAACTTATGAATTTTGTAATTTTAGCTTTCTACAACCAGTAAAAAGCAAAATCCCGTTTTTTCCCGTTCCTGTAAGAATTTCGGGAAATGCTTTCTTAGTGCTCCTCTACACTCCCCAAGGAACCCACTTGCCAAATTTCGTCTTTCTACGACCAGTAAAACGAAAAATCCCGTTTTTTCCCGTTCCTATGGGAATTTTGGAAAGTCCTCTCACAATGCTACTCTACACTCCCCAAGCAACCTAAGTACATGCCGAATTCAGCTTTCACAACCAGTAAAACGAAAAATCCCGTTTTTTCCCGTTTCCGTGGGAATTTTGGAAAATCCTCTCTCGATGCTCCTCTACACTACCTAAGCAACCTACATGCCGAATTTCAGCTTTCTATGACCAGTAAAACGAAAAATTCTGTTTTTCCCGTTCCCGTGGGAATTTTGGAAAGTCCTCTCCTAATCCTCCTGTACACTCTCCAAGCAACCTACATGTCGAATTTCAGCTTTCTACGACCAGTAAAACGAAAAATCCCGTTTTTTTCCGTTCCTGTGGGAATTTTGGAAAGTCTACAATGCTCCTCTACACTCCCCAAGCAACCTACATGCCGAATTCAGCTTTCTACAACCAGTAAAACGAAAAATCTCGTTTTTTCTCGTTCCCGTGGGATTTTTGGAAAATCCTCTCTCAATGCTCCTCTACACTCCCTAAGCAACCTACATGCCGAATTTCAGCTCTCTGTGACCAGTAAAACGAAAAATTCTGTTTTTCCCGTTCCCGTGGGAATTTTGGAAAGTCCTCTCTTAAAGCTCCTCTACACTCCCCAAACAACCAACATGCCGAATTTCAGCTTTCTGCAACCAGTAAAACGAATAATCCCGCATTTTCCCGTTCCCGTAGGAATTTTGGAAAGTTCTCTCTCAATGCTACGCTACACTCTCCAAGCAACCTACATGCCGAATTTCAGCTTTCTACGATCACCAAAACGAAAAATCCCGTTTTTTCCCGTTCCCGTGGGAATTTTGTAAAGTCCTCTCTTAATCCTTCTCAACACTCCCCAAGCAACCTACATGCCGAATTTCAGCTTTCTACGACCAGTAAAACGAAAAATCCCGTGTTTTCCTTATCCCGTGGGAATTTCCGAAAATCCTTAAAACAGTTTTTTACTATTATAATTACCTACTTCTATGCCAAATTTGAAGAGTCTAGTAATTATAGTTCATAGGATCCCGTTGAACTGAATATATAAATCCCGTTTTTTCCTTACCCCGTGAGAATTTTGGAAAATCCTGAAATTAATGTTTTAATTAATGCAATACCTACTTGTGTATCAAATTTGAAGAGTCTAGTTATTATAGTTACTGAGATAGGGTCACTCGGAATCGAATTTATACATCCCGTTTTTTCCCGTTCCCGTGGGGATTCCCAAAATTCCTTCCTTAGTGGATGCCTACATTGTATAAGGTATCTATGTGCAAAATTTCAAGTCTCTAGATCCAGTGGTTTGGGCTGTGCGTTGATACATCAACAGTCAATTAGTTTATTTAGACATTTCAACCCCATCGCACCCCATCTAGGGAGATGGTATTTTACATCCGCCACGTCGGATTTTTAAACCGTTGTTGTTTTCATAACCAGCGACCCGATAAACCATAGAAACAACACCCATGTTGATTTTCAGACTTTGTTACCCCTTTCCACCCTTCTAGGGGTTGAATTCTCAAAAAACCTGAAACACGTGTTTACTCATATACCATTAGGAGTACTTCTGTGAAGTTTCGAATAAAATAGTCGAACTAATCTTGTTTCCCCATACAAACTTTGGACCCCCTTTTCACCCCCTTAGGGAGTGAATTTTGAAAAATCCTTTCTTAGTGCACCCCTAGACCTTATAAGGAACCTACATGCCAAATTTGGAATCTCTAGGCCCAGTGGTTTGGGCTGTGCGTTGATATGTCAGTCAGTCAGTCAGTCAGTCAGTCAGTCAGTCAGTCAGTTTCTTCTTTTATATATATAGATTATAAAAACTAATCCTAGTACCTTTACGAAGTGTATTTTAATACATTTAAACGATGTCCCAAAAACCGGGACAAGTTGTCCCGAAAAAATTATAGGTCTAAGGAAGTCTCCACTTTTCGTCTCTGTTCCACGAACTTTAGGCAAATTAGCTCTACCTATTCCGATCACTGGTTATTACGAGTAATAAAATAACATCTTATCTAGTTCATTGCTAATTCTAAAATCTGAGACCACATATCATAGTCTATCGCGAGCGAGAGTGCTCGTAATTGCGCTTACCGTCTCTTTTTACCCTCACACTGTATAGAAATTAGTTGTTGGATAGAAAGTACAGGTGAAAATGACTGTGATACAGAGTGCGTTAGACAATTACGGCCTTGGGGTTTGGGGACTTATTAACCGATAAAGTTTATAATTACCTACAATAAAAATCGTTTGGTAAAATGCATTCTTCTCAGAATTTGTCAACTTCACAGAATTGTTATATAATAAATCTGCAAATTATACAATCAAAACATTCTGTCTAATTGATAGTTTTACCGCAAATTATATTATGTCAAATGAACATTATGTATTTTGTCCATTAATTATTCTTTAAAAACTTAATGTCTTTTGAGTTTAGACGCCTTCCCTGGTTCATTGAAATGATTATAACCACCGAATTCATAGCTATCTATTGCATGACGCGTGCCACTTTCCCGCTAGGCGGCGTTTTCGGGCCGCCCACTGAAACTCAGTCTCAGCGTCCTCTCCGTGCGGTCCGCCCGTCATTCCCAACTAACCCCCCAAACTAACAAAACTAAACTAAACTTAACACGAATACGAAAACAAAACTAATAATTTAGTGCGCGTTGTGCAAAGTGCCACTATTTTGTTTTTTCCGAACGGGAAACGGCGCGCGTCAGTGTTGCGTTCGAAATTTGAAATTTAAAGTGTGTTTCCGAGGAGCGTTTTTTAAGGATTATAGGAAGGATTTCTTTTTATAAGGTTGGTATTTTTAGCTTCTGTTTAGTGTGAATTTAAAATATAATATTTCTTAATATTATTAAGGACCTATGTTGCATTGTAAATAAATATTAAATTAAGCGACAGACATGTCGATACGAGAAACTTGATTTTCACTTAATTTGTAATTATTTTACCTAAGTTATTCTTATAAATAGTAGGTATAGTTTGTCAATACAAAACTGCTTCATACATAGGTATTTTCGGTGACCTTTGCGAGAAGTATACCTAAGTGCAGGCAGTTTCAAAGCCAAAACAAAATAATTGCAAGAAAACTAGAATAACTTGTTTACAAAAACGTGGAAAATTGTTAGTCACAATAATCAATTACGTATATTTTGTCTTCTTTATTAATCGACTGATGCTCCTTGTTTTCTATTGCTTAAAGCGTGCCTGAAATTGATCACTTTGGAGCTTATAAGCCTTAATTATAGTATAAGGTCATCTATTGCTTAGGTACCTAGGAATCTGCTCTACGTACCTCTTCCGCTTTTACTTTCTTCTTGTTGCTTCCAGCCTTCATCAACCAATGAATTGAGGCCTCCTTCAATTCTCTCCATTTCTCCGTTCTGGGCTGTGAGAGTCCTATTTCTGCCAACCACATAATACCCTTCGAACTCTTTACATATCCTACTCATTATAAATGTTAAAGTTTGAATGTTTAATACCCCATCACGCGAATTTGGATAAATTTGGCATACAGATAGTTAACAACCCTAGTCACGCAGTGTATTTTGTATCCCGGAAAATTGCATAGTTCCCGCATTAAGGCGATATGCAAATACATCGCAGTCGATTTCGCAAGCAACATCTAGTTATAATATAAATTTATAAATAGATGTCAGTGTGTTATAAGTCAGCATCAAAAGCAGCTGGTCTTTAGTACCTTGTCGCTTTACAGTCAGGTGCAAATGTCACACACGATTGACAATTGTGTTATTGCGACAAAGTACAAAAGTGGCCAGCTACTTTTGATGCTGACTGTACAAGGTGTCTAGTAAATAATGGACAAGCTTCTATCCACCAACAGGGCCTTAGGCTGATCCCTAAAGAGGACTTATATCTTCAGTAAAAGTTCCGTGGTTCTGGAAATAATCTAACTTTTTTTTCTTATAATAAAAAATATTAAAGAAAACTTGGATTATTTCGAAAACCAATGAACTTTTACCAAACCTTCAAAGTCCATTTGAGGGCCTAGCCTAAGGGCCTGTCGGAATAGAAGCTTGTCCATTATTTATCGGGAGCCCTGTAGAAAAGCACAATATTAGTCGAATTTAGTTTCACAATTAGATTAGAATCGTATCAATGTATCACGGTATCAGCATTGCTTGCTATACAGCGAGGAAATGCTAAAAATAATAAAAAAAACCGGCCAAGAGCGTGTCGGACACGCCCAAGGTAGGGTTCTGTAGCCATTACGAAAAATCAAGTAATATTTTTCTAAGGATTTCGTATGTGTACGGAATCATCCATGTTTAGGTATGTTTTATACCTTAGGCTACTATTTACTCTAAAACTACAAATAATTTCCAAGCAATCTTAGCCGCTATAATTTTCCTAGTAAATTTGATATATTTACTACCATTCTGAATTTTTTAAAATTTTTCCTCCCAACACTTTAGATTTTAGAGGGGGGACGGTCGATTTTAATGAAAATTTTCACTTTAAAGTTGGATATTTCGCAAACAGATCACTGAATAGAAAAATCATGTTAGCAACCCCACAATGGTTTTAAAAGACCTATCCAGCGATACCCCACACTATAGGGTTAGTCGAGAAAAAAAAATCACCCCCCTTTACGTCTATGGGAGGTACCCTAAAAAAAAATATTTTTTATTTTTTATTTTACCACTTTGTTGGCGTGACTGATATGTATATTCATGCCAAATTACAGCTTTCTAGTACTAACGATCTCTGAGCTTAGCCGCGGACGGACAGACGGACAGACAGACAGACAGACAGACAGACAGACAGACAGACAGACATGGCGAAACTATAAGGGTCCCTAGTTGACTACGGAACCCTAAAAAGCCGTGGTGTTCCAGCGGTTTGACCTATGGCCTCTCAAGTAGAGGGTCGTGGGTTCAAATCCCGGCTCGCACCTCTGAGTTTTTCGGAATTTATGTGCGAAATTACATTTCAAATTTAAATTTACCATGAGCTTTACGGGGAAGGGAAACATCGTGAGGAAACCTTCATACACCTGCAAAGAAATTCAATAGTGCGTGTGAAGTTCCCAATCCGCACTGGGCCCGCGTGGGTACTACAGCCCAAGCCTCTCTCATTCTGAGAGGAGGCCTGTGCCCTGCAGTGGGACGTAAATAGGCTGGGATGATGAGGACATGCTGCTAGAATCTTTGGGTCCATACCGCGGGGGACCCTCTCTCTTACCTATAAATGTTTTGTAGTAATTGTAGTATTAGATTAGATACTTTTATTTTTCATTATAGTTTTCATTTAGTTTTTGATATTATGTCATGTCTATTTTTATTTGTAAATAAATTTATTACTAAGTAAGTTTATTAGATTAAACGCTAACTTCTACGACTCTTTTTCACGTGTCTTGCAAATGTTGTGGCTATAATTTTTTCCCAACATTTATTCGTTTTGTTTTGTTTACGTCAGTTCGCTGAGTCATAACATTCTAACATGACAGATGATGAGGAAACTTGTTTTATGACACGGCATCTGTTACTTTACGTCATGCAAGATTTTACTGTCTGTCCTAATAATGTTTTGTTAATTCAGTAGTTGTGGCTGGCTGGTTACGAAAATCAAATGTTACGAAATAATTAAAAAGAAATACGAATGGTGCGGAGATCACCGATATCCTAAAAGGGATGGTAATACCAGCATGATCAGTGATGCGGGAACCGAGCCATTCGACATGGTGGGCATTAAAGTCCCCAAGAATGACCACCTCAGCAGCAGGCATCAGCTCGAGCACGGTATCGGTCGCCAACAGACATACACCGGCACGAGGCACAAAATTCTGTTCCAGTTTATAGCCGGGGAAGTTCAGGTATGAAATGTCTGCCGGGGAACATATTTGCGTCTCAGTAAGAAAGAGCAGGGCCGGTTTCGCCGTTTCGAGATGGTGGTGAACGGCGTCGAGGTTGGAATGCAGTCCCCTTATGTTGCAGAAGTCAACATGCAACTTGGAAGGGGCCGCTGGTAATCTGCTTTTCTTGGCCTTAGCGCGGAACGATAATGGGATGTTGCCCCCCCCAGAATACAAGGGGCTGCCCGAGTGAGACTCGGGGAGGGATTCCCCGTCGCCGACGGAACCCTCCTGGGGTAGTTTGAGTTTCTCTTTACATGCCATTTTCACTCCGAGTGTAAGGCCGCGTATCCACCGGAGCTGTGCGAGGACGCGCCGCGAGGGACGCGCCCGCCACGAACCAACAGAAACACCTCATTTACAAGGTCCTTGCAAATGAAGCGCCTCTATCGGTCCACGACAAACACATCCCCCGCAACGCATCCCCGCACATCACCCGCGGAAACGCAGCCTAAAGGGCCTCCGGATCTCCTACTCACCGGACGAAACGCAACAGAATGAATCTGCTGCTTCACGCCGGTATTCTGTAGGAGGGTGGTACTTCCCCGGTTGGACCGGCCCGTGTAGAGCTGCAAATGCAGCGTGGTCCTACCACTCTAAAAACACAAACTTTACAGTTTTTCATTTATTGTGGGTAAACGGTGTAACTGTTTAACTTCATATGGTACTTGCGCTTGTAAAACAGTGTTTTTTATATTATTGTGTAAAGTTTTTTAAGAATAAAACTATTAGCTTGAAATAAAAGTTGTCAAATCGTTGAAAGTCCGAATTTCTATTTTTGACAACTTTTATATCAAGCTAACAGTTTTATTCTTAAAAAGCTTTACACAATAATATAAAGAACACTGTTTTACTAGCGCAAGTACCATATGAAGTAAAACAGTTTCACCGTTTACCCAAAATAAATAAAAACCTGTAAAAATTTTGAATTTCGCGCCTAGAGCGTGCCGTTCCACCTTAAGTTCTTTTGTTATTGCCATTCAAACTCTATGGGAGAATTGTGTTTTGACAGCTCATAAAAAGTAGGTACGTCAGTTGATTGGTGGTGTCAACATCCCTATTCTGGGACATACACATTTCTTGCTCGCGTGTCTCCTGTGGACACGAGAAAAGTTAAGGGTCTATGGGCAATATTTTTTAGTCAAGTCTACATTAGCATGTGGGGCGCCTGCGCAAACTTTCGGCCATTTAAATAAATAATAAGTTTGCTGACTCGGAGCACAGAATAAGTAATAGTACTAACGTACGGGTCGCTAATTTTACGTCCATGGGAGAGACAACTTTTGTTTCTTACGCTGTGTAATAGTACATTGTGCATCTAGGGTCGTAAGTAGGGGATTACTAACGAGAGTCTATTAGAAGCCCGACGCCGAAGGCGGAGGGCTTTTAATGACTCGAGTTTGTAATTCCCTTACTGCCCGTGATACACACAATGATTTTCAGCACATTGCGAGAAAAAAAAATCCAAAAATAAAATTATTTTGTCTCTAAACACTTAAATTGAATAAAATAATGGCTACCCGCCAACACTGATTGTCACTTTTTTCAAGTCATCTACCATAGATAATGTAAACTGTGTTTAGTTTAGAATTCGAAAGGACATGCGGCCAGATTCTGCCAACATGTTTAAAAAAATATTTTTACTAAAATTATTGCAAAACTATTTGATATAAATTTAAAATATAAAAATAACGAATTTTCATGAAGCGTAGATAAGTTTTGTGTTGTAAAATTTGGGTTATAGGTAGCTAAGTTTTAAAGATAATAAAAAAAACGTTGGCTGACTTGAAACCTCCTTAGTCTAAAATGACTTGTTTGCAAATTTTAAAACTAAAGTTAGAACTCCCTTGGGTAGAAAAACTGTACGTAAATCCATAACTCCCTTAAGAACAATTTAGGCCATTATAATAATAATAATAATAATAATCATTTTTATTCATATATAGTTGTACAAACATTGAAGGACAAACATATTTCTGTCAGCACGAAAAAGAAGATAAAAACAATTTGCACATTTAATTCGTTACAACTCTGACCTCCAAACTAAGCAAAAGCCTGTGTTTTGGAGTATCAGCGTTCGACGCGTTACCGCTGCTTGAAAGTTTATAATAAGTACCAGTATAACACTTCTATGCGACAGACAGACCAAAAACTAAGAATAATAAACATTAAATTTGTGTGGGTAAACGAGGTGAATGAGCATATGCGTGCGTGTTTGAGTGTGTGTGTGTGTGTGTGTGTGTGTGTGTGTGTGTGTGTGTGTGTGTGTATGTATGTGTGTGTGTGTGTGTTGTGAATCATACCGAGTTTGATAAGAACAATTCAGTGTCGTCATAGCTAAGTTTTTGTAGCCAATTTGACACTTGACGTTTAACTTCAAATTTATTCAATGGATAAATATTTAGGATACGATTAGTTGAGTTATAAATCTTTGAACTGGATACGTAATATTGTCGATTAGAAAATTTAGTTTTATGTGGAACTATGGAGCATACCCTACTAGTGTATCTTTTTGCGGGATCAATGGGTGGTACCTGAGAATGCTTTCGAAGGATCAGGCGGAGCACAAACAGCTGTCTCACTGTCAGTACTTTTGCAGTCATATAAAGTTCTTTAGTTGGAAATTTTTTCTCTTTGCGGTACATGACTTTCAGAACAGCTCTCTGCGCTCTCTCAATTTTTAGGAACGAGGTCTTTGCGGCGCAGCCCCAAGCAGGCACACAGTATGTTAGCACTGACGCGCAGAGCGCAGAGTAAACAATGGCAAGAGTATCTTTATCAGCTGACTGCCTGAGAGTTTTGAAGATATGAATGAGGCGCCTAACTCTTGAAGAAAGCATATCAATTTGAGGATACCAGTTAAGATTACTATCTACGAAAACCCCAAGATACTTTATATGTTGAACTTGTGAAATAGGCAAGCAATGGCAGTTGTTAACGTTACAATTTGAGTGGACGGATATTTTGTAATTGGACGGGGGTTGGGAATTATTTTTGATTGAGAAAGGGATAAAGTGAGTTTTGGTTAAATTAAGCGTCAAAAGGTTTTGTGACAGCCAAGCACAAATTATGTTCATATTGCTCTCAGCAATCAACCTGACATCCTCCCAATCGGAGCCATCTATAACGACTGCAGTATCATCAGCATACGTAAAAATTTTGCAATTAGGGAGTTTAAGGTCGCACAATTGATTTATATAAATCAAAAATAACGTAGGTCCAAGAATGGACCCCTGCGGGACGCCGTATTCTATGGAAACTTCGTCACTCAGGGTTCCATTTATAGTGACGCTCTGAAAACGATTAGTTAAATAATCACTAAAAATGTTGTGGGCAATGCCTCTCACTCCTACATCATACAACTTAGATAAGAGAACTGGGATATGGACCGTGTCGAATGCCTTCTGTAGATCAAGAAAGAGACCAACACATTTTTTACCTCTATCAAGATTCTGGGATATATGAGTGGTAAGTTCAATGACCGCATCTTCCGTGGAGATACCTGATCGGAAACCGTACTGGTGTTTGGACAAGATATTGTTTTTGGCAAGAAAAGTGGTTAGACGCCTGTTCAGAAGTTTTTCAAAAATTTTAGAAAAAGTAGTCAAAACGGAGATCGGCCTATAATTTGAGATGATCCGTTTGTCGCCACTTTTGTATATAGGATGGACTATCGCTTTTTTAAAGGCATTCGGGAAAACACCCGAAGAGAGAGAAATACTGCAGATATGTTTGATGATAGGAATCAATGTATTACGGTTTGACTTCAATATACTCGACGAAATAGAATCAATGCCAGTGGCTGAGTCAGAGCGCAACCCCAAGATAATAGACTCAATTTCATTTATGTCAGTATCATACAAAACCATTGAGTTAGACGTATTAATTGCCTTCATATATGGGTTAAGATTAGCCGCGTTACTAGGTATTTCAGAAGCGAGTTTTTTACCAATCTCAGCAAGGAATTTATTTACCAAATTGAGAGAAGTTTTGGTATTGTCAGTTAAGTTGAGTAGCTCAAGAGGAGGACTATGGGGTTTTGCGGTGTTAGTGATGCTCTTAATGACTTTCCACGTTGATTTGGGATTGTTTTTCGATTTCATGAGTTCATTTTTTTCATATAAGATTTTTAATTTACGTAGAAGACTGTTACAAAAGTTCCGATAGCGCAAGTATATAGTTTTAGTGATTTGGTTATTAAGATCGTCACTAGCTTTTTTGTGGAGTCGATCTCTATTTCGTATGCACCTCAACAACCCAGGGGTGATCCAGGGCTTTATAGTCCTGTCCTTTCTAGGTATTTTAATCGTCTTAGTGTTTTGTGCTATGATGGACGACAACATTGAAGTGAACTTGTCAGCGGCTAGGTTCGCATCATCTGTTTGTAAAATAGCAGAAAAATCAGCACTGTCTATATCGTGTTGTATGCTAACAGGGTCCGTTACTGATTTGAATTTTTCAACCTTATTGGAGTTATTTTTAATTGAAATACATAAAAGAGTTGGTAGGTGATCGGTAATATATGAATTTATAACGAGTGTAATTGACGTAAGTTTAGATTTTAGTAAAACATGATCAATACATTTATTTAGTCTAGTAGGAAAGAAATGAGTGGGAGATAGTGCGTGTGTAGCATTTAGGGTCAGGTAATCATCTGAGAAGTTGTCATTGTTAAGAGGTTTGATGTCAATATTGAGGTCTCCCGTTAGAGCAATGTTACTAATGTGATTTAAGTTCGTTAGACAGCCATCCAAACTCTCAAGAAATGCGTCAAATTGGTCTCGATGAGAGTAAGATGGCGATCTGTAGATTGCAACTATTGCTGTTCTACCATCAACTACACACGAAAGACAGTCAGCATACTTAAGATTAGGTTCAGCAACGACATGAGAGAGAGAAGATTTAACATAAATTATTATTCCCGAGTTTTGATTGTGATGAATAGTAGTGGAGTACGAAGTGTATCCATCTAAAAGTGGAATAATCGGGTTTTTTTGAAGCCAACACTCAGTTAAAACTATTACATGGCAAGTAACCTTTATTTCAGATAGCAGAACCCTAAGCCCATCAAAATTTCTGTTAACTGATCGGATATTAAGGTGCAGGACGTTAAAATTATTGTTGCGACGATCATCCAAAAAACCACTGCATTCAATAGGATCACAAATGAATGAATTAGAGCTATAAAGACGATCAAGTTCTGAGTTAATATTAATTAAAGAAGTCATTTTTAAAGTTTAAAGTACTACTAACAACAGGACAAGGAGAGATAAAAATTTAAAAATTGAAGCCAATACATAGTCCAGGGCACTCAAAACGTTCCATAGGCTAGGGTTGAGTGTATGAACGCGCGTGGTAGTGAATGAGGGAGATTTAGTGGCATGAGTTAGTGTGGAGGGAGTGTGTGTATGATTATTGTATGCAGTATGAACAGTGAGTCTATAATACAAGAGATATGAACAAACATCAACAAAAAATAAAAATAAACTAAATACAGTAACTTTGCACAGAACTTTGCAACTGGTTACAATGTAGAACAGTCATGGCTGTTTTTGTAAGTCAACCAAACAGCTCTCTGACGTGACGAGAATGTGCTTCGCTCCATGTTCTTTCCGGAGAAAAACCCTGCCCCCAGCTGACCAGCAATACTGGAATTTGTTGACCTTTGCGAATTCCCTCGCGAGATAAAATAGTTTCTTCACCGAGGTCGGCAGGCGCTCAGCGACGTAGATCGGCTGAGGTTTAATTTGGAAACCTAGATGCGTAGTATTCAGTCGTTCCTCTCCGCGGTGCGCTCTGTTGTAGGTCTTCGCTGCAGCAACGACTTTGTTCTTAGATTCTACTGAGATGAATTCTGCAATAATAGGTTTACTACTGGTGCCAGGCTTGCCCGGGATGCGGTATACATCACGGACTCCGCCAGTCGAGACAGAAAGCACATTACTAATGGACGACACGACTTGAACTAGATCAGCTGTAGTCTCGCGCTCATTCGCTGGTACATTTCGTATTTCTATAGCGGCACTACGTGAGCTTTGTTGGATATCAGTAATCTTTTTCTCAAGGTCATGAATAGTATTTAAATATTCTTTCTTCTCTTTTTGGAGTAATACTATTTGCAACTTCATGTCTTCATATTGCTGATTTACAAAAGCCAAACATCTCTCAATTTCCTGATTGGTCTTCTGAATTTCAGAGTTCTGAGTCTTTAGCTCCGCCAGGTCCGCAGACAGTTTGGACATATGAACGTTTTGTTCCGAGAGAATATGTTTAAAACTGTTTTCTTGTTCATTTTTCCAAGAATTGAGCATTTTTTTTATGTCGTCTCGAAACTTGCTCAATTCACAGGTCGACGAGCTTGCAGCACTGGTGCCCGGCTTCGTGGCGCCTCGACGGGTTTTGACGTTGACCGTTTCGGGCTCCAGCACCTGCGGCGAGGAAGCAGGCGACGAGCGGCTCTGGGACATAGTAGCTAATAGCGCTAGCGACAGACCACAAACTAGTAGCCAAAGCAAGCATCCGCAGGCAGACTGTTGCTACAATGCGAGGTGTTCCAAAGCGAGTAACAATAATTGTCCGTAACTACTTAAAATATTTATTATCATTTAGTATACAGGCACGGAATAAGACCATTGACGAGCAAGTGTGATGAAATAGTTATTTGTGGTACAAGGTTGGTAAGCATGGTTTTACAAATGAGTTGACGAGTGATAAACCCGAGCCGCACGGCGAGGGTTTTTATCGTCACGAGTTTGTAAAACCTTGCCAACCGTGTATCATACGACGTTTTACAATACATTTGTGAGAAAATAGGCAATTAATAACACAAAATTGTAAAATAAAAACAAATTTCTCGAAATACTTATTGGTAGCAAAAGATTATTTTGCGCGGTTTGCGCCTTACTTTAAATATCAGGCGGAATTAATTCTATGTTATTGTCGACTTCATCACTTGAACATCACTCATTTTGTTTGGTTTTTGTATATATACTATAATCAACAACTTAAAACAACGCAGTTTTACAAAAATGGCGCGTCCGTAAGTTTTGTTTTTAATTAGGTTAACTAAAATTATCAGGCAAAGGTTCGACGCGTTCAGCCACTGCGATTTTGTCGAATAAATAAAAGGTGGAAATCATTAAAATCTGCGGTAATTAAATTACAGTTTATAAATAAATAAATAAATAAATAAATAAATAATATAACAATCAATTTTGCAAATTCATTACTTGGTTTTGTATATTTATACATTTTTCTACGTATAAATCGATATTTTTTTATTTTTGTCATTTAAAACTCTTTGCTTGTAAACTTTTAAAATGGAGAATTAAAAAAAACTGTAAAAAAATCGCACTAGTGCGGTAAAATGAACTTACGAGCCATGTATACATCCTTTGAAAGTGAATTTTTCGAACAAATGTATTGTAAAGGTAATTTATTGTTAACTAGCTGTTGCCCGCGACTCCGTCTGCGAAGAATTCGTTTATCGTTATCCCGTGGGAACTATACCATTTTCCGGTATAAAAAGTATCTTATATGTTAATGGAGGTTATAAACAGTATGCCAAATTTCATGAGAATCCGTCAAACAGTTTTAGCGTGAAAGAGTAACAAACATCCACGCATCCATCCATATAAACTTTCACGTTTGTAATCAAATTAGATAGTAAAAAAAAAACATCCAATTCTGCGCAAATAAAAGCTATTTCATAATTCTTTCAACTACGGGTGCCTCATTTATTAACAGTATTGTACAAAGATTGCGTGACTTTCCTAATAGAAAACCAATAGGGTAACTGCCCCTCCTTTAATATTAATTTGTGGGGCGACCTCCCTGCTGTTTCAGTTTGAACTTTTTCTATGTCAGCGCAAAAAGGAAACAATTTGATAGAAAATTCGACTACAGTAAAACACAAAACATTGATAGGATAACCTTCCCTTTTTTTGAAGTTGATAAAAAGGAGTTTATCCAAATGTATTAGTAGTAGGGATTCGCCGATTCCCCATCACTTTTTTTAGGTCCTTCAAGATGGCGAACTTG
Source organism: Archips xylosteana (assembly GCA_947563465.1). Lineage (NCBI taxonomy): Eukaryota > Metazoa > Arthropoda > Insecta > Lepidoptera > Tortricidae > Archips > Archips xylosteana. The sequence goes on from OX387356.1 coordinate 4,259,960, forward strand.
GGGGCGTCAAAAACAAAAAAAAAAAAAAAAAAAAAAAGTAAAGTATGTATAAACGTGCCACACCCCACTTGGAGTGATTGGACCAGGTCTCATCACGCTCCACCCACTCTTTCAGGTACCTACGCGCTACATTATGTACTTCACTTCTAACACAATAGACGCACCTCGCCAGCGAGTCATACAAAGGATCAACCTTTCTTTTGTTCAATTCATGCAAAAAATTTTACCTGCGTTCTTACGCGGCGGTCATCGAAGGGTTCCTATGCAACTTGTAAGACGATGTTTTTTGCTATTGTTTAATAACCTAATTTTCGTTTTTGCTAAATTCATAAACTTTGGTGATTGATATAAAAACTAATCTAACCTAACCAACCTTTTTGCGTTATATAATATAATATTTAGATTAAACAGTTTGTAAAATGTTGCTGTTCTTTCAATAGTTTTTTCCTGTTAAATTCATAACTTTAATGATTAATATAAAAACTACCCTAACCTAACCTACCTTTTTGCGCTATATGTAGATTGAGATGATGATTTTGTAATTTACCAAACGAATCTTTATCTAATAATGTTAAAGTAGAGTCAAGGAAACTGAATCGCATACCATGATGGAACCTTTTCACAAACAATTTCACGATGATTTCTTTGGCCGGTGTATGGAATGTCAACATCAGCTTCTTTAGAATACATGTTTAAACTTGTACGATTGCTGTACATGCATTAAATAAAAAATGTGTTCGAGGAATCTCAAAATCAGGTTTGAACTTGTAGGAAAGCAAGCCTAGACAAAGTCGCTTTGTACCGTCTCACATAATTCACTCAAAAGTCGTTATCTACTATTGTTCAAGCACACAATCCATGCTTTGAATTGTATGCGCAGCGAATGATTTATCGTTTCCATTCATTATACGTACAAAAACAAGTTTAAACTTGAAAAAAATCCTTCCCATAAAAGGTGTTCGATGCATCCCTCACGTGCAGGGCAGGATTGAACTTGTCGAGTCGACCAAACTATAAAAGCGATGAACACACCGCACATTCATCTCATATCGCCTCAAATAATTCATCAGACAAGATCCTGTCCCTAGAGAATCGTGAAGTGCAAAGTTCAGTGTTGTAGCAGTGTTTCGTTGCTGACATGGATGTAAGTATGCAGTGTTTAATTGTATTTGTACCTACTTGTCTTAATTTTTGATTGGTTATAATATAACCTTTATCCATTACTGTGTTTACTGTGTAACTCAACTTTGCTGCACTGTTTTATATATATTTTTTTGCATTGTTATAGCTTTCTGAAGAAAACACATTCAAAAATTATTATTATGGTGAAAACCACGATGAAGCAAGCGATGAAGGCGAAGGCACACTCGCATACAAAATAAAAAGAGCGCTCGCTAGTAAAAGACCTGGTAACAGCATACACGGTTTCTTTGAGAAACGGAAGAAAAAGAAGGTTGCTAAAAACTCATCTAGCGTGAGCCAAGCCACAGATGACGGCGTCGCATTTATTAAATCAAATCAAGACGACGGAGCTTACGCGTCGCAGCTCGTCAAAATTGAAATATATGATTGGGCGAAAATAAAAAACGTTCCCCCAACACAACAGTGGAAACACGCAGAAGTGCGTATAAAATATTTCGCCCACTCGGAAACAGACGAACATGTTGAAAAAACAAAAGACGTAATCTACAATATTACGAAACAGTTGGCCGCCAAAAGTGATTGTGTTAATTTTACCATAGACAATGACAAATAAGTTTAAGTTTAGTTTTATTATAATTTAAATTTATTTTGATTGCATGCTTAACATTGTATACTTTTTTTCTTTAATTTAAACACTTTTGTATTCAAACTATCTCATAATTTATTATCCACAAAGACTCATTGCTGAGAACTTATTGTTAAGTAAGATATTTACCACCTGTGTAAATCACCTGTGCGAGCAGGAAACTTTAGTGATTTCATAATTATAAAGACTTAGATAACACATTTCTTATCAATTAACTATCATGAACATGCAGAACAGTAATTACTTCGATCAACAACTCGACCAAATTGTTGAAGATCAAGATTTGTACGAATTGTGCGAGAAAGTCGAGCGAGACCATTCTAAAACGTAAGTTACTATTTTCATTGTTATATTAAGTGTGCTATTGTGATGGCTCCAACATGTTACAACATGTTTGATATTAGTAGGCAGGAGTAATGGGTAGGGGTTGGTTCTTTGGGTATTTAAACCGAATCCCTTATTGTGTGAATCATTTGTGACCGCTTCCTTGGTTGTATTTGACGAATTTTACTTAAAATGTATTTCGATTTGGACTTATCTCGAAATGAAATTGCAAGTTTGGATAAGTCAGTAGTTTTAAAAAAATTTCATCATCTGATTCGATTGTGGTATATTAGGAAAGTTTTACCAATAGCATGGTTAGAGGATCCGGAAATTATTCCATACTTTGAACCATGCAGTGGACACGCATCATCACCATCATCATCATCCGATGAAATTGATGGAGTGTTGCCAATGCAAGCATATTGCTTCCATTGTAAAAAAGAAAATAGTTAGTATTAGACTTTGAAATGTTTTAGTTTATGTAATAATTTGTAATAGGTATTAATGATACTTTTATTTTTACAGATCTTTGTCAACTGGACAAGGACGAGGTGATTCAATGAAAAGATCATCTCCATTGACTGATGAACCTTTGGCGAAGAAGAAAAACCACGTACAACCGAACCCGTCAACCAGCTGCGCGTCAACATCAACTGCATCATCTGCAAATAAAAATGTGAGTACAGAAAGTAATGGTAAAATTGAATGTTCTGTATGCCACGTGTCGACACCAAGAAAATATTATTCCAGTCACTTAAAAAGTAAAATTCACAAAAATAATGTGTTAAGTTCTATCAAAGAATTGACAAATGTTCAATTAATTGAAACCGCTTTTGGGAATAGGATTGTTACCTATAGAATATTATCCGACTTTATTGCTGACCAACTTTTAGAAACACCAGAGTTATTTTTAAAAAATATCAAAGACAAAGTATTTAAATTACTAGATCAAGCTGTAGCAGAATACTTTGTTGTAAAAGTAAATTTTATTCTTAATGCAGACTTTACACAGCAAACTAAGCAACTAAATAATACTTTCGACTTTCAAACATTCAACTATGTTGTTTGCAAAGGAGATGCAAAGGATGATATATTTTTATTAATTGTGAATGAAATTGCAAATAAAGTAATTAATTTTGAAAAAAAAGACAGTGGGTGGAGTCTAACCAAAATAAAATACTTAGACATGAATGTAAATAAATTTGATCCATTACGTGGTTCATCTTACATAGACTTGCCATTAGATATAAAAAACAAAAACGCGGTTATAAATATACAAAATAAAGACCATGAATGTTTTCGTTGGGCTGTTTTATCGGGGTTATATACACCTAATCACAACTCCAATAGGGTTACTTCATATACATCGCATAAGAATAAATTGAAATTTGACAATATTCCTTTCCCGATGAAACTAAATAATATTCATAAATTTGAGGGAATGAATAATCTAAGCATCAATGTCTTTGGTTTAGAATATGATTCAAAAAGCAAACAAAACCAAGTTGTTGGTCCATTACACTTAACAAAAAGTAGGAAAACCACCCATTTAAACTTGCTATATATAAATGAAGGTGCTAAAGGACATTACTGTTACATAAAAAGTCTTTCACGGTTAGTATCAAAACAAATGACTACATCAGAACATGCAATACACATTTGTGATGGATGTTTAATTTATTTTACTTCACATGAAAATTTGCAGAAACACCAAGACCATGATTGTTTTCATGTATGCACGAACTTGCCATCCGAAAACGAATTTAAAAGAAATTGGTTTAATGAAGTAGTTCCCTCTAGCGAAATATATTTTAATAATTACGAACGCAAATTGAGACTTCCATTTGTCATATACGCAGATTTCGAAGCATTTTTAAAACCCATTGAAACTTGCGTTAATGATCCGAGTAAATCCTCGACAGCTAATGTCCAGGAACATGAGGTGTATAGTTTTGGGTATTACATTAAATGTTCATATGATAACAGTTTATCTGTATACAGAACATACACGGGTGAAAATTGTGCCGAATCATTTATGAAGCTCATTAAAAGAGATTTAGAGAGCATTTGTATGAAGAACAACTGTGTAAAATGTCCTTTAGCTTTAACAGAACAAGATAAAGTAAGAATTGTTCAAAGTGACACTTGTTACATTTGTCAAAATAATCTAAATGGCGAATCAATGATTTATCATAACCATCATACTGGTGCCTTTGAAGGAGTCGTTCACTCATCTTGTTCCGAGAAATATCGAACCCCTAATTTTGTACCTGTGTTTTTACACAATTTAAGTAACTATGATGCTCATTTTATTGTACATGGACTTGGATTTGAAGAGGGTAACATAGAAATTATCCCACAAAATAAGGAGAAATACATTTCATTCTCGAAGCAAATTCTAATTAATAATCGTAGTATGAAATTAAAATTTCTTGATTCCCTAAAATTTATGAGTAGTAGCCTTGATAATTTATCCAAAAATTTATTACCAGAACAGTTCCGAGAACTTCGGTTAAATTTTCCTTGTGAACATGACTTCCAACGGTTATTGCGGAAAGGAGTATATCCATATGAATACATGACTTCTGTTGATTCATTAAAATCAACTAGTCTCCCCGATTACACTGATTTTTACAGTTCATTGAATGATAGTAACATTTCAAAAAATGATTATCAACATGCTTGCGACGTATGGAATCACTTTAAATGCCGAAACATGAATGATTATTCAAACCTTTATTTAAAAACAGACGTTTTGTTATTAGCTGATGTGTTTGAAAATTTTAGAAATGTTTGTATTGAAACATATGGATTGGATCCTGCTCATTATTACACAGCACCTGGACTGAGTTGGGATGCCATGCTGATGTACACTAAAATTAATTTAGAACTTCTAACGGATATTGATAAAGTAACTTTTATTGCGAATAATATAAGGGGTGGTATTTCTCAATGTAGCAATAGGCATGCAAAAGCTAATAACATATTTATGTCTGAATATGATCGTACTTTGCCATCATCGTTTCTCATGTACCTAGATGCAAATAATCTTTACGGTTGGGCAATGTCGCAATGTCTTCCCACTGGTAAGTTTGAGTGGGTAGATATTAATACAAATTTTATTGTCCCCGATGACGCAGAACATGGATACATTTTAGAAGTTGACTTGGAATATCCAAGTAACTTGCACGATTTTCATTCTGATTTACCATTCTGTCCAGAAAATGTATGTTTAGGTGACACTAAAGACAAAAAGTTGATTCCTAATCTATATAACAAAACGAATTATGTTATTCACTATAGAAATCTAAAACAATGTTTACAATCGGGATTACGTTTGCTTAAAGTTCACAAAATTTTAAAGTTTGAACAAAAGGCGTGGTTGAAACGTTACATAGATTTGAACACACATAAGCGTTCTTTGGCCAGTTCAGATTTTGAAAAAGACTTCTTTAAACTAATGAATAATTCAGTATTTGGTAAAACTATGGAAAACGTAAATAAGAGAGTTAATGTTAAATTACTCAACCACTGGCAAAATCGTGGAAAAACTCAAGGCGTTCAATCTTTAATAGCAAGACCTGAATTTCACAGTCTATCTATATTTTCTGAAAATTTAGTTGCAGTACAGTTGAAGAAAATAAAAGTTTTATACAACAAACCTATTTACTTAGGATTTTGTGTGCTCGATTTATCAAAAACTTTAATGTATGAATTTCACTATGGATTCATGAAAACCAAATATCAAGATAACCTCAAATTACTTTACACAGACACAGACAGTTTGGCATATCAAATATTTACCAATAACTTTTACGTTGATATGATACCAGATTTAGACTCTTACTTTGATACATCTGATTATCCTCCTGACAATGAATATGGTTTACCATTGGTAAATAAAAAACGATTGGGTTTTTTTAAAGATGAGAATAATGGTAAAATTTTTAAAGAATTTGTCGGTCTTCGATCGAAAATGTATGCAATGGATGTACAAAACAACATAATAGCGAAAGCAAAAGGAGTTAATAAATGCGTCACTAAAAAATTAGACATAAACGATTATAAAGAATGTTTATTCAAAAAAACAAATCTGTTGTGTGAAATGTTTCGGTTCAGGTCAATAAAACACAGAATATTTACACAAAAAATTAATAAAATTTCCTTATCTCACAGCGATACTAAACGATACTTAATAGAAAATTCCACTGACACACTTGCTTGGGGGCATTACAGAATAAAGAACATTCAATTTTAATATTACTTTTTGTACTATATCTTTTGATATTAAGATTTATATTTTTTAATTTGTGTTTAATTGTACCATCATCTCCTCAGCCTATGCTATATGTTCCACTGCAAGGCACAGGACAAATATGTATTTCTGTAATATTTGTGTATGCACTTAGTAATAAGACCACAATCGTAGTGAGTTTTCTTTATATAACGCATTAGTGATTGTGTATTTTAAGTAATGTAATGTAAAATGTAAAGTGTTTTTAGAAAAAATGACTTCGTGTCAAGTTTCTTGCGGTGCATTCTTCTGGCTAAACAAGGTCTTTATGAAAGCGCTGGTAAACTCTAAGACATATAAAAGAGTTCTCAACAGACTATTTACAAAAATAAAAAATATGTTTTTTTTAATTTGTGTTCTTACAAAAATAAATAATAATAATAATTTTTTTTTTATTTTTATTTGTCTCCTCACATTTTTTTCCCATTACACTTAATGTGATTTAAAACCCAATAACACTATAAAATCGTGTCAGTAGTTTAACATCAACCATTTGTGTCTTAAAACGTTTGCATTTAACACGTGTTTTCTACCAAAAGATAATATAATAATGTTTCACTTTTGCCATCCTTTCACGGCCATTGTTGCTGGTCCAAGCGGATGTGGAAAATCAAAATTTGTCACAAACTTTTTAAATGATTGCAAAGTACTATGCGATGTCAGTTTTTCGGAAGTAATATGGTGTTATGATGAAATGCAACCTTTGTACAACCTGGAAAGTGTAAACTATAGTCAAGGAATACCTGATATTAGCATGTTTGATGGGAAGCAACCTAAACTTCTTATAATCGATGATTTGATGAGAGAGGCGGATGGACGGATTGTTGACATTTTCACGAAAGGTAGCCACCATAGAAACTTAAGCGTGTTTTATATTACACAAAATATATTTCATCAGGGAAAAGGTCAGCGTGACATCTCGCTAAACACGAGTTACATTATATATTTTAAAAATCCTAGAGATAAAACTCAAATTCGCCACTTGTCGCGGCAAGTTTACCCTGAAAATTCAAAATTCGTAGATGAAGCTTACAAAGATTCCACTAAAGATGCCCATGGTTACCTCATGATTGATCTAAAACAAAATACGGATGACTTATGTCGTTTCAAAACTAAAATATTTCCATATGATAAATATTGCACAGTATATATTCCTAAAAAAGGATTTAAATATAACAAGAATCAACAAGTTTTGGTCAGTTCTAAATGATGCACTCAAGTGTGAGCACACATAAACATCTACTTGAAGCGCTACAAGTACTCAAACCAAAACATCGTACAGCTTTGCTTAAAGCTTGTGATGATGATGAAATCAATATTATATGCGAATGTATTTATAATGTTTTAAAAGGGAAAATTCCACTGGAAAAAAAAGAAAGATCAAAATTAAGTAAACATAAAGACATATTACGAAAACTAGTTTCAAAGGGAAAACACAAACTTAGAAAAACCATTATTGTTCAAAAAGGCGGTGCATTTCTACCGGTTATATTAGGTGTGGTTTTAAGTGCTTTGATAAACTCTTTAACATAATCAAAATGGAGAATACTAAAAAAATGCTATTAGTAGAACAAGATTTCATTGAAAGACTCAAACACAGCGAGAATCTAACTGAAAACTCATCATCACGTCTAGACGGAGAGATGCAAAAAATACTTAAAAGTAATATGAACGATCGTGAAAAATGGGCATTATATTCTCAAGCATTACAACGATTTTTACATTTTGCTGAAGCAAATCGAAAACCTTTGGAAATACCAATAGTTATGGATGGAATTGATAACTTTAACAATGATAATAAGGACTTATATTCAAAGCAAATAAAAAAGGAGGAAAATGTTAACAATGCTCCAGCTGTAGATCCGATCTTACAGAAACATAATATTGCTGCCACACCACCACCTGATACATCAAATCAACATTATCTTTTGGAGTTTACTCCATCTCATATCATACAAGGAATACCGAAATCTTATAAACAAAAAGCCATAACTTTAATTAATAATATTAAACTTCATACAAATAAAATTTGGTGGAAACGTGGAGGGGAAGTGGTTTTAAACAACCGCACCATCCCAGATACTAATATTGTTGATCTAGTAAACGATGTGATAAGACCTCTAAAACGCACAAAACCAAAAGGTTGGGAAGAATTTGCCATAGTTTTAAAAGACATAAGAGTACCTACATCTTGTATAGGTAACCCTGTTAACTCAGAATTCATAAACAGAGCTAATAGTGAGAGAGAAACTAACGAGCATCATTCACTACCTTCATCCATAAATACAAGAGACTCATCATTTAAAGTGAAAAACACATCGACGCCGATTTCCGGTAGAACACACACATCGACCAAAAGGAAATTAGATTGGGAAAAATGGATCCCCTTATAGATATTAACAGAATTTACTACGATGTATCGAACCCAGCCGGATACAGCAGCATTGATAAGTTAGCGAAGAAAATGAAAGGTAAAATGAACAAAAAGGAAGTAAAAAAATGGTTGCAATCTCAGGAAACATACACACTACATAAACCTGTTCATAGACGATTTACTAGAAATAGATACATCTTATCTAATTATAATGAACTTTGGCAAGCTGATTTAAGTGATATGCGTACTTATACTCAATATAATGATGGATACAAATATATTCTTTGTGTTATCGACGTGTTTAGTAAATATGCTTTTGCACGCGCAATGAAGAGTAAAAAACCTGAAGTTGTTAAATCCTGTTTTGATAGCATCTTTGCGGAAGCTAATGCCACTCCCCGTCATATTCAATCTGATAAAGGTACAGAGTTTGTTTCAAAAGTTGTAAGAGACTACTTTAAAAGCAGGAATATTAATTATTACACAACTAATAATCCTGATATTAAAGCTAGCATAGTGGAAAGATTTCAAAGAACACTAAAAATGAAGATGTGGCGTTACTTTACATTTAAAAATACATATAAGTACGTTGACATCCTACAAGATTTATTATATTCATATAACCATAGCTACCATTCGAGCATAAAGATGAGTCCAAGCGAAGTAAATTTTGATAATATCATGACTGTTTGGCAAAATTTGTATGGAGAAAAGAAAAAAGAAATATATATAAATGAATGTCCCTCTCTTCAAATAGGTGATCATGTTAGAATAACTAAATATAAGCATATATTTCAAAAAGGTTATGAAACTAATTGGAGCGATGAAGTATTTGTAATTGACTCCATTATTAGGAGAATTCCCTGGGTCGTTTATACTCTGAAAGATTTAGAAGGTGAACCAATTACAGGGACATTTTATTCAAAAGAGCTACAGAAAGTCTTTTATGACCCCTCCACTAAGTACAAGATAGATAAAATAATGCAATCTCGTCGCGTCAGAGGTAGAAAGGAAGTGTTAGTCAAGTGGAAAGGTTATCCAAACAAGTTTAATAGTTGGATCCCGGCATCAGACTTAGAAAAAATATGAGTGAAGATAGTTTTTACCTGACACTGTTGAGCAACAGCTCCATTTCATATTACCCTGAAAACTTAACAACCAATTTCTTAACTAAGTTACCCAAAACTATTAAGTTAGAAGGGGAATGGGTCGTTGGTTTGGTGGAGTTTCATTACCCATGTACGATGTTTAATGTACAAGAACATGAAAACATTCTATACGTAAAAAAGAAAACACGTTTACAAAATGATAAGGTTTCAAACAAGAAAACTGATTCGGCCGTAGTTGTAGAATATAAAGCGCATATTCCTGCGACTGCATATGACAGTATTAATAATTTTTTAAGTGCTTTTAATGAGCATCCATTATTAAAAAATCATTTAAAATTGAGATATGATGAAATATCAAAACTCGTAAGGTTATCTTCTCAAGGAACCGATCTAATATCTTTAATTGCATCACCTCAATTAAGTCTCCAGTTAGGTTTTGAACCAAATACTAATATGGCTGCAAAACCAAATGGGAAATATCCTGTTAACTTGTACTTGGGATTACCATCACAGCTCTTCATTTATTCGGATATTATTCAACCGCAGATAGTAGGTGATGTTATGACATCACTATTACGAATCATACCTCTAGATCCAACGAAGTACATTTATGGAGCATACAAAATGCATGGATTTTCACCAGCGCACTACGTACCTGTTATGCGCAGAGAGTTTGACACTATTGAAATAGATATAAGAACAAGCATTGTTGGTAAAGTACCATTCCAGTTCGGTACATCGTGTATTAAACTGCATTTCAGACGTAGAAAATGACCCGCAAAAACATTAACGGTATTTGTCCTTACCAGCATTATTATTCGAATCAAGCTGGATCTGGAGTTGGCATTGTATACAAAGGTGTTGCTCATCAACGCGGTCATGGAATTGGTAGTTTCTTGGGAGGATTATTCAGATCTGTTTTACCTTTGTTGTCAAGTGGATTTCGAACTGTTAAGAAAGAAGCTTTAAATGCTGGTGTTGGATTATTATCGGATATGATGAATTCACACCCTATGGAAGAGTCTATAAAGTCACGTTTTAAAAATGCTAGCGCTAATTTGAAAAGGAAGGCCGATGAAAAAATTGAATCTCTCATGAGCGGCTCAGGGTATAAAAGAATTAGAAAGTCAAGCAAACGCATCATTAAGCGTAAAACCCTGCCACGACAACGATCTAAGTCATCAAAAAAAACTAATTTCAAAGATATTTTTTCTGTCTTAAAATGTCGTTTTTACATAATCATTCATGTGAATGTGCTAAGTCTGAGTTAGACTTATTCGCTCTACCATCAACTCAAACAAGTGTCGAAAGTGGTCAGTGGATTCATTACAAACCTATTTCATCATTAAGTGATGATGGACCAATAGAATTTCAAGTGCCAGGTACTGGAGATGATTATATAGATCTATCCCACACCATGCTTTATATCAAAGCTAAGATAACAAGTTCGGACTCAAATGAAATTGCAAAAACTGTTCATGTTGCACCGGTTAATAATTGGCTTCATTCGCTTTTTAATCAGTTAGATGTTTATTTAAATCAAAAACTAGTGTCACCGCCAAATAATACATATGCATATCGCGCTTATTTGGAAACTCTATTAAACTATGGTCCAGCAGCAAAAAACTCTCATCTGACCTGTGCTTTGTGGTATGGGGACACTCCTCATAAAATGGATGCTACAGATGACACCAATAAAGGATTTGCTAAGAGAGAGGAGTTAGTTAAAGTGAACAAAGAGATTGATATGATTGGTCATTTACATGGTGATATTTTTAACCAAGACAAATTTTTAATTAATGGTGTCGAAATGCGTATCAGATTGGTTCGTAGTAAGGAAGCATTTAATATCATGTGTGATAATGTAGACGTAAAAATTAAAGTTAAAATTACTGATGCCAGTCTCATTATTCGTAAGGCACGAATAAATCCTTCAGTATTAATAGCACATCAAAAAGTCTTGGCGACTTCAACAGCTAAATATCCCATCACCCGAGCTGAAGTTAAAGTTTTGACTATTTCTTCAGACGTACAGGCTAAAACTCTGGATAACATATTTTTAGGACAAGTCCCTAAAAGATGTATTATAGGTTTTGTAAAAAATTCCGCATTTAATGGCAATTTGAAGCAAAATCCTTACAACTTTGATAATCATGGAATAAATTTATTTAGTTTATATGTTGATGGACAACAGGTTCCCTCAAAAACATTACAACCCTCGTTTGCGGATGGTTTGATCGCATCAACTTACCATACACTGTTTTCTGGTACGGATATTCATTTTTTGAATGAAGGTAATGCAATAGCAAGAGAAGACTATGGTGGAGGATTTTGTTTATTAGCTTTTGATTTAACTCCAGATCTATCAGCCGGTTCAAGTTCACATTGGAATTTAATTAAACATGGAAGTGTCAGATTAGAAGTCCGTTTTGCAAGAGCTTTAACAACAACACTTAATTGTATTGTTTATGCAGAGTTTGATAATGTTGTGGAAATCAATAAAAACCGTGATGTAAGTGTTGATTACAATAGTTAAATATGACAGATGAATACTAAATCAATCACATCAGTAACGTAGTCTATAATGGATACATCGGAAATAAAATACTATCTGAGCAAAATTAATTGCAATATTATATCAAATGTTTTTGCATCCAACAAAATGCCTGTGTTGGTTCAGCTGCCTGTTTACCTTATCAGCAATTTAGATCCTGATTATAAACCTGGCTCTCATTGGATCGCCATTTACATAGATATTAATGGTGTTGGAGAATATTTCGATTCATATGGGCGAAAACCAGAAGGTTATCATAAGAGGTTTTTAAAGAGGAATACAAAGCGTTGGTTTTACAATCACAAATCATTTCAAAACCTTTTTACCTCAGTTTGTGGGGAATATTGTTTAGTTTATCTGTATTTTAAGAATAAAGGAAAAACTATGTGTGATTTTCAAAGTTTGTTTTCTGAGAGTTCTCTATGTAATGATTTAATTGTAAGAAATATTTTTAAGTCAATTTTTATGAAATAAATTATATTTTTAACTAATCATATTTCCTGTTTTATTTTTCTTGGTTATGAATCTGTTTGGTTTTAAGGAGTAAATAAAATATTATTTATAGATCACAAATAGAAAGAAAACGTGATAAATAAAACAATAAAATAAATCATTTCAATTATAATAAAACTAAATTTGTTCTTACTTAACAATAAGTTCTCAGCAATGAGTCTTTGTGGATAATAAATTATGAGATAGTTTGAATACAAAAGTGTTTAAATTAAAGAAAAAAAGTATACAATGTTAAGCATGCAATCAAAATAAATTTAAATTATAATAAAACTAAACTTAAACTTATTTGTCATTGTCTATGGTAAAATTAACACAATCACTTTTGGCGGCCAACTGTTTCGTAATATTGTAGATTACGTCTTTTGTTTTTTCAACATGTTCGTCTGTTTCCGAGTGGGCGAAATATTTTATACGCACTTCTGCGTGTTTCCACTGTTGTGTTGGGGGAACGTTTTTTATTTTCGCCCAATCATATATTTCAATTTTGACGAGCTGCGACGCGTAAGCTCCGTCGTCTTGATTTGATTTAATAAATGCGACGCCGTCATCTGTGGCTTGGCTCACGCTAGATGAGTTTTTAGCAACCTTCTTTTTCTTCCGTTTCTCAAAGAAACCGTGTATGCTGTTACCAGGTCTTTTACTAGCGAGCGCTCTTTTTATTTTGTATGCGAGTGTGCCTTCGCCTTCATCGCTTGCTTCATCGTGGTTTTCACCATAATAATAATTTTTGAATGTGTTTTCTTCAGAAAGCTATAACAATGCAAAAAAATATATATAAAACAGTGCAGCAAAGTTGAGTTACACAGTAAACACAGTAATGGATAAAGGTTATATTATAACCAATCAAAAATTAAGACAAGTAGGTACAAATACAATTAAACACTGCATACTTACATCCATGTCAGCAACGAAACACTGCTACAACACTGAACTTTGCACTTCACGATTCTCTAGGGACAGGATCTTGTCTGATGAATTATTTGAGGCGATATGAGATGAATGTGCGGTGTGTTCATCGCTTTTATAGTTTGGTCGACTCGACAAGTTCAATCCTGCCCTGCACGTGAGGGATGCATCGAACACCTTTTATGGGAAGGATTTTTTTCAAGTTTAAACTTGTTTTTGTACGTATAATGAATGGAAACGATAAATCATTCGCTGCGCATACAATTCAAAGCATGGATTGTGTGCTTGAACAATAGTAGATAACGACTTTTGAGTGAATTATGTGAGACGGTACAAAGCGACTTTGTCTAGGCTTGCTTTCCTACAAGTTCAAACCTGATTTTGAGATTCCTCGAACACATTTTTTATTTAATGCATGTACAGCAATCGTACAAGTTTAAACATGTATTCTAAAGAAGCTGATGTTGACATTCCATACACCGGCCAAAGAAATCATCGTGAAATTGTTTGTGAAAAGGTTCCATCATGGTATGCGATTCAGTTTCCTTGACTCTACTTTAACATTATTAGATAAAGATTCGTTTGGTAAATTACAAAATCATCATCTCAATCTACATATAGCGCAAAAAGGTAGGTTAGGTTAGGGTAGTTTTTATATTAATCATTAAAGTTATGAATTTAACAGGAAAAAACTATTGAAAGAACAGCAACATTTTACAAACTGTTTAATCTAAATATTATATTATATAACGCAAAAAGGTTGGTTAGGTTAGATTAGTTTTTATATCAATCACCAAAGTTTATGAATTTAGCAAAAACGAAAATTAGGTTATTAAACAATAGCAAAAAACATCGTCTTACAAGTTGCATAGGAACCCTTCGATGACCGCCGCGTAAGAACGCAGGTAAAATTTTTTGCATGAATTGAACAAAAGAAAGGTTGATTCTTTGTATGACTCGCTGGCGAGGTGCGTCTATTGTGTTAGAAGTGAAGTACATAATGTAGCGCGTAGGTACCTGAAAGAGTGGGTGGAGCGTGATGAGACCTGGTCCAATCACTCCAAGTGGGGTGTGGCACGTTTATACATACTTTACTTTTTTTTTTTTTTTTTTTTTTTGTTTTTGACGCCCCCAAGTTCGCCATCTTGAAGGACCTAAAAAAAGTGATGGGGAATCGGCGAATCCCTACTACTTGTATTGTACTTGTTTGTTGCCTCGGACGGAACTATCTCAGTTATGAACTGGTTAACAAAAACCTTTAAAGATATTTGGTAATTTTTTATTTTGGTTAAGATGATGCCCAGTGGAGAACCAAACTAATTTTAATTATTATTTGTTATTTCAAACTAAATACAAACTGAAATATAGATGCACAGAAAAAACCCCAGAAAAAAGACCAATGCTGGGAATCGAACCCAGGTCCTCAGCGTTCCGTGCTGCGTGCTTTACCCCTACACCACCACTGGTCTAGAGGTTAGCAACGAATCTTTCCCATACATCGTACATTTCAGTCTGTTATAATCACCTTATGCAGTGATAAAGCACTCATTATGCAGTGATTATAACAGACTGAAATGTACGATGTATGGGAAAGATTCGTTGCTAACCTCTAGACCAGTGGTGGTGTAGGGGTAAAGCACGCAGCACGGAACGCTGAGGACCTGGGTTCGATTCCCAGCATTGGTCTTTTTTCTGGGGTTTTTTCTGTGCATCTATATTTCAGTTTGTATTTAGTTTGAAATATATGGTTTCATGGGATGACCGTAAAAGTAATATAAAAATGAAGTTCAAAAAATAAATAAAAAAGATACTTCATATCTGACTTGTTTATTATTTGTTATTAATATTAATTACTTGCTGTTGCCCGCGACTCCTTCTGCGAAGAATAGGGGTATAAAAAATAGCCTACGACCTATTCTCGGAGACTCAGACCTACTTACCACATATCTACTTATAAAAGTTTTGTAATAAAAATCGCTCAAGCCGTTTCGGAGGAGTTCGATAACAAACACCGTGACGCGAGATTTTTATATATTAGAAGATAGATGATATTAAGTTAATTACTACTGATAACTTCAATATGGGTGAAGACCAAAAAGTTCCACACTGTTAAAGCTGCATTAGCAGGTAGTTAAAATTAACATTAACTTTTTCCATCGTGACACGAAGATTAACTATACAAATGTATACAAATAAATGTAAATACAAATGTATGGTTAATTTTCGTGTCACAATGGAACAAGTTAATCGTAATTGGGCCAATCAACTTTTAAACCGACGTTTTTGGCGTCTCCTGCGTTACCAAAATTGTCTTTGGCGTTACCAAAAAATCGTACTTCCAACAAGATATTTCACGGTTTAATAGGTTAAACTTACGTAGGACGGCATGTATTCATGCTATTCATCTATTAAATTACAGAAAAAACATGTTTGCTTACAAAAATCTGCAATTGTTTGAAAAATGTCGCGGACAGATTATAGTCGGTTTAAAAGTTGATTGGCCCAATTTTAACTACCTGCTAATGCATTTTTAACAGTGTGCAAATTTTTGGTCTTCACCCATATAACTTCTTGTAACTTGACTTTTATGTATGTAAATAATGATTTAGGTAATAATTGTATCCTCGGCATCCTATTTGTATAAATCGGTTTGCATTGCACAAACATATTGATTGTATACCGAAGCTTTGAGGTACGTTAATAAAACACGTCAAATTACGAGAAGGCCATTAATACTAGCTTTCTAGAAATGTCAATACTTCAATTATACATTTTATGGGAAGCTAAGATAGTAAACTTTATAGTAGTTCTTAGTTTCCAGTTGTGGTTGCGTCATACATATACAGTCTCCGAAGATCTTTGTTTCATAGACAACTAGCTGTTCCCCGCGACTCCGTCTGCGAAAAATTAGTTTATAAATCGCTATCCCGCGGGTACGGTCAACACCATAAATAAGGTGATCACTTTTGTACCTTGTCACTGTAACGTCATTTATTTATTTATTTATTTATTATTCCATACATACAATTATCATTACAGGTAAATGGGCCAATCAACTTTTAAACCGACACTTTGGGCGTCTCCTGCGTTACCAAAATTGCCTCTGGTGTTACCAAAAAATCGTACTTCCAACAAGATATTTCACGGTTTAATAGGTTAAACTTACGTAGGATGGCATGTATTCATGTACACAATCTATTAAATTACAGAAAAAACATGTTTACTTACAAAAATCTGCAATTGTTTGAAAAATGTCGCGGACAGATTAGCGTCGTTATAAAAGTTGATTGGCCCAAATACCCAATGCGATAATTTATACAAAAAAAAAATACATAGCAAATTAAATATTACAATTATCATTACTAAATAAATACCCAATGTGATTAACCGTACAAAAAAAAAAATATATACACCATATATTCTATGTGCACACCCTATGGTAACAGATTTTATGCAACGCTATTTTAGTGAATTCGCCCAGAGTACAAAAAAATATGTCTATCTCCTCGGCTATGACGTTCATTGTGCGAAGTGCTCTCGCCAGCGGCGCCTCCCGCAGCAGCAGCGCCAGCAGCCCTGGCCGCCGCCGGCGCCCCACCAGCCCGTTGGGACCATATAAACCCACCCGTTGCAATATATCAGCGTTATACATTTTCCCCCTAAGAATCTTAAATATACACACAGCAAAAGAGAGCTCTCTCCTGACTTGCATGTTTGTAAAGCCATACGAAGTTATGTAAGGACTGAAAGCGACAAGGTACAAAAGTGATCATTTATTTATGACGTTGACTGTACTACGCAATTTTCCGGGTTAATATTGTTTGCAACATTTACAACTAAAAAGTATATTCAATTTGTACCAAATCCATTCGTAACTTAGCAAATTTACTCAAAGAAAGCTTCGTCAGAAATTTGGATACAAGAAGTCGTTTAGGTTCACTTCGTCCACCTTGCCATTTCGTTCACATTCCTACTTCGTCCACAATCCCACTTCGTCAACATTCCCAATTCATCCATATTCCCATTTCGTCCTTTTCCCACTTCGTCCACATTCCCACTTAGTCAATATTCCCATTTCGTCCACAATCCCACTTCGTCAACATTCCCAATTCATCCATATTCCCTTTTCCCACATCGTCCACATTCCCACTTAGTCAACATTCCCATTTCGTCCACAATCCCACTTCATCAACATTCCTAGCCGATTTTAAATGCGGTTTTCGCTATCACTTGGCTTAATTCTCATGGAAGATTTAATTTTGTGATTTAGGTACCTATTCATGTTAAGAAAAATACTTGCTAAGCACGGTGCGGGTCAAACTATATTCAGATACTTTACCAATTTCGTTATTATTTTGTTACGAAATGAGAATGTGGACGAAATGGGAATACGTATGGACGAAATGGGATTGTTGACGAAGTGGGAATGCGGATGAAGTGGGAATGTGAACGAAATGGGAATATGGACGAAATGGGAATGTTGACAAAATAGGAAGTGGACGAATTGGGAATTGACTGTGGACGAAATGGGATTGCTCACGAACTGGGAAGTTGACAAAATGGGAATGTGGACGAAGTGAACCTAAACGCAAGAAGTTAACTTTATTTTGGTATTTAAAGTGACTTTTTGAATTAATACACTACAATATAGTCTGTTAAATAGATTGAAAGCTTTAAGTACGGGAAGTAATCGTCGCTGAGAAATCAGGCTACAAGCTTAATTATACGTTGTTGAGAAAGATTATGAGTTATCACAGAAACTGGCACCGCCGCCGCTGGTTAAAACAGTTTGTTAAAAAGGTACTTGATTAATTCTCCTTTTTACCCTACTGCCGAAGGAGGGTTATTTAAGGAGGCAGTCACAAAACGGTTCACTCGTTTAAGAGCTATGGTGCCACAGACAGACATACACACGCTCGCACACATACACACACATTCACGCACACGCACACGTGCACACACACGCACACACACACACGCACACCCACACCAGTATGCTTGTGTAGTGACTTGTATCATTTCGCTCACGCAAAATGGCTCGATCAGGTCCGCATAGACAGCGCCACTAGCGACATGGTTGCGCAACAAAATTGCAAGTGTCTCTGGCAAGAACCGAACCCACGGCTGTTTACGTTGCCCTTGCGCGCAGCAGTGGCTCCAGTTGTCTCGGCGCGATCATAAATCCGCCGGTTGGCACTCCGCCATTGAATACTTACGGAAACGGTTTGAAGGCCAACCGCTACAGTCGTGAAAATCGGTATTGGGTTAGGATGTTGTTTTGTTCTTGGATCCATTCAATGACTCTCAGACATCTCAAATATTGTACCGAAGTACTCAGAAGAAACTAAGTAGCCTGTGTCCGTAAAGATAAATGGCTCGTCAGGCAGGTTGTGGTCGTCGTGGGGAGGCTAGGGGGTCGTGTTTTACGAGCCTGGTGATTTCACTATCTGGTATTATGGGAATCCGTTTTTGAAAGGAACATGGTGTTTTGAAAACAAGCTTTTTTGGCAATCCGATATAGAGAAAAACTCGGTGACAGGAAAGTTTGGTACACTGGGAATTTGGTATTTTAGAAATAGGGTAAGTCGGCAATCTATTATTTTGCAATTCTGATATTTAGGGAACGAGCGATTGCAGCGGCCGTGGTCACGAGTCAAGGTAATTTTATTAATAAATAGATTAGTGATATCAGTAACATATTTTACTATTTGTTCGTTTTTCAACCAGCGCATAAGTCTTGCAGGTGGAGCTTTTCTTTGCCTGAACTGTGTATTGAACAAAGTCAGGAGTAATGTTTGTTTAGCTTGGTTGCCTGGCAATAAGGGTCAACGGCCGGCCACTCGATAAATTACAGCTTTAACCCCGCCGTATTGAGTTTATTAAGGTTTGCGGTTGAAATCAACAAGTGAAATACGTATTTATACATTGTTTTACGTGTAATTAATATCCTCTTGAGTCCTAACTTATCCTAACTGGTGTACTTAGTCCTTAATTAAGACCTAGATAAGAATCATAAGCACATTTAAAGTTTTCATTGAATAATTTGTACTTTATGCAGTACATTCAGCAGTTATTCTTAGAAATGATTTGTTCTTTATAAAGAACGTCAGGACTTAAGAGGATATCTGAGTAGGTTATAAAACTACTAGCCTTTATACGCAGCTTCGTTCGCGTAAACATGTGTGATCATTATTTGTCATTATTTGACCGTTTTTGGGGGTAGTTGCATTAGAGAGATCTCTCTCCAGGCTGATGTTATGCCTGGGGACCGAAGTCCGAAGGATGAAAGTTGGAAGTTGTATTTATGCAGCTGAGTTGAGAAACTTCGAAAGCGCGATGCAGGATGTAGTAATTAGTTTCTTATGTGATGACTAGATGGCGTTTCCAATTATCTTGTAGAAACAGTAGGACCATGCCATCAGAATCTATAACCAATTCTTAAGAAAATGACCGCGAATGCTCGAAAAATGATCCGTGGTTGGCGTGTGTGCGTGCTTGCTTTAGTGAATGAATGAAGGAATGAATGAATAAAAGAATCGAACCCAGGTCCTCAGCATTCCATGCCGCGTGCCATATCACTACACCACCACTGGTCTAAGACCAGTGGTGGTGGTTAGAACAGTGGTGGTGTAGTGGTATGGCAAGCAGCACGGAATGCTGAGGACCTGGGTTCGATTCCCAGCGTTGGTCTTTTTTCTGGGGGTTTTCCTGTGCATCTATATTTCAGTTTGTATTTAGTATGAAAATATAGCGAAAGTTACCAAGATTTTTCAAATTTAAGTGATTCTATATGATTTGCCTTGCGTGTGTGGGTGCGTGCTTGCTTCCGTGAGTGCATGGCTGGGCTTCTGGAATAAAACATAGGATATTTTTTATCCTGACCTGATATTTCCACGGGATCGCGACTTTCAAACCTATTATACGTATTATGATTTTGGCGCCTCCTGAAACTGCCCCCGCCCCCTAGATCCGGGGCTGTACAGGACTAAAGTCTGAAAGTCTGAACCACGCCTTATTAGTTACCTGTTCTGGTGGTAGCGCTACTCTTTATAACTTTATACCTAAATACCCCGACATGCAATGCAAAACACATTTGTTCAAAGGGTAATTTTAGCCGCGTCCGCGTCGCGACACGGACGCTCAGTGTTGCCAGATGGCTAACAGAAAATAGCAAAGAAACTTAGAAAACTATGATCGTACATTTTTAGGGTCCCGGAGCCAAAATGGCAAAAACAGGGCAGGGTATTCACGTAGCCTCGGAGCGTCCAAAAGGGGTTCAAGCTTTACCGGCGGTCTGCTCCGATGCGGTAGAGCAAAACGTTGTAGAAAGGTTGGAATGTAGATTGGTAGGTAGAAGCGGAAAAGGACGGGCTGGAATAAAATACCCTGCTTTACTGCTTGCTTGAAGTAGCTCGCGCGATAAGAGTTTGGCTTTGACCGTTATTGCGCATTGGGTATCAACGGGGGTGCGGGGTATGCGCAGTAATCCCCTCCACCCGAAGGTCAAAGCCAAACTCTTATCGCGCGAGCTGTACCCATCCAAGCCTCGTTTTAGTGCCTAGGTCAGCAAAAGAATACTAAACGAGACTTGGATTAGGTTTCACAATTTATGTATAAGAAAATAGACAGAAAGAACGGAACAAACTTAAATAATATTTACAGTACCTGCAATAGCGGCAGTCCTCTATAATACAAGCAACTCATTAATATTTCACACAGTATAATTAATTACAATCATATTTACAAAGAAATCAAATTTCGGCATATGCCTTGCCAAATTGTAGAGCCAATGACAGGAAAAAAACAAAAGAAAATCAATAGTTCAGAATTTAGAATTTTGTTTTTTTTGGAAGCGGCCAGTTGTGCTCCACAGAGGTTTGCCGTGTTACGATAAACCTGCAATATGTAAGTAAAACTTTCCCGATCATCTCTACCCACAAAATTGCAGTCTAAAGTTAGTATCTCTACATGGCAACTCCGGCAATGCGGTTGCATTTGTTTTGCAGACGCACGCGCAACTTCCGTTATTGTCGTCCTCACGGCTCATTTGGTTGGAGATTAGCTAAATCCCTTCGTGCCACAAATAATCATATCGCTGTCTTTTTCTAACAAGGATAGCTTTAGCTTATCTGGAGGGAGGGATCTTTTGCAATGTCGTGCTTTGGCTGTTACTTCAAAAAAAAATATAATTGGAGAAAAACGCGAACGGAAATTCGACACTTAAAAAAAAAGATTCTGGGAAATGGATCTAACAAATCAGCACTTGGACGGTTTTTTTTTTACGAGAAATATCTGCAAGCTTCTGTGGATTGTGAATCAAGCTTGTTGCAGCGAGCGTGCATGGTCGTCACGGGTATTTTGGGATCCATTCATTTAATCTCGCCATGCCATCACGTCATAAGCCGCTCATAATTATAAATACGCCTCTTAGGGATTAGTGTTATGATATGACACTATGGTGTACTTATAGAGCAGCAGTGAACATTTTCATTAGGCAACGCGGAGGGTGAGTCAAGAAAGTTAGAAAAGTAAGAAAGAAAAACATTTACAATTCCAGTCCAAAAAGAAAAACGTCCAAGACATCGAGAATGCTCAATCTGTAATTTGCCCAGACATAAAAATGTCCAACTGTAGGTAGATATCCTCGACAAGTTAGGTATATGGGTACAGAAATATATCGATATATTTCTGTGGTATTGGGTAACATTTTCTTTCTAAGGGCCTAAGAACACGGCGTTTTTTAAACGCGCCGTCGACGCGCCTTTGTATCGATACAAACGCGATTCGCACGCGGGTTGGCTGTTCTATGTGCTATGTCCATGTAATATGGCTATTTTATGGAATGAAAAACGCGCTTCGAAAAGGCTTGACCAATTTTTATCTAATTTTTTCTCTACATTTGGTAGGTCTGAGCATGGTCGCAGGCATGCAGGTTTCCTTACTATGTTTTCCTTCACTGTAAAGCTCATGGTCAATTTGGAATGTAATAGTGACGTTACTTTAAAAAAAAAGGTAACTATGGGTATCGAGTTGTTACAGCGCCGCGCCACTGTTAAAGCAGGCCCTTTCTCAGCAAGTAGGGGAGCCAGGATTATAAAAATCCTGTTATGAAAAATAGTTTTAGTGGGTTTGAGGTTGGAGGTTAATAAGGGATTTAGGTCACCGTATACATAGAATGTGAGTGTATGGGCCAATTATCAACGTCGACTGGGACAATCTTCTAAGGACACGACACTTTGTTTTGCCCACGTTAACCAGTACGTATGGTATTTTAATTTTACCTAATTTCGGGATTTTATAAAATTGTCCTGGGAATTCCCGAAACTTGCATCATTCACGTACACTCAAAGAAACTGAATTGTGTACCAGGATGGAACCTCTACGGGCGATGTGCCCTGCCCACTGCCACTTAAGTCTAGCGATTCTTCGAGCTATGTCCGTGACTTTAGTTCTTGCGCGGATTTCATCATTTCTAATGCGATCCCGCAGAGAAACTCCAAGCATAGCCCTCTCCATCGCCCTCTGAGTGACCTTGAGCTTCCTTATAAGACCCATCGTTAGCGGCCACGTCTCAGTGCCATAAGTCATCACTGGCAACACACACTGGTCAAAGACTTTTGACTTGAGACACTGCGGTATATCGGATGACAAGATATTGCGGAGCTTCCCGAACGCTGCCCAGCCGAGTCTAATTCGTCGATTGACCTCTTTCTCGAAGTTGCACCTACCCAATTGGGTTGTATGTCCCAGATAGATATAGTCGTCAACAACTTCGAGCAAAGTATCTCCGATTACGACGGGAGTTGGTACAACATGGGCGTTCGACATGACCTTCGTCTTGTCCATGTTCAATTTAAGACCAACTCTCTCTGTGACTGACGGCCGATGGGGCCGAAAGGTTCTCGAGTGGCGTCCGCGGACCGGAAGATGCAGTGTAGGCAGGCCTCCAACAAGATGGAGCGACGACCTGGTTAAGGTAGCTGGAACGCATTGGATGCGGATGGCGCAGGGCCGATCTGTTTGGCAAGCCTTGGGGGAGGCCTATGTTCAGCAGTGGACGTCTTTCGGCTGAAATGATGGAACCTATTTGTTGCAAATGTCATGTTGACATTCCCTACATCTGCTAAAGAAATCACCGAGAAATTGCCTGTGAAGAGGTTCTACCCTGGTAGGCGACTGTAGAGTTGAAGAAACTGTATCACGTACCAGGGTGAACCCTTTTCATTGCAAATATCATGTTGAGGTTCCATACATCAGCCAAAGAAATCATCGTGAAATTGGTTGTGAAACGGTTCCACGCTGGTAAGCGTTTCAGTTTTCTTGACTGTACCTACAGTGAAATTGTGGAATCAACTTCTGGCAGCAGTGTTTTCAGACAGTCATTACATCGGGGCTTTCAAGAAAAGGGTTAACACTTCCTTTAAAGAGTTGTTGATATTCAAGAACGGTGGTGATCATTTCCCATCAGGGGCCCGTTTCTCAAAGCTTACAAGTCTAATAATGTTAGTGTTTTGTCTCGTAAATTGGAAGATAAAATGAAACAAAACACTAATATTATTAGACTAATAAGTATGCTTCGAGAAACTGGGCCCAGATGAACCGCTTGCTCGTTAGCCTACCCACTCATGATAAAAAAAAAAAACCTACTTCAATAGCGATGTTTACACCACCAATCAACTGACGTACTTTTTATGAGCTGTCAAAACACAATTCTCCCATAGAGTTTGAATGGCAATAGCAACTTATGACGTCACTTGTTCGCTAACTCAACCAACTAACTATTTATTGTTTTAAAGAAACAGAAAATCTAATTTTCCAACAGCTTTTGAGTCATGCCTGCAGATCAAAAACACCGATGTCTTCAATGCGATTCTTTCATTTAAAACCGGTTCAGCTGCAGGTCTTGATGGCCTTTCACCACAACATTTAAAAGATCTGACGTCCCCGTCCTTGGGTGATACAGGCAAGAAGCTCACCAACTGTATTGCCAATTTAATAAATTTTATGTACTCTGGCAGTATTCACCCGGATATTGTATCTATCTTGTACGGTGCCAACCTAATCGCCCTTACAAAAAAGGACGGAGGGGTAAGGCCAATTGCTGTTGGTACAACACTTCGCCGGCTTGCTTCGAAAATTGCAGTTCGCTATATTTTAGAAAAATTGCACAACCAATTTGAACCCGTTCAATTAGGCTTTGGCGTTACAGGTGGTTGCGAAGCTGCCGTACACGCGCTCCGCACCTACCTTAACAACAGCGATTGCGAAGTGTTGCTCAAAATTGACGTTAAGAATGCTTTTAATTCAGTAAATAGGGATGCCTTGCTGTTAGAAATCAAATCGAACATCCCCGAATTATACAATTACCTTCTTCATTGCTACGCAGACCCTACAAAATTGATGTATCGATTAAACGAATTGTCATCCGAAGTCGGTTGTCAGCAAGGTGACCCTCTGGGGCCAGCTATTTTCAGTTTGGCTATCAACCCGATTATACAAAATTTGGCTTCCAAATTTAATGTGTGGTACCTCGACGATGGAACCTTAGGAGGTGACTCTGACTCTGTACTTTCGGATCTTTCATTAATCATTGATAAATTTAAATCCATTGGCCTAGAACTAAATTTTAACAAGTGCGAATTATACATTCCAAATTTACATAACGACTCTAATAACCTGATACACAGGTTTAACCAACTTGCACCCAACATTAAAATACTCAAAAAGAATAATCTTTGCCTCCTAGGGTCCCCTATTTTTGAAGAATCTATTTCGGATTATTTTCAAAATTCAATATCAAAATTCAAAAATCATTGTCATCGCCTTTTGGAAATTAGTCCGCATTATGCTCTTTCTGTAATAAAATTTTGCCTTTTTGTCCCAAAATTGACTTATGTGCTTCGTTGCTGCCCTCTTTGGAAACATCAAAATCTTTTAACACAAATAGACATTTTAATCAAAATTAATTTAGAAAGCATTCTTAATATACAGCTAAACGAGCAGCCCTGGACCCAAGGATCCCTTCCCATTCGATACGGTGGCCTAGGGATTCGCAAAATTTCTAGTGTTGCTTTACCGGCTTTTTTGTCGTCAGCCCATAGCTCGTCTAGTCTCATAGGTAAGATCCTACCTACATACTATGAGACTTCGGGCTTGGTGGACGCAAAAAGTGCCTGGCGAATTGCTTGCCCTGGCCAAAATTTTCCCGATAATCCAAATTTTCAAAGGTGCTGGGACGACATAACTTGCAAATTAACCGCTGACTCCCTTCTTGACCAGTGTTGTACTGCAGAACGAGCCAGACTTCTAGCAGTAAGAACAAAAGAGGCTGGTTTCTGGCTCCACGCACACCCATCTGCAACCACTGGCACTTTTCTTGACCCCAATACTCTCCGTTTCGCAGTTTGTTTACGTCTTGGGGTCCCGGTCTGCGCTCCACATCGTTGCCCCTGCGGAAGCGATGTAGACCGGCTTGGGCACCACGGACTCTCCTGCCAGAAGAGCGCGGGCCGCTTCGCGAGACATGCTGCCCTTAACGACATTATTCGTCGGTCTCTTGCGTCGGCTAACGTGCCGGCTCTCCTGGAGCCGTCAGGTATTTCAAGAGACGACGGCAAGAGACCAGACGGTATGTCGTTGATCCCGTGGAGTATGGGAAGGGTTCTGGTGTGGGATGCAACCTGTGTAGACACACTAGCCCCTTCTCATATCCACCGGACCTCCACAAGGGCAGCAGCCGCAGCAGAGGCGGCCGAAACCGCTAAAATTGGCAAGTATAGTGGTCTCGGCGCCGAATATAATTTCATCCCTTTCGGTGTCGAGACCCTTGGTCCGTGGGGCCCAGGAGCACTAAGCCTCTTCAAAGAGATTTCGAAGAGGCTTATAGATGCTACCGGTGACCGAAGAGCTGGCAGCTACCTCGCTCAAAGAATTAGCCTAGCGATTCAACGAGGAAATGCTGCCAGCATCTTCGGCACAATGCCGCAGGGGCCTTTTTTAGATATAGTTTAGTTTTTAATTTAGTTTGTATTAGTATTATTTTTGTTTGTTTAGATCTAGTTTAGTTTTTAATTTAGTTTGTAATGTTTAGTTTATAGTTAAGTTTTATTCTTTGTTATTTTTTCTTAATTGTTATACCTTAATAAATAAAAAATTTTGCAGTTAATAGAAAATTAATTTGTTTTTCAGGCCTAAAATAAAGCGTTTTTACTGGAGTCGTGTCTTCGAATTATTTTTTAATGGCGTAAACATCTCTATTTAGCAGAGTCGGTGACGTGATCAAACAACATCATATTACGATACAATAATCGAGAGCACACATGTTTTATCGGCCGCATTGCGAAATTTGATATCGATCGACTACAGAGTTAATTTATACTAACTGGACATTGGGTGTAAATGTATCGTAAATATTGCAAAACTATACTTCATTAATTTTAGCTTAAAAAAAGGGTAAGGGTTTTAGCTTTAAAAAATAGTAGAATTATAAAATCAAAATAGTAACTAAATGACTATATTTCCTTACTCATTGTTACATTATTTGCTGTGACTTATTTTTCAAGTGTTTTTTTTAATAAAAAAACACGTCAAGATCGCTTACCTTCTTTCTTTAAAACAAACAATGTATAGGCTTCGCACGTAAACATTTAGGTCTGGGGCAGTCGATTTGAAATTCCGGGAATTGCCAAAAATGACATCGTCCAACAGCCGCTAGGTTTCATGTCCCAACCGCTAGGATGAGATTTCCTGATTTTATACCGATCCCGTGGGACTATCTAAGTATAATCTATTGTTGTTATCCAAATCCGTCGAACTTCTCTCTAGTCTTTAAACGCTTCTCGGTATAGTTATCTAATCTAAATTTTAGAGAATATTAAGTATGTTGTTACATAAATACTCAAACAAAAAGAAAAACTACCACAAATAAATAAATCTGAAAAATATTTACATTGTTCAGTCAAACTAACTCAGTCATCAACTGAGATATTCTGAATTAATTTACAAACACCTTACTTATACCTACACCTTGACAAGTTCGTCTGTGGTGTGTGACGCTTAATAGAAGTAGTTGAACCCACTTGCAGTCAGATTATGCCGCACTTATTAAAAAAAAATCTTGATAAAGACAGCAAATTCTCCCTGCGACGGGGTTCTACTCTACAGAGTGTCACACATGACTCTAACCAACAGTAACTGTAACCTACTTAATATTGCCCTGCCCACCTCGCTCCTGCGCATGGGTCACCGGTTCAACTCTGTAATTGTCACAATTGCACGACCTTCGCCATTTCCTTATTAAATGCGCGCGTCCCGCTGCGTCGGCTTGCATATAACAGGGTCTGTTAATAGATCATCAATATTATCATCATTACGAGTATTCTTGGACGACAGGAAATTCTTCTTCCCTAATGCTACTAGTATATTGCTAAGTGCTACTAAATTATTCTTAATCAATAAGTTATACTTAACAAATTATACTTTCATCATCACCATCATCATTTCAGCCGTAGGACGTCCACTGCTGGACATAGGCCTCCCTCATTGATGCCCAATCATTACGATTGGAAGCGATTTTCATCCACCCTGAACCTGTGGCCTTCACCAAATCGTCCGTCCATCTCGTTGGTGGACGTCCCACGCTGCGCTTGCCAGTCCGTGGTCTCCATACATAATAAACGTAACGTAATTATACTTTATCAACAAGTAATAAAAAGGGTACAATACCATCCGTTCCGTCTCATTCTTCTATTAAAGAATACTACTTACTTAGCGTGAGCGTGAATTTTGAATTTCTAATTTTGGTGTATAAAACCAGCTCTACCACAAAAATTACAAGTGCTACAAATCATAATTGTTAACTTTCTTATTTGAAGCTAGTTGGTGCCCGCGACTCCGTCTGCGAAAAATATGTTTATCGCTATCCCAATGGACCTACGCAATTTTCCGGCATAAAAAATATCCTAGGTATATGTTTTTTTTTTCTTTTTATACAATATAGGCTTGCGTTTGACGACAATCACGCCCGATGGAAAACGAAGATGAGGCCTACGATGGAGCATGCTCGCCTGGTAAATGCTCATTCACCCTGGACTTTAAAACATGAATGTTAAGTCAGGTTATAAACTATCTCTATGCCAAATTTACAATCCTTCAAATCGTTTTAGCGTGAACGAGCACACATCCATCCAAACTTTTGCGTTTATAATATCAGTAAGATTATAGAACCTTGTAACTTTTGTGGTACAGTGGGCTGGTATGGTGTCAGGACAAAACGATTGACAGCCGACCTGACACCGATGTGGCGGCGAACTATCCCACGGCGGTGTGACGACGGTCGGCCCATTAGCTAAATGATGTCACAGCCAATGCTCCATTTGAACTGAGCACTATTTTTATTCGGCATTATCACGCTTGGAATATTTGGGGCAAATAGACCGAGAGCAAATCTGGCGGAGTTTGGTTTGGAATTACGAGTATAAGAGAAAAAGGCACGTGAATAGGCAGAAGAATTAGTTGAACAATGAAACTTGTTGGGTCCATAACCTTTAATTAGCCCATTAACAATTTTAAAGTGGGGGTGCAGGGAATCTTCGCTCTTTGAGTGCGGGGAAGAGGAACAGACAGTAGAGGTGGAGCACATCAACCGACGCTGTCCTCTTCACTCCTGCCCTGGACCTGCCGAAGACCTGGATGCAGTAACGCCTGGTGCAGCATTATTATGCCATACGATTAAATAAATAATACAATCTTAAATAAACAAAAGTACCTTACGACCTGATTCTGAAGTCACAATATGTCTCAAGAAGAAATGCCGGATTCGCAGCACATTGTGGTAACATAGTGTGTTACATGGACTGGTCGACGTATGAGTGATTGTTGGTAATACTCATAGTTACGTGCAAGTGCATAGGAGAGTTTGGCGTTCAAGGAGAGATTTACACACCACAATAAAGCAAACAAACAAGATACGTCACAAATATTTAATTCCCCTAACCTTTAACAACAAAATCGATCATCGTCAGATGCGGCAAGGATACTGGAAATGAAATAACCGATTTATATTCCATCGATATTGTTTATTCATGAAATCAACTGTTTATGAATATGAATAAATTGACGGATGACTCGTAGCTCCAATTCTCGTATGCCAGTAGCTTTTAATACTGTCTAGGCCATGACCTACATATATTATGATTTAATGCGTTGTTTTGAAACTAAGTATAGTGTATGTTTCAGCGTAGAGACGCTTTCTAGATCCGTATTATTTCTAATTCTTCATTTAATCGACCTAAATCATCACGTCAAAAAATCCCTAGAAATAAATACGTACGAAATTTTTGAACAGAGTAAGAATCGGACACAATACGGATGTTGACGCCATTAAAAAATAATTCGAAGACACGACTCCAGTAAAAAAAAACCGTTTTATTTTAGCCCTGAAAAGCAGATTAATTTTCGATTAACAGCAAAATTAAGATTTTTTGTTCCTTTAAAACAAATAAATAGTTGATTGAGTTGACGAACAAGTGACGTCATAAGTTGCTATTGACGTTCAAACTCTATGGGAGAAATCTGTTTTGACAGCTCATAAAAAGTACGTCAGTTGATTGGTGGTGTCAACATCCCTATTAAGCACATAATTAAACAAGAGGAACATAAATGTTTTAATACAAGAAGATTATTCGCCTAAAGTGATTTATTGGACCCATCTGAAGACCATAGCCTGAACTCTTCGTTCCGGACTAGATAGACAGATTTAAATTTAATAGATAGCATAAATAAGTATTCTACCTATTTACTAGGTGCAACCTACGGTCTACCCACAGTAGCTAGGTTAATTGCTTGCTGACATACTTTCAATAAGCTTTAATTATCATAAGTAATTTTAAAATCACAAGGGCCCTTAAGGGCACATCGCTCGCAGAATTGATGGCCGATGGGGCCAAAATGGTTCTCGAGTGGCGTCCACGGACCCAAAGACGCAGTGTAGGTAGGCCTCCAATAAGATGGAGCGATGGGCTGAAATGATGATGATGATGAAAGGTACTTAATTGCTCTTAAGGTTCGCTTCTTTAGGATCGGACTGAAGATGTGCATAATCGAGAAATCGCGTTGTTGAAAATGTTTAAATCTATAACTTACTTCACTCCTCTTGTGATCTCAATTTCACAATGCGTTTGATCGATTCTACAGGCACTCTCTCTGCCTCAATGGAAGCTCAAAGCAATACAGGGAGTTTTTTCTTGAATTTAACTCATGTTATAAATACTAAAATTTGTGAGTGTGGTAATATTAACAACTCCTTACTTTAACTTCTTTTGTACTTAAATTCGATTTCATAGAAGCTGAATTTTAGGAATGGCATACCTATACTTAGGTTACGAGTACATTTAAAATTTCTATAACCTAGAGACATGACGTAATATCACAAACTTAGATATATATACTAATATTCAATACTGTTTATTGGTAGGCACAGCTTCTATTCTCAATATTTCTACCAGAATTAAATAAAAATCGTCTTTAATTCGTCGATACAAACAAGCAGACAAGGTATAAATGCTTAACATACTAGGTACAATCTAAGTATAAACATTAAGTAAGTACCTGGATAACCGAGCAAACGTTCTGTATGTTTCGAGGTAGTTCAGAAATTCATAAACAGATGGTGTACACTAAAGTTAAAACACCTACTTAAAAATAAATTCTCTCGAAGAAAAACTTTTAAAGACCGATTTCTAGACCCTAAAATAATGCAAACCCTAGACTTTCGTCGCGTTAGTTGAAGCCATATTCGAGATCACCGTGGCATAAATATAGTGACGAGCAACCTTTGCGAGCAACAGATCCTTTTGTTTCCCATAATTTTATTTACCATTATTTCACTTGTCATGCTAAAGTTTGCCATAAAATATATAGAAGCGTGCTATTTTAAACATTTTTTAAATGTCATCTTATAGAATACCTACCTACAGAAGGTTAGGTTAATTTAATAACAATTCTGAATTTAATACTATCTCAGAAATCATTTTATGACAAATGAAAATTATGAAAAACAATGCATATGGCATATGAAATTCGGGAAACGATAGAGACCCGACGAGCAAATAACGGGTCAATTTTCATACAACTTTGTATGGAAAGTGATCGTAGTGCAGTAGCCTAGTATCATTGGATGAAATAAAGTATTTTCTTCACCACTATAATTAATGTTACTCTTTTTTATTTCAGAATCCTCAACGCGCCGGAAACCTGTCGAACGCAGCGCCTCATACGAGGCCCGATACCGCGGACGCTCGAGACGCATCCGACACGACAAGGTGACGTCATGGCGTCCACCGACACGACCTCCAGCGCCGCCGACGACCACAAGCGAACCGTCGACGAGGCGTTCCTAAACAGGCTCAAGAGCCTCGTGGAAAGGCTGCGGCTTGATAATGCGACCTTGAAGAAATCCCTCGACGTCGAACGGAGCGGAGTACGAGGACTGAAGGCCCAACATGATGCTGCGATAAGAAATTTGAAGACTGAATACAAAAAGAAAGAGGAGTTCTTAGAAAAACAACTGAGAATCACCCCCAAAACAGAAAAATGTGAGGATCACAGGTTAGCCGATTGCAAAAGGCTCACTGTTGAAATTCAGTCTTTAAAAGCAGCGAACAAAGGTCTTCAGGAAAAAGTCAAGGTACATTTTATCTTACTAGCTGACCCGGGAAACGTTGTTCTGCCATGTAAAAATTACAGTTAAAAATGGGGGGTGGAAGAAGGAGGATGAAAATACTTTACGACTTATTCTCATATTCAAAAGGTGTCTTGTAATTCGACCTATTCCTTGAACTCTTTCAAGTCGAAATCCACTGAATTTTGACCTCTGGTCGACTGTGCTAAAAACATTGTAATAAGCTTTAGAATAACCCCTTTCAAGGAATAGGTCGAATTACAAGTAAGCAAAAAAAAAAATCAAAATCGGTTGAGCTGTTGTCACGACACCGTGACACGAGGTTTTTATATACGAGTGTATCTATAGGTTCTGAACCTTATTTTCTTCCAACATCCCCTTTAATACTTTTTACTAAAACTTCCCCGTTCCTTTTACTTACTAAGTGACGCCTACGAATACTAAGCTTGTCTGTGCGATCTACTGCTGGTGCTCCTGGATGGAAGCCGAAGCCTTCAATGCCGGGGCGTTAATGCCCACGTTAAGAACCTGCGATGTAAACTTGTAAATTTATGCCAAAGCATTTCAGCAATAAAAATAATTCCACTGATCGTGTAACCAACAAACAAAACAAAGAACACCTCCCGAAGATTCCCCATCGTGAGAGACTTGCTTTCTTTACTATTAGCAGAAAATAAAACCATACCACGTTTCTGGTAAAGATTAAACTCGTCTGTCTCTACCCAGTGCTGCAGAATTCCACCTTGAAACAGATGGTGCAATATTCTGTTTACCATTGGCAGGTACGGGCTTCCGTACCGTAGGCCATAGACTATAGAACATGGCAAAGGGCACTCTGTCATTGTGTGAAACAGTGGTCTTCCTTGGTCCATATTAGCAGGTCTCCGGCTTATGTAGTTAGCATCAGATTTCCTCAACAACACTGCGTATTGGAACTCTCGTTTGTCGACGAATTTCTTTATTTTCTGGTCGGTAAATATTTCGATGCGACCTTCCATTATTTTTCTAAACTCTGGAGTCAGGCTTCTGTTGAAAAGTCGTATGTGTCGATTGTGAATGCCAAGTGTTAAATTGCTCGCCACCAGTTGAGGCGACGTGTCTATTTCGGGCTTGTACCGCGGATATGTTATCGCCGACGTTAAGATTCCCTGAAACCAAGTGCATTGAATCTATCTAATCTAATACCTTTAAACGAGCAATTCTTGTATATATATATAATCAGGATCTCGGAAACGGCTCCAACGATTTCGATGAAATTTGGTATGTGGGGGTTTTCGGGGATGAAAAACTGATCTAGCTATGTTTCATTTTCAGAAAATCGCTTTTACTCGTGTTTTCCGGCTATTTTTGTTTGCATTAGAATATAAAGCTAAATTTCGCCGACTTCGAGCAGATCATAATGGCACATTAGAAATCGGGTGGTCGCGGATCCAGCCGACCTCGGTTCGATACCACGTTTTTTTTCAAGATTTTTAGTTTTTTTTTTCAAGTTTTTTTTTTATGAGAAAACGTCAAGTTTCTTCTTTTGTGAGAAAAAGTTACTTTTTTGTGAGAAAAAGTTATTTTTTTGCGAGAAAAAGTTACTTTTTTGTTAGAAAAAGTATTATAGGGTACGTGCAGTAACTATAGGCGGCAGCACTAATGCGACAGAAGAGACACTATGCGGACAGTAAAACAAACTTATCAAGGTAAAACATTCAAATTGATGGCACCCTTATGGCACCAGTTGGCAGCACCGTCTATGTGCACGTTCCCTATTGGGAGCACAGAACAGGAAAAGCCGGTTGTCTGTAAAGTCGGTTTACGGACGATAGTTTAACGTGACTCACCCCTCCACCCCCTCCGGTGTTTTTGCCAAATATCTTGAAAACGGTGCATCCTACGGCAAAATCAATGAAATTTTCATCCCCCTTTAATACCCCCGCGCTCCCTCCCCCCCTCTCAACCCCCCCCCCCCCACCCCTCCGGTGTACATAATCAGGATCTCGGAAACGGTTCCAACGATTTCGATGAAATTTGGTATTTGGGGGTTTTCGGGGATGAAAAATTGATCTAGCTTGGTCTTATCTCTGGGAAAACGCTTGGTACCGAGTTTCTGCCCGAGCAGAGCTCGGTCGCCCAGGTACTCTAATCTAATACCTTTAAACGAGCAATTCTTGTATATATATATATATATATATATATATATATATATATATAATCAGAATCTCAGAAACGGCTCCAACGATTTCGATGAAATTTGGTATGTGGGGGTTTTCGGGGATGAAAAATTGATCTAGCTTGGTCTTATCTCTGGGAAAATGCATGGTACCGAGTTTCAGCCCGAGCGGAGCTCGGTCGCCCAGGTGCTGAAATATAATTGTAGTACACATATTTTCTAGTTGGACTGAAGGTGTTTTTGACGCAAGTCCATTAGCTTATTCATTCATACCATTTTACACGTCATCATTATAATCACACTCATCATGCACACACATCATCATTTTACACGTACTTATTTATTTCATATCCGTTTATATCATGAAAAATGGTTTGGCCCTTATGTTGATCGCAGGTACCTAACATATAAGTACGCGAAAATAATAACTTCCATTTAATGCTATCTTTATCCAGCAGCTAATTTTCAAAGAAATGATACCCAATTTGCAAAGTATAATAGAATACAATGCCACGTAAAAATGGAAACCTATATTAAAGTAGCTTTATTCTCTCGCGATTTCGCTCCCTTGGAAGAATAAATCTTGGCTAGCTCTTTATCCTTTGGGCATTTTGGAAAAATCTTTTTTAGTGCACATCTACTTATGTATAATTGTCAAGGAATATTATCTGCCAAATTTCAAGTCTCTAGCTTATGTGGTTTAAGCTGTGCGTTGTCAGTCAGTCAGTAACTCTTTTGAAGTATAAGCATGCAAGTGGTTTGGTACACATTTAAAATGAATGATTTCAAATAAGGATACTTACATCAATAGCACAGTCTATGATGAGCGAGTATACGATGATAATTAAAACTACAGCTCTAAAAACAGGCCCCAGAAATTTGATTATTACAGTTTGCCTAATAAAGCATTTCACGAGGTCGATCACTGTTGCTGCAGAAGACTGTTTCTCGTTTGGACTCCACACCCTCATCTCCACCTTAAGGACCACCAGCGCTACTAATAACATGAAAAATATGTTAAACCCGAACACCAAAAGCATATCCGTTGATATCAGCTTCATCGTTGTCATAAATGTCGATTGCGGTCCCGATTTCTTGAGGAGAAAACATAAAGAGTCCTGTGATAGAGGATATGTTGTGTCAATGTATCCGTAGTAAGAGTTTTTTAGGATTCGAGAATTCAGTTCCAGATCTGTGTAGCCATCTATGAGATCACCTGTCACTCCTGTCGATGTGCCATTCTCTAGTAGGTCCCCTACTGTATTTCCATCTCTCGGGGCCAAAGGTTTACAAGAGGCATTAAGTAGGTTCATCATAGTCGACGCTAATCTAGAACTGCAGTCAATTAGGGCGGTATTGTCGTACATAAAAGGTTTTCTGAACACGCTGAGCCGAAGTTCTCTGCCATATAAATTATCGTACTGTTTAGACAATAAGCGACTTATATCTTTTACGTCGGTTATGTCTTTGATTTCATCAAAGAAAGGGTTGTACGTGTACATCCTTAAGCGATCACCTGACCAGAGGACTAAAATGGAGTTAGCGATTCTTCTACTCCAGCATAATTGGAAGTGTTGCTTCATGGTGTAGTGGAAGTAACTATCGATGGCCACTGGTAGGTTTATAACGAAGATCACAGCACTTCTAGGTTTGAATAGCCCTGTTTTCCGTAAAGCATGTATGGCTAAATCATTCGCTTCTAGAGACAATTCATTGGAAGTCACAATGTACGCCGTTTGTCCATGCTTGTCGATCCTAGGCCTATTTTCAGTTTCATTAGACGACGGGCACCCATCAACCAATAAAACAGGATATCCGTCGTTATAATTCTCAGTGTACTTCAGTATCCTATTCTCAAAGTAAGTGAACTCGCAAAAGATGATAGTAAAGAACCATTGGCGGAAAGCGTTGTAGATTTTATCGACGACTTCAAAGGCGAAGTCGGCTTTGCTACGCGTATCGGCGTGGTACGCTTGAACCTCTTGAAATAGAATACTGGATGGATTTACGCATAATGAATGCTGTAGTAATAAAGCTATACCGAGAACTATTAGCATTTTACGAGCCTGGCTCCTGCCGGGAAGGACACGCGGACTGACACTGGAGGTTTTAAGGTCGCTTTAGTATTAACGGGGGCGTTGGTATCATTAAGCGAATGTCAGCACGAGCATTATGTGCCGATGGCAAGCCACGTCAATTATCGGCGCAAGGAAAATATTGGCCGAAGTTAATTGTGTCACCAACGGCAAATTATAATTTTAACGTCATCACAGCTTTAACTAAGGCTGCGGGCTCAGGCAGGCACAAAAAAACTAAAAAAAATACTGTAAAAATAAAGTAGGTACCTACCTAATTGAAAAGTTGTGTTTTGTTTGTTTTGGTTTGTTAGTAAGTCTAACATTTGGTAGCATAGTGAACGGTTGCGGTATCTACTCTGAAGATGAGCTCTGGTTGAGTTCGAAACGCGTCAGTGTAGTTTGGTGGTGGCGATAGTTGGGTTTGTGTGATTTGTGTGTTCTTACAGTGTGGCGGTGGAGGAAATGCATGTGGTGAAGGAGCAAATAAATAAATAAAAATAAATAATCTTTATTCAAAATACTTTCTTACAATACAATACAATTTATCTAAGAGACTTATAGGAAATAGAAACACATATGCCTGAACTAGGATAATCCTGTGTTTCAGGTGAGAAAAATAAAAATTACATTAATATCCTTAAAAATTAACACTTGCATATAATATAACAAAACAAGACCTTAATACCTAAGGTGAATTATAAAATAATATAATTTTACCTTAATACAAAAAAAGAGAAATACTTAATATTACATAAAAAAAAGTGTAAAACATTATGGTCTTTGTCATTATAAGTACCTATCTAATAGCAACAGAATAGTAGCAGAATAGGTATTCCATGTAATTTTACATGGACCTCGGCAAAGTAACGCCTGAACACAGAATATATAATAGTACTAACGTACAGAATGGACACGCTCCACCCCGCACCGATTCGAGTTACCCCACCCCTCAAGGCGCAGATTGCCGGACCCCGCCGGAATTCAGAAGAGTGCGCGCGCGATGTATGTAGGCGTACGCGTGTACAGACGTCGTCGTGCTTATGTAGATTCAAGAACGCGTATTTGTACGTCGTGTCCGCCGCGTGGCCTGAATCTATACAGGGTTTGTTGAAAATCAAACGGGATAGAAAACAAACGGGATTTATATTTTGTTCGATTCAGAGTGACCCTGCTTCCGTACCTATGATTATTAGACTCTTCAAATTTGGCAGACGAGTAATACGTGATCATAAGTTCATATCACAACATTAAAAAACTGTTTTCAGGATTTTTAGAAATTCCCACGGGCTAAGATTATACCGGCAATAGCGACATAGCCAAACGGATTAGCTTGTTAATAACACGCAGAGAAGATGGCCGTTTGGGGCTGAAAAGTTCTCGAATGGAGACCACGGATTGGCAAGCGCAGCGTGTGACGTCCACCAACGACGAACGAATGATAATAAAGGCCGCATAGGTTCACAATAGATGCAATCCTTTTCCAACCATAATGATTGGTTGGATATAAATGAAGGAGGCTTATGTCCAGCAGTGGACGTCCTACGGCTGAAATGATGATGATGATAGATAGACAGATAAAACGTTTATTTGGTACTGCAAACACACAAGACACACAATCAATCAAGATTACGAAAATACAAAAATCAATACAAACTTGAAAGTAAACATTTTAGGGCCTAAGCACACGGCGTTTTTTGAACGCGCCGTCGACGCGCATTTTAGGAACGCGCGTTTACAGCGCGTTTTTCATTCCATTAGAACAGCCTTAAGGCCCTAGCACACGGCGTTTCTATGGCTACAAACGCGCGTCGACGGCGCGTTAAAAATACGCCGTGTGCTTAGGCCCTTATATTGTCTGTGTGCGCTGCAGTATCATACTGCGGTCATGGATCAGTGTCAGGGTCATGGATTGCTCATAGGAGCAATACACTGAAGGCCACAACAAACCTGGAGCACGGGGTACCGACGGAGAGTGCCCAACGCGCTCTATAAACACTGAATAAAATATACGGTGACACACACCGGCAGCGTGGCACACTGTATTTGATTCAGTGTTATTGACCGCGCTGGGCACGCTCCGTCGGCGGCCCGCGCTCCCGGTTTGTTGCGGCCTTTCTGCCACAACCCAGAGGACCGAGAACAAAAATATTGCTTGTCTACTGATGAAGGGTAGTATAGCACCCTTATAGCACCGTGTCTCGTGTTTTAGGTCGCGCAGGCGGCGGAGTGCGCCCGCGCGGCGGAGCTGCGCGCGCAACTGGCGGAGCACGCAGCGAGCGAGCTCGCCGCGCGGAGGGATGCGCGCGCGCAGTGTCACAAACTGGTCAGTAACACTACTGTATACTTAGTTACTTACGGACTTTTTTAAACTTTTAACTTGTATCAGAAATGAACATGTCGCTCAGTACTGAATCGTAAAATGTACAGTACGCTACAGAGAAACGTGACCCCCTGCATCCAAAGTTTGTATGCAGTGGGGGCACGGAACAGAAAAAACTAGTGGAAGTGCCATGAGTCCCGTTTTGTATCGAAACCAGGTGTGGCAAAACTCACACATACACACTCTTGCAATACATTGAAATCTTAGCAATCATTGGTCGTAGCTTCTATTCAAAAAAGTCATAACTTCTGAATCCGGTAACACAATATAAACTTTACTACCACGGTATATCGTTGAGAGTGTAATGTATTACACGGGGTCGTAAGTAAAATTGCATACAAAGTGCTGCCGTCTTTCATCGAGTAGCTGAATTAAAATGACAGATGTCAAAAAAAATTTCCGCTACTCGCCGCTACTCGCCGTCAGAGGTCGTTAAAATATTCCATTGAATAATGAACTCTATGAGATAGGGTTTGGGTTCAACACGAGTGAAAAATATTATACGTCATAAATCTTAAGTATTAGAGATGGGCGGAGTGCATTTATGAGAATATCGATGTAATTCATAGGTCAATAATCTCTATATATAAACATGAATCCCTACTTCCCTTGCACGAACGGTGCACCGATTTCGCTAGTTCTTTTTTTGTTGTGTTCGTTATTGTCAGGAGAAGGTTCTTAGAAAATCGGGATGCCGAAGGATCCTTTTCCTTGCCGATGCCGATAATGTGCGCCGGGTCTGTTCCTAATAATTGGTTAATTATTTAATATCATTACAATTTAATCCGATTTTGTTCAGTCATGGCTAAAATCTATGCATGTATAATGTGAGAGCTCACGTAATCCCTACTTAATATTATAAATGCAAAAGTATGTCTATCTGTCTGTTACGTCTTCACGCTTAAGCCGCTGAACCCCAGATTATGAAACATTCTTCCGCTCCTATTAGTGTGAGCATGATGAAATATAGCCTATAGCCTTCCTCGATAAATGGGCTATCTAACACTGAAAGAATTTTTCAAATCGGAGCAGTAGTTCCTGAGATTAGCGCGTTCAACCAAACAAACAAACAAACTATTCAGCTTTATAATATTAGTATAGATGGTACGGAACTCTTCGTGCGCGAGTCCGACTCGCACTTGGCCGGTTTTTTTTAGATAACTAGCTGTTGCCCGCGACTCCGTCTGCAAATAATTCATTTATCGCTATATGCCCATACCAAATTGCATCTAAATCGGTTTAAGCGTGTTACAGACAGACAGACACACTTTCGCATTTATAATATTAAGTATGGATGGTACGAAACCCTTCGTATGCGAGTCCGACTCGCACTTGGCCGGTTTTTTTTCTAAGACACAAGAAAACACCGTGTAGATTAGTTTTAATTTTTATGCCCGACAACTAGGAAACGGAATGAAAATTCAACTCTAAAGGCCACCACAAACCGGGAATAAAATATACGGTGACACACACTGGCAGCGTTGAACACTTTATTTGATTCACTGTTATTAACCGCGCTGATGCGTCAGCGCCCTGCGCTCCTGGTTTGTTGTGGCCTTAACACTTAATACTCAGAAATAAACATCGATAATTTTATCGACAACACCTCCGCCCTTCTCGAGTAGCGGAATGTTCCGGTCTCACAAAGTTCTGTGACACAGACAATAATCGACGTTATCGTATAAAAATAAAGTCTATTTTTATATTACGCATTTCTAAAAAAATGTCTTACGGACTAGAAAAAATATAAATTAATCAAAATTAAAATGAAATACTACTTACCGATGATACGAAATACCACAATGAGTGACGTTTTTGGTGCGGCTATCATTTTTACACTCTAAAACTGAACAATAAGGCATATTTCCTCAACTTTTCACTATAATTGTCGTTTAGATTGCACAATCGCCCGACACAGCCTCTGCGCGCAACTGAGCCGGTTGCGCGCAAGTTATGCGGAACTCCGCATAATTGTGCCACACTCGACATGACTGCATAACACTTCTATAGTTTTTTCTGTTCTGTGAGTGGGGGTCACGTTTCTTTGCAACTGACTGTACACTACCTACACGCAAAATGTAACCAATAACCGAATCTAGAATACGCAAAATTTACATAATGCATATTGTATAAATAAATATAATAAATACAACTCTATGTTATAAATAACAGTGGTGTTTATATCCGACTGTGTTTAATGTTGGCATGTCCAAACTAAAAAGGACCGACGAGCACTTTAAGATTTTTTATCATCCTTATGTTATTTAGATCTAGAAATGTGGGCGATTTTATGTTCTTCACTTTATCTGAGAATTAGATTGAATGAGCCTAGTTTCCTTATCCATAGTAATGACATTTACGCTAGTGAAGACAAAAAAATATCAGTCTGATTCTGATTAATGATTCATGTTTTGATTAAATAAAAAATCCCGACTACTAGAATTACTGTACAAATTTTAAAGGCAGCAATAAATATAAGTTTGTACTTCATGGTCAGTAGGTATTTTAATGCAATAAGAAAACTTATTTTTCTTTCGGGTGCATGTCGGTTTCCTTTACCTACTCGTGTTGTGAGCTCAAATTTCATAATTGCATGATAAAGTGAAGTATCCTGCAGGTTTTAATCATCACGATGTTCCTATGAAAATTCGCTTTCAAAAGGTTCGTTCTTTACATAGAATTTGAGAGCTTTCCTTGTAAATTGCTTATAGCAAACATCAAAATGTGCGATAAAAACTGTAGCGCCTACAGTAATCTAATAGCAACTTTTCTTTCCCGCCACAGCTGGAGGAAATAAAATCGAAGGAGCGCGTGATAGCGCTGTTGAAGAGGGAAACGGCGCGGGGAGCTAAGGAATCTCAGGTTAGTTTTACTTCCTAACTTTTTCAAAGACCCTTTAGTTAGGACCTGATTATAATTTTTAAGAAATAAAAAATATAGTATGGCAGTTGTGGAGGTCAAAAGGAGAACCCTTTACCGGAGAAAGAAACATATTTACATAGTTTCCTTAGGTAGTTTAACAAAGGTAGCGAGATGATTTACTTATTCGAAAACAGCCAGATTGGCGAGAACGTTCGCAATTCGCAACTTCCAAGGTCTTACAGGCTCACCAGACATGATAGTATACTCATCCCTGTCTACCCATCTTCTAGCGTTTTCAAGGCGGAATAAGTGAATGTGACTGAGAGCGCCCATACGTTAGACGGTAAGCCGTACACAAGTGCTCTTGTTCGGAGCGATATTCGGGCTGTATAAAAAGCTGATTACGTTTTATTTTGGGACCCTACTTTTGTGGTTAAACCTGTAGCGAGTACTAGCGCCATCTAGTCATCACATAAGAAACTAATTACTACATCCTGCATCGCACTATCGAAGTTTCTCAACTCGGCTGCAAAAATACAACTTCCAACTTTCATCCATCGGACTTCGGTCCCCAGGCATAACATCAGCCTGGACAGAGATCTCTCTATTGCAATTATCCTCAAAAACCTATCGAGAAATTTTTCATCAACAGTGCGTTCATACCCCAATTTGGTAGAATATGTGATAAAAAATTACATTTAAATAATTTACCAGCTAGCTGTATTATGGTAAACCTACCACCTTAAAGTAGTCAGCAGACACTTAGAATGCTTATGGCAGTTGTGAAACGTTTGTGTAAGTTGTGCCGCGGCGTTTTGTTATGCGCGGGCGCACTGTACCCGCTTTACGATTTCCAGAAACCTTAGGGCCACTTTTATAGTTCTAAGAAAATCCTCGCCTTTATTGCTTCAAACTGGCTGACCAAAACGAAGTAAAACTTGAATATGGAATAAAGTCTCAAGTTAAAAAAAAAAACTGCCCTATGTGCTAGCTATCTGGCCAGTGCCTATAGTCTGGTAGAGTATCTGCTAGATTTTGTGTGCGGATTGGAAATGACCGTTCCATTTTCGAAGTTTTTGTTTATGGAATACTGAGGATGGTATGATAGGAGGGATATGAAGGGACAACGTAGATAATAGTCTGGTGGGATGGTGGGAGATCGCGTTAGGCGAGTGTGGAGCAAGCGAGGAGAGGTCTTTGCCCAGCAGTGTGATACAAAATTTATCTACCGGCGTTAAGATGTCCAACTTTTTAAACCCCAGCAATTCGACAACAAATATTATAACTATTATAAGCAGAAACAGGAATTTAGGGTTACGTATCAAAATATCTAAAATTAAAAAACCTAACGTAAAATAACCTTCGTTCAAAATACCGAAAATCTAAATACCTAATGATTTTAAATACCTAAGCAACTTACACCTACCTACGAATTACCTAAGTTTAAAATATCTAATGGAGTAAATGTCTAATGTTTAAAATATCAACAGCTATGACACCTAAGTTTGATACACCAACATTTGAAATACCAAATGGTCAACATGCCGAAATGAAACGAACATCGCTTAATTTTTGGGGAGCGAGCGAAGCGAGCGAGCAAGACGGTTCGGGGCGGAAGCGACTCGGAATGGCTAGGTTCAAAGGCTAATGCGGGAGCGTAGCGGAGCAAAGCTCCCGCATTAGCCTTTGGTGTTAGTTATTTTTTTTATTACCACGTGAAAAATCTAATTTGTTTGATAAAATTTGGTATATGATTTGCATTTAGGTACATTTCATAATGTTAAAGACAATAATACCTAATGGAAATAATCATTTTCTGTGCTTTTACAAAAAAAATACCTAACATCGAAGGCTAAGGCGGGAGCTACGCTACGCTTCGCTCCCGCCATAGCCTTCTGAACCTAACCTATCCGAGTCCCTTCTGCCATAAAAAGTCTTGCTCGCTCGCTTCGCTCCCTCGCTGCCAGCGAGATACCGGTTTTTTTTTTTTTTTTCTTTTTTTTTTTCAATTCTGTACCCTCGACTTGCCGCGAGGCCCTTATCCATCTAACACAATCATACCAGTTCTCGCAATTACTACCGCTCGTACTTTCATTCCACATACTTGTTCTTTCATGCATCCATCACCTTTTGTTACCATTACGGGTGGGACTCCCGACTATCCAGCTAACTACACTATTGCTTTATATTATCATGGGAAAATAACTCAACAGGAACCACTTTAATTATAATAAAACAAAATAGTTTTTATGATTGTTACAATCTTACTTAAGAACTATTAAAGCTTAGAACATAACAAACTGCAGACTTCTCTAGAAAATTACAATCTTAACTAAATCTATTTACAACTTTGTTTGGACCCGGACTGTTATAAGAATTCTTTAAAACTTACATCTTAATTACTATCTCAACATTTTCCTTACTTGCTAAACATCTCATATCTATCTTAAACAACTTAATACAACCTATGCTTAATAACTATATGTTCACCA
Organism: Archips xylosteana; assembly: GCA_947563465.1. Taxonomy (NCBI): domain Eukaryota; kingdom Metazoa; phylum Arthropoda; class Insecta; order Lepidoptera; family Tortricidae; genus Archips; species Archips xylosteana. Next base: position 4,304,472 of record OX387356.1, read on the forward strand.
TATCGTATAAACATAGTTTTACCTCGGAGTTTTGTTTCTTAAAATTACCCTTTCAGCGATGCTTTCGCAGTATCGCAGGAACCTGTCCCTGTTCCTGCCTGACATAAGATCCTTTATGACGCACAATTCCAATTTAATACCAAGCTCTATCTCAAGCTGCAACCTATCACTACCATACACTGAGCACTCCAGCAATAGATGCGGCACCGACTCACTGACGGCAGGATCACATATGCACGACGGGCTGTCCTTACACTTGAATCTGTACAAGTACTCGGAAAACCCGCCGTGCCCCGTCATAATTTGTGTTCTAACACTAGTTGTTTCGAACTTTCTTATTATTTTATATGCCGCCACTGCATCAGGGAAGAAAAGCTTAGTTACAGCCGCGGTCTCCCCGGACACGTACCTCCGGTTCCATTCGCCAAGCGTTTCCATACGAATGGATCGCTTGACGAACGAAACCGGACAAAGGTCGTAGTCCGGCTTCCGCTTGGATTTTATGGCGGCCTCCTTGGCCAAACCATCGGCTCTCTCATTCCCCTCCAGCCCCGCGTGGGCCTTAATCCAGAACAACCTGACAACCTTACCCTGCAAGGATAAAGTTGTCAAGTTGCTTCTGGCTTCCACCGCCAGGGGATGGAGACAGCCGTGGTTCTTAACGGTCAAGAGGGCCGCCATAGAGTCACTGTAAATCCCGAACGTTGCCGCCTTCTGCTTTAGTATCTCCCCAGTCGCCCTGCACAGCGCAAGGAGTTCAGCTTGGTAAACCGTGCAAAAAGACGAAAGAGCAAGCTTGAGGGTTTTGGTTTCCTCCTCGCCAGTCCAAATGGACAGCGCAGCCCCCACCTTGCCCTCCATCTTGCTCCCATCAGTAAAGATACGAACAGCGAAATCGCTATTCGCATCCTCATCCACACGGTTTACCAAGCTCACCAACTCCAGCTACCTGCGATGCGCGGGGTGCGGGGTCTCCAAAGCAGAGGCCATCCGTTCTACTTCCCTTCCCCGGAGTATTGGCTGGGGTACACCCTTCTTGGCCTCATAAAGAGAGGCCACCTCACGGACTCGGAGGTCGAGAGGGAGTATATCAGCCAATACTAGCGCCGCATTCAGTGAAACTGTGCGGTATGCCTTGCTGAGCTTCTGTGCAATACCACGCTGCACAGTCGCCAGCTGACGCATAACACACAGTTTACTGACAGCAGGCGCCCAAACACTAGCGGCATATAAAATAATAGGTTCTACGGCTGCCACATATATCGTCCGGATCACTTCCGGATGAAGCCCCCAGCTTGTCTTAGCAGCCTTCGCAAGCTGCTTATGGATGTTAATACCCTTCTTGCAGACGTTGGCAACGTGCGCGTTAAAGGTGAGGCCTGCATCGATAGTCACTCCTAGGATCTTTACCTCATCAACCATATTAATCACGATCCCGCCCATGTTCAGGCGTGGGGTGTCGTACTTTAGCTTCTTGGTAATAACCATACCCAAGGTTTTATGTGGAGCAAATTTTAGCTTATTATCAACTCCCCACGCGAGATACCGGTTAGGATATATGAAAACTTTCGGTATTTTGAATATAAGTGAAAAAATCATTAGGTATTTAGATTTTAGGTATTTTGAACGTAGGTTATTTTACGTTAAGTTTTTTAATTTTAGACATTGCAATACGTAGGCATTTTAAGCTTTCGGTATTTTGAATATAAGTGAAAAAATCATTAGGTATTTAGATTTTAGGTATTTTGAACGTAGGTTATTTTACGTTAGGTTTTTTAATTTTAGATATTTTGATACGTAACCGAATTTAGAAGGCAAAATTTAATGACAGGATGGGAGTTCCTTTACCGATAAACTCATCTATCGACCCATATACTAGTGATCACTCCAAGTTTTTATTGTAAAAATATAATTTTATAAAAAGTATAAAAATTAAACAAAATAATAAATCAATTCTCTTCTTCTTTATCTTCGTAAAGCCCATGTCAAATTTTGCCTATCATAATTTGAAACTTATTGACAATCAAGAAAAGTTAATATTTGCTTTGACATAATTATGTATAAATTTAGCAAATCAAACCTTACGAGGTTATTGTAAATATTTTATAGTGCAATGGTTCTCATTAACCAGCTATCATTTAAAATATGCTTTGTGTAAACTTTATCATCTATGTATACCTATCTAATATACTAATATTATAAAGAGGATAGATTTGATTGTTTGTTTGTTTGTTTGTTTGCATTTAATAGGCTCCGAAACTACTGGATTGATTTCAAAAATTCTTTTGCCGTTAGAAAACTGACAGTGACTGAGTGACATAGGCTACTTTTTACCGCGTGAAAATACCTTTTCCTACGGGAAAATTAATTTATCGCGGGCGAAGCTGCGGACGGAAGGCTAGTATATCATATTTGTCTCCGAAATAAGACTTACAAAATAATACAAACTTACAAACAAAGCTGGGGATGAATACTACCATACGGGAAAAGCTCCCGAGCGGGACTCCCTACCTGCCATTAAATTTGAAATTTACCATAAGCTTTACGGTGAAGGAAAACATCGTGACGATGAAAATGAAGAAATTAAAATGAAAAATATATATTTTCGTCAACAATTGTGCATAAATAGTGTCAAGGTTGGGACTTCCTAGTAAGTATTGCAATACCTGTAGCAGGAAGTCCCGCTCCTCCAAAAACAAGACAGTTGTTTCTTAACAAACGATACTTATAAAACTAAAGTTTAAAAACCTGGCTGCATACACCTGCGAAGAAATTCAGTGGTGTGTGTAAAGTTCCCAATCCGCACTGGGCCCGCGTGGGAACTACGGCCTAACCCCTCTCATTCTAAAAGGAGGCCTATGCTCTGCAGTGGGACATATATAGGCTGGGGTGATGATAAATACATATTTTTTGGTAGTCTAATAATATAGGTATAGTATAGCTACCTCGTTCCAACATTTCCAGCACCGTGTGAACACGCCCGGGGCGTCAGGGGCGCGGAGTCCCTCGTAATTCCATCCCAGGGGAATGTGTATCCCAAGCCGACTTATTAAATGAAATAAGGCTATTTAGGTAAATGTAGGGTGCGGCAGTTATGAATTGACGCATGCCTTTAACTTCAAAGACAGTGGCGTGACCCTTTAACAATTCTATTCACACCGAGTTGCCTGTTACTTTTGCTATACTATGGAGTAACGTAAACGTATATGGGTCCGTTTACGTCACGTCAGCATACACGATGTTTTTAGGGTTCCGTACCAAAAGGGTAAAAACGGGACCCCATTATTGAGACTCCGCTGTCCGTCCGTCCGTCCGTCTGTCTGTCTGTCTGTCTGTCCGTCTGTCACCAGGCTGTATCACATGAACCGTGATAGCTAGACACTTGAAATTTTCACAGATGATGTATGTGTTGCCGCTAATAACAAATACTAAAGAACAGAATAAAATAAATATTTAATACTCCCTATGAGTTGTTGATATTTATGGGCGATGGTGATCATTTTCCATCAGATGACCCGAATGCTCGTTTGCCTCCCTCTCATAATAAAAAAATGAAATAAAAATAATAACTTTCGGTTTATTCAGTAAAATGTGAAGTATTTCGTCGATGCGCAGTTAAGATAGCTCTGTCGGTTCAAATTGTTTCTGAATCAGCACGGTGCAATGGTTGCTGTATTGTTTATCTACTGAGTTATGGGGCTTGAGATCTTAATGGAGCTGAGGTTTTTATCAAGTTCTTAAATATTGCAGGTACCATCGGCCAAAAATATGGTCTACCACCCTACGGTTGAAGTTCATTTACACGTCACAATACAGCAAGGTCGATTTTCCATTGCAATAAAATTATGACAGTGAATATGACTTCACTCAGAAAAGTCAACCTTAGCGATATTTAGATCTCACAGAAACTTTTGTCAAAACTGGTAGACCACTTTCTTGGCCGGCCGTACCTTGTGGAAAATTATAGAGTTTATAAACAAGCAAAAATTTATCCATTCAAGTAAGTAAAATTATTCTATTAATACTAGCTGTTGCCCGCGACTCCGTCTGCGAAGAATAGGGGTAGGTAAGAAAAAAATAGCCAACGACCTGTTCTCAGACCTATAAGTTTCATAAAAACCGGTCAAGCCTTTTCGGAGGAGTTCGATAGCAAACTCCGTGACACGAGATTTTTATATATTAGATATTAATAGGAAAGTAACTATGGGGCGGCAGGCCTGGCTAAATTTCACGGGCCCCCGACCCTAGAGGACCCGGGCCCAAGAGGCCGCGAGCTCAGAAATAACATCTCTTATACAAACCTCGATGCCATAAGACTATCATCATCATCATCATCATTTCAGCCGTAGGACGTCCACTGCTGGACATAGGCCTCCCTCATTGATGCCCAATCATTACGATTGGAAGCGATTTGCATCCACCCTTAACCTGCGGCCTTCACCAAATCGTCCGTCCATCTCGTTGGTGGGCGTCCCACGCTGCGCTTGCCAGTCCGTGGTCTCCATTCCAGAACTTTTGGCCCCCAACGGCCATCTGTTCTACGTGCTATATGGCCTGCCCATTGCCATTTCAACGAGCTAATCCGTTGACCGTTTGGCTATGTCGGTGACCCCGGTTCTTCTACGGATCTCCTCGTTTCTGATTCGGTCCCGTAGAGAAACTCCAAGCATAGCCCTAAGACTATGTACAGAAGAAATGTCTATAACATGTGCATTGTCATTTATTATAAGCGACTTCCAGAGGATTTAAAAATTCGAGATGGAAACAATTTTAGACGTTGCCTTACGGACTGGCTTTTGAGCAATTGTTTTTATAGTGTTAAAAAGTACCACGAGCGACAACAATGATAATAATGTGTAATATTAATAAGTAATTTAATATGTTATTTCTCTCTTTCTATTTCTCGCTATATTATTCAGTTTACGAATTATTATTTGACAATTTATATTTTATTTTATTTTTTTGTTTAATATTATGACATTTTGTAATTTTTATTAATTGTAATAATTTAATTGAAATCTTTTGCACGCCTGCATGCAGGCCGAATGCACTGGACCTTATTGCTTTAACATCTTATTGACTGTATTCAAGCAAATAAACATTTCTGATTTCTGATTTCATCAAAATTAAATTACAACGTGACGATTTTTACTGGGAGGCTCCCATCCAAAGAATTTGCCACGGGCTTCAGTACCTCTACCATGAGCTACACTAGTTTACAGTGACCGTACTCGCTAGCGACGGCGTAAATGATTTGTATGGAGAATTGTACTTCCGTAAGTGACCGCTAGAGGCGCTGTACGCTTAGTATAAGTTTTCCTTCACTTCAATACTTCTCGATCGCGTTTACGTAAAAAATTCAATTACTAGGGAAACATGGACAGCGCCTGCGCGCGCGCGCGTCTATGTTTCCATAGAATTGAAATTTTTACGTAAACGCGATCGAGAAGTATTGAAGTGAAGGAAAACTTATACTAAGCGTACTGTATGCTTAGTATAGGTTTTACTTCACCGAAATACTTCTCGATCGCGTTTACGTAAAAAAATCAATTACTAGGGAAACATGGACAGCGCCTCCGCGGCCGCGCGTCCATGTTTCCATAGCATTGATATTTTTACGTAAACGCGATCGAGAAGTATTTTGGTGAAGTAAAACTTATACTAAGCGTACAGTATGCTTAGTATAAGTTTTCCTTCACTTCAATACTTCTCGATCGCGTTTACGTAAAAATTTCAATTCTATGGAAACATAGACACGCGCGCGCGGAGGCGCTGTCCATGTTTCCCTAGTAATTGAATTTTTTACGTAAACGCGATCGAGAAGTATTGAAGTGAAGGAAAACTTATACTAAGCGTACAGTATGCTTAGTATAAGTTTAACTTCACCTAAATACTTCTCGATCGCGTTTACGTAAAAAAATCAATTACTATGGAAACATGGACAGCGCCTCCGCGCGCGCGCGTCCATGTTTCCATAGAATTGATTTTTTTACGTAAACGCGATCGAGAAGTATTTTGGTGAAGTAAAACTTATACTAAGCGTACAGTATGCTTAGTATAAGTTTTCCTTCACTTCAATACTTCTCGATCGCGTTTACGTAAAAATTTCAATTCTATGGAAACATAGACGCGCGCGCGCGGAGGCGCTGTCCATGTTTCCCTAGTAATTGAATTTTTTACGTAAGCGCGATCGAGAAGTATTTTGGTGAAGTAAAACTTATACTAAGCGTACAGTACACAATTCTCCATACAAATCATTTACGCCGTCGCTAGCGAGTACGGTCACTGTAAACTAGTGTAACTCATGGTAGAGGTACAGATGGTACAGTTACGCCACTGACTGTTTACGACTTTACTTTTTACTAACTGTATTAAACTGCCAGTATTTGTTTGTAGGGGTCGTAAAACGAAACTTCAGAAGAAACTTTACCAACTGTCTATGAATACGTACCTATATGTATTGTGTATGATTAACTTTCTTGAATGTGCATCTTTCACGTAAGTTCGCATGTCAGTGTAACATAGAAGTTTTACAACTACATAAGAATCGTTACAAAGTGTAGCGTGTATGTCAATTATTATGACAGTGCCAGTGGTTTTATGCTGTAGGTAGGTACTTTACTTACCCATACTATCGATTCCGACCACAGAACAGAAGATTCCGACGCTGTTTTTTTTTTCTTTTAACTTGAAGGGAATATTCTGTACGTCAAATAAAGTTATTTTTACCAAAATACTAGTGTTCCAACTCTTAAATATCTAAATATATAAAAGAAGAAACTGACTGACTGACTGACTGACTGACATATCAACGCACAGCCCAAACCATTGGTTCTAGGGATTCCAAATATGGCACGTAGGTTCTTCATAAGGTCTAGTGGTGCACTAAGAAAGGATTTTTCAAAATTCACAACTTAAGGGGGTGAGACGGGGGTCCAGAGTTTGTATGGGGAAACAAGATTAGTTAGACTATTTTATTCGAAAATTCACAGAATTGCTCCTAAAGATAAATGAGTAAACACGTGTTTCAGGTTTTTTGGGAATTCAACCCCTAAAAGAGGGAAATGGGGTGACAAGATCTGGAAATCAACATGGGTATTGTTTCTATGGTTTATCGGGTCGCTGGTTATGAAAACAACAACGATTTTAAAATCCAACGTGGCGGACGTGAAATACCATCACCCCCTGCAGTAAAAAGGAATTTTTAGAATTTCCCGCGGGATAGAGATTGGGATTTGACTTTAAAACTTTTTGTTCGCGGACAAAGTCGCGGGAAAAAGCTAGTTGTTGATAAAATAACCAAGAATTAAATTTAAATAATCATGCGCGATCCCGCAGAGAAACTTCGATCGTATTAGAAATGATGAAATCCGCGCAAGAACTAAAGTCACTGACATAGCTCGAAGAATCGGCAGACTCAAGTGGCAGTGGGCAGGGCACATCGCTCGTAGAACTGATGGCCGATGGGGCAAAAAGGTTCTCGAGTGGCGTCCACGGACCGGAAGACGCAGTGTAGGTAGGCCTCCAACAAGATGGAGCGACGACCTGGTTAAGGTTGCGGGATCGCGTTGGATGCGGATGGCACGTGACCGATCTGTTTGGCGAGCCTTGGGGGAGGCCTATGTTTAGCAGTGGACGTCTTTCGGCTGAAATGATGGTAATGAATGAATGAATCATGCGCGAGGGACTCTATCGTTTGCCCGAATTTATTTTGCCATAGTCAAAAAAGTTCAAATTTGCGTTGCGAGTTTGCCATAATTTTCATTTGCCATAAAGTAACGTCCTTTAGTAACAAAAAGTTGTCAGTGTTGTCAAATATGAGTGTTTAAACTTCGACAGCCACACCTTAGCTTGTACTTGTACAGTCAACGCCATAAATAAGTGATCACTTTTGTACCCGTACCTTGTCGCTTTCAGTCGTTGCATAACTTCGTATGACTTTTCGTATGACTTGACAAAGTCGTATTCGGTGCCTAGAGCCCTGTATTTGAGTGCTTTCACTTTTTCAACCGCTTCAGAGGCTGCCCCAGCTCTATTGCAGGTTCCGTGGAGGGAGACGTGAAGGTGCCTGCGTTAATTGCATAATTCACTTGTCAAAGTCAAAGTCAAATATTTTTATTGTAGACTGTGACAAGGTACAAAAGTGATCACTTATTTATGACAATTATAACGTTGACCCTACATAGTGTACCGCGGGTAATTAATAAAATTTTACTCTTTATTATCTTTTAAACGATAAGAGTTTTGACATCAGTGTCCTAGAGAAATTAACTTGAATTGAAAAGTTGAATAGTCTCTTGAAGTTAACGGAAATAAAAAAAAAACTTAGTGTAGGTATATAATCGATGGAATTGTACCGCAACTCGCTTGACATTTCTCGCTTCTTCTAAATAAGGCTTAAGCTTAGATTATTTATACACTAGATGGAGCTTAGGCGGCATGAAAACGTCCCCTAAAAATATAAGCCAACTGTTGGCTTGTATGTCATTTGCCTCCCTTCAGTTTGAATGACGTAACGCGATCGTAATATGAAGCTGTCAAATGGAATTTTTGGACGTTTTGTATCGCAATGTTTGCTACTGACACTATCTAGTGCATAAATAATCTAAGGGCTTAAGAAATGATGTGCCTAGTCGACTCGCTCTAGTACTAAAGTAGAGTAGGTAGAGCTAGCCGCGTGTGATGCTAATCGCCATGTCATGACACTTGACAATGACATTATTTCCTTTGCATTTAGTACACTTAGAATGTCTACCTATCTTCTAATGTTACCGATACATATATTATGTAATTTCATCATAATAATATTATTTTATACTAGTATGCCTGGTAGGTGGTGGTAAAGGAATAACTTTAACACGTATTGCCGCCTTGGCTGTACAGAGTCTAAATAGCCGCTCTCCGGGGATGATCCGTGACGTCACCAGGATGCATGCTGAACTGCAGCCGTAAATGTTGTTGTGGCGTCAACAAGTGGCTTCACATTATGTATATGACCTTTGACCTCCCAAGCAGCAGATCGTGGGTTCAAATCCGGGCTAGATCTCTGAGTTTTTCAGAATTGATGTGCGAAATTTGATTATCACGAGGAGCAATTCAATGGTGTGTGAGAAGTACCCAATGCGCGCTGGGCCCACGTGGGAACTACGGCCCAAGCTCTCTCATTCTTAGAGGAGGCCTGAGCCTTGCAGTGGGGCGTGTATAAGCCAAGATGATGATGAATATTTTTAATCTTTCACTTAGCAGGTTTAAAGGTGCTCTGTCAAAACTTTAGATTTATACATACTTAGACATATTATTTATTTAACGCCCGTTTCACTTTTTCTCATTTTTGGCTGTTTGTAGTTTTACGTGTTATTTCATTAGCATAAATTAACTGTGGCATATTTGCTGGCCTATGTATTACTTAAGTTTTTCTTTAAGTTCACTCATTATATTGTGCCGTTTTTTGCCCAAATAAACATTAAACATTAAACATTAAACATTGATGTGTATCGAAGTGATTACCAAGAATATGCTTTTCAGGTTCAGGCCACTGGATATACAACCACCTGATTCACCCGAACGAAAAGGGCTTCATAATTACTTAAGGTAGAAGCGCACGCTCTAGGCGCGAAGTTTAAACTTTTTACAGTTTTTAATTTATTGTGGGTAAACGGTGTAACTGTTTAACTTCATATGGTATTTGCGCTTGTAAAACAGTGTTCTTTATATTATTGTGTAAAGTTTTTTAAGAATAAAACTATTATGTAGCTTGAAAAAAAAGTTGTCAAAACGTTGAAAGTCCGAATTTCTATGTTTGACAACTTTTATATCAAGCTAACAGATTTATTCTTAAAAAGCTTTACACAATAATATAAAGAACACTTTTTTACAACCGCAAGTACCATATGAAGTTAAACAGCTACACCGTTTACCCACAATAAATTAAAACCTGTAAAAATTTTGTATTTCGCGGCTAGAGTTTGCCGTTCCACCTTAAGGAAGTAGGTTAGGTACTTTATTCTTCATTCGGTACCTACAATGTAACAAGCTATACACAGTGACCTTATAAAGACCTGTCTTCCAGTGAAGCTTTGGAAAATGTAAGAACTAAACTAATACATATTAAAACCACTTTCTAGTTAGAAAGATTTTCCATTGCACATGCTAGTTCGAAGCGTCAGCGTTCAGAAATTCATTAAAATTTTCTTTTATTTATCACAGAGAAAGTGGTTACGATAATGAATAAAACATTAATTTCGAATTCGAACTCATTACTTAAAATAATTATACTTTTTCACGCGTTTCTACCAACTCATTCTTTAAACGTCAAAGACCACACATGTTAATCAAAACAAAAGCAATAAGGTTCACTACTCCGAAGCGTGTCTATGGCATAATTAAAAAAAACGATGCGGGATTCAGATAAAAAACCTGAGTCCCATCCCATTATCATGGTTCGGTGTGGTCGTGCGTCGCTAACCGTCCGCGGTTCAAACTCCGCAGACAGATTCGGGCTGCCGCGGCGCGCGCACGTCGCCATTTTTATTTCTCCGCTAAGTTGGCAATCCGCGTTCTGTTTGAAAATAACGTCCAAACTCGATCGAGCGTGCTTGACTTTAATTCACGTGAATTAAAAAGTGTTCTGTGACGTTTGTGTTGAGTTTTATTATTATTATTTTTATGTTTTTGAAGTAACTTTGTGACTGTGTAGAGCGACCGTGTAGAGTCGTGATCTAACGTTGCTGTGGGACTTTATATTTCGGATTTACTTTCTATCTCTGTAAGTATCCGTTTTATTGTTTTTATTTATCTTATTAGTTGGCTTGGAATTTTTTGATTCCACGGTGAAAGCTTACGTTTTGGATTTGATTGAAATCAGTATTGCACTCGTAATCGATTTTTTTTTCTTATTAGAATCTAGATATAGTTGATTGCTATAATTTGGTGCATGTGTAGTCTCTATGTGCTGTTTATTTGTCATAGAAATTGCTAAAATGGACATGTTTATAAAAAATTGCAAGTATATATACCTAATTGATCAACGGCATTGCAAAACTAGTGGTTATCGGCCGTTAATTATCTAAAATACCTACATAAACTCAGGAATTGGCGATTAATCGCAAAATGCTAGTTAATTTTTCGACAGGAAATATTAGTCCAGTGATATCGAACAGCATAACGGTTTCATGTTTTTCTTACTAGCCAGCAGCCGAAGTTTCGATCTTTGACGGTACTTTGTAATGTAACATTTGTTGACATTTTAAAAAAAAGCTTTTTCTTTTACTGCCCGGTTGACGGTCTAAATCCGAATATTGTGTGTCAGAGTCGATTATGAGAACCGTCGATTGAGATCAGAAGGTCAATTTGTGAAATTATTTGTTGGAAAGTACTTATACTGAAATTTTAGTAGGTACACAGATATTACAAATACAGGCGAGAACAAAACATTTTTCCAAAGTTTTAAGTCGTATTTTTAGGTGTATTTTACGAATGTTCCCTATTCTCACGCTAAAATTAACCTTGATATCATAATTAATAACGTAATTTTCAGATAGCGTTACTGTTTTCGCCACGCCAAAGCTAATAGTGTCCTCATGGAACACCTTTTTAATTATGAAAACGAAGGCTTGGTTGGTATTACCTCGTTGCACGAAATAGTCACTGTTATTATCTATGGCATATAAATAACTGAATAACTTGTCTGATTAGTGTCAGTAATAAATAGAAAGGGTTCAATGTTATTTAACAGGATTATGTGGACTGCACTTTCATCTGCGTAACAGTTGTACGTATTCAGTTTGTATGCATAGCTGCAAGTGCCGCAATAATTTGAGGAGAATACATTAAACAATCTTATTTCTTGATGTTCTTTTTATTTAAGAGCTTAAAAAATATGTTGAGGCTGATCTCACTCGACACGACAATTATGAAAAAAGGAAAGAAAGAAGTTAGTGAACTTTATACTCGGTGTTAACTTTATTCAAAGGCTGTTAACCCAAGTTCGTATTCTTAACACGTCTCCCCATCAGAAGAAAAAGAAAAAAAATATTTTGAGCACAAATAATTCCAGCCAGTTTTATTCCCTTTCTGTCTGGCATGACACAAACATCATCAGCGGCAAACGTCAAAAGGAAAAAATCAGATGTGCATAATTCGCTCTATTCATTCCTTCGGAACCTGTACTCTCGATAAAGGTACAAGTGCACCCATCGAACAAGTATTCACTATAATAAATAACTGTCATTCAGTCCGTCCGTCTGATCGTAAAGAACTTTCTACTTGCTCGAACCGCTGAACACAACTCGCCTTAATAATTGTGCTTTCAAAACTTATCACGTGTTTTGATGTGCGATCATTATAGTAAACTTATTTTTTAAACATTTGAATTTGTGTCTGGCTGGCTGTTGCATTACCTTGACCGGCAAGATTTAAAAATAAAAGCGCAGATTAATTCTCAATTTAAATTTGCGTAAACGTTTCGAATCGCATGAAACGAATCTAATCTTTTTTTTAAATGTGTTTAAGCCGTGACTTTATAACTGATTTAAATATGATTTTTATATTAAATGCGCTTTTAATATTGAACAATGATCCATGAAACAATTTATCAGGAGAAATTGAACCCTTATTTATTCGTCGATGCTCCTCTTCCTTTGGCATCTTGTTATGAAAACAGGTTTGACTAAAGAATCAGTGTATCAAAAACAATCAATTGTTTTTGCAATCGAGTTTAATCAATTGTTTACGTTTAATTCGCAAAACAAAAGTAAACGTTTAGTGAAAGTAACTGCGCGTTCCTATTCTGTTATCAGAGGATGCTGGTATTATTAGTATTACAGTAAGATAAGATGCACTCGAGATAGCCGATATTGCTCGTTTACAATAGTCGAGATAAAAATGCAGTCACGAATCTCGACGTGTGACCGTGAGCCGGTGAGCTCTTAGCACTTGGATTGTTGTTCTAAAGTAGAATAACGATATACTCACGACAACTCTCGTATATGGAGTGGTCAGATACATACGAGCTGTCATCGTGACGGACGTAATACTCGCCTAAATCTTTCTTTAGGCAACTGCCTTAAGTAGTTTAAACATGCTTTAAAGAATTTCCCTAGTTTTGTTATAGAATTACGAGTAAAGTCCTCCATTTGTGCCAAAAGACCTTCGTTCAAGCTAATTTTCAATACCAAATGAGAGGTCAACAATAGTTATTAGTTTTATTAGTGTGCCAATTAAGTACTAAAACTAAAATTGTGTGTAGTTAGGCTTAGTATTTCGGGGCTTTAGATAATCAATAATATTTTTAACTTCTTATTTTTAGTATTTTTTTTATTAATAGATGATTGAATATCGAAACAATCTTGTTTCCCGAGTTTCTTAGATGCAAAAAAACATATTTTGAAATTCGAATTTTTGTTTGGAAATAAAACACACGGTAAAAGTAACTTTTTTAAAGTAATTAGTGGTTTCTGGGACGCAGGGTATATTAAATTGATTGATAATGCCAACTTTAACTCGTAAAGAACGAATGACTATTTTCCCAACGGTCTTTGAAAAACGTCAGCGCATTTAGGTCACCGTTCACCGCTCGCAGTTCGACATATGACCTCGTATAGTCTATGGTACACAATTGAACGAACGGAAATAAAGAGCGAATAAAAACATCTTGGATTCTTGTTGTATTTGATTAATCGTTTGTTTTGCGTGCTATTGTTTATGGTCTCAGTTTCATTCTAGCGTGATTTTCTACGTCAGTTCAAATTAGTATCAAATATTTATAAAATAACGGCATTTCTCATTCAACATTTTAAAACATTTACGTAAATGCGTTTAACAATTAGCATACGTTAAAGCGTTTTAGAATAATTAAAGCAATGCGTTGCTAAATGCTTTTGAGCCGTTAAGATACATCATTACTTTCACTATTTTCACTTGTATTATATTATAACACACGAGTAACAAAGTGCTATTATGGATATAATGCACTAACATAAAAATTACACCATTTTAAACGAACGTAGAGACGATATTGTAACATAAGTTAAATTTATATGCGGAATAACGTACATTTGGAATTTACCACGAGCTTTACGGTGAAGGTAAACACTACACACACTAACACACTAATTTTTCGTAGACGGAGTCGCGGGGGACATATTTATAATAAATAAAATACATGCTAAAGTTATGGTCGAATATTGAAGCCGCGTAACGAAAACTTCGACGCAGTCTTCTAAGAACTACCTATATTTAATCAAATTTAACTCGAAGCAAGGAAATGGGCTTAAATTAATAAAATGAACGACATTCCAGATTAACAGTTTTATGTTTACGATTACACGTGTAACTGTATTATCGTAATGAAAGCTTCGATCAGCGGAAGTGAGTTCGCGAATCGACTCTAGCGCATACTCATTGGAAATCTTATAATAGAGACGCTTTAACGGTTTGAGTGAGTACGTTTCTAATATAATATAGAATATTTTATGTACATTACATAAATTAGTTTACTAAAAAAAAACCGGCTAAGTGCGAGTCGGACTTGCGCACGACGTGTTCCGCACCATTATCTATAAAAACTGCAAAAAAAAACACGTTTGTTGTATGGGAGCCCCTTAATTATTTTTTATTTTAATTTAATTATTTATTTTTAAAGTGAATATATAACTAAATATTCTGTGAATATTTCAAGCGTCTACCTGTTGCTGTTATCAATATCGAGCAAAGAAATCACGTTTGTTGTATGGGAGCCCCTTTAAATATTTATTTTATCCTGTTTTTTAATATTTGTTGTTATAGCGGCAAGCGGAATACATCATAAATAAATAAATAAATAAATAAATAAATAAATAAATAAATAAATAAATAAATAAATAATCATGTGTGAAAATTTTTACCGTTTAGCTATCACGGTTCGTGAGATACAGCCTGGTGACAGACGGACGGACAGCGAAGTCTCAGTAATAGGGTCCCGTTTTTACCCTTTGGGTACGGAACCCTAAAAAGATCGAACTAGTAAATTTACACTATTGTATTGGTTGGGAGCCGGAGGGAGGGATCCGTTTAGTAAACGAACACGCACGAAATATTTAATTGTTTGGAGGTTAGCAGTACTAGTAGAGTTGAGGAGGTTAGGTTTGGTTAGGATGTCACGAAATGCATCAAATGGATGGATTAGACCTTTGATCAATTATAACTGAAGATACACATTGCCGAACAAAATCCCCTTCAAAGAATGTCCGAACTTTTTTATTTGTTTGCATAACAATTAAAATCATCACCTACACAGAAATTTGAACCTAGTCTTTACTTCATTACAGTCGAATTTCGGTTGACACTTGACAGCTAAACTTGACAATTTCACGCAACGTACTGAGAAAAAAAAGAAGGCCACTTTTATCAAAGTGGCGCTCATTTGGCTCGGACATTTTCGGGCGCGCGACTGTGGATCTACAGTTTTATATAATTGATCAAAGGATTAGACCGAATAAACAATCCCGCGAAAAACTTGGCAGAATGAATTTTTTGAGCTAACCAAAAATCCTACGAATATTATAAATGTGAAAGTTTTGTGAAGATGTTTGGATGTTTGTTACTCAATCACGCAATAACGCTGAACGGATTTACATGAAATTTGATATGGAGATAGTTTGAGACCTTAGGAATAACATAGAATAGTTTTTATCCCGGAAAATTGCATAGTTCCCGCGGGATAGCAGACGGAGTCGCGGGCAACAGCTAGTTAAATATAATCATTACTCATTAAATAAGGGAAAAAACTTGATACAAATATATACGAGAAAGAAAAATAAACGAAAACCAATTGCATTCCTCTGTTGAAATCAATAATGCCAGTAAGTGGTAAGTATACGATGCATCTCAGCGGACGTTGCACCGTTAGATGGCTTATTCGCTCTTATAATGATACTGTTGGATGTAATACCAAATGTGATTATGATAAAAAATGAGTCAGAAAAGTATTGAACAAAAACAAGGAAAAATATTGTACGTTGGTTGATACATGACTACGTCATTGATACTAAACATAATTTGCTGGTACATTTAGAAGCTATGCAAATCAATTAAATAAAAACTGTGGCTGCAAATGATGATGATCCTTGAATACTCTGAAAAAGAGTAGACTTATTAAAAGACAAAAAGATAAAATTATGCCTCATCATTCAGCCGAAAGACGTCCACTGCTGAACATAGGCCTCCCCCAAGGCTCGCCAAACAGATCGGCCCTGTGCCATCCGCATCCAATGCGTTCCCGCTACCTTCACCAGGTCGTCGCTCCATCTTGTTGGAGGCCTACCTACACTGCGTCTTCCGGTCCGCGGACGCCACTCGAGAACCTTTCGGCCCCATCGGCCGTCAGTTCTACGGGCGATGTGCCCTGCCCACTGCCACTTAAGTCTAGCGATTCTTCGAGCTATGTCCGTGACTTTAGTTCTCGCGCGGATTTCATCATTTCTAATGCGATCCCGCAGAGAAACTCCAAGCATAGCCCTCTCCATCGCCCTCTGAGTGACCTTGAGCTTCCTTATAAGACCCATCGTTAGCGGCCACGTCTCAGTGCCATAAGTCATCACTGGCAACACACACTGGTCAAAGACTTTTGACTTGAGACACTGCGGTATATTAAAAAAATAAACGCGGTAATTATGCCTAATAACACTGAATGCCAAGAAGATGGACCAACGATCTGGTAAAGATTGCAGGAATCATTTGGATGGGGGCTCCGTAAGACTGATCGTTGTAGAACTCCTTGGAGGAGGCTTTTGTCCTGCAGTGGTCGTCTTTTGGCTGGTATAAAGATGAAGGCTGAATGAAGAGTATAGAAAGAGGAAAATGGATCGTGTTATTTTAGCAAAATTCAGGAGAACGTTAACGCCGTGTCATATCAAGATGCCAAAAGCTGACAGAAGAAAGGGAAATGGCAGTAGAAAACTCATAAAAGTTGATATTGATGAAAACTGAATTTTACACGCAACAAATCGATTTTTAACATGAAACTACCGTGAGACTCACTCATAGTGAAAATAAATGGATCACTCACGTCTTAAAACGAGTTTAACTCGACATGTTTCGGGCTAATCCGTAGCCCTTCCTCTCGGAGTCGCACGTCACGACGGCTCCCAAACGCGCACTGAATCGATTGTGAAGTTTTTAGTTGTTCCTAATTATACTTCATCTGTTTCCGAAAGTTAGGGATGACCGATATAATAATATAGCCATTTTTTCCGAAACTAGGATACAATGACAGGTTAAGTATGGTAAAAAAAAATTAAAAAAAAACCTGTCTGCAGTTTGGTGTGCCTTTTGGCATAGGTCTCCTCCAACTTTCTCCATTGCAATCAGTCCTCTGTAACTCTAGACCAGTAAGGCCCCAAGGTTATGCGGATGTCATCTTCCCATCTTGTTTTTGGACGTCTTTGTTTTCTAATTCCATTTCTTGGGTACCATAGGATGACTTGTTTACTCCATTTGTTGGAGGGACGACCAATAAACATGTAATTAAATTACAGAGAAAATTAAGTGCATTTTTCACAATGATTTCATATTACTAAAATGCATGATTAAGAAATACCACTTTGGAAGTGGTAAAATCTGTGAATTGTTACAAAATTAGCGCTTGTAATGTGTGCTTGGAAAATGTGTCAACATACTATTTTTAAAATTATTTTCCTACCGTATTCGAATTTCTGATTCAACATTAGCTTTAGCAACTTTCAACCGGAATTTTTAACAAACTATGTGATTTCAAAAGGCCCCAAGTTTTCTAGTTCTTGGCGTTTTACGTTATCTTGCCCATCGTCTCTGGAAAATGTTGGATGGTTCGAGCTCGACTTGCTACTTAATAAATGATACTTGCGTTCTGCTCCACAAGAACCGTTATTTGTTCACATGTTTTACATTGCAGCGTGTTGGTCGTACACTTCGAATAATTAAATGCTAGTCAATGTTGAGGATGTCCATAAATAGTACATTACTGCAGCGGCCGCGAAATAGGGGATTGCCGGCCGAGTAGTTATAGATGGCTGAGTGTTAACGAGGCCATCTAGAGATACGAGGCCGGCAATCCCTGTTCGTGGCCAAGGCTTGTATAGAGTTTTTCTCAAACATGCATCACCATCACCACCATCATCATCATCACCATCATGATCATCATCAACATCATCATCAACATCATCGTCATCACCATCACCATCATAATCATAATCATCATCACTATCATCATCATTATCATCACCATCATCATCATCATCAACATCATCATCATCATCATCATCACCATCATCATCATCATCATCATCACCATCATCATCACACTATCATCATCATCATCATCATCTTACCTTACCTTAAATAAGCGTAGTGGCAGAATGTCTTAATGAACCAAAACGCAAATATTGCTTATAGTTTTTTTTTAATAGCTAAATGCTATGATGCCATAGACCTATAAACGTCATGGTATGAAACAATAGACGATCACTTTGCTGGCCTTGGCCAGCAAAGTTGTATGAAATTCCATTATTGACCTCTCGTCTACGCGCTCCTCCACCACCGGCTGCACCTGCACCTGCAACGTGGCACTTCGTGGCGTATTATAAGGAACATAACGTCAATATTTCATAGCATGTTTGAGAAAAAATTATTTACTTATGTATTATTCTGAACTCATTTATGGGTCGTAGGTTCGTACAGGCAGGACATCAAATGAAATCCAATTAAAAGTTTGCAAAAGGATTTCAACCTGCAAGTGCTTTTCATTTCAATGAATAGGTACTGAAAATGTATCAAGTAATAAAAACAATTAATGTACAGTCGGCCTCAGAAGTCGCTGAACACTTTAGTACTTTGTCCGCAATAAACAGTTATACTGCGAAGTTTGAAATATATCATTTGCATGAAAGTGACAAAGTACTAGTGTTCAGCAACTTCTGAGGCTGACCGTACTAAAAGACTCAGACGAACGAACCAGAAGATGTGGCGTAGGATGGTCCCCAAAAAGATGGATCGACGATCTAAATAAAAGGTCGCAGAAACTCCTCGGATACCAGCAGCGCTGGACCGATCGTTGTCGAACTCTTTTGGGACGGCCTTTGTCCAGCAGTGGTTGTCTTTTGGTTGATATGATGCTGATGCATAAAAACAACCCATTATCTTTGCTAACATTTTCAAAGAGCGTGAATTGCCATACTAAGGAATCATTTAGGTGCAAGGCAAGTCATTGAAGGAAAGCATTTGCATTGAATTTGGTATTGTCCGGAAGTTGAAAGCACCACAAAATATCTTGTGTTTCAGAAATTATGATACCTTTTATCAAATTTATTATTATTTAATCAACCGAATAAGTTTCATTGTAGCCGCAATGCCTTCTCGCGCGTTCGTCGTTGCAACAAACGTACAGTTTAAATTACAGCCCGATTTTGCAATTAATCTAAACTCAGGTCAGCCTTTATATAAGCCGAATTTGATACCGTTTTCATGCGAGCTATGTTGCGTGAGCGATTCGTTCAGGTTTCGGTATCGCCTTGACGGTCCAGTGTAGAAATCGACAATTACACCGTTTACAATTCTACAATTTCTAACGAGTTCGTATCACCGTGTAATGTGAAAGACGGTCTGTTGAGTAACAAATTAATAGCGTACTTACTTTTATTTTTGTCAACGCGACATTGACCTAGACATGGTACCGGAATCGATATTGATGGAGCAAACATACGTGTTTGATCAAAGTGATATTGAATTTGGTAGTAATGGACTCAATTCTGTAATAGAACTTACTACAATTTCCAGGAGTTATTAGCCTTCCACAAGGTGAACTGATGACCTGGTGAAGGTCCTGTCCGAAGATTGCGTTTTTTCGGGAAGGCCTATGCATTGGACTTCTTTCGGTTGACGCTGATGAGGATCTTTTTAGGTAATTCACAGCAGCTACAAGTTTTGCAAAAAAAACCGTCGATGATCTCATGAACCTCGACTGACCAGACGACGGATTAAAACCGCTTGCAAACAATTAAAAAATCTAAAGAGATTTCTGACGACTATAGCGAGATGCATTTATTTTGTTGAAATCAGAAGCAGGTGCTTGCATAAGATGAGGCAAACATTAGGCCCTACGTGTTAATAAGGCAATTTACGAGCCTCCGGACGCCGCAAACGGCTCCGTCACGATCACGCTTTCCACTATGATAACTTACAAAAGCTTTTCTCCCATTTACTTACAAATACACCTGTTTACGTTCAATGTTCTTTCTTATAGGCTAGGAGACGGCTAATATCTCTTAGAAGGCTGATATCACATTTACTTACCCAAAAGTTCTTAATCATCATCATCTCAGCAGTAGGACGTCCACTGCTGAACATAGCCCTCCCCCATTGATATCCAATCATTACAGTTGGAAGCGGCTTGCATCCACTTTGAACCAGCGGCCTTTGTCAGATGATGCGTCCATCTCGTTGGTAAACGTCCCACGCTGTGGTATCCGTGGTCTCCATTCGCGAACTTTTCAACCCCGACGGCCATCTGTTCTGTGTGCTATATAGCTTGCCCATTACCATTTCAACGAAATAATCCGTTTGGCTATGTCGGTGACCTTTGTTATTTTACAAATCTCCTTATTCCTGATTCGTTCCCGTCGTAGAGACACCCCGAGCATAGCCCTCGCCATAGCTCGTTGAGCGACTCTGAGCCTTTTCATCAGGCCAATAGTAAAGAGAAAAGTTCTTAATACTTACCTATAAAAATTCGGTCACCTCCTCATTTTAGTGTCTACCCGTGTTCACGATGCTTGCAACTCCATCGACATCTCGGAAGCTCAATCAAAGTAATTACGAACAATTCTGGTTTCGTGCTTTCTCAAAACATAAAAAGACGCAAACACGATTTTACTAGACATATAACACATTAGGAAACACATTCGTTCCGACTTACTTACTTGCTCAAATGCATTTAATTAATGCTGCAAGCGAATATTTCATGAATTGAAATTGAAAAACGAAACGAGCAAGCGTTTTATTAGTGAACAGTTTTCTGTACACATTCAATAACCTCGGAGGCTCTGAGTGTTACGACTTCGGAACAATCAGCCGTTCTAGTAGCCATTTTACCTGTCATTTTCTAATTCAGAGGCGTTTTCCAAACCGCTAAACGAAAGCGTTTGCTGTCATTACAGTACAGGCTACCATTGTTTCCTGAGGCACTATTTGTTCACGCATGTTGGACTGGAGAAAGGTTTCCTACTCCTAAGCTGTTACTGTGTGTAATGGGTCCAAGCGAGGAAAGGACATATTCATTGGTTGACTTAATTGCGGCTTGTTTAGCGACAACGTAAGGTGACATTGTATAAAACTGTACGAGTACCTACTAACCGAGCAAATTGACCGTAAATAATAGCTACGTTAGCCACTATAGTTTTTGGCTTTGAAGATTTGTTTATTTGTTTGTTTACTGAGAGCATTCGAATGGGATATTTTAACAGATGTCTGTTAAAAAATTGTCTTCGGTCAAGTTTTATAAAACTCACTTTTCGTTTACTTCCCTAGCTTTCGACAGTTAAAAGGCGAATTGATTCAAGCGCCATCCTGGTTAATGTAGAATTATATACATTATGCTGATTCAAATTAAGTCTATATTATAACTTCAATATCGCCCAGGATGGCGCTTGAATCAATTTTCCTTTTCTCGCTAATGCTGGACACTGGCCTTCCCCCAAAGAACGGCACACGCTACGTCCTGTGTCTCCAATATTCATCGAACTCCTACGATCTTCACCATATCATCAGTCCATCTTTTGGGGGTCCAACCTACTTGCGCTGCGTCTATCTGTATGTGGCCGCAAATTACCAACAGAGAAGTTGAGAAATTACTTAGTATATTTTCTTGTACTGAGTACATTTCTCAAACTTATGTGTACAACAGGCCAATCTCGCTTCCGTCCTGTCAATGGCACGTACGTCGCGGTTTGAGAAAGTAAATTCAATTTCAAACTCCCACTAATTAATTACCGCTACATAAAGATCCCTATCTCGTTACAAATTGAATTATTCGTTCGCATTCACCGGCTGAGTGTATATTCGTGTTTGCTTTAAAGAATATTCGCAATTTTGCGAAGAAATAGGATGCGGTCGTGGTCACTTTCTCACCGGTATGTAGCGCACAGTAATGACTTGCTGACGGCATGAGATGCGCGGAGTGTGCCGGCTTGCTTTTTAGAATAAGCCACGTAATGTCTCTTTAGCGTAAACGCTCGTTCTGTGATATGCGAACTTTGCTATTAGGCCAATAAGAATAGAATTGAAATCGGAAATAATTGCCAGAAAATGTTTTATTGGTTTCATTTGTTGCCCAATAGGATTATCTCAGGTTTCCCCCCAAGTAGGCTATAATCATAGTATATTTACTGTTACATTATATCGCTTCCGAATTTGGAAGCAATTTGTCGAAAAGCTATAGAGAGTGATTTTAATTTGAAGACACAGTTCTAATAAAAAACACATACCTACTTAATTTAAAATTACAAAAACTAGATTAACCTTAAATTCACAGTAAAATTTTTGATGTTTTTTAAATAAATAAATAAATAGTTAGTCAATTGAGTTGAGGACTACCTACCACACTAAATCTATGGGGCTGTTGTTTTCATGTGGCTGATTTAATGCAATGGTGGTGCTAAAGAGCCTATATTTATATATTTGAGCTAGTTTTCAGGCATATTTGCCAAGAAAACAATATACCATGCACCAAGTACCAAATTTTTTAAACCTTTTTCAAGCGACATAATGTTTTGCAAGCATTTGCTTGTTTGCTTCAAATATTGCAGGTTAAATTCGATCTACTTCCAGTGGTCTAACTTGAAATTTGGTATATGTACATAATGTAAGTTGAATGACACTGCAAGTAGAGTCAACAAAAACTATAGTCGGCCAAATAAAAGTTTTACCATTTTTATGATAGTTCCGTACTATTATCTGTAAAAACGGCAAAAAAAAAACACTTTTTTGTATGGGAGCCCCCTTAAATATTTGTTTTATTTTAATTTTATTATTTATTTTTAAAGTAAATATATAACTAAATATTCTGTGAATATTTCAAGCGTCTACCTTTTGCTGTTATCAATATCGAGCAAAAACGAGCAAAAAATCACGTTTGTTGTATGGGAGCCCCCTTAAATATTTATTTTATCCTGGTTTAGTATTTGTTGTTATAGCGGCAACCGAAATACATCACTTGTGAAAATTTCATCTGTCTAGCTATCACGTCCATAAGATACAGCCTGGTGACAGACGGGCGGACGGACAGCGGAGCCTCAGTAATAGGGTCCCGTTTTTACCCTTTGGGTACGGAACCCTTAAAAAAGGCTGATTGGTACATTGACTTGTACTAAATAAAGCCCAAATCCAGGAGGAGGCCTCACGCACGAGACCTGTGCCCAGCAGTGGAACGTAGAAGATGATGACGATGAAATGACATTAAACCTTTTTGGTAAAGGAGTTTGTTGGTCTACTAGGTCAGCAAAATGAAATTAAAAAATATTATTCATTGACGTAGACCCAAAGTCAACTGATATAATTGATTGAATGAGACACGGTATTGCGGGTATTGTGGTCATAACGATTTCTTCTGCAATCGGTTAGTTGCTGCAGTGGAACGCATCGATAGTCCGGAACGAACAGTGCAGTTAGAAAATGTGCAAACAGTCTGATTGGTAGATCCTAATTATTATTTTTAGTAGCTAGTGTGATATACGCATGCTTATTGGTAGTTTTATTAGATTATTAGAATAAAACTACCCGAGTAGCTTGAACGGGGCGAATAATATCGCGTAAAGGCTTTACAAAGATACTTTGTTTCTTCAAATAGGTATACCCACAGAAATTTTGCAAAACCCGAATCTGAGAGACAAAAGACTAATGTGTCATCTAACGAAACATGCAAACTTGATTTCGAAAAGAAAAACATATCTCTTGCTATTAAAAACATTATGATCCTTTAAGTACTTAAGTTTTTTACCTAGAACGACATTTTAATAGGTTTCCGTTTGTCATCCTTCGCGTCGCGTATGAAACCCTAAAAGTTATATACATTCTACCTTCCAATTAAAACCCACTGGCTGAGACCCTATAGTTACTTTATCGTTTCGAACTAAAACGTGGAAAAGATGCATTGCATCCTATTAACCTACAAAACGTTCCTATCACCATTTGCATACCGTTTTCGTCTTTATTAGCATTTATCTGCATTTTGACGCCCCGATAGCATAATTTGGACTTGACATTCAATCCTTTATATGGATGTAGAAACTTTACGGTAGTTTAGTCGAATACAATAACCTCATTGAAGAATTATTGGGTGGCGACTCTGCATGTAAGACTAAATTTTTTTGGTAATTTTTTTTATATCGAGGAACTAAGGAGAGCCATAATTGATGAAAAAGCAAATTGGATAAAAAAAATAAGCTGCCCAAATTACTAATTCCACGCGGACGGAGTCGCGGGCAAAAGCTAGTAATAAATAACTTAATACTAATCGGCACTACTTTTCTGTGCTAATTGCTAATTCGTACTTTTTCAATGTTCTGGCCTACATTAGCAACTCTTTTTAAGTTTTTATATGGAGCTCTTTCTTCAGCTGTGAACTGTTCACTAATGATTTTTAATCCAGGACAAACTCATTGATGGTCGCGACACCGGGACAGCACGCTGAAAACTGGGACTTGTCTTGTGTCGATGTAATGGCCATATCATGGAGATCTCGAATCTATTGATCATAGTACTATTTATAAGGCTTACTGTTTAACTCCCGTTATTTCAATGAGCTAAACATTTTCATTCTAGTTAGGATGTATTTGAGAGATACTAAGATCCACCGATCTATGGATAGCATCCACTCGACTTCATAGCAACAATGGATCCTAGTGAGTACTAGAAAAGAAGCGTATCAATTATTCAAAATAAAATTACCCGCAGTGATATTTTATTCATGTAAGCTTTAAATACCTCGTTGTTTGTTCATAATAAAATGCATAACGTAACTATACACATACACACTGTATGTATAATTATGAAAAAGGTGCTGACGCTTCTAATCCAGCCGTAAATTGAAATAACGGTCCGTTCCGCAGCTAACAACAGTGCTGATAACTCTGAAATGACTATAAGAACACATGAAACATGTCTAAGACCAAAAAACCTGTTTTCAAAAAAAACCGTATCCAAATCGGTTCGCCCGTTAAAGAGTTATGTATGATGCCACAGACAGACAAACACAGACGCACATATAGCGGACAAACTTATAACACCCCTCTTTTTGTAGGTCGGGGGTTAAAAAACATTTTGACTCTATCATTAGCAATGGCTGGCTAAATGCAATTTTTGCTGAATCTTTTAAAAAATTAGAACAAAATGACGTCTTGCGTTATTGGCGGGATTACTTTACACGCAGGTAGGAGAAGGAACGATTGTGACACTGAAAAATTGGTCACAGTTCATTTGAATCAATAGTCTGTTAAGTAAAAGCTTACCTTGAATTGTAAACAAGGATTTCGTGTATTTGCACGACGTGACTTGCACCTGTATTTATATAATTTCGATCGATTTTAAGGCAAACAAAGGAGTTTTAAACGTTTTGAGTTAAAGTTTTTAACCAATACCTCCAATCAACTAAAGTGCTTTTTATGAGCTGTCAAATCATGATTCGCCCATAGATTTTGTATTTTAATAGTTATGACGTCAGTTCTAAGCCAACTCAATCGACTAAATTTATATAATACTAGCTTTTGCTCGCGATTTCGTCCGCGCAGCATTCAAATGTGTGGTAAAGTTTTTTCATCTATCTCATTAATAAAGCAAAAATAGTAATTAAAGTTACAGAGATAGGGTCACTTTTAAGCTAAAATATAAATACCATTTATTCCCTATCCCGTGGGAATTTCGAAAAATCCCTTCTTAGCGGATGTCTACGTCGTAATAACTATCCGTGTGTCAAATTTCAACACAAAAACACAGAAGATTATATCGTCACTACTTTGAAAAAATCTCGTATCTCAAATCAATATGTAAACCAAACTGAACTTTATTGTACACTCAGTAAAGTTCAATTAGCCAGATTATCGACTTTGGGATACGAGCTTTTTTCAAAGTAGTGACGATATGTTTTAAAGGGGATTGTCAGAAATCATTTCGCAGAACTCTTTTTTTCTCAGAAACCATTAATTATTGTGGAATTGAAATGGTTATCCTGTAGGACTCTATAGGTTAGGTTTGTTTTATAACAATTCTGTACAATTAACGGATTCAACTTAAAAAGAGTTCTGCGAAATGATGAATTTTGACTTAAAATTTATAGCAACCCGATATGGACCCGTTTTAAAGAAGATAAAAATGTAATTTTGCAGTTAATTGCAAATTAATCTGGAAGCTAAAACAAAGTGTTTTCTACTAAGGTCACTAGGGTAGGGTGGATTGTATTATAGTGTCATCTACTCCATTACAAAGTTTTTTTAAAGACGAAATTATGATTACTATCTAAAAAAAAAACAAATGAAATATACGAGCAAATGGCGCTTTTAAAAAAATGATTCGAATATTTAAAAACAAAAAAATAACTTCACTCACTTGACTAATATTGAACGAATATGATTATTAAACTCGCTTATCTCTTTCTTTTATTGCATTTTAATATTATTTTACCAACGAGTCACGCCGTCTCTGCAATGACAATGGTGGCTGATCCCTATCGAATCAGACCGAAACCAGTGCCGTCGAGTTCATTGAACTAAACGAAAAAGTATGAAAACGCAACTCAACAATTTTGTATTATACACGGTTGGTTCTTATACTTTAGGACATTTTTTTTCCGTTTTTCTCTAATAAAAAGCAACTTTCGCATAGGAGTTTTTAACTATTTTTCTATAATTCCCTTCCCATGAATGGAATCTGACGGAATTAAAATGAAACCACCAAAAAAGTATCTCTTTTTGAAGTATATTTTTTTATTAGTTTACAATTTGCAAAAAATATCACAGAAACTGTTTAAAAGAAACACCCTTGACACTATAAAATTTGAAAACAGGTATATGACACGCACAGGTACATGGTTCAAGGTTTTCGACAAAGGTGGATACAAGATTTGGTTTCTTCAAATATACCTACAAAGAATATTGCAAAACCCCGAGGAACAAAAGATTGTAATGTGCCAGTATCCTAACGTAACATGCAGGCTTGTTTCCGAAAAGAAAAAGATATCCCTTGCTATTAAAAAACAATTGAACAACGTTCGGCCCCAACACAACATGCTCTCATTATAACTGCCAGTTGCGCAACAATGAAATTGAAAATCGAAATATCAAAGCATATCGCCATATTGCAGAGAAAGTGGCCAGTATCATAAGTAATAGCTATCATTTTATTAACAACGAACATTTTATTTGATCATTTGTTACGTATCGCTAGTTTGGAAGACTATGATCAAGCTAATCTTGTGACGGATCAGGGTGATCTTTATATAATTCATCTTTTTAAAACTTTTCTCATACTTTTTTAAGGTTCTTGCGAAAAAAAATAAAGAAAACCGCGCAGAAAGTTTGAAACGTCAAGATAACTTAACGACAAAACCTTAGCGCGTTTGACAGTCCGCGTGAAGCTGGGGTTGGTCGCTAGTATTTTATAAATTTTACATAATGTGTATATAGATATAATTAGTTGTAATTAGTGTGTGTGTATAGATACAATTAGTTGAATAATGGTTTGACAACATACAAAATATTGTTCTCTACAAAATGTAATCAAAGCAAACCAAAGCAGCAACGGGGGTAAAAATGCAAATTTTATGGAATTACATGTCCAGTCACCTCATCATTCATCATTGAATGATGAGGTGACCAGTCACCTGATGAGCTTCAACTAGCCGAATGAAATAACCTGAGTCGTAATATCATCATAGGTATATTTATTATTGATTATTAATTGTATCCACACTCTATCCAATCATTAAAACGACTAAGATCATTTATTATACCGCCTTAAGATATAACTAAGTAATAAAAACATCATCACGTCGACAGACACTTTTCGCAACTGGCTGGTTTGTGCTCACAACTTTAATTGGTCTTGCAACACCGATTATTAGGTATATCTACACGACGCCAATCAATCACGCATTCGATCCCCAATTTAATGTTTTAATTAATGCAATATTTCGAAGGGTTATTTAATTATTATGGCCTGCTTTAAGATCACTTAAACTACATAGATGTTACTTAATGCGATAGTAATCTATATTATTGTAATACAGAAATATTGCCCTGTAATTAATCTGACTTTAAAATTTAATTTACTCACTTTTCGGCTTTTTGATCTGACTGGATACGGCAGTTAATACCAGTGTCAGTGGTTAGACCAGTGATGGTGTAGGGGTAAGCACGCAGCACGGAATGCTGAGGGCCTGGGTTCGATTCCCAGCATTGGTCATTTTTCTGGGGTTTTTTCTGTGCATATACATATATTTCAGTTTGTATTTAGTTTGAAATATACGGCAGTTATGACGTTAGCTCTCTTTTTCAGCCTTTTCATTGTTTCAACAACTGCCTTATCTTCCCTATAGTTCTTATCCGTAGAAGCATCATGGAGTAGCGACACATTATCTCCACCCTAATTCGATAACGTTACGTTGGCAGAACTGGAGTTACTTCACGCTCCGCTCTAAATCATCGGTACTCATTTAAATACAATGCTCCGAATGATTCAGGCATACGCTCATAGATCGCGGATTTTGAAACCTGCTCTTGGTGAAGTAATCGGTTTTGAATAAGTTCGAGCAGGTTACCATAGACAATGACAATGTTGGTGTCTGTGGGCGATGGCGCCTGTGAGATTGGACGTGTTACTTTCGGAATACTAATTTTATAAATACAGGGATCTGACATGGTGTGAGAGCTTAGTTAGACTTGCATTTGCCGACTTCACGGGAGGAATAGGAATGAACTGAAACAATTACTTTGCTCACCCGCGACCTTACGATAGTTACATTTATGTAAGGAATAGGGATGTCACAAGTGCTGTAGCGCGAGGCGAAACTGAATCGCGTACTAGGATGGAACCTTTCCACAACCAATTTCACGATCATTTCTTTGGCAGATGTATTTGCACGACATTTGCAATGAAAAGCGTTCATCCTGGTACATGATTCAGTTTGCTTGACTATACGGGGCGCTAGCCTCTACACGTCCCACTTCAGGGCACGGCCTCTCAGAATGAGAGAGCTTGAGCCGTAGGTCTCTCGCGGGCCCAGTGCGGATTGCGAACTCCACACACTCCAATGAATTCCTTCTCAGGTGTACGTTTCCTCACGATATTTACTTTCACTGGAAAGCTTATGGTAAATTTAAAATGTAATTTGGCACATTTTCGAAAAACTCAGAGGTGCGAGCCCGGGCTCGAACTCACGAGCCTCTGCTTGAGAAGCCATAAATCAAACCACTAGGCTACTACGACATTAGGCGAGGCATCTATGTGGCTGAAAACCCATATATTCATGTTCCTTAGCTACTCACTCAGTCTGTAACGAAGTTAATAGCTCAAAGATGGATTATTAAATAATAATAATAATAATAATAGCCTTTATTAACAATCTAGTAAAAAATACAATATTATAATTTTATTTTGCATCTTCAGACATCGGTAAAGATTGTTTTGCTTTAGCATAGGCCTCCCCCAAATTTTTCCATAGGTTCCGATCATGACATTTTCTTCTCCACATTGTTCCCGCAGCCGCCTTTAAATCATCATCCCATCTCCGAAACGGCCGTCCCCTCTTCCTTTTTCCCTCTCTAGGATACCATTCAGAAACTAATTTAGCCCATTTTTCTGTTTTGTTCCGGATAAGATGGCCTGCCCATTTCCATTTCAATCTTTTAATTGTGTATGACACGTCAGCGACCTTTGTTTTCCCTCTAAAATATGGAGAAATTACAAACATGTCAACATAACATCGAAAGAAGCTTACTAAATGTTAAACTAAAGGATAAAGTAAATTTAAGATGGATTATTACAGATATTTATTTATTTATTTATTTATTTATTGATACACCAACAGTGTTTACACAGAAATTACAGTGAATAGTTACAACGGTTCTTATTCTATATGTAACACTAATAACAGGCATATACAACACTCAACGTAAATGTTATTTAATTTAGACTATAATAGTTGACCCAAAATTGAACTAAAACTAAATTATGAAATTTTGCAATAAGAAATATTAGATATTATGGCTAATTTTTGAAATAATTCAACAGTTTTAGTCTGAAAGATGTGTATGAATCGTTCAAAATGTCAAAAGATATTTAAAATAAGTACTTTGAATATGAAACTACCGTGAGATTTACTCATAGTGAAATTAAACGGATCACTCACGTCTTAAAACGAGTTTAACTTGACATAATATTTCGGGCTAATCCGTAGCCCTTCTTCCCGGAGTCACACGTCACGGCGGCTGCCAAACGCGCACAAGCAAAGCAAAAGCAAAGCGCAAGCTGCAAGTGCGCGTTTGGCAGCCGCCGTGACATGTAACTCCGGGAACGGATTAGCCCGAAACAGTCGAGTTAAACTCGTTTTAAGACGTGAGTGATCCGTTTATTTTCACTATAAATTTCAGCGATACTTTAATGAACTGTTTTTAAAACATTGTACGAAGGTACGGAACCTTTCTTGTATATGAGTTCGACTCTCACTTAACCAGTTTTTTTATTTATAACTGGGTTACTATTCCTACTATTATTATTAGTCACCATCACACTACTGCCCAATGATGTTAAGGTAAACTTGACTGTAGTCATGACCATATTCTCGAACGAGGTCGATGACCCAGAACGATACGAATCTTTTCTCTCTAAAGACTTGCGGTCAGCAAAACAAGTAAAAATAAAATAAATAAATAAAAAGTTCGAGTAAATGTGTATACTTCATTTTGTGTATTTTTAATGGTCTCATTTGCTGTAAATTGCATCCCTTCCCTTGTTAAAAAAATCTATTCGTTAATTATTGCTTTCGTAATAGGTTGCCTGGAAAAGATTGCTCTGAAGCCATTGCCGCTCTTTTCACCTGTTTTCTGTATTGCTTACTAAGTGGTTTTCAGTAAAGCGTCTCATTGTATTGTATTGGAAACTTTATTAGACCTTTTAATCTTTAAATTATGATAAAGGGCCAGTGTTTTTCTTGTCTTATTGAAGATACTAGATAATATGATCCCTTTGGATTGTTAACTATTAAAAAATGAGTCACTCCGGAATACTCGTGACTTGTTTTTATTGTTTACAATTTGTGGGTCAGTAACCTCACAAAGCCTTAAAAAACTGTCATCCTCATTAGCATTTAGTGGCTCGGTGTAGGTAAGGAATTGTTTTCAATTCTAAAAGCTTAAGTGAATCCAACTTTTAAGAAATTAATACCCCTTTCACGAAGTTGGGTTTTGAACATAAGGTACTTTAAAATAAGATTCTCTATAGCGAAACTATCACAAAAACTCAGTTTTTCAACTGATGTTTTTACGAGAAAACATCAAAAAAGTATTTAATGGGATCTGCTTTTAAAAAGTTTTAGATAAGGCGTGACGAAACGATTGGTGATGGACTGTCTGACAAGTTAAAGCATGGTTTACATTAAAAAGTGGTATCTGTAAAGTAAAGAATGTGATAAGCGGTAACCTTTTTGTAAAAAGTGGTGCGTCTCTAATATTAACGTCAGCTAGATAAAAAACATTGTAATATACATTTCAAAACTTCTTATACACTTTGATTTCTCCAGTAGGCGGAAACAAATCTTTTTAACGTCAATAATCCATAAACTACTTGACCGGTTCTACCCAATCCATTTAAATTTGTGTTCGAACAATAATAATTTAAATTTGGAACGTCTTCAAGCACAGATAGCGTTACGGTTATGTTCTCACACCCACACTAATACTTTCACCGAGCATAGACAATTTGTAGATGGCCAGAGTCACGACTCAGCTGGGCCTTGTTCTACGAAGGTTTGATATAAATTTAATTGAAAGCGTATGGAAGCGAGAAAGTCACTCAAAAGCGATGAAACATGTTCTAACTAATGATTGAAACTCTAGTAATAGAATTTATGCGAGGTTATTAATCTTACTCTCTCATTCTCCGTCATTTTTACTTATTTATCTGCTTTTACAATCATAAAATTCATTTTTAATAATTTAGATATAATACATAACATTCGACCGGAAGACGCAGTGTAGGTAGGCTTCCAACAAGAAGGAGTGACGACCTGGTTAAGGTTGCAGGATCGCTTTGGATGCGGATGGCACGGGACCGATCTGTTTGGCGAGCCTTGGGGGAGGCCTATGTTCAGCAGTGGACGTCTTACGGCTGAAATGATGAATGATGAATACATAACATAGATTACGTAAAGTGCCTACTAATAAAATGTTTAAATAAATTAATTGAATTGAATTTCACCACTTACTCCATAAATATTCTTACTTCATAGACCATAGTCTAAGAAGGACTTTAATAGGTTGAAAAAATTACATAAATGAATTAATTTTAAATAGTGTACTCAGAAAAACAAAAAATTCTTGTATAAATCATTTGTCATGCATAGCACATCTGATATTCTGATTCCTACAAGTGATTGTACCACGAAGGGCTACCAGCTTGCTAATGCAGGATACGCGTCCGCTTGTGGAGATCGTCTGCATTGTATCCTGAACGCTAGTTCATTGACTATTGTTTTGAATTCTAAGGTAAGATAAGTGCTTCCAACATTAATTTGGTCTAGAACAGTGGCATCAAAAAAAATAGCAAACTTTTGACTTATCACTTTAAAGAAACATATCCTGTCGTAATGGAAATAAATATAAGGCAAATCAGAGGATCATATCAAATATAAATTTACTTAACACAACTTTGATCTGAAAGATAAAAATAATGAAATACTCGTAACATCATTCAAATTGAATGTTATGTATGGACTAGGCGGTGGCCGAGTGAGTCATTATCGTCAAATGGCACTATTAGCCATCAATGAAGCCACCAAAGATATCAATCATATATTAGATACTTCACATTCTCACTGTCTTATAATTGTTTATACTTAAGGTAGAAAGCTGCTAACAGTCAGGTTACTTTGTGTTGAAGAAGTTATAATAGTATTTAATGTACATAAGCTACATCAAGTAAAACTTACAAGTGTATTGTTTAAATATCTACCTAAAGTAGCCGGAACCAGGGTTTCTTAAAAGTTAAAACTCATATCTCTATTCAAAAGGTTTATACCTTTGGAAAGTTTATTTACAAAGCAAACGAAAGCGAAGTGAGCATAAATTTGATAGCTGAAGAATACCGGAATCATAGACAAGATTCCTCCGGCAGATGTTTCGAGGTGTGTCGTGTGACTAAGGCTTAATGCGCGGTTCCGTTAACAGCGCGTGCGCAACTAATGCTTATAGGTGGCGATATATTTTTTATAGCAAACATACAAACTTGAGTTGAACCCGCACGGAGTCTAATGAGAACAATAAAAGTGAATTTCATCTTCATTATTAGTTTTTTTGTGTCCGAATCTGTGGTTTTTATAATTAAATTCCCAAAATTTTAGGTCATTTCTGTTTGTATTAGGACGTTTAAACATTATAAATATTCGCTAAACTCTATCGCTAATTTTGGGTCATTAGCATGATAGGTACTTTATCCTACGTGCGTGTAGATAGCTATTTAACAACTTACCGAAAAAAAATAATCTTCAGTAGTCAATTGTCACTCGATTATCACTCATCACTTTCGTCTCGCAACGATTAAGTCTCTACAGCGTACACCATAGTACGTATTTCGACGGACATACGGGTCTTTCATACGTGCATTTCAATAGGGATGACAAAACCACCAATCACCTGACGTACTTTTATGAGCTGCCAATACACGATTCTCCCATATTACAGCAATGGCTAGTTTTAACGTCACTATGCCAACTCAATTGACTACCCATTTATTTGTTTTGAAGCAGCTAAAAATCTAATTTTGCTGTTAATGGTTTTTAGGATGATAATAAAGTGTTTTTGTCTAGAATCGCGTCTTGAAATTATTGTTTTATGGTAATTATCATGTACCCTATTGTAGTTCGCTTGACAAACAAAAGCCTGCGATTGATTAAAGGTCTTATTCGTCACGACTTGTTTGAGCTAACCCGCATTATTAATGAAATCTTTAGTGGCTGTCATCGGCACCCTTTATGTCTTAGAAATAGGGTTAGTTTTTGAAACTCAAGAATCGATTCAATCGATAAAGCTCTCTTGCCTATTGTGTTAGTATTATATTAGGTAAGCTAAGTAAGTTGATGTCGTCTTTGATAACTTTTGGCCTTAAGATTTTGAGTGATAAGTGCGTGTACTTACTTATTGGAGTATTATGAATGACTCAGCTTAGTGTATTTCGAGTTCATTATATTTACTGCAGTTTTGCTGGACATGGTCTTGTCTTGTA
The DNA here is from genome assembly GCA_947563465.1 of Archips xylosteana. Taxonomy (NCBI): domain Eukaryota; kingdom Metazoa; phylum Arthropoda; class Insecta; order Lepidoptera; family Tortricidae; genus Archips; species Archips xylosteana. Next base: position 4,338,966 of record OX387356.1, read on the forward strand.
TAACTTTGATAGTGGTTTCGGTTGTGGTCTTATCTTGATAACACTAGCGGAATTGTTTGTGACCGTTACGAAAAAAATACTTTGTAATTCAATGATTTCTTGTTTCATTAAGGGCCACTTGGACAGTCCAGGGTTAAAAAATTAAATCGTTAACCCTGGGTTAGCAGTTAACCCGGAGTTAAGTAGCTAACCCAGGTCCGCGCAAGCCCGCCTAAGAGTAATAAATGTAAACAATGGAGTACAATCTCATTTACTTCAAAGAGTTAACAGTAACCAAGAGCCTGACATCCATCAACATTCGTGGAACGCAGAAGCTCCGCAAAACTAGAATTATCATTATTGTAGCGGTATAGTTGTCTCATTGGGTAAATAGAGCATAGAGAACAATGACTACGGCGGAGATTTTTTTTTAAAACTCGGTCGACATTGTTTTAATAACTGTTAGCTGGCAACTCTGCCATGGGAAAATAGAACTGCCTGTTTTTTTGGAGCAGTTTCTATCAAAAGAAATAAAAGTATTTTGAAAATGGAATAGTCTTGTTGTGCGAATTAATTTTTTTTCTTAAATTTTAATCTAGTATCAATTTACAGGTAACTGTTAACATTTTTTTTTATCTTCATCGGAACGAAGAAGTGAGAAGTGCCATTTGCATTTGGAGGTATTACAATTTGACTCAAACATCTTAAAATCTTTTTGTAGCAGGTTTTTTTTGTGATCCGGTCGTTGGACGAAATCTAGACTTCGATTCCACATTAAAATTATAAAACAAAAGAAGCATCCGAGTCTAATTATTGTATAACGTTTTTAACCGACGTCTTAACTGGAACAACCGCCGCTTACATGCCGTGGGCGTTACCAATTGTATTGTTGCTTTTAATGCGTAGAGTAATTAGGTAGTGTTATAACTGAAGCTAGATTTTGGCAGCGACAGGTCGTTTATATTGTTGCTAAACTGATGCAAAATTGTGAACTAAATTGCAACTTTTTAATGCCTATTCTTAACATGTATGTGAAAATAAGACTACCGGTTGCCCTTTTAAACTTTATTGAAAGAAATAGTTGACAGCCTCATTGTAATGCTTTTAAGATGGCCATTAAAAACTTAACTTTTTAAAATATTTGTTTTTATCAATGACAATGTAGATGATAAATCAGAATAAGAAATTAAAGATAAAGAAAACGAAGTTCCTGCAAATAGCGAATCTACTCAATCTGCATTAAACGCCGGTGATGACTTTACCATTGCCTCTTGACCGTTTCGTAATAATGACTCATTTTCGCTCATCAATAGTGACTGAGCTTATGTAATTTCTATCATTAATGATTAAATAATGGCAGCTGCAGGTTGCTGGTGCATCACTGACTGCTGAGACCGCTTGCCACAGTATCTGTACAAATTCATTACGTAGGAATGCATGCGATTTGAAATTCTGGAATTCCTCAACTGTGCTAATGAATGAGTTAGAGCGATTGCGCTCTACGTCCAAATCAAATTCGTGAAAATACGGTCCGGAGTAGTCGTAGAACTATTTGTATGGGTAGTTTACGTACTAGATGCTATTTCCGCCATTCGATTTTTTCCGTCATTCGTGAATCTCCATTCCGGAGCAGATTATTGACTGACCGAAAAGCCTTGTAGGAACACTCACGCACTGCAATCCCAGCTGTGTATACGAGCGGAGAAGCAGCGGGCCGGTATGTGGCCGGGAATGGCATGACTCGGCGGGTGCGCCAGCATTCATCCAGTGTGTTCAGTGTGGTAGCGCACGCACACGATGCTATTTGCATGATATTTCCCTACAATGTTTGCGTTAATCAAAAATGTGGCCTGAATTTGGATCAGAGATCTGTCTAGTGCGCAAGCAATACTCGAATTCAGTCAGTCTTCCAAATCCGTTATCACGGATTCGAATTGGACAGAGTGCGAAACAGCTCTTAACTACCTTTAGGTCTTTCCTTCAAATAGGTAAAATAGGGATTAAGATATTGTAAAACAAATACATGAACGGTTTTATTTTTGAAAACATGTATTCACATTAGTCACTTAACTAATTTCAGCTCAACTTTTCTTACTGTTCGACTGCTTCTAATATCTTTTTATTTTGAAATATTTTGAACTCTGCTTGTATCATACCTGAACAAGTAATAGCATGTTCCAATAAAGACTTAGTCAGGTCAGCTGTCACATTTAAACAGTGCATCGATGCGTTAGCGTTACGAGCAGTTGCGTCACTACCGACAAGCTTAATAAGCGATTTAAGTGGTCAAGTTAATGAACTGTCATTATTGATTGGGAATCTAATCAGGGCTGCAAACCTATGATCTTTAAGGTATTAGTCATGATCTTTATCGCGTTTGTGATATATTGCGCTATAATTTATCGCTGTAAAATAGAGAAGTTAATATTAAGAGCAATAGAAAGTTTATATTTGTCACTGTTTTTTCCCTTCTCCTCGATATCAATTCACAATAGACAAAGGCTTCCCCAAAGAGTTCCACAACGATCATTCCTATACTGTCGGCATCCAAGTGGTTCCTGTGACCTTTAGCAGATCGTCGGTCCATCTTGTTGAGGGGTTTCCCTCGTCACGTCTTCTAGTTCGCGGTCCTTTCTAGAACCTTCCTGCCCCTGTTTCATACGTTTTAAGTTCCGGTCCTTACCATTGAAATATTCCTTAGCAGAATTTTGTTCAACTTCAAACAACAGACATGATTTTCTGCCGTTTTTATAGAAAATGTTACGGAACCCTTCGTGCGCGAGTCCGACTCGCACTTGGCTGGTTTTTATGCAACGTTAATAAAAAGCGCTATGTAATTTTGGGAAATTACCTTGGGAATTTTCGGGAATCCCGGAATTTCAATTCGACTGCTAGACCTAACGGTTCACGCGTGCGAAGCCGCGGTTTAGGCTAGTATATCATACAAATAAGCCTCACCTTGGTGGGTCTTTTTAATGGCCAGTCATTGCGCAGCGGTGGTCCACCATAATTAGCCATCTACACTTTTCCACCCATTATTATGTAAACCAGCATCCAGTTTCCTAGCGACACGTGGGTGCGTACGCGCAGCGGATGCTGCGCCCTACGCCCATTGTTCGAATAATCACCGCCATCATTGTTATGTAATTTTTCTGCTCTGATGACATAAGTACAGGATCCGTTTTAAGTGTCGCCCTGTACCGATCATGTAGCAATTTGTTTTTTATAAAACAAAATATGCTAATAACGTTGATGAGAGTTGCCTTAATAAATCTGTTCGTAGTTATATTTACTTAGTTTAAAAAAAATCCGTATCTTCACCGATCTTGCAACCAAAAAAATTGCAATAGTTGATAGAATGGATGGGTATAGTTAGGTGTGTTGTTGTTCTCAGGGTCTTAAATTATCTCTTTACCAAATATGATCTTAAACGGTTCAGCAGTTTAAGCGTGTAGATAATAACTATAAATTAAAAAAATTAAAAACCCCCAACGCAATTACGTCACATAATTATGTTTGAAAATAAAGTAAATGCCCATTATGCGTCTAAGATCCATTCTGCAGCTAGCAAAAGAGCTGATAACTAAAACGGCTGAACCAATTTTGTTGAAATATATTATCTAAGAACCATCGCCAAAAAACCTGCTTTCAAATAAAAAAAAAACCAGCTACCCATTTTAAGAGCTATGATGCGACACAAACACAAACTTATAACGCCCCTCTTATTGTGTCGGTGGTTAAAAACATGGAATTAACACTTAACAGTACAAAGAAAAACTTATTGCATAGGTACTTAGACATAACAAAGTCTGTTACACACACAGATATAGAGAGTTACATTACATCCGAATTTATAATATTAGTAAAAAATATAGATTTACGATTCTGCTGTACCATGAATCGTATTTAAAGCAAGCAACTAATTAATTACATTCCTTTATGAGTTTGCGGACTACAAACACAGTTTCAGAAGTTATACAGTACCCATAAAGGAGTGTCCTGGATCGGAACCGACACACACGTCCGCTCAAATTATAAGAACCTGATCGTCAACTCCCTTGGCGACCATTTAATAGTCTAAGGTGAAGAAAAACATCGCAAGGAAACCTGTACCACCTGCACCTAAGAAAGGAATTTAATGGTGTGTGGAAGTTCTCAATTCGCATTGAAGTCATGTGAGAACTACGGTCTCTAAGAAAATGAAAATTACTTTCCAAAGGCATTTCAAAATAAGTTCATTTTCTTTGCTCAAGTAAGGTTTACTGAAACATCGCAATCATTTTAAAATGGTCACTTTTTTAAAGTAATATTATTTGAGATTTCATTGATTGACACTTTCCTAGATAAAGCAGCAGTTCTAATTTATAACTTCGACAAAAGTATTTACGTTTAACTATGCATTGTATATTTAATGTCCTCAAACCGCCTAATTTCTTTTTTTTTTACCGACTTCAAAAAAAGGAGGAGGTTCTCAATTCGGTTGTATGTTCTTTTTTTTTTTTTTTTTTTTTTTTTTTACGTGTGTTACCTCAGAACTCCGTCATTTATGAACCGATTTGGAAATTTTTTTCGTTGTTTGAAAGCACTTGCTTCAAGGTTGGTCCCGTTGTTACCAGAATCCAGTTCTGATGATGAAATCCATGAGGAATTGACGAAACTCCTCAAAAATTCAAGAGAAATGTATAGCGATTTTAGTATTTTCGGTGACAAGTCGAACATTTGCATTCAAAAAGTATCATAGAACTATGTAATAAAACGACACAACCCCGTCGATCATTAAAAATAGAATTTTTAACATAAACTTATTTCGAAGTCAAACTGATGATTTTATCCTGCGCATCTATTTTATACAGAAACAACTAAAAAGCAAAAAATAAAAATTTTAAATAAAAAATAAAACCTCCTTCAAAAAACATCCAAAAAACTATGAAATAATAATTGAACCGAACCGACCACAATAAGCATGAAAATATCTTTCTTCTAATCTGTTTGAAGTTGGTGCCTCAGCACGAGCCAGCAGGAGTGTAGAAGCCCTATAGATAGTAGGTAGCTATGTAGGTAAGTTAGATTACTAGGTCCACTCCTGCTGGCTCGAGCTGAGGCACCAACTTCAAACAGATTAGAAGAAAGATATTTTCATGCTTATTGTGGTCGGTTCGGTTCAATTATTATTTCATAGTTTTTTGGATGTTTTTTGAAGGAGGTTTTATTTTTTATTTAAAATTTTTTCTTATTCGAATACACCAGCAAAACTGCGACTCTAGACTTCACAATACATTGTGTTATTGCTAAACAGCCAGGCTGACACGCGCATGCGCGAACTGGAGCGGAAACAAACCTACACGACGCGCGGCTGTTATCATAGTATAATCTGATAGGTTGTGGTTTAGAGCCTTATCGCAGTGACCATTTGCGAACGTATTAAAGCCGTACCGAGCTTCTAGCGCTAATCAATTTTAGGTATTCTATGCACTCGTGTATGTGTGCGTGAGAGCGGCTAGAATAAAAAGCCGTGCGTAAGCTCAAGCGACACAAGTTCCCCGTCCGATGGCCGCAGCCCCGCAGGACAACTAACGCAACTAACTATACGGACAAGGGGGAAGCACGACGGCTCAAGATAGGTTGGTCAGACCGCGCGTGTATTTAGGTATTTTCATCGTATTACTAAAACAAATACATATTTTTAAAATGTAGCATCACTAGGTCCTAGAAAACATCTTGTTTTATTAACATTTAAAAAGCCATGATTTGCCGTGCAGTTTTTGCGCCGTACTAAGGATTTATTTTATTTTTTAACCGACTTCAAAAAAAGGAGGAGGTTCTCAATTCGGTTGTATGTTCTTTTTTTTTTTTTTTTTTTTTTTTTTTTTTTTTTTTTTTTTTTTTTTTTTTTTTTTTTTGTCGTGTGTTACCTCAGAACTCCGTCATTTATGAACCGATTTGGAAAATTTTTTCGTTGTTTGAAAGCACATGCTTCAAGGTTGGTCCCGTTGTTACCAAAATCCAGTTCTGATGATGGGATCCATGAGGAATTGAAGAAACTCCTCAAAAATTCAAGAGAAACTTATAGCGATTAGAGTATTTTCGGTGACAAGTCGAGCATTTGCATTCAGAAAGTATCATGGAACTCTGTAATAAAACGACATAACCCCGTCGAGCATTAAAAATTAAAAATAGAATTTTTAACATAAACTTATTTCGAAGTCAAACTGATGATTTTATCCTACGCATCTATTTTATACAGAAACAACTAAAAAGCAAAAAATAAAAAATTTTAAATAAAAAATAAAACCTCCTTCAAAAAACATTCAAAAACCATGAAATAATAATTGAACTGAACCGACTACAATAAGCATGAAAATATCTTTCTTCTAATCTGTTTTAAGTCGGTGCCTCAGCACGAGCTTGCAGGAGTGTAGAAGCCCTATAGATAGTAAGGTATGTAGGTAAGTTAGATTACTAGGTCCACTCCTGCTGGCTCGAGCTGAGGCACCGACTTAAAACAGATTAGAAGAATAGTTATTTGTTATACAAGGGGGGAAAGTTGTATTTTACCAGCGAGTGTTCATTTGAAACAAGAGCTATTGAAAGGATTTCATGATTGACCACGAGCGAAGCGAGTGGTTCAAAAATAGAATCCTTTCGATAGTGAGTGTTTCAACACACGAGACGTAAAATAACTTTTCACCCGTGTATAACACAAAACTTTTCACCTCACTACAGCGAGGAAAATAATTAGAAAAACATGCGAATATTTAATTGAAAAGTTTTGACTTAAGTTTTTTTTTTATTATTTCGGGTGCGTTTTGTTCGCACATCGACTTACTTGGACTGTCATAACATTTTATCCGTTTTTACAACAAGAATGAAGGTTAATGTTGAATGCTGATATTTATGAATTAAAATAAAGTTGTAAGACTGTATTTAGTGTTTTTTACTCGATGCATTTCATTAATTGTGATTTTAAAAATTCAGCACTTTTAACGTTTTACGTTTCGTTAGCTGTCAAATATCACTTAAGCTGCCCTCAAATGTCAAAACTCTTTCTTCACATGTGGATAAAAAGCGATTTTCTCAATAGATGTCAAACAAACAAAAGGGCTTTCCGAGCTAGTGAGGTGAAAAGATATTTTCATGCTTATTGTAGTCGGTTCAGTTCAATTATTATTTCATGGTTTTTGAATGTTTTTTGAAGGAGGTTTTATTTTTTATTTAAAATTTTTTTTAGAGATAACTTTGGATATTTTTCTATCGAGCAAATTAAAAGTAATCGTGTTTCGAAAACCACTGGTCACTAGAGTGAATCCTCAAATATCTTACGCACGAATTTCAGAACTAAAGCTTTGCTAGTAATGATACAGCAAGGGATTAAATGAATGCAATAAATGCGCCAAAAGCTCGGTGCGACATTAATAGCGAGGCGAGCATGCGAATTCGCCGCGAGCGTCTGGCGTGTTTATCGCGAGCGCGCAACGATTTTGCCGCGAATTCGTAACGATATCGTCGCAAGCGCGCAGCTAGTTCGTCGCGCCTATAAGCCATAGGGCTGGGACGCCATGATGTACAAAAACTGAAGTGGGTAGAATAGATAATAATATATTAGCTGACGTACAGTCGACAAAACCGAGGCCTGCCCAGTTTCAAAACAAATTTGCTTGCGGCCGTTGAAGTTCAATGGTATGGATTGGCATGGACAGATGTCTAGCCACTGCAAGCAAAATGGACATTTATTAAGGTGTCAAGGCGACCTTTTTGTCGATGGTACGTCCGCAAATCGCAAGTGTGATGAGGCTCTTAATTCTATCTTATCGTATAATTTCACTTGTTTATAGGATGTTGGCCTCTTGAAGGGGCTCAGTCACACAACGAGCTACGGAGTGAGCCATGTTAGGAGTTTTTTTGCGCGATAGAACCCGTGTTGATGATGATGGCGTGCCACTGCGGGGCAATGTTACATGTGATAAAGCAATTTCTTCAATGTATTTGGGAACAGATTTTGAAATCACATCACACCATTAAAAATGAATAGAGTAGTAGATACATGGAGCTTTTTACTTTGTCGGCTCATCAAAAATTTAATTTGAGCTGATATTTTGTGATCACAGTTTTTTCCACTTTCAAATGGTATTTCCGAGTGGCATGATTTAAAATATCGGCCCTGGTCTATATTTTGGTAAGTACTTAATGAAATATTAGTGACGAAATTGTTAGTAGTAACATACGTGCCGTGCTGGTTCAACTTTTATATTAAACTGCCCTCATTTCAGTCGCGGCGTTGCCTTAAAAGTTCGGGCTATAATTACCGGTCCTTACCTTTTTCGGCACCTGCATATCAATTTTGTTAGTGGACCAAATTTTAAACGGTCCCAATACTTTGTTTATGAACCTGTTCAGTGTATTGGTGCTGGTAAAATTTGTTTTGGTTTGGATATCAATAACTAGCGTCGATTTTAAAACTTGACAAAACATGGGTTGATTTTAACATTACTCTACATTGCTAATTCCGTAACACTGTTTTGGCATTATCACTATTTATCACTCTAAAATAATGTGGTGAAAAAAATAAAAAAGCTTCATGATTAGCATAGGTATACTGTTACAAGCAATGTTTAGATGTCTTAGATCCTGTAGTCAACCAATTTGATTCCTAGGCCATTATAGAACCTTGTCGCATGAACTACTAGATAATTACAACGTCACTGCGGGTCAAAAGATTATCATTATCAACTTTCAGATCACAGCATGCAATAAACGTAAAGAGTTTATAAACGTTTTCGCTCCATGACATGAGGACAAAAAGAAGTTTTGACGGACGGACAGTGATGATTCAAGTTAATAATACACAAGCACACTCCTTTCCTAATCATTATTGTTGACACATGTTCGCAAAGATCGAGATGTCATTATGCATGACATAGGTACAGCATGTAATATAATCACTGTCGTGTTTTTAGATAGCGTCTTCTATTGCATGTTTAACGTTAAAACATTCTCGCACGGAAACTCATCTCTGGGATATTAATAGTAACCTGTGCCTCGATCCGGATCTTAATCTTCTTCTTCTTCTTAAAGTGAAGTAGGCGGGGTCTCCACCCATACGTTGTCAGTATTCTCAAAATTCGCACAAACCGTTTTCGCTCTTCCTTTATCAACCGCACAGCTAAAGAGTGGAATTACCTTTCTGCGACTGTGTTTCTGAACACTACGATTTGGCCGCTTTCAAGTCTAGGGTGTATGAGCATTTACTAGGCAAGCGTGCTCCATCGTGCCTCATCTTTGCTTTCCATCAGGCGTGATTGTGGTCAAACGCTAGCCTATATTGTATAAAAAAGTGCCACTCCATTGCTGGTTGGCCGTTAGCGCTGAAAATGTTCCCCTGTCTTGAGCCATCCGGAACAGTTGGTCTGCACTACTGATCCCGGTCCACTCCCTGATGTTCCGCAACCATGATTTCTTTCGCCTTCCAGGGTACCGTTTTCTCTGTACTTTGCCCATCTTTGACCTTTGTCTATTTGGATGAATAAATTTTTTGGGTTTAACTCTGTCCCCGGTTGTCCAAGTGACATCTTCATACTGTTTCATAGAAAAATGCTTAGGTTGTCCAGGAGACAATATATGTGTAACCATGGCAACGGGTTCATAATTAATATAAATCCGTTCAGCTGTTATTGCGTGACTGAACAAACATCGAAACATCCAAACATCTTCAGAATCGCTAGCTTTCTCATTTATATTATTAAGTAGGATGATAGCATTAATGCTATCGCAAGATTTTCTAGCAACCGCTAGATCATAGATCTCGCATGAGCAAAAGTAGAAAATCACGCGGTTCTTTATTGATAAATAATAAATCTCTTCGCCACTGAATAACCGCAATGTATAATTATGTATAAAAAAAATGGATCCAATAAGATCCCTAGAAAATATTTTCAATTTCACTTTATTCAACTGCTAATAAATACATCAACGCTGTACGTTTTACATTGATTTGTCTTTGAATACTATGTACCTACTCGTATATCTTAGGAAATAGACGTATTAAAGGGTCATTGAAATAGCGATAAAAGGATTCTTGGCAGATTGAGTCGCCGGCAGCAGCTAGCATCTCATATTTTCTTATCTTTATGCTCATGCTCGTGCTCTCATTTACAAGATATATATTAGAAATCAGTCAATGACAATTAAGTCAAAACTGTCCACCCACTGTCATAATCAGTCTATCGTGTCATTATCATTATTACTATCTACTTAAGATTTTGCCCGATATGTTGCGCAGTGACCGACGGCTTATGTTCACGTAATTAATAAAAATAAATAGCCATTTGTTCTTTTAATAGTACAAGTGATGGCTATGTAATGTGTTATGTAAGTGCGGGCTAATGACTTATGCGTCTCGAGTTACATGTCTTATTTACAATGGGTGGGTTTGTATTAGCACGTTGAACTGCGAAAAATTTTAGCAAGTGTGCTAATTACTGGTAAAATTTAACCGGAAAATATTTTGTAGAATGTTAGAATTATATATAACAATATAGTGTGTACAGTGAGTGTACGCTGAACTGATACCCTTACTCGTATTAAATACATAATATCCTTGCTCTAAGTATCCATTTCTACCTAGGTAGATAGGTACCAATTTCAGGTCAAAAGAAACCTAAATAAAAACATAGAAAGTATAGAATAATTCTCCAGAAGCTCCAGACCTATCTTGAATAGTTCTTGGTCCTATAATCACTCTAAAGCAACTGAATACATAATGCGCAAGATTACATGTTTAATGCAAGTGCTAGAAAGTCGACAATGATCGAGAAAAAGTAGGTGCTGTACTAAGTGGGGCGCGGATAAGCATCAGCGAAGATACAGCATTATTGGTTATTAGAGTTTTTTATTACATATCTGAGAATTCAATTAAACGTAACGTATTATACTTCATTTAATTTAGAATTGAAAACCACAACATAATTATATTGCGGCTCGTCAACTATTTCTTACCTAGCAAATAGTTACAGTACAATAGTCTGGGAGCCGCAAAATAAAATTGTTTTAATGTAGCTTTATTTGCGTGTCGTCAATTGTTACTCTAGTACAAATTGTAAAGAGATTACAGTTCACGAGCCGCAATATAATGTTGTTGTGGTTTATAATTCTAAATTAAATGGAGTATAGAAAAATATGTCTAAAGTACCAAATGGGTCATGCATGGGTTATACCTACACAGGGTACAAAAGCTGTCTCTCCTGTGGTCATAAAATTAGCGACTCCGGGTCAGCACACTTAAGATTTATATAAATGGGCCGAAATTTGGCCAGGCGTCCCGCACGCTGTTGTAGACTTGGCTTAAAAATATTGGCTATAGATTTTAACTTTTGCCATGTCCACAGGAGAGACTACTACTTTATAACCGCCAAAACAAAACCAAAATAATATTGCATTGTCATCCAATTTACACATACGTTTTTTTTTGCTATTTTAGTTACGATGTAAGATAAGATAAGATAAGACAAATTTATTGACAATTTGATTTTTACAGAATAACTTAATAGGTACAAAGTTTCCTTATACTAAACCTAAGTAAGCAACTCATGGGCCCGAACTAGGAAATCCTGTGTTTCGGGCTGTAATATATATATTGTCCCCCTAATATATATATATAACGCTTCTATGTGATGTTTGAACGAAAGATTTTCATCTATTATAATGCCCAAGTATTTTATTCGGTCAGTAATTTTAATAGCGGAACACACACATTGGCTATCTGTGGGAAAGTTACAATAATGGGCATATAATGTAGAGTCAATTTGCGTAGGCGTACATTTCCGCATTGAAAACTTAATATAGTTAGTTTTATCGGCATTAAGAGTTAGTAAATTGAGCTGAAGCCATTTATTAACCATATTGAACCCGTGTTGCGCATGCTTATAAACTTCAGCATCAGAGTCAGCCGCAAAAAGTAGGGCCGTATCATCTGCATATGTTATGATTGTTCCATGCTTCAGTTTTAAATTACAGAGGTCATTTATAAAAATTAAAAATAGGGTTGGTCCTAAAATGCTTCCTTGGGGAACACCAAAATGATGATGTGTCTGTCTACTGGTTTTAGTTATATTATTTTCCTGTGAATAACGGATAAAATGTACACCTAATCAAACGAATCAATTCCAAAAGTTTACGTCGAAATATTAATGGAATTAGGTACAGTTAGTTCAATGCTTAAGCTAACATTTATCGCCATAACTATGCCATTACTGTTAATTTAATTGTACAGGTATTTGCTGCTGTTTTGCTCACACAACTTCTGTGTTTTAAGATAAGCAATAGTAAACGAATTCCATGCAAACATCCTTAAACGGTTTTATTAGTCACACCTTCTATTGTTTGAAGGGGTATGTATTACAATACCGAAGTACGAAAGACCGAAAGCATTAAAACATCGAATGGGTCAAAAGACCGACACGATTTTTTTCTGAAACCGTTAACTTTTTAAGATTGTTATAAAACAAACCTAACCTAACCTAATGGGTTCTGTATAATGCCGTTTTAATAAATTCTGAAAATTTACGGTTTCAGAAAAAAATCGTGTCAGTCTTTTGACCCATTCGATGTTTTAATACATTCGGTCTTTCGTACATCGGTATTGTAATACATACCCGTTTGAAGTTCATACTGTTGGGTTCTATTGTTTGTTGTTCATATTGCTGGGAAATAAATTAAATTGAACAATAAATAAAAATAAAATCATTTGTATTCTATGCACGTCAAGGTTACAGGCATGCGTTGACAACAAAACTGATGTTATAAAAAAGATTGTGTCTAGCCGTATGGTAAGTAGGTGTTTTTAGACGACCAGATGGCCTAGTGGTTAGAGACCCTGACTATGAAGCTTGAGGTCCCGGGTTTGATTCCCGTGTCGGGGCAGATATTTGTATGAAAAATACGAATGTTTGTTCTCGGGTCTTGGGTGTTTAATATGTATTTAAGTATGTATCTATCTATATAAGTATGTTTATCCGTTGCCTAGTACCCATAACACAAGCTTTGCTAAGCTTACTTTGGGACTAGGTCAATTGGTGTGAATTGTCCCGTGATATTTTTTTTTTTTTTTTAATACCTGCACAATAAAATACAAAACAACGATTCTTTATTGAACACCACAAAATAAAGAATACAGAAAACAGGTGCATGAAAATAAGGAAAGTAAGGTTATCTTATCTTAGCTTATCAGTCGTTACCCGAAACGTTGTCTGTGAAGAATTCGTTTCTCACCATTCTGCGGGAACTATGGGACTCTCTGGGATAAATAGTGTCCAAAGTGGTAATCCAAGTTATAAACCATCTACATATACTTATACCAAATTTTATTGCGCACAAAAATAATGTGCGCCAACCGGTTCTGCTCGTTGACAGAGCGACCGGCCGATGCGCCGCGATAACAAACTAATAAATAAATAGTGCACTGTATGTTAGACTTAAATTTTGCATCATGAATTGTAAAATAGGTATTTGTGTAACTATTGCATGATTTTGTTAGTAGACTTTAAGTAACTGCGGAATGGAGCATCGAGACAAACCACTCTGGTTTAACGATGGTCTTATATTATTGTTATGTAAATTTGATTTATCTCTGTAATAAATAAAATAAATAATAATAATTCTAATCCATTAAGCCGTTTTTGTGCGACGGAATAAAAACCGGCCAAGTGCGAGTCGGACTCGCGCACGAAGGGTTCCGTACAATTATCTATAAAAATCACGTTTGTTGTATGGGAGCCCCCCTTAAATATTTTTTTATTTTAATTTAATCATTTATTTTTAAAATCAATATATAATTAAATATTCTGTGAATATTTCAAGTGTCTACCTGTTGCCGTTATCAATATCGAGCAAAAACGAGCAAAAAAATATCATGTTTGTTGTATGGGAGCCCCCTTAAATATTTATTTAATTCCATTTTTTAGTATTTGTTGTTATAGCGGCAACCGAAATCTGTGAAAATTTCAACTCTCTAGCTATCACGGTTCCCGAGATACAGCCTGGTGACAGACGGACGGACGGACGGACGGACGGACGGACGGACAGTGGAGCCTCAGTAATAGGGTTTCCGTTTTTACCCTTTGGGTACGGAACCCTAAAAACATTCTAACACCCAAACATTCCAAAATCCAAACATCCAAATTTTCACATTTATCAAGATATTAGGAAAGCTTTAATGTGCAAACAATGATTACACGAAGAATCAGAATAGTGCGTCATTATTGAGAGGATGACAACAGAAGGTTGGTTTCCATTTTCTTAGCGGAACTATAAAAACTGCATTAAAAACCATTAGCGCAGACTGTGATGATAAGAAAAATCTTGCCATAGAATCACGAGATACTATGCAATGTTTCATAGAAATAGTGTCATAATAGTGCTTATAACGTAATATCAAAGCAACTGAACTGTGATAATGACATCACAGTGCTTCATAAGGGAATTTATTATGAAAATTACTGAGAAAACGTTGTACGGTGGATCACTAATCAAATTTTTCGATAGTATAATAGCTGCGGAGAATCGTGACTCCTGCATTCAAAGTTTATATTATGCAGTGGACTGGGGTAAATATTTAAAAAAAGTGACACAGTTTCATTTAATACTAGATATCCTGATAGGCTAGTTTTACCTAGGATACATACTACAATGAAGAAGAGAAAAGGTTTCGTACAGTGCATAAAAATTTATAATAATCTTATAATCTACCAGAGTCCATAAAAGTGCTCTCATCGACTTCCTTTAAAACTCAACTGTTCCGTTGGCATCATAAAAAATGTTATTACTCTCTGAAGGAATTCTTGGATAATGTGTATGTAAATAATTTTATTAGGGTCATTTTGTTATTTAGCATAGTAAAATCATGAACTAAATTCAATATTTGCATGACTAATAAAGTTTGAATGTATGAGACTTAGGCAGACATTTAAGGCAAATAAATAAATTTCATTTCATTTCATTACGTTACTCTGTAGCTGACTGTACCAACACAACTATTTACGCATAGCAATTATAAGTCGCCAGATAAGTCACTAGTAATTAAGACTGATAAGTGCTATAAAAGGACCAGATCGCTGAACCTTACTTAGTTGAGTTTAACTTGCCGATAACTGGATCAGTTGCTTGAGAGCAGGATATTACAAGGTACGAGTACAATCTAACCGGTCTTTGCAAAAAGCTAATAAAAATGCGACGCATTAATCGGACACTAACCTAATAAAACTAAGGTGGATTACCTTTTAGATAATGTTTATTTTTTTTTTGACGTCCAATAGTTCTGAAACTAGCTGTTCAAATTTTAACATTTATTCATAGAATACAAATATTAAGAAACAATAACAATGAATAAAGCTTAACTATGAACTAAATATCTAACTTAAAAACTACTAGACTGTCTAAAAAAGCCCCCGTGGCCCGTGGCATCATACCCAAAATGCTGGCAGCATTCTTCATTCTCGTTGAATGGCGATGGCGATTCGTTGAGAGAGATAGTTGCCACCCCTCTGGTCTCCACTAGTGTCGACCAGACGCTTTTGCACTTCATTAATCAAGTTGTGTGCGCCGGGACCCCAAGGACCCAGGGTCTCAAAAATGTTTATTTATTATTAAGGATCACCAACAAAAACTTAACTAACTAATAATATGTATAATATGTTAACAGCTCAGCGTATATTTAAAGTGCAACAATACAAAATATTATCACTGGCAACACACTGGTCAAAGACTTTTGACTTGAGATGCCTGTTGCGGTCGGGTACCGCGACGTGGCCGCTAACGATGATACTCATAAGAAAGCTCAAGGTCACTCAGAAGCCGATGGAGAGGGCTATGCTTGGAGTTTCTCTGCGTTATCACATTAGAAATGATAAAATTCGCGCACATACATTGAATAAGCGCCGGACCAGGGCTCATCACTCGTAGAAATCGTAGAATTGATGGCCGATGGGGTCAAAAGGTTTTCGAATGGCGTCTATAGACAGACCGGAAGACGCAGTGTGGGTAGGCCTCCAACAAGATGGAGCAACGATCTGATTAAGGTTGCGGGAATGCGTTGGATGCGGATGATGCAGAACCGGTCTGTTTGGCGAACTTGGGGGAGGCCTATTGTTCGTTCAGCTAAAATGATATTGATGAAGATACAAAATGTATAACTAATTCCTACTAATATGAGAAAGACTGGGAAGATATTTGGATTTTTACTTTAAACACAAATAGAGGGTGCTGTCCAAGAACATTGAAGATTGATTGCTTTACTTCGTTTGCAATCCATAGATGGCGTTGTCCGAGGTAACATTGAGCTTTAAAAATGTTACCCTAAACTTTTATTACGGATATCTAACACGGGCGAAGTCACAAAATAAAGCTAGTAATGTATAAGCAGTAAAGAACACGGCAACAAAACCTTTGATGCATTAGAAAGTGAAACCGTCGAGTACATTGTAAACAAAAACTGGCTGTATAAGGTGCTTAGAGTGGTGTTTGCGACCCTTACGCGACAGGTATTGCCTTATCAATACTCGTCTTGATAGCGATCGACAACTTTCGCCGATTGCATCGGACAGCTTTCCAATGGGGTTGTTTGAGTCCGTTTTAGGACTAAGATGGAAGATTAATAGTGTTTTCGTGACTCATGCTACTTAAGAGTTATAATTGCTGTTGTTGTTTCTTCAGACTATATAAATTAGCTATTTGCGGTTATCTCCCAAGTTGTCATATAATGGTACTGGTTTCCTTTAAGTTGTACTGCTACTGCTGAGCTCTTCTCTGGATTTACTTCATAACTATATTTGTGCTATGATAAACAGTGCTTATAGATTCAAGAATCATCAGAAATCGCAAGGTATAGTCCCTGTGCCGAAAACGCGTAAACGCAATTACAGTGAAAGCGCGAGGCATGTGGCACAATTAGACGGCGTTTAAACTAATTGGTGTCATCATTGCATACTGTTGCGAATGCAGTTTTTACTATTCAATATTCGTGTTTGTGAGTAACTCTGGTTTATGACGTACATGCATTTTGTGTGCTTATGATATTGCTTTTTGTCCAAATAAATGCAAGCTGTAGGATCCTACCGATTCCGCTACAGTTTTTTCCCACCTTTTTTTTTGATACTACAACAACTCAGGATATATTTCAGGGCTGTTCTGTAGAACCCTAATGGTTAGGTTAGTTTAATCCTGAAAAGATTAAGTTTAAAAAAACTGTTGGGAAGTAAATCAGTTAGTATTAGTTTAGTTGTAATCCTTCTGATGAATGTTTTAACTAGTTATTTTTATTACAATTTTCGTTATTATTTTTTATTATGTTTGACATTGTAAAGTGAAGATTTGTTTCCCGTGAATTGTTGCGGCGTTAAAGTTGCTAGATTGATAAAACTTTTATAAAATTTTGTAGAGCATGCCCTGCCTAGTATATTTAGCACTGAATCTCTCCGTTTGTATGCCAATAGTTGGCAAAATGTGTGCGACCGCTTAATTAAATAAGAACCATATTGTACCACATTTTATGCAAATAAATTAACTTTGACTTAGGAAGAATGTTTTCGACGAAAAATTAAAGAACCGCAAGCAGTTATGGTCCGGCCACGACTTCGCGCGACTGACAGCAGCGGCGAGCGTTTTCCCGTTCATTGCGCGGCCGAGACGCTCGCCGCACGGTGATTGATTATCTGGCAGCACACGCAATGAACTGATAAAACGCTCGCCGCTGCCGCCAGTTGCGAGATGTCGTGGCCGGGCTGTGAGACTTGTAGAGGTGTGCCTGCACCGCACGGCACGCAGTATAGTAAAGCCTTGAGAGTTCTTCCAGCATTGAGTCTGGTGGACTGACATATTATTTCGATTTTTAACTTTATAGTAAAAATCAAAATCAAATCAAAACGTTTCTTCTGCAAGTAGGCCGCAAAGGGCTCTTTTACATGTCATTTTTTTAAACTACCAGCGCTTTCGTAAGGACCATCATTGCCAAGAAGAATGCGCCGCAAGAAACTTGGCAGAAAGTCATCTTTTCAAATTAAAATATAATAAATTACAAATTAAAAAAATCATACAAATATAGAATTAAGTAAATAAAAAAAAAAATTATATAAAATAATAATTATATAAATAATAGTACTTAGTGTCAATCCTCATATTACCCCTATGGGAACCTATCGATGTTTAGAAACTCCTTTACTCGAATTTCATTTATCCGAAAACGGTTCTCCGACTTTTTAAAATCCATATGTTTTGTTTTTCCACAACTTCACAATGCCACGGATTCATTTAATCACAGTTTTATTTGCCAACAAATTCAAAATCCCGAATTACAATAATCTATTTTTTTATTTGCCAACCTAATCAGTTGCCATATTTTCATAATCTAAATGTAACGAAAAGCCGAAAGTAAGTTTTTATTATCTACCTAACCTAACATCAGACTAAGACAACATTGCTTAATTTTTAGCGAGCGAGCGAAGCGAGCGAGCAAGACGGTTCGGAGCGGAAGCGACTCGGATAGGTTAGGTTCAAAGGCTAATGCAGGAGCGTAGCGGAGCGAAGCTCCCGCATTAGCCTTTGGTGTTAGTTATTTTTTTTATAACCACCTACAAAACCCCCTACCCACATAGCAAACTCAATAAAATACTTGGGCAACATTAAACAACAAAATGAATATTACGCTCCACACATAATTGTATGGTCGCCTTTTGTACCCCTGACCTTTGCGGAATAATAATTTTGCGGAAAAAATATATATTTGGCAAATGATCCTACGGAATTTCATGCAGTTAAATTTTGAATCATTTGGCAAATAAAAAAATGGATTTTAAAACATTTGGCAAAAGAAAATATGGTAAATAAAATTTCGGACAAACAATAATTTGGAAAATGAAAAAAAGGAGTTTCGTTTTCGGAATTTTAATATTCGGAAATGAGCTTTTCGAGAATATGATAGGTAACCTACACCTATGTCAATGTCATGTCTTCCTTGATGATAGTAAAAGTATCAGCCTGCTAACGTCATAACCTTCATGCATTTATATCATAAGATTCAGCTGTTTAAACAATTTAATGTTTAAATTAAGATTATGGGTTCCGTGAAATAAAATATCCTAAATTCAGCTGTGAAAATGTCTTAAGATAATATTCGTACTGTAAAATTTTAGTATGCTATCAATGAAGAATTTTATCATACATCTCCGAAAGGTGAAAACAAAAGTAAACATTCGCAATGGTATGTGACATTACACCTGACGGTACTACTGTTACATAAAAACATCTTATGCAGCTGCAAAATAAAACGAGGCTAGAACGAGAACTACTTAGATTAATAATATAGAGTTAACTAATGAGAAATAATTTCATCTAATCTCCTAATATATAAAAATCTCGTGTCACGGTGGTTGTTATCGAACTCCTCCGAAACGGCACGACCGATTTTTATAATTTTTTTTTCTCTATGTTCAGTAGATCTGAGAATAAGGTAAGTGTACCAGTGAATGAACAATTAAGGAAATTTTCGACTTTGAAAATTAATTTTAGGCAGTTAGGAACAGTTTATTTAAAATATTACTTTTTGTATAGCACAACCAACTACTCTAGTTGGCTAAAATCATCATTATTCAACAGTAGTACTGCATAGTTTGAAGATATATCGCTATTTACGTGAAAAAATGGAAAATCGCCAGTGAATGAACGGAAAATTCTAGTGAATGAACAAATGAAACCAGTGAATGAACAATTTTGAATATCGATACCTCCTACGTATAATGGTATAACCTGCATAATGGTGATTTTACAGTAAAGACCGTATCGTTAAACGATATCAGTTTACGTAGGAGGTATCGAATGATGTTTTTATATACTATAAATATACAAAAGCGAAGTTATGTTAACACAACTACATTCAATATACTTATTTGGTCGATTCCATGTTCTAAAACAATTAAAATACAAAAATAAGAGTATTGTTCATTCACTAGATCTTGGAAACTAGTAAATGAACTAGCTATAAGTGACATAGTTCATTCACTGGAAAACTTGAACCAGTTAATGAACCTACATTTTACCTTTGTTCCAATACTGGCCTTTCGGTAGATAATATATTTGGATCAATGTCACTGAAAACGAAATCTTAATATGACGACTAGAAGGAATGATATTGCACAAATAGAAAATCCTGCAGTCCCAGTGAATGAACACCCCCGTTCATTCACTGGATTTAGGCGATTTTGGGTTCCAGTAAAAAAACACTGGATTAAAAGGTAAGTATTGTTTGTAAATAAATTACATTAAACTATATATGAATAGCACTAACAGGTCTTTAAAGCTTAAAAAAACCATACCCAATGAATGATACATGGCGGGGACAAATGCAGTAACACATCAGAAGTATAGTAGCTTTCGTTCTTCCTTAATACTGCTCCATAGAAAAAATGTACAACGGGTCTCATTCTAAATCCCTAACATCGTTTGTCCTAATGTAATGTTTGTCCTAATGATCGTTTGTCCTAACACTTTTTTCTCGGAATCCGTGAATTTTTCAGGAACTTTTTGTGATTATCCTCTAGAACTCTATAGGTTAGGTTTGTTTTATAAAAATTCAGAACAATTAATAGATTTTAAATAAAAAGAGTTATGACAAACGATCATTAACAAACATTACATTAGGACAAATAATCATTAGGGATTTAGATATAGAGCCATGTACAACATACGTACGTCCACTTTACATCGTCGCCATTTCAAAACTGTTGCTTAGGAGTCGAAGCAAAGTTACCAGAACCTGACAAGTAAAGGTGCTAGTCGAAAAAAAAACGAGGCGTGGTAGAAACGTACCAAATTCTTATTATTTCAAAAAAAATTCGTTTTGTTCATTCACTGGTACTGTTCATTCACTGGTACGCTTACCCTAGGTTGTACGTACGCTATTTTTAATAACCCGAATTCTTCGCGGACGGAGTCGCGAGCAAAAACTAGTATATGTATTTAATATTTGTATAGACCACTTACACAGAATTAATTTCTATTAGTCGACGGCAGAGCTACTAATAACGTTTCACGTAAAGTTTGTGGGCTTTTAAATCCCGTAAATGATATAATTCCTTTTAATAACGTACGAATTACTTTTTTATCCCATAATTAATGCAGCATAGCAAGATAAACGAGTCCTTAAAATGTCTTTTTTTTTCAGGTAAGGAATATTTTTGTGAAAATGAACCGTGACGACGCTGAGCAAATAACATAAGGTAAGTTTTAATAGCGTTGAGCGTAAATTACTCACCTCACCTTATTACCTTTGCTCAATTAGCACCGGGCCCTCTCTGTATGTTATTAATTAAATACGTAGTCGTTATAAAAGCATCTCAACAGCGCGTCGGCGTCGTTAACATCGCCGGTATTACTTCTGCCTGGTTTTATATTAAAGTAAATAGGTGTCAACTAGATTTATTCCCTAGTGTCATCTCTCGGTTAACAGACTAAGACTATTAGTGTAAGTTGCACCAAGTTATTAAAGCGATTACCAATGTTAAACCAGTCGACCAAGTTCCAGTTGAACGGCTTGAAGAAATACAATGTGTCGCTAGTCTCTGGACACTAAAATATCATCAATAAACATCACAGGATAATCCACACCAATTGACCTAGTCCCAAAGTAAACAAAACTTGTCTTATGGGTACTGAAACGGATAAACATCTTCTATTATAAAAATCTCGTGTCACGGTATTTGTTATCGAACCCTCCGAAACGGCTTGACCGATATTTATGAAACTTTTTTCTCCATATTCGGTAGGTCTGAGAATAGGTCGTAGGCTATTTTTTATACCCTTATCCTACGCAGACAGAGTCGCGGGCAACAGCTAGTAGTTATATAGATAGATACATTCTTAAATACATATTAAACACTAGAACAAATATTCTTATTTTTCGTATTAATATCTGCCCCGGCGCGGGAATCGAACTCGAGACCTCAAGCTTCATAGTCAAGTTTTCTAACCACTAGGCAATAGGAATATTCTAATTTTGTAAATTAGTTCGCTCAGTTTTGCAGTTCAAGGAGATTAATTAGGTTGAAATACTTTTTATTATTAAGAGGGTTTATACCTGCTGAGCTGGCAACGTTGCATTTTTGTTAGTTTTTGTCGATTATTCCATAAAAATTGAATGAAAATTAAAAATGTTTTGAATACAAATTGTTCTAATATATAAGATAATGTGTCTACTGCAATAATAATTCGTGATAGACTTTTATTTTCTTTAAAAACGAACAAATTATTACCTAACGGTTTTAAAAGAAAATAAAAGTCTTACCACGAATTATTATTGCAGTAGACACATTAACTTATATATTAGAACAATTTGTATTCAAAACATTTTTAATTTTCATTCAATTTTTATGGAATAATCGAGAAAAACTAACAAAAATGCAACGTTGCCAGCTCAGCAGGTATAAACCCTCTTAACGGAGTGGCAAGCGCGGCGTGGAACGTCTACCAACGCGATGGACAGACGATTTGGTGAAGGCCGCAGGTTCAAGGTGGATGGATGTCGCTTCCAACAGTAATAACTGGGTATGAGCGAGGCCTATGTCCAGCAGTGGACGTCCTAAGGCTGAAATGATGACGATGATGACTCGTTAATCACAGGCTGTTCCGAAGTATTGAATCGTAAATCAGTCATTTCGCCGTTAATACTGTGGCGTTTGGTATGAGGTTTGAACATTGCTTAGAAATACTCTAATCAACACATTCGATTAATCTTTGTGGGTAGTGACACGTTGTATACTTAAATGAAGATATGACGGCTGGCTTGACATTAGTTACCATTAGAACAACTTGGTGGAACTCACTCTTAGCCTACTACTTTAATAAGATACTAAAGGGCAGAGTCGTCCTGAGACGTTATTACCCGACTGCGAAGAAGGAAGATTTATGTGTTTGACCCATATGTATGTATGTATGTATGTATGTCCATTCCTATGTCCTCTCGTAACTACACAACGGCTGAACCGATTTTGATAAATGATACGTCATTGGATTCGTCTTGATAACGCGAGTAACACTGAATACATGAAATTCTTGAAAAATTAAAATGGCGGATTTTTGGCGCCAAATTATGAGTCTTCAAAAAAATTTTTTTTTTCAAACTTATCGAGTAGGGTATCAAAATAAAGAGATTTTAAAAGACATTACAAAAATATATACAAGTTATGAGTTTAAATTTAATTTGGAATAGTAAATTGGCAATCAATGCATTAAAACGACGACGTACCTACTTACTAAGATATCTTTGAGCAATAATTTTCTCTATGAAATCCATGTGGAAAATTAAGTACCTACATATTTCAAAATTGGTTTTGAACTTTAACTAAATAGCAACGGATTCCTAATTCAAATACTCAATAATTTATCTGGGTCTCAGGAGGTTACACTAAAAAGCAAGAAATAAAAAAAGTAATTAAAAAAAACTAAAAACCCGCCTGCGGTGTAAATAAAATAATAAATTAAAGAATCAAAAAACCCGCCTGCAGAAATACTGAAAAGGTGGAAACAAGATAAAATGTTCAATAACAATAAAATTTAAAACACGTCGATGGCAGTCTTTCAAAATTTAATGCAACGGTAAAATGCAGCCGGAGGCATGGTAGTCAGTGGCTGCATGGGATTTAATGTCACTTCATGCATGCCTCCGACTGCATTTTATCGTTGCGTTAAATTTTGAAAGACTGCCATCGACGTGTTTTAAATTTTATTGTTATTGAACATTTTATCTTGTTTCCACCTTTTCAGTATTTATGCAGGCGGGTTTTTTGATTCGTAATTTATTATTTTATTTACACCGCAAGTGGGTTTTTAGTTTTTTTAATTACTTTTTTTATTTTAATTCCCATCTTGTAAAGGTTACACATTAGGTGGTTGTTAGCATTAAATGAAAAAATTCTCAACGTGGTTCTCATGTGCTGCAACTTGATGAAATTACGCTTTAATTACAGACATTCGTGCATTCGTACAATGCATGCAATCTTAGGACCTTTGTAAACAATTGTGAGCTGGCTCGCCTTGACTTATTTCGGACTTGTTTTAAGTTAGTAATTGAAAAGAATAAAATTTGCTTAACAATTGGTAGCCTACCTACACTGAAATGCCTGCGAGGTTCCAAATGGTGGTATCCTTTTAAGTATGTGATTAACGTGCGAGCCATGTTTTGTAGTTAAAATACTATCGTGCAATTTGTCACCATTACCGAGATGGTGGAAGCCATGGTGGCCTAGTGATTTGACCTATGGCCTTTCAAGCAGAGGGTCGTGAGTTCAAATCCCGGCTCGCACCTCTGAGTTTTTCGGAATTTATGTGCGAAAATACATTTGAACTTTACGGTGAAAGCAAACATCGTGAGGAGACTTGCACACGTCTGCATTTCATTAATGTGTGTGAAGTTCCCAATCCGCATTAGGCCCGAATCGAAACTACGGTCCAAGTATTTTCATTCTGAAGGAGGTCTGTACCCTGCAGCGGGACGTATGTGGGCTGGGATGGTGACATTTTGAAAACTTACAATCTTACAATCTTCAGTTTGAGGAGCCATAAGTCAGACCACAAGGCTATCTTCTTTTTAGTTATTTACCTGTATAGCTTCTATTAGGACAGCTCCTTTACGGTCTCATCTCTATTCACGGGCCTAAAACACGGTGTCGTCCAACCGGCTATTAGACGATATAGCTGCTGCACGATTCTCAAATTACAGAAGCGGTTGTGAAACCAATCGAGCGGGTCCGTTCCCATGATGTTATAGCAACCTCTTGCACTTTAATATTACAATTAAAGAACTTCACTTGGCAAAGTTCATGAAACTTAAGTCGAGTGGTTACGATAGCGCTTTGTTTCTACCATTTTATAGCATTATGCAAATCCTTTTTTATATTTGATGGAAGGATAAGAAGAAAAAAAAGACTGCAAAATGATGTTTGTTGACTGTTTAATGGCTACTTGGTTTCCATGTTTAGTACAAAACATAGATATACCCTTGTGTTTTATTAATTTCCTTTTGGATAGTTATTTTACTATATATTTATTAATAGCTGTTGCCCGCAACTCCGTCTGGGTTTACGAAGAATTCGTTTATCGCTATCCCGCGGGAACTTGGTATTTTCCGGGATAAAACTGTCTTATGTCCTTTCCCGGGCGGGACTCACAGGTATCTCTATACCAAAATTCATCTAAATCGGTTGAGCGGTTTAACGCGTTTAGAGGTAATAAATAGACAGACAGACACACTTTCGCATTTAGAATAGAATAGAATTTCATTTATTGCCACAACATAAAGTACAATATAGAAAACTTATTACATAATTAATCAATATAAAAAAAATAAACTAAAACTAACACTGTTCCTTTAGTTGTGGCAAAGGGGATGCACTCAGCGTATGCTGTGAGTCAGATATCCACAGAAGGCCCTGTCTGGCGCAGCGCTGATTTTCAGTACACCCCCTTAATACATCCCTGTTGTCAATCGACGGGTGCTGAATGTTGAAAACAAGTTTAAAAATAAAAAAAAAAAAAAAAAAAAAACTAAACAATAGTAGGATAAAGGAATAATTCTAATTGTAGGTACAGCCACAACACGGGCCTGTCGATACACACAGCTGGCGGCTTGACTGGAGCCCGTCTCCTCCTATTTATAATATTAGTATGGATGTTAAATAATAACCCGGGCTTGAACCCGCGATCTCTCCAACTCGGACTTTTCGGGTTTCATGGGCGTATTTAGATTTGGAATATACCTGGAGCTTTACGGTAAAGAAACTTGCAACACGTGCGAAAGATTCAGCCGCATGTTTGAAGTTCCTAATCCGCAATGGGCCCGCGTGGGAACTACAGCCTAAACCCTATCATTTTGAGAGCCCTGTGTCCAGTATTTAATTAGCTTTAGGCTGTATAATGGTTGTAAAATCTCTCTGACTCTTCATGTAATCACAGTTATCAAACAAGAGTGAGTTGTATAGCGTGACCGTAAAGCGCATCAAACTGATGGCTCAATATGACTTGTCAGTTTCTCGTAGCTGCATAGTGACAACATAATAGTGTAATAACAGTTTGCGTTATGCTCTGATGCTGGTGTTCTTTAGTTCTTTGGAATGTGTTTACAGTTTCGTTGTGTTTGTTATAAAGTTGTTATAATAACTGATAATGCTAAGGTATGTATAAGATTGATGCATGAGAGCACCTCCTTTCCATGTTGATTCTTTGTAGGTTTCGATGTAATAAGAAATCTGTACAGTAATTGTCTTGACTTCTCGCATGGTGGACGGTCGATCTGGTTAGCACAAAACTGATCATCGCATCGTAGAAATCCATAGAAAAGGGATATGATCAACAATAGCCATTTCTGGCTAATATGATGATGATGATGGTGATACTAAGTAATTAGAGCTTAAAAATGACACATAAATATAAATTTGTGATTTTATGTGATAGAGAGATAAAAAGAAATATAAGCAAGCGCTGATATCAAGTGTGAACAGCACAAACAAAGACTCTAAGGGTAATTACGTTCATTAATAGCCCAAAACAATGCATTCTGAAGCGCAAGCTGCATTTTATTACCTTTTTATTTCAAAACATTTGGGTACCGTGTGATACAAATGAAATTTCGAACCCACAGAAACTAGTGTCAAGGGCGAATGCGTGTGGTAGGTTTGATGGGTTAAATAAGTTCTATTAATATCAGCACAAGGATATCTTTGCAGGCGATGGAGTCGCTGTCATCGTTCTGTGCACGCGACGTTAGTATTGACGATATTAGATCCAATTTTAGCCACCTGCGTTTATAAGTTTGCTAGTGTTATAAAGGTTCTTTAAATGTGCTTTCATAGCAAGGGCGCGGCAGACAATTGCGGCTTGACACGACCTCGCGGTTTTAATTTGGGATTAGGCATTAGTTATTGTTATTAGCGTTATGTGACCTCATGTTAGTAGGGTGTTGTAATTCGTTAACGGACAGGTGTTTGGTGTTATTAATCATTTTAAAATATCAAATAGAAAATGTTATTTATTCTTCAATAGTACACTTATATTGCGTTAGTTAAGTACATGTTAACTATAAAAATAACATGACATAACTAGTAAATATTAACATGAAACTACCGTGAGACGCAGTGCACGTTTGGCAGCCGTCGTGACGTGTGGCTCCGGGAATAAGGGCTACGGATTAGCCCGAAACATGTCAAGTTAAACTCGTTTTAAGACGTGAGTGATCCGTATATTTTCACTATGATGTAGGTACATTACTGAATGTATTGCATATTTCTGAGTTCTTCGGAATTTATGTGTTATATTTTATTTATTTACCATGAGCTTTACGGTGAAGGAAAACATCTCGAGGAAACCTCCACACACCTGAGAAGAAGTCCAATAGTGTGTGTGAAGTTCCCAATTCGCACTGGGCCCGCGTGGGAATTAAGGTCCACGCCCTTTCATTCTGAGAAGAGGCCTGTGCCCTGCAGTGGGACATTATATAGGCTGGGTTGATGATGATTGTTGAAAGCCTTCTACAACTTACATATATTTCAAAGCAAGCAAAAACTAAATAAGTAAGCAAAAATGGTTTGATAATAGACACCAATAGTCTATAATCTATATTATAGTCTATAATATTTGTCATGCCAATATAAAAATGCCAAAGCACGATGACACATTCGTCCTTGACTTGGCATCGGAAAAAATAAAATTTATTGTTATAGCATTATTATAGAACCATTATATGGCTTCAAATGTCGTTGACCTAATCAGGATGAGATGATAATTAATGCCCCTTTATATGGACGTGGTCTTATATGGAAACTGGGCTTTAGTGTCGATGATATATCAATATGTCTAAGCGTCCGTCTAGAACAACATAGCTTCGTAAATAAACTTTATTGTAACGGAGTACAGTTTGATATGCTTTGACGCTAACATCTTTGTTTTTGTTGTTGTTTGGGTGAAGATGCTGGATGTTGTAGAAAACTGTTCGATTAGCTTAAAAATTACAATACAATACAAAAATTCCTTATGGAACTCACAAATCAGTAATGCTCTATCGTTTGGGAGAGGATAGGAATGGGTTGAGCTTGGGATTTTCCTGTTAATTCGCTTTGTAAATAAACAAATAAATAAAGCTCATACCAAACTCAGCCCAAACCTCTCGCAAACCAGTCATTTTTAGCGTTCCTGAATAGCAGTTCAAACCAACCAAACCCAACCCAAACTATTGAATTACCACTACCAAACCCGTGACGGCCCGTTCCTGAATTTAGCCCCTTTGTCCTCATAGTCATGGCATAGTTATGAAGTTTCTGAATATTGACAATGTCAACCAAAGGAGGATAAATGCTATACGTACTTTGACCGAATAGTACTGCATTAGTAGTAGCATTTTTTCCTATTGTCAATATAATAAACTGCATAGTTGTGTAATGTGTCAGTATTCACTTCATAACGACCGTTGACTTTAGTCTCCTTTCACGATACATAAGTGAAGAGATAGGACGTTGAATGTTAAAATAAAATAGGGCACAGTTCGGCAACTACCTATGGCATTAAGGACAATAATTCCGTCTCCGTTAATTTTATATCAAAGAAAAAGTTCGCATTTTTAGGTTTACGGTAAACACGCACGGATGATTCGTGTCACGGAGATGAGTAGTGTCTTCCGTTCCTCGAAAGATGGAATGACACCATGACTGAAAAGTCATTCGTGGCTGCTAAGACTTGGAGCTCCAAAAAATGTTGAGTCAAATTAGAAATTTAATTGCTAAGTAGGTATAAGAATAGTACATTATGATACAAGTGTGCTACGTTGGTCATTACACATGAGGCATTATTGTAAGCGCGAGCCGTTAGGCGAGCGCGATAAGGAAGCCGAAGTGTGTAATGATCAATGCACACGAGTTGCATACGACGTTTTTAAGGTCTTTAAGACTTGTACGGTAATGTTTTTACAGCACAAGTGTGGTAATATGCTGAATTATGAACCTAAAAACGGTGTAATAAGAGTCAATTTACGAGAAACTGTGTTGAAAAGTAAGTTAACACTTGCTTTTACCCGTGGTTTCGTTCGAGTAAAGCATTAGGTCGGGCAGTTGCATTGAATTCCGGAATTTTGTAGGGAATTTCCAGAAATTACATTGCGGTCTTCATTATGAAGAACAACCGTGCTTACACTAAGATTAAGCTAAGATTTCGAGATTTTACATGGAAATATCGAAATAAGAAGTAAGTGTTAGTTCTAAGATTCAGCTATTTACATGCCAAAGTTCATCCAAATCTGTTCAAGCATTTTAGTGTGAAAGAGTATCTAATACACACACACACACACACACACACACACACACACACACACACACACACCCACAAACTTTAACATTCATAATGTTAATAGGATTTTGTCTAAGTTACAAAACTATTGTTGTTAACTTTTTTTTTCAAAGATGCTACTTATTATATGCTCAAAGCAAACCCTATGGAGAGATGTCATAGAACCATCGTGATTTTGAAAGGCTAAATCCACAAGAACATTCTTTTCATAGATGATTGCAGGTACAGGTGTCACGTACTTTCCAAATACTCTAACTAGAGGTTCTAAATCCCGCGTTGACATCATTTTTAAGCACCTTTTAACACCTTTACGCAACATACTTGACGCAGTAATTTAATCAAACACTCACATAACTGTAAATTACATAGCACTTTATTTATAAAGTATCTTACATGAATCTCCAACTAATACTTTATGGATTAACTTTGCAATCAAAAATGTGTAGGTACATTTATAGTACCTTACCACTCTAACTAAATGTATGTAATACCAAACTGATTTATTTACTAGTTTAATGCAACAAAGTCCCAACAAAAACTTGTTCAAATGTCAATCGTGCGTATCTGGTTAGAAGTGATCAGCTGACCTTTTTGTATGGTCAGTATCTCTAATTTGTTGGAGTATTGAGAAAATTTAACAATATTGCAAAAGATTCATTCATACAGTAATCACTTAGATAATTGGTGTTAGATGATAGGTTTAATACGTGTATTGAGATATGATGTAATAAATGAGCGCGGCGTGATAAAAAATATGTATATGCACATATTTTTGATATTTATGTGAAAAAAAAATCGTGATAGACCAGTGGTTGGGCCTATGGTCCCTCACGCAGAGGTTCTTGGGTTCGAATCCAGGGTACACCTCTGGGTTATTCGGAATTTTTGTTCGAAATTACGAGCTTTACGGTGTGAGAAAACAATTTGAGATAATACACATCTGTGAGGCAATTCAATGATGTATGTGAAGCTACAGCTCAAGCCCTCTCATTCTGAGAGGCTTCTGCCCAACAGTGGGCCGTATAGACCAGAGATGATGATAAATAAAAAGATTAGGTACGTACATTCTTACGACCGTAACGGATTACCATCCTAGCTAAACAATAGCTTCATTATAAGCATAAAGATCCTATAAAATGAGCCTGAAAAGGCCTATCTCCCTCACGACGACAATAACGTATCCTAAAACGTATTTAACTCCCAAGTTTACCATTTAGATGTTAGTTAAGTACGTTTAGTAGATACCATCAGTAGCGCCGTGGGTGTGCGAGATGACTGAGGAGATACGCTTTTGCGGTCTTGGGACGTGGTGTTTTTAATGTTATGCATTCAGGCAATCTTGAACAAGTCTGGCTTAGTTAGAACTTGTTTGAGACATTATTATGTCCGCACGTTTGATATGATGTTACTGACAATCTATATTTGCGCTATCTTGTATAGAGCTGTCATCATTATAATAAAATTGTTCTTATAGCGGTAATAGATACACTCTTTGTCAAAAATTCAAGTGTTAACGTTTGATCTTTCAAAAAATTTAGCTTTATAAAAGATGGACGAATGGACAGAATAGATAAACGACCTAAAAAAGATATGTAAATGGGTCTTTTGCGGCCTATTTACAGAATAAACTATTTTATTTTGCGTAGAGCTTTCTCGTACACTATTCAAATGTTGCAGACATCGTATGTGCCTTCATTATCATCATCATCATTTCACCCGAACGACGTCCACTGCTAAACATAGGCCTCCCACAAGGTTTAACAAACAGGCCGGTCCTGCACCATCCGCTTCTAACGCGTTCCCGCAACCTTAACCTCCTCGTCCTCCTCGAGGCCTACTTGGGCTACGTCTTCCGGTCCGTGGACGCCATTCGAGAACATTTTGGCCCAATCGTGATTGCAACTGCAGAATTAATGGAAAATAAGTGTTATCGACAGTGAGTGAAGACGTTAGTCGACGAAATTCTCACCATAGTCTACACAAAACGTATCAACAAAGGCAGGATAGATAATGATAATGATAAAAATAGCTTAATAATAAGATTCTGGGATAAAATTACAATAAATGACAACAGAGCCCATTTTATAAGCTTTAAAAAAGCTTAGACGTCAGGACGTCGCAGAAACGCAAGCAAAAAAGCTTCCAGCTTGTAATTATAACCTCTACTCGGCTGTCGGAGGTTAAGAAGAGGTCAAAACTGCCTTTGTCGGCGTTGCAGATAAAATATTTAACAAACTAAATTCCTAACAAAAGAATTTCGATGAACAAAATGCAGCATTTAATATCTTAGGATACCTGGCGACACTAGTGAATTCTTCGTAACATTTTTTCTAAAATTCTAATTCAGGGTACTTTCGCTATAGGGGTACTCGTAATGAAGGTTATTCAAATTAATTTATTTCTGATCAAACCGCAATTCCTTTAATATTTCTGCTAAAGAAATGCCTATATTCAAATTACTTTTATTTTGTCGCGAGAACATCTATGTAACATGTTCTAACAACCGTCGACTGCATAACATCCTTCTCTCTTCCACGACCTCGTGAGTCCTAGCATCTTTATAAAGAACAAATAATTTGTAAGGGTGCTACATAATTTATAAAGTACAAATTATGCAATGAACAAAGAACTTTACACACATTAGATAGGCTCAAATAATTTCCGAAATCACAAATCTTATGGTTGTCATCTAGATCTTGAGCACTATGTCAGTAAGAAAAAGTCAGGACTTAGGAGGATAAGGCTATTCCTATTCATTGCTGCCACATTCCGTTGCAGTGTGTGGTACTATAGTTTATTTTACCTTTGTATCTATGTATGTATGTAAAACTTTTTATTGTACACAGAAACATGAAATTAACAGTTAACAAGAGAATCAGATGTACAAAAGCAAACTTATCCCTTGAGGGGGGACTTTTGACTGTATGATTCTAATTTGTATATAAAAATCGTATGTATAACATACTTACTGAAGCCGCATGTCTACGATACGCTCTGTACACCACTGCGGGATGCGGCGGGAAAGTGACAACCACCAAAATCTGTGCCGCATCTGGATTCGCAAAAGAGCGTACTCCTACGTAGGAGGGCTACTACGGAATTCGTATCGTGTTATCCCTTTCAGTCTTATATTTAATACTATAAGCGTAATAGGAGTGGTATGAACCGAAGTTCTAAAATCGGATTTTGTTGATAAGGCCAGCTTCTCCACTTCGCTGCTTACCCACAATGGCCAAGGTAGCTTCAAACCTTGACCGTACAGCCTTTGTACGATGCACTGCAGTTTTTATACGCTCTTGATTCGTTTCGCTTATAGTTTTTTCGTTCCCACGATTTGTCGGTAGATGAGAACAACTGCAAGCATTTAATTTGTATGTTTCTCATTGATTAAAAATTGTATTCAATTTATCAGCAAGAGAATAACACGGACCATATTTACAAATAATAAAAATATTATCGCTATTTAGTAATGCTTTATCAGTGCATAATCAATCATATATTTTTTATGCAGCATAATTCTTGGCTTTCTTATTTATTTTTTTAATAATAACACCCTGGCCATTTTTCGATACTGTGTATGTTTTATATATATATTTTTTTTTATGTTAGAGAGGTCAGACAAAAGAACTAGTGGGTCACCTGATGTTAAATGAACACCACTGTCCATAGACACTCGCAGCGCCTTACGCGATACCAGTGCGTTGTCGGCCCTATATAAATATATATTTGAATATTATTTTCTATTCTGTCAGTCGTCTTCACTATATCCTTAAATTTACACCGCTGAACTTAAACTCGTTATTTTACACTGCAAACTCTCTATTTTCCTTCTCATCGATTGCTGGCTTCAACGATAGAGCCAAGCTTGAATATCTACCCATCATTTCGAATCTCCGTAGTCCCGTATATCTTTAGCCTTTTAGTCGATCACGAGCTGTATAAATCAGATTTACATACCCCCCATCTGAGTATACAATTGTCTGTAACCTAGAAATGTATGTAAATAATGGCGCCTTGGTTCCTTGGTGATGAGTCACTGGCATCTAATCGCAATCAGCTCAAGGCAGTACCTTAAAGAGGTATGCGTAGGACTTAATTGTTTGAGTAGGGTCACAGGCGTTGCCAAGTGTTGTTTAAATTAAAAATTGCAGTAAAGGATGCCTTGGGTTTCAGCGTTTATACGACTTAATAGATACTTATATGAAGTGGGATCTCGGATTAATCTAATCTAATATATAAAAGTCTCGTGTCACGGTGTTTGTTACCGAACTCCTCCGAAATGGCTTGGCCAATTTTTATGAAACTTTTTTCTCTACACTCGGTAGGTCTGAGAATAGGTCGTAGGCTATTTTTTATACCTACCCCTATTCTTCGCAGACAGACTCGCGGGCAACAGCTAGTATGGATAATAATCATGGATTAGATAATTCAGTGGTCAGTTATAAAAGCTATAGTACTTTGCGAGCTCTACATTTTGAGATTAAAATCTCATTTTTCAAGAAAAGGTGACTAGACGTGTTTTTTCCGTGTACCCTTAATTTATGTTGACACGCGTAATCTCACAAACATTCCAAATTCGTGGTGACTCGTGATTTTTTTCAAGACCCTTACAAGACGCTTACCTGTAGAGTGGCGCCGTAAAAAGTTGACTCCAACAGGATTGTCTAATTTTTTTACGTGACGTCAATGAGGACAAGTTTGTTAAGCGAAGGTGTTCACTAACTGCAAGATGCTGTATCTAAAGACGTAACTACTCATGCTTCTCTTACTCTCCGTTTTGCCTAACAAAAATGTTAAATCTACGCCACTGACGCCTGCTAACACATCAGAGATGCCTACGTACAGTTAAACTGATTTCAGCCCCCCACATGCTGGGAGAATTGGACTCTGAATGCTAATGTTAAACTACTACTACGTTCGCCAAAGGCACCGATTTCGAATCAATAAAATCAATAATGATTCATCAGTATGCACGCTCTTGCGCACAAACGGTCAGCTAATAGCCGCTGCGTACAAACATGATTAAGCTATTGCATATTGTATGTAACAATGCATGTGGGGCGCTTTCTTCGTCCATAGCAGCCATGTGCGCCATTTTTGGCTAAGGTACGTGCCAAGCGGTAACTTTCGAAAATTAATACAAATTTTTCTTTATTCCTGGATAAATATCATCATTGGGCATACATAGTACCGATCTTTACGCAATGTCGCCCAAAAAAAATAATACCTTTTATTACTTAGCCCCTTATCACCTAAGAAAAGCTGGCGTAGCTGCGGAAGCAGGCGAAAGCAGGAAAGCAATAAAATGACAGGATCTCGGCTTTTGTACAATTTCGTTGCTATCGGTTTTGTTTTGAGACCCTGGGTCCATGGGTCTCGGCGCATATAGACTCCTAAATGCATGTAGATTTTAGTTTCACGGAATTTGAAAAACAAGATGGCAGAAGAGGAGGTAAAAGATGGTGCCAACTTCAATAAGTTTGTTTATTTACACGAATATTCACTATGATGGTTCTTTATTAGAGAAACTTATATGAATGTATAATTTTGTCTCGAATGTAGCACCAGCACCCATATGCCTTAGGTCTAGATTGCCTAATTTAAACGAATATATATGTGTATCATACCGAGTATGCATCTAGGTCGTCTAGCCCACAAGGCTTGTGCAACGCATATGCAAGGACATGTCATAAAATTGATTAGCAACTTTAATGTTAATAAATGTATTAAAAGTGATAATATTGGTTAATTTTAGTCAGGGCAAATGTTTATTATCTTTGTATTTATGATAACTTCTATGTCAATAGAACTAATGTTTTCGACATTTTAGCCGTTAATTTTGTTCTGTGGTGTAGCTGTGTGTAATTTATGATTACCAGGATCTAATTTTTCTAGATCAGTATTCGGTAGCGACCAAAACTAAATAACAGTTACACGAAACAAAACGTCTTTTTACGCAAATAATGATTATTTGCAAAATCACTTTTTAAAAAAAAATATATTAGGGAACAATCTTACACAAATCGACCTAGTCTCAAACTAAGCAAAGCTTGTACTATAGGTACTAGACGACGATAAACATACTTATATAGATAAATAAATACTTAAATACATAGAAAATATCCATAACTCTGGAACAAATAAATATTCGTGCTCGTCACACAAATATTACCGGGATTCTAACCCAGGACCTCTTGCTTCGTAGGCAGGGTCACTACCAACTAGGCTAAAGCGGTCGTTAAAATCATTAAAATAAATCATTAATTAAGTTTTAATTAAAATCATTTATGGTTTAATCTATCAGCTTAAAATCTCTTTGACAAGTCAGCCTCTGGAATAAATTTTGTCATGAGATCGGTCAAATTCCGCGCCAAAGCGATAACTTAACGAAACAACTAAATAATGTAGGATAAAAAATGTAGGATGACCATCCATTCGCTCGATGGAGGAAGTTTTAACAATAACTTTTTTTAAACCAAACAAAGACTTCATTGCTTGAGACTTCATCTATTAAATTTCATTTTGGCTAGGGAACAATATTTTTCAACACCCGCTGGCTTATTGTCTAACGTATTTGATGCTTGCCTTCGCAATCACTATTTCTTTCTGTCAAACGGTATAAGACGATGACAGAAAGAGATGGTGAAAGCGAAGGCAAGCGACAGAAGCGTTAGACAATACGGCCTCTGATCACTGATTAAAACTTACCGTGTATAAATAAATCATATGGACGTTCATTGCTGGACATAGGCCTCCTTCATGAACTTTTCGGCTCCGTTTGTTTTGCGTGCTATATGTCCTGCCCAATGCCATTTCAACATGCAAATCTATTTGGCTATGTCGGTGACCCTTGTTCTTCTACGAATCTCCTATTCCTGATACGATCCAGCAGAGAAACCCTGAGCATAGCCCTCTTCATAGCTTGTTATGCGATTCTGAGCAGCTATATCAGCGAACTAATGTTAAGGGTTATCTAAAGGTATATTTTGTATAGTCGGGGTAAGAAAAAGTTCGTCACTTTTCGACCTTAATTCGTTGACATAGAGTCGAACCTTTTCTTACCCCGACTATACCTACATTGGCACTTGCACCATCGGAAACATTGGCATTGTTTGTTGTTACTCTTATTGCATTGTTTGTCGACATTAGTCAGCCTTGTGTCATCGTGTACTATTCATGCGTGATTTATTATCATTCTTTGCATTTTATAATGAGATATTGGTTAAATCAAGTCAAGGTTATCTAAGTTTTATTATGGTGTTATAATCGAATGTTTTGTCTACAGGTAAACAATGACAGCGTTGGAAAGCGACGCCGAGAGCAGTGAGTTCAAGAGTAACCAATAATTAAAAGAGAATGATTTGTTTTGAAACTTTTAAGTGTTTTAAAATTAACCTGAGGCCCTGTTGTCTAACGTGCTTGTGATCGCATTTACCCTCTCTTTCTACCATCGTCCAATACCGTATGCTAGAAGTAAGTGGTGAAAATGATTGTGATTCCAAGTTAGTTTTGGACAGTAAAGCCCCTGAAATGTTAAATGTTCTTTAGGATTTTTGATTGCGGTTGAAAAATGTACATTGATCGCTGTTCAAACTTCAAAGTATACCTCGTCAAAAGCATGAATCTATTTTGAATCAAAAATTCCAACGAAGAACCATTACATGATTGTTCAGTCAAACTAACCTAAAAAGTTTTTAACAGTAATTTTATTGTAGTCTTTTTCACGATTGAAAATGACTCAGTGCAGCAATTAGGCGTACCAAAAGTAAGTGTCATAGCTAGTTTCGATCGGAGAAGCTCTGGTAAAAGAGCAGACGTAGTTGTCATTGAAATAAATAACTTTTCAACATTTACATGTTCATTTCAATCATTACCCTTTATCAAACGCATGACCGAACTCAAGTAGTTGCAATTTGACCAAATTGTCGTTTGTCGTCCATCTTGTGACGTAATCCCCGTAATTTTGTCATCAGTCTAATGCGTACATGTCAATTGACATTTGACTGTCCGTGGGCTGACAGTTAATGATTTTATCATTCACCTGCAATCATTGCATTGTCTGTGAACGTTTTATCATTACTGTATGCAAATTTGAAGTCATTATTTTGAGGTTGGTTTTAGTCATTAATTCATCATTATTTCGTGGTTAACGTATCCTTTCCGACTAATATTATAAAATTTATAAATAAGAAAGTTTGTGAAAAAAGGCGATTGCACCTGTTTTGATCCAGTTTGTTTAATTTCTAATGACTTACTAAGTAAGTAAATACTTACAAGCAGTGGAGTGTCATGTCATGTTACAGTATAGCGGTATCATTTCTCACTTTTTACTTATAAATATTTATAAAAAAATGTACTAAAATCAACACAAACATCCACCGAATGTTATGTTAATTGTAAATTGGTAAAACAAAACATCGATGCAGCAAAATCATTGTGTCGATTTAACAATTGCGGTTCACTCGTACCTACTGCTTCAACCTTGTAACGTTTTGCGTGATTTGTTAATTCAACGTTTATTTTAAACACCTGCCTATATTTCATCGTGATACGTGGAACATTCTTCCGTGATTATTGGGTATGTCTTCCTTATTTAATTAGATGTTTTTCATATATCTGAAATGTTTCTGGCCACTGAATACTTATTAACATAAAAACATCTTGAAGAATAACCTCCTTAATCATGAACGCTACGCTACGCTACGCTACGCTACGCTACGCTACGCTACGCTATTAAGATTACTAGCTTAGTCTTATTTCTTTTTATATTGAGTCTGTGAATGAGCGGGGGGCGGGGCTGGCATCGGGTTGGTGGCGGAGTGGAGTGCTAAGGGGTGGCATGCTTCCTGCTAGCTTTGGCGCTTTCCTCTCGACTGGTCCATTTAGAGTTAGACAATTTTGAATGGACTAGGCGGGAGTGGAGGTGCTAGGGACTGGCGGGGGGTGTGACATTCCGACGCACTCAGCTTGGTCACTGATCAGGTCTTGGCCTTGCTCCTCGTTCATTTACAAACGTAGGGGTGTCCCCTTCGCATTCCTTAGTTAATAATCTTAAATATTTAAAGATTGTAACTAAGTTTAAGATTTTTTTTTGTGTATCTTTAATTTATTTAATCGTATGGCATAATTAATATATACAGGCATTAGAGTAAAATACTTAAATTGCTAAGCCATGCGGCTGCATCAGGCGTCAGTGCATCCAGGTCTTCGGCAGGTCCAGGGTAGGAGTGAAGAGGGCAGCGTCGGATGATGTGCTCCACTGTCTGCTCCTCTTCCCCGCACTCACAGAGCGGAGAATCCCTCCACCCCCACTTGTGTAGGTGATAATTACAACGGGCGTGCTTAGTTCGTAGTCTGTTAAGACGGCACCAGAGATTTCGGGGAAGGTCGAATCCTCTTGGTTTGGCTGTTGGATCAATGGCCTGAGCACTTCCTCCTGCCGTGTCCACGGCCCATTGTTTTTTCCAGCTATCCATAAGGTTGAACTCTTTAAGACTTTGGGCTGCGACACACGGGGGGTTTCGGGACTTAAGTCGCTGTGGAGGCGGATGGCAAAACTCATTGTGAGCTGGCAAAGCTGGGTTACCGGTGATCTTGGTGGCTTCCTTCTTCAGGGCCTGACTTCGGCGAAGCGGCGGCGGAGCTATATGGCTTAATGTCGGCAGCCAGTGGGCGGGTGTCGATCTAATAGTCCCGGAGATGCAACGCATCGTTTCGTTGAGTTTGACGTCCACTTTGCTCGTATGAGTACTTCTGAGCCAAACCGGTGCGCAGTATTCCGCAGTTGAATACACAAGGGCCAAGCTCGATGCTCTATCTTTAATTGCAATAAACAGATTAAATTTTTTTTTTTTTTTTAATTCCGCGGCTTTGTCTGACTTAGAAGAAATCCATGAAAAAAAAAAAGATTACGGTTACATTTCTAAAGCACAACGTTCGTTCGGACAACGGCATCTGTGGATTGCAGACGAAGTTAACACGTTATCTTGAAATCACATCAAATTAACGTTACTGGATCTTAGTGTCGGCGTATCACACATAAATAGTTTTTTTTTTAAATAAGGTGTTGTTAACGGTTGAATATGTCGTCCACAAATACTTTTCTGCTATAGAGAGTTCATGTCTTCGTTACGATATCTACTTAGCAATTAGAGTAGGAGTCAAACATACTGCATCAAGCCATAGCAACGTCGGGTCGCAAGTTGATTGAAATCGCAATCGTGCTTCGAGGAATCATAGAAAGTCAATTATTTGCCACTGGCTAGAATTAATCATAATAAATTATCACATTTGCATATATTTTAAAGTGCAATGTGCACATTCCGAGCTTGAGAAACGTATGCTAAATGTTTTATTAATGGTTGTTAAACAGTAGCGGCTTGGAATACGGATAAAGCATAGATTTAGTATTATTAAACTTTGTTCATAATCGTGGTACACACACACATACATTTTTCTACTAAGATGAAAAATAATGCATTACCTATCTTCCGCATTTTCAGTATTAGCATTATCCTCCTAAGTAAAAGTTCTTCAATTTCATTGCTTGGAACTTAAGTTCGGAGTTGACATTAATTTTTGGTAAGTTTTTGTGAACACAACCTAAAACGCCTAAGAAAATACTAATAACGACTAAACATTTAGCAATGACATAGAAAGATAATCATAAACTGAAATTACCGCCAATGCCAAAGAAATTTTATTCCGTTCATTGCAATTTTTTATTATTACAAAACACGAAACCGGAAACATATAATTATACAAAGCTGGTCTGAGTCGGCCAATACTTGCATTGCAGGTATTGCAGTGTCGTATTTGAGTTTAAATTTACAAACAAACTAAAGCACGTTAACATTTCTGTCAATATTAGTGACATAATAAGCCTTTAAAGTGATAACAATTACTTTAGCACAGTCCCGTTTAATTGAATCAATTCGTGACAAATTTATTAGCAAACTTGTTGAGTTGCATATTGGTTGCACGATCTCTTTGATCTCGGAAACAAAACGAATCTTATGGTTGAGAGAATAGAGTGTATTGAAGGTGTATTGATTTCAAGCTGTCGTGATTGAAAATGGAGAATAACTGTTATTAGCAATTCGTTGTCACCTTGCGGTTACTGATGGTTGTATTTCTATCGTTATGACGTACTAGTCTTTACTGGCGTCTATGCATGCGTGAACATTAGGTACCCATGGCAATTGAATTTAAAGTCTGGATTTTTACAAAAATCCACTTCATTGACGTTGTATCAAGAACATCTGTGTACAATATCATATCTCTAAACTTAGTGGTAAAGATTTTGTAATTTTACATCGATCCTGTAGAATCTGGGGTGTGACCTAATGTGAAAATGTGACCTAATGTGTTGGTGTTGTGTGCAATATGCAATTACTCACAAAATTCGAACGTAAAATATTAAATAGGATGAAGCTGGTGAACGGTTAAGAGAACGATTCCATACAAGCAGACGGACGAGAGATGCACAAGACAAGCAAGCACATTATATAAAATCCACGTAAATTGACGTCACATTATGCTGTCGACTACTTTGCTATTTTATCGTCAAACAATTTGAACACACTTTAGGCTTTATTTTGACTACTTATTTCCTGGTCCTATTTTATGTTGCGCTAAATATGGAGTAGGTAGTCTACCTGTGTAGTCTACGTAGTCCCATAAAACAATCAAGTTATAAAAAGGAAAATGTCATTAAAGATCGCAATGCGGATAGTTAATTTGTATTAAGAATAACAATAAAATAGAAAGTGCACACGGAAATGTGAAGTGAAAATGTGTGCGCAAACGAACTGGACAAATACAAATACCTGGTAGGCACATTGTCAATGCGAAGGTATGTGGGCAAGTTTCGTCTCTGGGAATTACTCTCATGTCGTCAACGTAGATTGCAATAACTTTGAAAATAAATCATTTAACTTTGAATCTTGGTATGTGCCGGTAGGGTTCGTAATGGGATTCGGTTTATTTTGAGTTATATTTGTACTTCAAGCCATCATGTGGGTAAGTGTGACGTTGGCTATGTAGTGGATACTTGAGCACGTACAGGTTTCGCGTCCTAAAGAAAGTATGGAATGGGGAAGAAACTTGTCGAATGAAGATATTCTCAATGAATACTGCAGATGGTATTATCAGGTCAACGCAAACATAAATTGTTATTCGTTAATAAGTCAAGCTTTTTCACAGATACTTAATTAGTGTCCGTACGAAATTAGAAGCCACGATTCATATTTTGAACCAAGGTTTCTGTTTATTTCAAAGTTAAAAATGGAAACCTTATTTGAGGGCGAGTCTATAGTGAATACATTTTAAATTTGGGTTCATTTTAGCTTTTGTGAAGATGTGTTTGTGTTCATAGAAGCGATTATTCGATAAATTAATAGTCTGGTGGCTCCGAGAAAGAGAATTTAAACAAATTCGATTAATATTCTTTAATGTTGATAGTGCATGTTGTGTCGGTAGCGGTAGTGAACTGTGCTCGGAGTTTCTTTGCGTGACAGAATCCGGATACGAACATTTGACGAAGAACTAAAGTCACCGACATAGCTCGAATATGCAAGTTGAAGTGGGAATGGGTCTCGCCACATCGCTCGAAGAACGAAGAAGATAATCGTCGTGGAAGAAAGGTTCTCGAGTAGTGACCGCGAATCAGAAGACGAGGCATTTCACAGGTCTGGAAAATCGTTTGATGCAGGTGGCGTGTTCTAAGGGGGAGGTCTTTGTTCAATAGTGAACGTCATTGTACATGTTTCAAATTTGGTTCCCTTTAGCCGCATGTCAACAAACCTGCTACATACTGTTGTAAGTTTATACTTATCCATTTATCGCTTAAACGTAAACCTATCTATTAAGTTATCATCAACCATCAAGTGAACAATAAGATAACCTTTTCACACAACAAAGTAGTAACTTGACTCCTACCATAATGATATGTTATTTCTAAGCCATTGTTCACACTTGATAATTAAAAGTGTGAAATAAAACCATGGGAATAAACTTTGGCCTGTAAACGCAAACGATTAGTGGCTCTATAAAATTACTAAGTATACTGAAGTAACAGGTTACTTATTATTTATTGTTCTATACTTGAAAGGTTTAGGTAGTTAACTAAATGTAAACAAACTTCAGTTTCCAAATTTGGCACATTCAAGGATTCAAAACATTTTATTTATCTATCATTGTAATACAAACTAGACTAACGTATTTTAATACAGAAATATAAATGTTTAGATAGTTTAATGGGAGAATAACAGTATTGAAGACATCAGATGACATTGTTTTGTGTACATTTAGTTAATTACCTAAACCTTTCAAGTATAGATTCAAACATGGTTAGTATCAAATATTTTTTTGGTATCTAATACAGAACAGCTAATAGTTTGGTTCCCTTCGGCTATTTATAAAACACATCTTTCTGATTTACCCAGTCTGTAAGGTTGGAGTTTAAGCTTCCCTGTGCTCTGGTACCCTTTGGCTTATAGATGTTGGTGGAGAAATCTACATGTATTTTTATTACATGTCACAAAATATGAGAGTAGGTTTTATCGCGTTCTTAACAATTTTGACAAACTCTAAATGCAGTTGTTAGCAATTTGCGATCTTGAGGTGGGCTCAAGGTTTGCTTTAAGGTGTGTGTTTAATGAGCTCTTGACAGCCAATACGTCTATTGTAATTAATCGTGAGTCATTAAAAACTGTTATAAGTAACGTCTCAAAGTCTGTGACAGCAAAATCATCTACATAACGTGTAGATAACCTTTGAATATTACCTATCTCGCTTTGTATTTCCTTGTCATACTTACACTAAGTATAGTTACTAACCCTAGAGAAAAATGTCGTCTCTCACGCAGTCCACGTACTTTCCTGCACCCATAATGCTAGTAACAACGAAGGATGTAATTTCTCTGTGAGAAGCGCCCTTTCCGCATACAATTGTGCTAAACGCCGTTTACTAATGTTTTATAATTACAACCTCGCACGATTCTCATGGTGAATGAGAAAAATGGACGGATTTCCGCGTTCACGCTTCTTGAATATTACGTTGGCGATTGCACTGTCAATCATACCATGATGTTAATTGACATTAACATCTTATGTTTAATGCAAGAGATCATTGAAAGAATAGGGAAATTGCAGAGCGAACTGAGGATGTAATGATATTGTAACCCAAGGGAAGAGAAGTAAAGAGTCGTGAAACTAAATAGTACTTTTATTGCAGTTATTTCTTTGTCAAGATATTTAAACGCAAACTTTGTTACTTAGGAATAGGGGAATGCAGGTAGAGAAACATTGATTCTGAAAGAATATACTATCGAACGAACTGAAGCGTTACCCGCTGTAGAACCAGTCCCTTTTCACTCTTGTGTTGACATTTTGCATAATAATAATAATGTAAAAGCCTGGTTATTTCAGAAAATGTCAACATGACAAGTGTACGTGTTTTCAAAAGATCAACGATATCTGTTTTTATCTTTGAATTTATCGAACGCAGTAAATTAAAAAAAGTTGTTAGACAGTCACAGACAGATGTTACGATCACTCACTATGTTCCTTTTATTGGTTGTCGATTGCGCAACTCCGAGGTGTG
Organism: Archips xylosteana; assembly: GCA_947563465.1. Classification (NCBI taxonomy): domain Eukaryota; kingdom Metazoa; phylum Arthropoda; class Insecta; order Lepidoptera; family Tortricidae; genus Archips; species Archips xylosteana. The sequence goes on from OX387356.1 coordinate 4,382,913, forward strand.
AAGTATTGTGTGATAGCTAAAAGCGTTAATTATCACTTAAGTTCGGGCGCGAAAGTCGTTGATTTGACTTGTGATGTTAGTAGAGTCCACATGTCGATATGACTTTTAAATTTGGCAACGGAAAATAGAGATTAGTTAGTAGACCTTCTACAGGAGCGAATCATCATGAACATCATCATCATCATCATCACCAACAGCCACTCTCAGTTCACTGCTAGACGCAACTTCTAGACCTAGCATGTCATGACAAGTTTGATAAAGATCTCATAAGCGGCGTACTCTAGGTTGATATGATAAAGAACAACTTTACTATCTGATGCTAACTATGTCGGTATGCTTGCGTGAAGTGGTTGGTAGTACATATGGGACTTGAAACAGTAGTTATCGTCACCAAAAAGAAACGATAAGGTAAGTGGCTCAGAATTTAAATTGTTCTGGGTAATTCTATCAGCGTTTTAACCACTGTCATGTCACTTTCCTGTCGCTTCTATTGAAGAGGAAAGTTAGTATGAAATTTTATTAAATTTAAATTGTATTGCAAGCACACTGGATCGTTTTATGAAAATCTTCCGATAGGTTTGGCTTCTTCAATATAAATATCTTACAGGATAGGGGAGAGGTAGCGGTAGCATGAAAGGGAAAATTCAAATTTAGGAAGCGTTTATTATTTAAATTATTGAAATGAAATATAATAATTGTCATTAATCAATTCATAGTTGTTTATGTTTAAAAAATGTGTATTATGCCTTTCATAAATGGACTTCTATTTTGAATTGACCCTTTCAATACGTGTTCCTTTAATGCCATCTCTCCCTTACTAATAGCGGTTAAAACGCCAGTCCTTACGACTACCCTTTTACAGTACTTACAGTTAAAAATATTCATACTTTATTTACTGTTTCACGTACAGCTAATTATATTTCAAAGTCATTTAATGTAACTGTCATTGGAACAAGTATACGTAATTGCTTAACATTTATAGCAGAAATTAACATTGCTAATTAGTTAACTGCACTTCTTAGTAAACAGCGACATTGTGACTAGCATCTGCCATGTGACAGCCGTCGTTTACCCGACGCTTGCGCAAGCTGCGCGGATCGATGTCTGCGTTCACACTTGGTATAATGTCACATGTCATGTAACCGCTCTTTACTATGCCGATCGTCTTTTGATCAGCTGGTTTAACGAGTAGATAGCGTAGTTTAACATAATTCGGCAGAGATGTTGTTTATTTAATTGACAGTTTTAATTATTAGTTGCACCTACAGCTACTGCATCGCTCGTAAATATATTTTTATAAAGGCCAAACGAATCAGTATACCTGTACATACACGTAAATATCAAAAAAATATGCAAATGAACTCAATCTTTCTTTTGTGTACTACATATAAGCCAAAAGAAGTCTACTGCTGGACAAACACTTCCTAAAGAGTCCAGTCCTGGACCTTTACCAGATCGTCGGTCCATATTGTTGGGGGCCTCCCTACGCCACTTCTTTCGGTGTACAAAACTACTCAAACAATAAAAAAATCTTACTATAACTTAACTTGCAATTCATAAAAATATGTCTCAGCCATTCAAACTCAAGACAGCTCATTCACAAAACCCATTCACAAAGCATTGGCTCACATTCTCTCGACATTTCCCGTTTATTGGTAAAACTTGTAAAAGGTTAACACTTGTGTTTAAGTAGAAGTGAATATTTGTCGGAGCATGTTTGCTTTTCCCACGTCTGTCTGGACCCTTTTCGTATTGTTTGCGTATCGCATAAGCATTTGTCCTCGGTTCCGCGTTTTCTGCTTTATAGTTGTACCTAAGTTAGACATTAACCCACTTAAGCAATGCATTCGCGAGTTTGGTCAAAACATTGTCTCTATCATCTTTACTATCTGTATAATTCACAGCTTATTTTGATTTTTTTTTGCGTACTAGGCTTTGTTATAAATGTTTCTGAGTTGCACAGTATCTATAATCTGTACTTATAATTTACTTCACTTACCTGAAAAAAGAGCAACGTTTACATCACAAAAAATACCTTCTTCATGTTATTTGGGTCTGTATGATGTTTACTAATTTGTGTAAACTGGGTCTACTTCCCATCTCCTCTACACCAAAACCCAAATTTCCAAACAAATCAATTCTTCTAAGAAAAAGGTCCTAAACTAGTATTTTTCGTGTCAGTCGGTCTTTGTGGCCGCTTCACACCTCCACATCGTGGCTAGTCGTAAATTGCTTTATAAACATCACTTCCGCTGCAGATGACTTAAGTTTGAATGGAACCGAAGACTAATCATTCACATATTTCGCTCTTTTAGGGGACAATTTGAGATTTATTGCCACTCAAATTAAGTGTTTTCCAAAAATGATAGATAAATTGTCACTCCGTGTGATAAATATTTCATAAACACTTTCTACTTTAATTAGAAACTTATATTCATAAAACATCACCATTAAAATCAAATTTAAAATAATCTACTTACTTTATAAATCATAATAGAACTGCATCTTAAGAACATAACTTAAATTAGGAAAATGTTGTCACTCGCTTCGTTACATCAAGAGGATCTTAGAATAATTTATTTTTCTTCCTTAGCTATTACTGGTGACCCAGAAAGTAAGTGACCGTGTATACTGCGGCCCATTCTTGGGGATTATATTACAAGGCTTTACTTACATTAATACCTTTTGTCAAGTATAGTCGGGGTAAGAAAAGGTTCGTCACTTTTCGACTCTATGTCAACGAATTAAGGTCGAAAAGTGACGAACCTTTTTTTACCCCGACTATACCTTGGAAACGTAATCTTACACCTTTTCTTAAGACGTGGAGCAATAAATAGTGCCCATAATAAGCTAAACCAAAGTAACTATACTTACCTTTCATAGCCAGTTATACCAAATAATTGGCTAGTTGATTTTTCTTTCTACTAATTCTCATTTAATTGCCTCTTACTCCATAGCTTAATGGACTTGGTTAACTCGTAGAATTATAAACCTTCAAGGAGTGATTAGAGTGTTACAAAAACACTCTACTTCCTACATCTTTATTCCCTAGAATTTTATTGTTCATGTGATTTTCTCAGCGGACCACAAGGGTTTCACAGAGCGGGCCAATGAGAACTTTGAATTGTCTAAAAAGTTCCGCATTGATTGGATAGCCTCGTGATCTGTCGATCGGCCGTGTGACGGTCGCACGGACCGTATTTCTTAATTACTTTTATTGTCTTCATTGTCTGCAAGACCTGTTTCATTGGCTGCTTGAGAACCTGCATATGTTGCGGCAAGTTCGATTGTCTGTTGTTTGTTGTTAAGTACATTGTTTGTGAGGATGTATAAGATGTAGTTAACTCTGAGTGTCATATAATCTTGGTTTTGACTCTAATCCCCCTTTTTAAAAAACCAAACACCAAGGAACCTTTCATTGTGCTGGGTTAGAGTTCAGTCAGGCTTATTACTAAAACCCTTTTTGTATTTCCATACCAAAATGAGATACAACTTTAAACCGTTTACTATAATATTCAACAAGTATAGTAACCGTGGTTTATGAATGGGTGTGCGAGGTTCATTTAGTATGCCGAACATTTCCTTTTGACATCACATATCGCCGAAACGCGCTACCGATTTACATCTACACGGCCCATTGTTACCTTATTTATATGTATATTGTGTTGTCCTGCATAAAGAATTATGAATACAATGCCTTGAATTGATGCATTAAAATAATAGACTTTTAGATAAAAGTTATGGAGAGGGCTATGCTCGGGGTTAAGAGAAGATCCGTAGAAGTACCAGGGTCACTAACATAGCCAAACGGATTAGCTCATTGAAATGGCAATAGGCAGGCCATATAGCTCTCAGATCAGTGGCCGTTGGGGCAGACCACGGACTGGCAAACGCATGGGACGTCCACCAACCGTAGTGATTGGATATCAAGGAGGGAGGCCTATATCCAGCAGCGGACGTCCTATGGCTGAAATGATGATGATGGTGATGAGATAAAAGTTTCCTGCTGTGTCAATAGAATAGAATCCTAAGTATACTCGTACGGATTTTCGATTCCTTTTGAACGTCTATTTGGAATCCTTATTTTCAAACTGCTTTTTATGACATAGATCTGATGGTTAATGAGCAACACCACCGATGGTCATCCTAGACGATTGCAGACTATAAATGTCCCATGTCTCTATAATTTCGTCAGCTGTTTTATACTTTACGACGAAACACAACAGTTTTAGAGATACCTACTATGTATTAGCCAAATCACTAGTCTCATCAACTTATTGTTTGCTTATTTCGCTTAAGTCATTGCTTTGCTTCATCCACCAACCCTCCTTATTTAAGCAGCACGTCATGTACATTTTGTTCAAACTTATAATTCTGGACCAGTGGCCAGAGCAAAGCAATCAACAAGCAGATAGCATCTGAACGATTAAGCAGCAATTTCACGTACCGTAAAATATGAACGCACCCACTCTCCTGGGAATAATAAAAAAAAATCAAAGCGGAACGCATCCGATCATTCAACCGATGATTACTCCTGTAGCATCAGTAGAACTAATCACAAGTTTGATAGAAATGTCACACGAAATAATAAAATAATATCGCTAAAAGCCATAAGTAGGTGGGGTCCGTTTATTTTTCCAGCATAGTCTGTAACAAAGTTAATTGTTCGAAAAATGGCTTATTGCAGAGATTATGGTTCAAAAAGAATTACATTTCAATAATCAGAACCGTAATCTATTGAAATTTATGGAAACATAAAAGAACGCCGCGTATTAATAGCAGGAAAGGTGAAAAATTGGCAAAAGCAAATACACACGATGGCATTACTATTACTTCTGTGGTATCACCAGATAGCACTTAAAAATTTATTTGGGGACTTAACAATACGTGTGTCGTTAACACCAGAAAATATTACGCTAGGTTTGTCTCGAATAGAAACCGAAAACGGAATAGCATCACGTCAAGACGTTCACATGATGTGCCTTGAATTATTAATTGTTTTATTGGTAAATGGATGCGCTGAATTTTTATTAGGGTTAAGTTGGCAATAAACTGCACTGAGTGGTGTTATAAGGTGATTGTTAATTCTACCGAGTGCTGTTTCCAGTGTTATCTAATGTATAAATGTTTGGCTAAGTTAATATAATGTTCAACACAAATAAAACTGTTACTGGGCTGGATTTGAACATGCTCCACTGCGTCTTACACCCTTCTAGCCTAATGCACTGCACAAAACGATCTGGAATATGAAGGTCAAGTTGAAAATAAATGGATATTGTTTGCTGACTTCTTTTTTGACTGTAGCCACCTACTTGAATTGTCATCCTACCTCAGCATGTGCATCAAAAATTCGAGTCAACCCGGTCACAGAAAACGAGTCAAATTTAACTTGCAAGACTTTATAATAAACATATCCTACAGACCTTAAGACAGAGGAAACTAAATAAAAGCTTATAATAACAGATATGTCAATTTCTACAATGTAAATCTGTGCAATCCGCTTCTGCAATCCAGCTGGTAACGCAGTCTTACAAAGTTTGCATGTCTCAACCATCATTAAATTTAACGGAATTCAATCTTTGACACGACACCATAAAACAAGGCGTAACATAGCCCCCGTGAGGTACAGTTACGTGTATATTGTAACACGTATCATTTTCATAGTGATAAAGAGTTCGCACGGAGTAGTGTTACGGGAAGTCCATCTCTTGACATTTTATAGGTAGCTTAACTGTATTATTTATGTCAGATAAGATTTGTAATGCATATAGTACGTGTACAAAGGCAGTCATAAAGTAACTATTATTTTAGAAGGTAAAGTTTTGAAAGAAAGGAAAGTAGGTTGTAGTACTTATGTCTGAAAAGTCTGAATATTAGTAGACGGTTTTATGATTGCTTTCTTGTATGTATAACCTTTGTAGACCCAAATTGATTAAATAATTGCCCTGGACTATCAGGTTCGACATAATAGGCATTTGATTTGTTGCTTTAGGGGGTGTATCATAATAAGGTAAAACCGCAAGAGCAATATTACAAGTTTTACAATATGGCTGTGATCAGAAATATCAAGTTCATCAATTACAATTATCTTAGCTTCTGGTATATGCATAAGTTGTGTATTTTAGTGAGTAGGTAGACTTACAATATTCCGTATTTCATAAGATCATCCAGAAGATCCCTAGGTTGCATATTTCTTATAGTTATGAGTTTTTGAGACATAGATAGTTTAGTTCCAAAATCAAGCCATGACTTCCCGTCCAGTGATGCTCGAAAGCAGAACGCATGTTGTGTCCACTTGTTTCTCGTTACAAAGGTCGCTATTGTCCGCAGCGAATACAAATTCGAAAACATTATGTAATTCACAAAGTTTACGAGTAATGTTTACATTACTTTGTGTTGTTTGGAAGAAAAGTGAAATGTTGGAGAAAAGTTAGGTAACTTGTAAAAGACATACATTGTGGTATTTTTTGACCTGAAGCAAGTTATAAAAGGATGAAATAGATATCCTCAAGTTAAAATGATGCACGGTGTGAGCATGGTTAGGTACTGTGAAATAAAGCTATTTTTAGATATATAATTAATTATGTATCTAGACGAGGCAGAATTTAAATTAGAGATGCAAAAGATTGATGATGAAAAAGATTGTAATTTAAAAGTTAGTGGTGTGTCCTGTGCCATTCATTCATTTACTGTAGGTAGTCGAAGTATTCGTGAATGCCATAATTATACTAGTCATCTATGCTAAGGAATAATTTAATTATGATATTTAACGGGCACTTGATACAATACAAGGTAAGCAATAGCGATAGCGTTCTTTTCCAGGCAACCCGTTACAACAAAATCAAGTAAGGAATAGTTTACAGCAGGTGGTGCAATTTACAGCAAATGTTTAACATAAAAATACATAAAACTAACCATACATACAATTCCATTTACAATAGTTAACCAACTATAACACTCGTGCTCAAGATCCTCACCCTTCTCATTTTACATAACTGTAACTGTCCATCAGTGTTGTAACCTTTTCCAACAGTCTACAGTTGAGTTCAACCTTATCCTTTCAACATGAAGAGCTTAAATAATTGAAAGTATTCTCGACAGACCGGTCTAGGCTCACTAGTTTACCTTTTTTACGAGTTTCACCTGTCGCCTATTAGTTGAGCAGGTGGATGCTGAGTAACATTTTGGGTTACCAGTTTCTTTGTCTCATGCATGAACTATGGGTGAGCAATGAGTGTTATTAGATTAAAATAAAACAGACAGCTGCGGGTGATACTGCACAGTAATTAGTGCAGTAAGTGTTCGATTTCCATGTCTTGGTCACCATCTGGCTGTAGTATCCGTTATAATATGTTTATGTTTAATGACAGTAATTTTCTCAGTCACAGAAAAATAAGCAAACAATTCGGATGTTTGTTTTTATAAACAAATGCATTTTCCCAATTATCTTGCTATAATTATAATTGTTGTAGCTTTATAATTTGTTCCAGTAGCAATATAGACATACGGATTTTAGCAACGCCCTAATTCAATCAATTAAGTAACTCATTATACTTAGTTCACCAAAGAACTTTTGTAATTTTCGTTTCTAATCATCTTTAATTAGCTAACTACCTAAATGTTATATTATTAGGATAAACGAAGAGAAAAAGGATCATCGTTGTTCCCTCTTCAATGTTGGCCAAGCATTCCGCACAATCAAAAATCTCACGTTTCTCAGATACGTTTCTAGTTAAATTACACAATAGATCGTCTACAGGTAATTTATCATTTCTAAGACGAAGATGTTAATGAAAGCACCTGTCTCAAGCTCGCTCCGCTAAACGGTGATGGGCGAATTATTCAAATCACCACGAGACGTCCGTGAGAAATCGGCTTTCGTGGTCAGAGTGCTAAGAAAAAGCGGTTGTTGTTTAAGTAAAATCAGAGAATTCTGGAGTGGTAGAGCCATGTTGTAGCTAGCCGCTGCATCACGAATGGGCCGGCTCGTCCGGGGTAGTACCACCCTCTCACAGAACACCGGCGTGAAGCAGCAGTACTTCCTGCTGCGTTTCGTACGGTCAGTGAGAGCGCCGGGGGCCCAATACCTCTCCCCCTCCTCTATTTCCTTTCCTTTTTCCTCTCCTTTTTAGGGCCGACAACGCACTGGCATCGCGTAAAGCGCTGCGGGTGTCTATGGACAGTGGTGATCATTTAACATCAGGTGGCCCACTAGTTCGTTTGTCTGGCCTCTCTAACATAAAAAAAAAATTCTGTTTACCTGAGTTAAGGGCAAATAGTACTTAGGGCCCGACCAATAATGTCAGTAATTTTTAACCCCCGACACAAAAAGGGGTGTTATAAGTTTGACCGCTATGTGTGTGTGTGTGTGTCTGTGTGTCTGTCTGTAGCATCAAAGCTCTTAAACGAGTGTACCGATTTTTTTAAATTTTAAATGAGGTTTCTTGGCGATGATTCTTAGACATGTTGCATCAAAATTAGTTCAGCCGTTTCAAAGTTATCAGTTATTTTGTTAGCTGCGAAAGAGATCTTAGATGCATAATGGGCATTTACTTTATTTCCAAACATATGTGTGACCAAATTGCCTTAGGGGGTTGGGGACTTTTAAAATTTTTAATTTATGGTTCAAATTCAAACAAATCAACTGACAGCATGCGTCGAAAAATATAGCTATTGTCATCGAGGATACAAATTTTTCAATTAAATTTTTATTGTATTAATCATTATACAATTTGTTTTTTTCACGCTCAGGGCTCCTAGCTGTCCATTCCAGGATAGGAACAAACCCCACAAATAACTGGCGTGAACTTATGTATATGTAAGCAATGTTGCAACTGTTGTTTTAAGACTATCGCCACTGATTTTGGCTTCAACCCGAACAGAAAGAAGATCACGATAGACGAGTAGATTAATATAAAACCAGATTAAAAGAAATATTGTTAATAACGTCCATTAGTTACGCAAGATTGCTTTTATTTATAAAAAACAGAAATTGAAAAGATAACGGTATAAGAAATTCATTCAGGTTTCGATTCAAATGAAACGTGGTTCTTTTATCCAGTGAACGTTTACTTATTTGAGTGTAAAACGTTTACTTATTTGAGTGTAAAGCAATTTTACTTACAATAACATAAAATGTTGGTGTTTTTGTAATTGCATTTGCATTAGAGCGATTTATAACTTGGGAACACGCGAATCTATTAGATCTTTTTTCAAGGAAATAGGCATTCTAATCCTGCTGTCGTTTTATACATTTGAAATAATAATGTACTTATATTGGAAAAAATTTGTTTTTCGCACTAAAGTCGATAAGCCAAAGGCTACAGGAGTTCCATTTTTACAGATTGGTTATAAACCAAAAAGTGAAAATGTCACCTGTATGCAAGGCGATCCGAGGTTCAATATAGAAATCGCACAGAGTATTTAGGGTGGTAATTTATCATTCAGTTTAAGAATACTTATTTTGCTCTAATATTTACCGCTTTCGAGATAATTATTGCGATTTTTCTGAAAATATCCATCTTTTATCTTTTCGTACTGAACATAATTATTATGACACCCTAGCAACCAACTAATCGTATGAAAATTTATAGAGGAAAAGTCCACCAATAGGTTGGCTCCACCGAACGAGTTTAGGAAAATTATGTAATCCTGTTGGTGGATTTTTCCTTAAGCACCGCTCAGCTTCCTCGTTCTAATTAGATGGAAAAGTGGACATTACTTATCTCAGGGAACCGACTGTAGGCAGCACTCTTAGTGGTCATGCAACAAACCCTGTTGAAGTTTCAATTTCCTGTAACCCAATAGCATTATCAGTAAAAAGTCAGGCGTGGTTCACTTTCATAATTGCGCAACTCCTTACATCACATGACACCTAGGGCCGGGTTTATGCGCTTGACACGAAGGGTTCGATTCATATTCAGTTATGCTAAGAAAGTGCTAGTAAACAATACACAACACATTACGAGTACGAACGTCTGCAAGCCGAATTGAAACGATGATGAAGTTATGAAGAATTTCTTACATAAAATTTTAAAATAATATTTCTAATTTTTTTATTGTTTTTGACATTTCTAACTTTACATTTTATTCTGATTAAAACATTGTAGTACAGTCGGTGTAAGAAAAGGTTCGTCACCTTTAAGTTGACATTTGCTTGCATCAAAGCAATTGTCAGTCCTGTCAACATTTTATTTCATACCTGGTTTACACTCGCGTACGAGTGGCGAGACGAACTGCGGGACGAGCCACGAGACGAGAGTGTGAACAGGCGCGCCTCGCGCCTCGTCTCGTGATTTGCCTTGATTTTGATACCTGGTTTACACTCGCGTACGAGTGGCGAGACGAACTGCGGGACTAGCCACGAGACGAGAGTGTGAACAGGCGCGCCTCGCGCCTCGTCTCGTGATTTGCCTTGATTTTGACGCTCGCGTCCGGAGCGAGACGACGAGGCGAGGCGCGAGGCGCGGTGACGAGGCGAGAGTGTAAACCAGGTATGACGCTCGCGTCCGGAGCGAGACGACGAGGCGAGGCGCGAGGCGAGGTGACGAGGCGAGAGTGTAAATCAGGTATCAAGCGAAACATTATCGCATTGACGTTTCTCATTTTTCAAAAGGTACCAAGAGTCTATGAATTGATAAAGGAATCAATTTAATAACTGACGAAGGTTTTCGTACCTCGACTGTACCTAAGTTTGATTATATTCTAAATTGTTTTTAGTTTGAACAATTTCTACTGGAGTGGAGAGCCTATGGGTGAAGACCAAAACGTTGCACACTGTTAAAGCTGCATTAGCAGGTAGTTAAAATTACCATTAACTTTTTCCATCGTGACACGAAAATTAACTATACAAATGTATACAAATGTATGGTTAATTTTCGTGTCACAATGGAAAAAGTTAATGGTAATTTTAACTACCTGCTAATGCAGCTTTAACAGTGTGCAACTTTTTGGTCTTCCTACACCCCTATTTCATTAAAATTTGTATATTTATTTTGTGGTAATTCGTATTCATCTTCTACATGTTTTTACGTTATGACAATTTCAATAACAGGTCGTCGCTCCATTTGTTGGAGGCCTACCGACACTGCGTCTTCCGGTCCGTGGACGCCACTCGAGAACCTTTCGGCCCCATCGTCCGTCAGTTCTACAAGCGATGTGCCCTGCCCACTGCCACTTAAGTCTAGCGATTCTTCGAGCTATGTCCGTGACTTTAGTTCTTGCTCGGATTTCAAGATATAGCGACGACCTGGTGAAGGTGGCGGGAACGCATTGGATGCGGATGGCGCAGGGCCGATCTGTTTGGCGAGCCTTGGGCAGGCCTATGTTCAGCAGTGGACGTCTTTCGGCTGAAATGATGATGATGATGATATGTTGAATTTCAATACAGTAAATTCCTCGAACTTCTATGTTAATTATGATGTAACTTTATGTTAAATGTAAAATAAACTTAACATTTTCACGTTTTCTAAAGAAAATCGTGGGTTAAAGTAAAAGTCTGACACGTGGGACCGCGTGCGAGCATTGCGTCACTTAATGATCTGCGTTACTGTCTAATTATGTTAATCAGAATATTTATTTCTATTTTACTACCAGTTGTAATTACAGAAAGATTTACGATCTGTACCTTCCGGAAGTGCAGTCTTTATTTTGAATTGATTAAATTTATGCTTTGTTGTTTTGATAATTTTATGAGGTAAATGTGATAAACGGCCACTTGCAAAAATTTACTTATCATTTCCGGATATCCGTCTACAACCGATACAACCACTTTCGTTGGCCGTTAATGTCATTTAACTCTGCATTTATCGAAACCTTCTAAGCCCAAATAAGTCAACTTGTTACGCTACTTTTGATTACTAACTAGTAATCAATACGAGTTCTTGAGTGGAGACCACGTAACGGCAAACGTAGCGTAGGACGTCCTCGGACACGGTGAAGCGATGATCTTCGCAGGGCGGCTGGCAACAGCTGGACGAGAGTGGCCGAGAATCGTACTCAGTAGTGTGCCATGGGAGAGGCCTATATCCAGCAGTGGACGAGCATAGCATATTTATAAGTAATACTAACAAATGATGGATCATAGTTGTCTGAATAAATAAATTTTATTATTATTATTATTATTATAGGCTGATGATGATGATGAATCAATACGATGAAGAGAGTAACGTGAAAAAGTGACTAGTAGACTAGACAATTATTAGTATTATTAGACTTGTTCTTTGACGATTTCGTAGTTTTAGCGTATTTACACAATAAAGGTTCGGCCATACCGCTGCTTAAAATACGGAAACGTTACGGAATCGCAGTGACGTGCCGTAAACGTCAGAATTTACCGCATGCTCTCCATAGTAAAGTCACTGCGATTCCGTAACGTCACCGTTTTTCAAGCGGCGTTTTGGTCGCACCTATAGAAGTGCTTCGACGTTAATCATATCGTCAGAGCTATTGTGTGTTTCTTCTGATGAAAAAATTACTCTGCCAAGTTTCTTGTGGCGCATTCGTCTTGATAAAGATGATCTTTCTGAAAACGCGGGTAGTAACTTATAAAAAATCGGTCAAGTGAGAGTCACTTTTAAAAATAGTTCAGTAAAAAAATTGTAAAGATCAAGGCAAAAACGCTGAAACGTTTCTTGTATGACCACCCCCTTTAACTATTAACTTTATTTTATTTTAAGTACATATTTGTTGTTATAGCGGCTAAAGTAATACATAAAAAAAACTCCTTTTTGTCCTACAACTAGGTATTTTGATTACTTTATCCATATAAAATCCAGATACTCAACGATTTAACGAATTCATATCTGATCTACTTACACCGAGCGTGTCAAGACACGTGTCGTGGCAGACAAAATAAAATTAACAAGATAGATATGAAATATCTTTTTGTATTTTTTTTAACTTCATTTTTTATTATTAAAAAACACCATTTTGCGCACATATAGCACACATTTTGTATCGGGTTTAAAATATCGCCTTTTGTAGATTTTTTTTTTATGTTAGAAACGCCAGACAAACGAACTAGTGGGTCACCTGATGTTAAATGATCACCACTGTCCAGTGACACATGCAGCGCTATACGCGATGCCAGTGCGTTGTCGGCCCTTAAGGAGAGGGAATAGGGGAAGGGGGAGAGGGAGGGGTATTGGGCCCCCGGCACTCTCACTGACCGTACGAAACGCAAGCAGGATTACTGCTGCTTCACGCCGGTTTTCTGTGGGAGGGTGGTGTGGAGATGGTGTTTAATTAATATTCTTCTATACAGTTTCTATTAAATAATTAATATCTATCGTAACACGACCGAGACACGGGTCGTGCCCGGCCAAAATGCGCAAATAATATATGACATTATACTAAAAAATCACTTCCTTGAGTAATCTCCGATTTTGTAATGTGGTGCAACGAGAACAGGGTAAGCTAGAAATGTGGTAAATAGGTGATGTCAACGTCATCATCATCATTTCAGCCGAAAGACGTCCACTGCTGAATATAGGCATCCCCCAAGGCTCGCCAAACAGATCGGTCGCGCGCCATTCGCATCCAACGCGATCTCGCAACCTTAACCAGGTCATCGCTCCATCTTGTTGGAGGCCTGCCTACACTGCGTCTTCCGGTCCATGGACGCCACTCGAGAACCTTTTTGCCCCATCGGACATCAGTTCTACGAGCGATGTGTCATGCCCACTGCCACTTGAGTCTGGCGATTCTTCGAGCTAATAGGTAATGTAGTATTTTGTAAATGCGAAAATGAGTCTTAAATGCCATCGTGCCATCGCACTCACATACATACACTCATACACACTCACACACGCACACACACACACACACACACACTTTATTTAGGTTTAAGTTTTTTTTTTTTTAGTTATAGTCTTAGTAATAATTTTTTTCTTGGAAGAGCGAGGCCTCCTAACACAAGTTCCAACTTAATGGGAGGCCTCAACCTTTTATGTAAAACTTCTGTTTAATGCAAATAAAGTTTATTTTTTTTTTTTTTTTTTTTTTTTTATCGTATACAGCTTTTTTCCCTATCGCATTTTTGTCCTTTACGCCATTTGAGATTTCCGGTATCGATATTTTGTCGGTGTCTGATACGGCACGTGTACGTGTCTGACTCGCTCGGTGTCTTTTTAGGGTTCCGTATTTTTATGTTCGAGAGGCCAGACAAACGAACTAGTGGGTCACCTGATGTTAAATGATCACCACTGTCCATAGACACCCGCAGCGCTTTACGCGACGCCAGTGCGTCGTCGGCCCTAATGCTGGCACTTCACTTGGCGTATTTCACTTTGATCAATTATAACTGTAGATACACATTGCCGAACAAAATCCCCTTCAAAGAATGTCCGAACTTTTTTATTTGGTTGCGTAACAAATAAAATCATCACCTACACAGAAATTTGAACCTAGTCTATCCTTCATTACAGTCGAATTTCGGTAGCGGCAAAACTCCACTTGACAGCTAAACTTGACAATTTCACGCAACGTTCTGAGAAAAAAGAAGGCCACTTTTATCAAAGTGGCGCTCATTTGGCTCGGACATTTTCGGGCGCGCGACTGTGGATCTACAGTTATAATTGATCAAAGGTATTTCACGAAATAGTTGCGTGTGCGAGAGAGGAGCACTATGGCGATTCTAGCGTGAAAGACGGAGATGGCAATAGCGCAACGCGAACACGCAACGCCATCTGAAGTGCCACCATAAAAGGGAGAGGAAAAAGGAAAGGGAGTAGAGAAAGGGGAGAGGTATTGGGCCCCCGGCGCTCTCACTGACCGTACGAAACGCAGCAGGAGCACTGCTGCCTCACGCCGGTGTTCTGTGCGAGGGTGGTACTGCCCCGGACGAGCCGGCCCATTCGTGATGCAGCGGCTAGCTACAACATGGCTCTACCACTACCAAACGTATTAATCGACCTTTATGGTAATTTAAATCCAATTCAAGATGCGTCACATTGGTAATTGCGTAATGCATGGTCGCGTGCCGCATACGATGCCGTTCCGAACTTTCCAAATGAACTTAATAGTTCCAAGTTTAACGCTTCAAAACTTAGCCAATTAATACTGAGGCCTTGGGTTGTTAACAGTTTTTGTTTTTGCTTCGATAATTTAGTTTTCGTACAGCATGCCATGCAAAATAGCAGATAATTATTTCGATATACATAACTTGAAACTATAAAGGCCGGCGCAGACCAAATACGTCACGCACACGCACTAGATGTAATAAATGAAACTGTAAGAAAGATGGCACACCATGTGCACGCGTCTAGTGAACCATCTTTCTAACAGTTACATTCATTACAACTGGTGCGTGACACGCACATGCATCTGGTATTCGCCGGCCTTAAGAAAGAAGACCTAAGCTTTCCAAGAAGACCGCCAAACATAACTTAAAGGTATTTTACACATGTAAGAAATGAAAATGACAGTGGGCGGGGCACATCGCTCGTAGAACAGATGGCCGATGGGGGCACAAGGTTCTCAAATGACGTCCACGGACCGGACGATGCAGTGTATGTAGGCCTCCAACTAGATGAAGAGACGACCTGGTTAAGGTTGCGGGAAATGCGTTATATATTTAATAAACTTTTTAGAAATATACTTCTCGCACTTACTGAATTGTATTGCCAGCTGTCAAAAGTGCCATCACTCAATGCCGCTACTTTTGTGTTAGGAGGATTATCTTGAATTTACCACAGTCCAAAAAGTTCTTCAACCTCCTTGATTATGTAGTTAGTCTTTTCCAAACGTTCCGATATGTTGAGTGGGAATTAGTCATCGTCATTATTGTGTAAGTCATCAATATCGTTGGATTGCATTCTTCTAATCAGAATGCAAGCGGCGCCGTGTGATGCCACTCTGTCTGCCGTATGCGATGTAAAGGCCGTGCCAATGCTACTTCCTTTAAAGACGATACATTAACAAAGCTATTAAGATAGCAGTTGCGAATGGTTTCTTCAGCTTTCTGTTGCGTGTATAATTATAAAAATTCTAGCTGAATTTAACACATTATAGGACCGTGGAGTTAAGTTTTATTTTGACATTTTTAATGATTAAAATGACGTCGTCGTATCAATTAACTGATACGGTGTATGCAATTAACATCCCAGCCTATGTACCTCTCACTGCAGGGCACAGGCTTCCTCTCAGAATGAGAGGGCTTGGGCCGTAGTTCTCACGCGGGCCCAGTGCGGACTGGGAACTTTTGGTGTATTTAATAATAAAGTACAATAATGTTGTGTTATATCTAATCTAATATATAAAAAAATATCGTATCACGGTTTTTGTTATCGAACTCCTCCGAAACGACTTGACCGATTTTTATGAAACTTTTTTTTTCTGTATTCGGTAGGTCTGAGAGATCGTAGGTTATATTATTCGCAGACGGACTCGCGGGCAACAGCTAGTAATTAAATAATAATGAACATTGTTTTTGTTTAGCAACGGACGTAGGTATACTCGGTGTTTGTAGCTTTGAAAATGGACTTGTTTTTAGGGCCTACGCTAGCTGACGCGGATTACCCGGAACGGACGACCGTCGTGCGCGCGTCTAATAAGAAATTGTATGAACAGCGCTAAGTGGCGCGGGCGCGTGCGACGGATTTTCGGTACATTTTAGACCCGCGAGCGGGCGCACGCGGCGGGCGTCCGCGTCAGCTAGCGTAGGTAGGCCCTTTAGACAGTTCGAAACGCATGTATTGTTTTATATGGAAGAGGAAGAGGGCGAGTATTACATTTAAACATTATATCGCCGCTACTTTCGACTCAGCAACTAAGCTTTATTCAAATGGGCCGAATGATGGCCAGGCGTCCCTGACTGAAAAATATTGGCTATAGGCCTTTAACTTTTGCCATGCCCACAGGAGAGACGCGAAAAAAAAAAGTGTATGACCCAAATAGACAACAAATTAACAATTAACAGTGCCATTACAAACCAACAACCCACGCAACAATTGAAAGTTACCGTCATAACTTTGAAAGCCGTCAAAATGTTACTCACGAAGATATCCTCACCCGTTGACCATAATTGCATACATCCTACCAATGCTAAGTCATTGATCACTCCTCGCAGCATCCGACCTAAACTCTTAACGTCCGCTCAATAAGGTTTGTAATTGCTCATGTAAAACTAGCAATTCTAGATGCTGTTAATGTCAGTGTTGATACAAGTGGCTAAGGTTCGCAATGGTGCATTAAAGATACAGAACGTAACGTCTCATGGATTGCGAGGTCGATGGCGGATGCTGTGCTGTATGTTCAATTGCTTTCCTGCATCCTGCTGGGTTAATGCGATCGGCTTCGTTTTTTTCTGATGTGATACGTGGTGATGCTTTACTGTTCATACACTCGTAAATTTTACGGCGGTGCCAAAGCATAGGTTCATAGCTCGTTGGAAGTTTATATGAAACTTTATAATTACGTTGGTGAAGACTGCCTGGTATAGTGGATTAGAATTTTGAGTGACTATAATGGGACGCTTGACACCAATTGATCTCTAGTCCATAACTATAACTTAAAAATTTTAAAAACCCCCAACGCAATTTGGCCACACATATGTTTAAAGATAAAGTAATTGCCCATTATACGTCTAAGATCCCTTCCGCAGCTGACAAAAGAGCTTATAACTTTGAAACGGCTTAACCGATTTTGATGAAACATGTCTAAAAGCCATCGCCTAGAAACTTGCTTACTAATAAAAAAACCGCATCCAAATCGGTTCACTCGTTTAAGAGCTATGATGCCATGAAGCCACAGACAGAGACACACACATAGCGGTCAAACTTATAACACCCCTCTTTTTGTGTCGGGGGTTAAAAATACCGAAATAAGAAATGAGGTATCAGAAATACGAATAGGTACACCCTTTACCTCTTATTTGTGTGATGCTCACTTATCTACTGGAGTAAGTGGTACATACTGCACTTCAAATGAGATGATGGTGAATCATATCAACTTTGTTATTCATTTAAGGTTTATTCAAGACGTCGGTCTAATTATTAATTTCTTTGTTACAGACGCCGAGAATGGAGTGTGGAGCTGTTGAGCTCAGCAAAAAACTTCGAGTTGATCAGGTAAGACAAAATATGTCAACCAAAGCATGCTGTAAAAAGCTGTTAAGTCTCGATTGAGATAACTTGTACATTAAAACGTGTGAAATTGCTCTATGATAGAGCAACACAAAATGTAAATAACCCTCCTTTGGCAGTCGGGTGAAAAGAAAATTAAAAATGTTTTTCAGCGTTCCACTATGACACTGAATCGCATATCAAATCATGTCTCATTCAAATCGGATGGGCTAAAAATAAGTATAATCATTAAAAAAAAATTCGCTAAAAACCAGCCATTCCCTTTCTTAGGTCAGAAAGTCGACCAGGTTTCTCCTCTATAAAAGTAAAAGCGAAACAATAAACTGTTCAGTCAGCGAATTCCCAACGGCTTTTAACTGCCCTTTTAAAGCCCACCATAAAACAAATGAATGCGCACCCATTCGATCATTCACTTTCTAGCATTCGACGTATCTCTCTATTTGACAGCTGTCAAATTACACACAGTAGGTTAGTTACACAACCCGTTTGGCACACCTGTTTTGTCTTTTAAAAATAAATAAATACCGAAGAGAATGCGACCGGTGGTTCGTGGGTTACTTTTTACCGATGCCAATTACCGTGGCCTACTGCAGGTCAATTACTTATCGAACATTGTAATTTAACTGGATCTTTCATAAAATTCGAGTTGAAAAGTGAAGTAATTTAATAAAAGCGACGCTAAATAAAATTGTGTAAGTCATGACGATACACAAGGAGAGTTTCTCAATTAATTACCCGTCAATAATTTGAATGATATGCTAAACTCCAAGACTCAAACCTATCCTTTCTGATTGAAAAATGCTGGTGAATGGATGATGAGCCATTACATGTTCATTCATTCTACTAAATTATTTTTCTTTTAAAATCCGACCGATTACATTACAAACACCCAGTGTTAGATTCCGTTGAGAATCGAATCGAATCAATAGATAGCCGCGAGCGGTTTATGTAACGGTAACGCGTGAAGTCGAATGTCGAACATCGATTAATCGAATCGTAATATCGATACGTTATCGCACAAAACAAGAGCGTAAACGGTAATCGAATGGGATTTTTGATTAACCGTCGACTTTTATTCGATTTTTTGTTGTGGTTAGTAATTTATTGTTTTAAAACGAGAATTTGGTGTCAAGCTGTTTTATCAACAAAAAATACAATCAAGTACTTTTACGAGTGCGAAGTAGATTTAAGATTGTCCTATTTTATTTTTTATTCTCTTAAATAAGTACCTACCTTGTTATCATGGATATGTAAATATCTACATGTTTTAATTGTGGCCAATTTCTCTCTCGGTTAATTAAATCTGACTTTAAAGTGACTCATTAATTGCATTGTGCATAAGATTATCACGATTTAACGCCTCATAACCTCCTTTCTACTTGGCTGACGAATCGATTGTTAAACGAGTAATAATTGATGCGTCGATCATAACCTGTTGTGTAATGTGACGTCTCGTCGTTATAATCATTTATATTTTATCTTTCTGTTACTAAAGTAAATAAATATAAAGATTACCAGCTGTTGCCCGCGACTCCGTCCGC
Source organism: Archips xylosteana (assembly GCA_947563465.1). NCBI lineage: Eukaryota > Metazoa > Arthropoda > Insecta > Lepidoptera > Tortricidae > Archips > Archips xylosteana. The sequence goes on from OX387356.1 coordinate 4,402,537, forward strand.
AAGGAATAGGGGTATTAAAAATACCCTACGACCTATTCTCAGACCTATCAAATTTAGAGAAAAAAATTCATAAAAATCGGTCCAACCGTTTCGGAGGAGTTTGATAACAAACACCGTGTCACGAGATTTTTATATATTAGATAGATAATAAGTTTATAAAAAATATAATTCCTTAGTATATAGTAGTAGTGTGGTAGTCTAGTGGTTTGACCTATGGGCTCTCAAGCAGAGGGTCGTGGGTGCTCTCACTTTTGATTTTTTTCGGAATTTATAGGAATTTATAGATACGAGAAATTTTCTTATGATGAACAAGATTTTGTGTGTTAATTTTATTTATTTAAATGCATTACACAATTTCGTCTAATGAGGTTAAACCAGCCGAGAACAAAACATCGATTAAGCCCGCGGCTTGATAATCAATCGATTGTTAACTCGATTGTTGTGCAACATTCTGATAATTTATACATATCGATGATCACTAGTTTGGAACTGTTTGACTTCGGGCCCACAGGCCATGTATTATTATTTATTTAGTCTGTGTCGTAACATCGGATATAATCGGAAATGCTCGGTCATAATTATCTGAGAGGCAAGACACGCAGACGCGCTTTAGTATTAATTTTGTTTACTTTCAAATCATCAATCAAGCATCTGGTTTCCACCTAGCTTCTGTATCATATAACATTAAAGGCATTAACAAATCTTATTTAATTTGCAAAACTTTATCCACTGCAGAATTTTATCCGTGCTCTGCAAAATTATTCGTGTTAGGAAGATACTGCAAAACTTGGTCCGTGTTACTGCAAAATTTTATCCGTGCTTCTGCAAATTTTAACCATGTTACTGCAGTATATCTGTGCTCCGCAGAGCATTATCCGTGCTACTGCAAAACTTTATCCTTTATAGGACCGTCAAACCAGTTTAGTGTTGTGCTCATGTCAGTTATAGAAAACTGCCATTTTAGAAACGTCGAAAACGGTTGTAAGTTTTTTGTAGCAAGGCCACAAAAAATCACGGTGCATGTATCATTTTCGAAAAGGAACGAAGCAAAAACTGTTTGCCGGATTTGGACGAAATTCGGTAGGTACGTAGATTTTAAGCGCTCAGTCTAGAAACATAGAATTTGACATTAAAATAGACAACTGTCAACGGGTAATTCATCGATCCCTAGCTAAATGCTCCGTCATCCACTCACAAGTTGACTAATAGAGATACATTAAAAGGAAGAGTTCGCCTTTGTACAGTCAAGGAAACTGAATCATGTATCAGGGTAAACCCTTTTCATTGCAAATTTTATGTTGACATTCTATACATCTGGCAAAGAAATTATCGTTAAATTGATTGTGACGAGGTTCCACTCTGGTACGCGATTCAGTTTCCTTGACTGTACATGTATTATCAACTTTTGTCAATTGTATTTGTATCTTTCGTCATCACCATCATTTCAGCCAAAAGACGTCCACTGGTGAACATAGGGCTCCCCTAAGTTTCACCGAACAGACCGGTCCTGAGCCATCTGCATCTAATGCGTTGCCACAAACAACCTTGACCCAGGTCGTCGCACCTTGTTGGAGGCCTACCTACACTGCATCTTCCTCACTGCGTCGCTGCGTTTTGTTTTATATTTTTGTGTTAATGGATTTACATAAATACGATTACATACACAACGCACCCCCCACCAACGTGACAACGACAACGAGACGGACGATTTAATATAAGCCGCAGGTTCAAGGCTGATACAAGCCGCTTCCAACCGTAATGATTGGGCATCAATGAGGGACGCCAATGTCCAGCAGTGGACGCCCTACGGCTGAAATGATGATGGTGATGATTTGATTACATACAACGGTGATATACTCGTATTATGTGGTGATTTCGATGAGAATGTAATGAAATCGCGGAATTTAAATGCCAAATCTAATGAATCACATGAACGGAGCCGCGGGTAAAGGCCATTATGTTTACATTTGACGGACGAGACAGTGCGCAGACGTAGTCAATTTCACAGTACATTGGAAGGCTGAGGAACTGACAGATGCGCCTCCCTCCGTCATTGTTTATGATCTTATTGTGACCATAGGGCCTTAAAGCGATGAACGCTAGGCGATGCTGTGCTATAAATGGTGTTGTGCAGAAGAGTACATTTTTGTGAAATAAAGTTTTTTTATTCAGATGATTCTTTAGATGGATTCTTAGTTGACCTTAGAATAAAGCACGATGAAACCAAGTATCTGCATAAGACGTTGTAACAGCAGTTGCGGCAAGCCGGCTCATCTACATGTCGGAGATACCAGGTTTAAAGGGGTGGTCGGGTTTAAGTACTTGGGCTGTACGGTCAATGACTCCAACATGAGATGAAGAGATCGACATCCATATCCAAAACGCATTATGGTGTAATGCCGCTTCGCATAGGGTTTCGGCATCTAGGCTATACATTAGATGCACCAAAATCCGCGTCTACAAGACCGTAACTCGCCCAATTTTGATGTATGGATCACGTCCATCAGCCTCACGGCCTGGACCCTAACCCAGAATGAGGAGCACAAGCTTTTAGTTGCGGAGAGAAAAATCTTACGCGGGATCTTCCCGACGCAGAGACCTGACGGCACTTGGAGGATCCGGAAGAACGCCACAAACTTTCGCATTTATAATAGTAGGATTAGTAGAATCAGCAGGATCACAAACTTTCACATTTATAATAGTAGGATTAGTAGAATCAATAGGATCACATACTTTCGCATTTGTAATAGTAGGATTACTAGAATCAGCAGTATCACAAACTTTCACATTTATAATAGTAGGATTAGTAGAATCAGTAGGATCACATACTTTCGCATTTGTAATAGTAGGATTACTAGAATCAGTAGGGTCACAAACTTTCACATTTATAATAGTAGGATTAGTAGAATCAGTAGGATCACAAACTTTCGCATTTGTAATAGTAGGATTAGTAGAAACAGCTTAGTAGGATCTTCTATAGCTCCGACTATGCCATTGGCCTCAGTCAACGGTAAAGGCCCGTCTTAGGACCACCGTGAGAACAGCGACTCATCGTCGCACCGAGATTTCTCCTTTATACGACTTAACATAACACAGTCGTATAAACGCCACTTAACGGCAACACTTACGATCTTTCGGCATAAATACGGCCACTTCACCAGTATCGTAAAGTCATTTAACGACCATATAACACTGATGCTTAAGACCTTTTGGCGTGAGTGTTGTATTGGGGTTAATGTATTTATGTGTCGTTGATAGATATTGATTGTCATCGTAAGTACAATAAAAGTGGTTAACCTTTGACTTAGAAGGTGTTTTTCAAATAATGTTGTATTTTAGTGTTATCAATTAAGAAAGTCGCAGTCGCATGGATCCGAATCGTGGGGACAGCCACGGACTGGATACCACAAGCCCTTTTTAAATATCTCTTTACATATGACACAGAACGTGTAAGCATTCATATGATAAGTAATAGGGACAATACGAGACTACGATAGTATCTCATTTCCGGAAATTCTTTAGATACGAGACTTGTTTTCAACGTTTGTTTCCTGCCCCTATTTTTTAATTCGTTATCGCCATCATTTCAGCCGAAAGACGTCCACTGCTGAACATAGTTCTCCCAAGATTCACCAAACAGACTGGTCCTGTGCCATCCGCATCCGACGCGTTCTTGTACCCCGGTCGTCGGTCTGTCTTGTACCTACATTGCGTCTTCCGACCTTTGGATACTATTAGAGAACCTTGTGGCCCCATCGGCCATCAGTACTACGAGTGAGTTCTATTTTACGAGCTTTTATTTAATTTACCCTGTTAGTGTGTATGGGTCAAACCTTGGAAGCTTTTGATCCACTTTCCGATTTCCGATTGAGCTGAAATTTGGTATTCATGTGTAAATTGGATGAAAATGCAATATTATAATGACGTGGAGCTGAACGGATGATGGAGCTGGAAGTTGGCCACAGGAAATCAGTAATAAAGGGACATAACCCCATCAAGTTTGGTTTTGCTTGATTAGTCTTTCGATTTGGGTCCTATGATAACCAGGAGCAATCAATCTCGTTTCAAAATGCAATTTCTAACAAATTTATTTAGTTTTTAACACGTTTTTAATATCAGTGGGGTTGTTGTGATAAAACCGAGGAAATAAACAGAACATATGTGTAATATTGATGTTCGCCAGCCGGACAGGAGTCTTTCCGCCTCGAGACCGGTCTGAACGGTACACGCATCCGAACGCTTATGGAAACTTGCTTGTAAAGGGAGAGTACTTTGTGTCTATACGAACAAACAATATAAGTATATATTATATTACGACTAGCTGTTACCCGCGACTCCGTCCGCGAAAAATAAGGGTGTAAAAAATAGCCTACGACCCATTCTCAGACCTACGAATACAGAGAAAAAAGTTTCATAAAAATCGGTCAAGCCGTTTCGGAGGAGTTCGATAACAAACACCGTGACACGTGATTTTTTTATATATTAGATTATTTATTCAGACTTTTCAATCCAATTTTGTTAATAATACATAATAACTTATGAGTAATGTTAGTAGTTCTTTATGTTAATTTAACTTAATTTGAAATAATGATAAAAATAATAAATCGCTCGTAGAATTGACGGCCGATGGGGCCGAAAGGTTCTCGAGTGGCGTCCGCGGACCGGAAGGCGCAGTGTAGGTAGGCCTCCAACAAGATGGAGCGACGACCTGGTTAAGGTTCCGGGAACGCGTTGGATGCGGATGGCGCAAGGCCGATCTGTTTGGCGAGCCTTGGCCTTGGCCTAAGTTCAGCAGTGGACGTCTTTCGGCTGAAATGATTATGATGATGATATGTCACGTCTAAAAGGACCGTCATGAAAGGGCCGTCAAGCCTCTCGGCCACACACCACCGCCAGCAGCCTTTTGCCGCTGTCCCGCGCTCTGCGCGCCATCAACAATGGAAATAAATCCTTACAGTAAAATTACATAAAGTTTACCACTGACAGATGGTTTGCCTTCATTTCATATTCAACTTTAACGACCTACAAATAAAGCCAATTTTAGAATACTGTTACCCACGTTTGCAGATTTAGTAATAGCTACTTTATTTGTATGGTGTTAAAGTTGGAAATTAAATGAAGGCAAGCCATCTGTCAGTGGTAAACTAAAAGTAAACGAGGTGTACTCACGGTGTACTATTCCTTACTAATATTAAAAAGCCGTGGTGGCCTAGTGGTTTGACCTATGGTTTCTCAAGCAGAGGGTCGTGGGTTCAAATCCCGGCTCGCTCCTCTGAGTTTTTCGGAATTTATGTGCGAAATTACATTTGAAATTTACCATGAGCGCTGAAGGAAAACATCGTGAAAAACCTGCATACACCTGGGAAGAAATTTAATGGTGTGTGTGTGTGAAGTTCCTAATCCACACAGGGCCCGCGTGGGAACTACGGCCAATGCTCACTTATACTGGCCTTTACCCTGCTGTGGGACGTATATAACCTGGGATGATGATGATTGACAGGAAAGAACAGTTTTTAATGGTACAAGTCTTGTACCATTAAAAACTGTTCTTTCCTGTCAATAGCTAATTCTCGTATTAAAAGAAACAGTTTTATTGCCGGCGGAAGGAGTCGCGCGTTTTTGTCTCGCTTCCGCGCACTTACCCTTAATAGCCGCCATGCGAATGTAGATCATTTGGCTAAGAGATTGGGACCTGTATGCGACACATTATAACCCCTTTAGAATTGATTCATCATCATCATCAGCTTATATACGTCCCACTGCAGGGCACAGGCCTCCTCTCAGAATGAGAGGACTTGGGCCGTAGTTCCCACGCGGGCCCAGTGCGGATTGGGAACTTCACATACACAATTGAATTTCTTCTCAGGTGTATACAGGTTTCCTTGCGATGTTTTCCTTCATCGTAAAGCTCATGGTAAATTACAAGTGTAATTTTGCACATAAATTCCGAAAAACTTAGAGGTGCGAGCCCGGACTCGAACCCACGACCCTCTGCTTGAGAATTAGTTTCTTATAATTGAGTTTTATACACAAAAAACCGGTTGTCTGTAAAGTCGGTTTACGGACGATAGTTTAACGTGACAACGTCATAACAAAACATTCAAAAAACAAAAATGAAACCAGGCGGTCACCCATACAAGTACTGACCGCGCCCGACGTTTCTTAACCTCGGTGATCGGACGAGAACCGGTGTTTTGTCAAATATCTTGAAAAAGGTGCATCCTACGGCAACATCAATGAATGAATCAAAAGAGTGAAAAGGATGGCACGATACGAACTTCGAATTTCGTAGTAGGGACCCAGATCTGTACTCTATGTATAAGATATTTTGCGGTGGGAGGCAGCCATATTCAAGTGAAATTTCACTACAACTTTAGCATCCGTTTGCTCGCTTGACAATAAAATTGCGTCTCCGATTTATATCTGCGACCCGCGACACACATTCGCGAGCTGTCATATTGTAATTCAATTTGATTTACGAGCTTTTACTCCAACAAAAATTCCCACATTTCTTCGTAACCGTCAACCTAATTTGTTCGAAAATTTTGACGTAGCGCAGTCATTAAGTCCATTCAATAAATTCCTTGGGAAATTATAGTTTGCTTTTAATATTTAAGGGCGCGGTTTGGGATTCCGTTCCCGACCGGTTTTCGATTGGTTTCATTCAGGTATTTGAAGGGGCGTGCTTTACCTGTTCATAAAGGAGTTGATAAATATCAAACTCCAGTATGTCCACGATAAATGACATGGATATATGATCTTTATTTTCATCATTATAAGCATCATATCTCCATGTAATTTATTGCGGACATATTGGAGTTTGCTACTTATCAACTCAAATACAAAAAAACCTGTCAAATGTGAGTTGGACTCGTACATGGAGGGTTCCGTACCTCTGTACAATGTTTTAGAAATAGTTCAGTAAAATAACTATAAATTAAAAAATTTTAAAAACCCCCAACGCATTTATGTCACTCGTATGTTTGAACATTAAGTCAATGCCCGTTATGCGTCTAAGATGCCTTCCGCAGCTAACAAAAGAGATGATAACTTTGAAACGGCTGAACCGATTTTGATGAAACATATCTAAGAACCATCGCCAAGAAACCTGCTTTCTATTAAAAAAAACCGCATCCAAATCGGTGCACCCGTTTAAGAGCTATGATGCCACAGACAGACACACAGACAGACAGACAGACACACACACATAGTGGTCAAACTTATAACACTCCTCTTTTTGTGTCGGGGGTTAAAAATTATAAAGATCGAGTTAAAAACGCTGAAAAAAACACATTTATTGTATTAACTAGCCTTCCGTCCGCAGCTTCGCCCGCGATAAAATTAATTTTCCCGTAGGAAAAGTATTTTCCCGCGGTATAAAGTAGCCTATGTCACTCTGTAGTAATGTAGCTTTCTAACGGCAAAAGAATTTTTGAAATCGGTCCGGTAGTTTCGGAGCCTATTCAATGCAAACAAACATACAAACAAACAATCAAATCTTTCCTCTTTATAATATTAGTATAGATATACAGGGTTACTTTTAATTCACTGACATCCTCTTAACCCTGAATTCCTATCACTCAAACAAATGTTTTTTGTTTTACGACTTTTTAAAATGAAGCACTTTTTTTCCCATACAAATACACAGAGTATCGTAAAAATAAGAGGAAATCTCAAATTTTCAAAACGTTATTACACCAAAAATATTAAGTTATGACAAAAGCCGTAAAACAAAAAACATTTGTTTAAGTGGTAGGAGTTTAGGGTTAAAAGGATGCTAGTGAATTACAAATAACCCTGTAGACGACCTCCTTTAATTTTTATCTTTATTTTAGTTTCGGTATTTGTTGTTATAGCGGACACAGTATTACACAATCGGTGACAATTTTAAATGTCTAGCTATTACGGTGCACGAGATAGAACCCGGTGACAGATGGACGGACGGAGGGACAGCGGAGTCCCAGTAATAGGGTCCCGCTGGACTCTTTGGGTACCGAACCCTAAAAAGTGAAGTTGGTAGGTGTGGTTTGAATTGGTGTCGTGACACATTCACTTTTTTGGTGTCACAGATAAATGTTATAATATGACCACGTCACTCGAAAATACCATTCGAAAATGTTTAAAAATTGTGCTTTTGAAATACAAGTATAGTACTAAACTAGGTAAACTAAACGATTTGGATGCGTTTCTTTTATTTGAAAGCAGGTTTCTTGGCGATGGTTCTTAGATATGTCTCATCAAAATTCGAATCCCGGTAAGGGCATTTATTTGTGTGATGAGCACGAATATTTGTACCTGAGTTATGGATGTTTTCTATGTATTTAAGTATTTATTTATCTATATAAGTATGTTTATCGTCGTCTAGTACCCATAGTACAAGCATTGCTTAGTTTGGGACTAGGTCGATTTGTGTAAGATTGTCCCCTAATATTTTTTTTTTTTTTTTTTTTTTAAATTGGCCCCGCCGTTTCAAAGTTATCAGCTCCTTTGCATGCTGCGGAAGGGATCTTAAAAGTAATTGCGTTTGGTGTTTATTTATAGTTATTCAAGAGATTTGGTAAATAGGTAACCGTATTGTAATATCACGGCAGTACTTACAAGCGAGACATCTTAATGACAGTTAATATAATTGTTTAATTGGCTTAATCATCAACACCGCGCAGACGCGGAAGCGGTCGCATTCTCAGGTGCGTGATTCTACATTTTTTTTATAATTTCGTTGCCTTTTACAGCTCATTTTATAATTTGCTTTACCTTGTAGGGATTCTCCATGTGAACTTTCTCGCAAAAGCTACTTAATCATTTGTGACGTAATCTTAATGTTTAACTTTCGGTAATTTGTTAAGTTAAATGAGCTGGATTGGGCAGACCGTGATTTATTTTGGTATTTTGTTAAATACTGTTGTATTATGTAAAAGTGTGTTGCTCGGTATGCTCAACATGAAAGATTGATGATGCTTAAATAATTCAAGTAGCCACTAAATTTTTTATCAAATATATAATAATCTCGTGTCACGGTGTTTGTTATCGAACTCCTCCGAAACGGCAAGACCGGTTTTTATGAAACCTTTTTCTCTGTAGGTAGGTCGTATGCTATTTTTATACCCGTATTCTTCGCGGACGGAGTCACGGGCAATGGCTAGTATATAGAATAAGAATGGGGGACTCCCGTTACAAAGGGTATATATAGGGTTATCCACGTGAGGCCAGAGACTAAGTAGGTACAATAGTCACCTTTTTACGATGATTTCATTGGCAGACGTATATCTGGAATGTCAACATGACATTTGCAATGAAAAGGGTTCACCCTGGTACGTGATCCAGTTTCTTTGACTGTACCTCTTTTAATAAGTAAAAAAAAGTTTAGTTAGAGGTATTTTTGCTAAAAAGCCGTGGTGGTCTAGCGGTTTGACCTATGGCCTCTCAACCAGAGGGTCGTGGGTTCAAATCCCGGCTCGCACCTCTGAGTTATTCGGAATTTATGTGCGAAATTATATTTGTAATTTACCATGAGCTTTACGGTGAAGGAAAACATCGTGAGGAAACCTGCATCACCTGCGAAGAAATTCAATGGTGTGTGTGTTAAGTTCCGAATCCACACTGGACCCGCATGGGAACTACGGCCCAAGCCCTCTCATTCTGAGAGGAGGCCTGTGCCCTGCAGTGGGACGTATATAGGCTGGGATGATGATGATGACTTTTGCTACACGCTGTATGTGTAGCTTTTGTCTGTTCTAATTTTTTCTCAGTCACTGGGATTGGATTGCATTCCCATAGCGCATTTGCATCTACGAGTAGCCCGCGAGCGGCTGGGACTTTTGACCCTATCCGACCTCCTTCAGGCAGGGCTGTCCCAACTCAGTACAAAAACATCGATTTAAATTATGATACTGGGACGGATACTCCGATCTTCCTCTCGCGCTCCTGGTAAATAATATTACGTAAAGCAAGGGGGATGAAACAATATGAAGTTCGAATTTTGATCTTCGGATAGTATAAGGGCAGATGCCTTTCAAGGTTTTTTTTACTTAGAAATAGTCTGGTAAGTAAGCTTTTTACCAATTTTAAACGACTTCAAAAAAAGGAGGAGGTTACCTATATGTAAGTTTTTTGTTTTTACGTATGTTAACCGATGTCTTCATCAACCTGTGGTTTGATTTTACAAGCTTTGCTTAGTTTGGGGTTAGGTCAGTTGGTGTCAATTGTCCCAAGTTCAATATTTTCTTTCAAAAAATTTTTTTGTTGCTTTTGGTTTCTATATTAGAAAAAAGGATGATCGTAAATCGAATTTCTTTAATGTATTTTATCTGTACAAATAGCATTGGACCTTAGGGTAGTAAACTTTCTTTGTCAGCTATGTTTTGTTATTCTACAAAAATAACTAAGTATAAACTTTTAACAATTTTTCAAGGATTTTGAGCCTTTTTTACTGTGTAAACTCATCGTGTATTAATATACTATTGAGCGTTAGCAAAAAAGAAAATAAATGATAGAGATATTTAACTGTCTTTTAATACTTTGCCATAACTCTGTGTGGGTTTTTGTTATTGGCTCCCACTTGCTATTCCGGCACACTCGTGATATTTATCAATCACAAATTTCAATATGAATGGATCGATTTTAAATGCGACGTTTAGCAATCGAATCAATCAAGCTTTACTTTCTACGCAGCGTTTAATCCCTTTGCGCTTAAAGGGCCGTGACATTTTTTTGGGGCTTTGATCGTGTCAAAAATGGCAAGCTATTTCAATATTTTTTTATTTTATACCATCTCAACTCTATCTTTTCAGGTTAAAAGTAGTTAGTTAAAAAAATAGTTAAAAAATCTGAAAATAATAACAAACAATTTACAATTACCTTACAAGATTTTAGTCAAACCATAGGCAAAGTTTAAATTCACTTAAATGGGTCGCATAAAGATCTCAATCAAAAATTATACTTAAAGATTTTATCTCGCGTCGACAACCCTAGACGGCAGGTATACTCGTTTGGGAAAGTGGCGAAGTGGGTCGCCGTGGGCGGGACACCTGCGCATACACATGACATGTATGGACGAAATGGACGTTAAAATGGAACGCGTGGTGGAAACCGAAGTGGATACACAGATTGATGGCGTACAGGGACATTTTACTTTTTTACAAGCTTTTAACTTGCAATTTTTGGTTGTATGAATGTCAAATTTTGCAAGTTGAATTTTATCCATTTCTACTGACCGGATTGATTTGAGATTTAGTATGGATATGTAGTTTGGATGACTATGGAATTATAGAGAACAACAATACAGTCAGCAAAAACGTTTTAAATTTTTAACAAAAACTTATAATTTTAACTGTCATAATTTGAAACATATTGTCAATTAAGAAAAGTTTACATTTGCTCTGACTTAGATATGTATGTACAGTCAAGGGCAAAAATATGTATACACTTTAGTATCATGTCTATTTTCGTCATATTTGAACTGCCATATATAAACTGTCACAGTGATTAAAGTGACAAGGTACTAAAGTGTATATATATTTTTGCCCTTGGCTGTACTAAATTTAGGGCTATCGAAGGTTGAATTTGAAAAAACAATGAAAAATTTTAGAAAGTTTTTGAAGCCGGTTTTTATTTTGTTAATATTATTAGTGCAGTTCAAATAAAAATATTAAGTAGCCCAAAAACCTGACAACCGATCACTTTTACCGGATGCACAATGCATTGATGTTCCGAATCGATTCCATAACGACTTAACGAATACTTTGCGATTATTCGATTACGCAATGTGAGCGATGGCTCGTTTCCTTTTACGACCGGTTGTGTAATTGTTTGTTTGTCTTTTTAAAGTTTTCCTGTGTGGGTTACACAGCACAGGTAGTATTGTGGTTTGGTAAGTTCATCTACCTTTCTTCACGAAGCACCGGCTACATGCAAAACGCATATAAATAACTTTATGGAATGCTTATTTTAGAGAGATATCTCCACGTACCGACTTCTGAAAACATTATCATTGGAAAATACTGTTCGAAAGTGATGAATAATTATACTATAGTAACAATTTATTGAATCAGGCGTTACTTTGCGGAGGTCCATATTAATGAACTAAAACAATTACTTTGATCACCCGCGACCTTAAGGTCGCGGGTGATCAAAGTAATTGTTTTGGTTCATACCACAGAAATATATCGAGATAGAAGGAAAATGCTCGGCAATTTGTAGCGAGACCGAGCCTGTAACATCTTGCGTAGGTACTTTGACGTCACGAATGTAATTTAGTGATGGGAAACATAAGCCGCGCGAAATCAATTCAAAAGCATCGATACACAGATCGATTAGGGAACCGATTCTTATGCACAGAGGAAATGAGAAAGGTCAGAATATAAATGTAGGTAGGTACCTACCTAACCAATAAATTGCTTTACATTTGTCAGTACCTACTATAGCCGCTGCAGTTATTCATCATCATCATCATCATTTCAGCCGTAGGACGTCCACTGCTGGACATAGACCTCCCTCATTGACGCCCAATCATTACGGTTGAAAGCGACTTACATCCACCCTGAACCTGCGGCCTTCACCAAATCGTCCGTCCATCTCGTTGGTGGACGTCCCGCGCTGTGCTAGCCAGTCTGTGGTCTCCATTCGAGAACTTTTGGGCTCTAACGACCATATGTTCTGCATGCTATATGGCCTGCCCATTGCCATTTCAACGAGCTAATCCGTTTGGCTACGTCAGTGACCCTGGTTCTTCTACGGATCTCCTCGCTTCTAATTCGATCCCGTAGAGAAACTCTGAGCACAGTCCTCTCCATAGCTCGTTATTACCTAGCTACCTATAATCGTGTAAGTACTACACACACACACACACACACACACAAACGCACGCACATTTTTTAAAATAATATTTAGCCTTATGTAAATGTGTACCTTTTCATCATATGACATCATCACTACATCAATAGTCGGATAAGCTGTACTGATTACTCGTCGGTACTTTGATGGGCCAGTAAAGGTGTCTTCGTACCGACGGTACCGACGGTAGCAAAATTGAGGGAAAGACGGGGGCGGCGCTCACATGGTGGGAAGGTGGAAAAGAAATCCGCCACTCAACCTTTAAATTAGCACCTTACAACACAGTGTATCAAACCGAGCTGTACGCGCTGTTCAGAGCAGTGCAGATCGCAATGAAACACAGAGTGCAAAGCGTCAGCATTCTCAGCGACTCCAAGTCCTCGCTGGAGGCACTCAAAACGCCACACACGACGCACCCACTAGTCCAAGCAATAAAGACCCAAACTGTACAAGCGAGGGAGGCAGGAGTGGACATAAAATTCTATTGGTTGCGAGCTCATATTGGAACGCCAGGAAACGAGAGGGCAGATGAACTGGCAAAGCAAGCAGCAATTAGGAAAAAGACCGCTCCGAATTACGACGAGGTGCCGATATCTTACGTCAAAAGGTCAATAAGATTAGAGACGGTCGAAAAATGGCAGATCCGCTACGAGGCCTCCGGGACCGGTGCAATAACCAAGAAGTTCTTCCCACAAGTGAGAGATGCAAACAGCATCGTAAAAAAACTCAAACTCACAAATTTCTTGGTTCAGGCATTTACCGGGCACGGAGGATTCGCAGCCTATCTACACCGTTTCAAAATCAAAGATGCACCCTCGTGCATATGTGACCCGGCTAAAGACGAGGACATCTGGCACATTGTTTGTGAATGCCCCCGCTTTGACACACAAAGGTTCGAGCTAGAGCAAAAAACCGGAGTCAAGGTAACTCAAGATAGCTCGACCTGGAGTGATTTGCTTGGATCGGCAAAGAACAGAGACCACACTAAAGAGTTCCTGGAAAGAGTGGTTCGCGTGGCATGTCTTCGAAATAAGTAGCACACACACACACACACACACACACACACACACACACACACGCACACACACACACACACACACACACACACACACACACACACACACACACACACACACACACACACACACACACACACACACACACACACACACACACACACACACACACACACACACACACACATTCAATATTCCCTCCTTATAAAACCATTCTCTTTTCGCTTCACCTGGACCTAGACACTGTTTGCAGTATATATAAAAAATTGTCAAACCTTTTTTACTGATTGGATTGTATAGTAGTTTCTGTATAATATTGGTTAGTGTATAATTAGATCTAAGAATTCCTGACATATGCATCTCCCGCCCATACGACAGGTGAGCTCCGGACGGAGGACGCACCCGGTAGTTTCGGTGGGGAACTCGTGGGAGCAACGGCGGAAGTCTAAACAGAGAATCGAGACTAAAAGTTTCTTCTCTGGCCCTTCAGCATTGGCTGGGGTATGGATCCGCTGGGCTCCACATGACCCTTGTGAGACACTGGGGCGTCCAGCCGTCCGGGGGGCACTCCTCATCCCTCCGAATTATTATAGCAGGAAAACTATCGATGGAAGTGGTAACGAAAAGAGGGTAGCGCTAGGAGACAAGCGCAAAAAAACACACAGCATGCCAAAAAACCATCAGGCATAAAGGGTAGCCCCACCCAAAAGATGGCATCCAAAGCCACACAATGGGCCCAAAAGATCTCCGACCCACCCTTCCATCGCAGGGCAAAAGAAAGGAAGCCCGTAGTTATAGATAAATGCATATGACAGGAAATCCCACCAACCCAACCAATAGCTCTAAGTAAATGTACAGAAACGGGCGAGGGTCGGTCAAGGAATAAACCAACGGGTAAAAACATAAAAGACCGACCTAAGCACCCCCCAGTGCCCAGCGGGAGAATGCATGCTCCTCTCCCGGCCTTCCAGCAAATGGCTGAGGCAGGACACTGTGGGTAGATTAAGTCCCCTCCCTACCCCTCCCCTCCTCAAAATATAAAGCACACGTTTTTTGTATTAATAATCAATAGAGAAGGGGACTTGTGACCGGGTTTTTTAGTCCGTGCAAGTCGGACACTGTCTGGGCCCTCCATTCCCAGTTCGTCCGAAGGGATTTTTCCCGAGCACAAGTCACTCTTCCTACCCTAAAGTTAAAAAACAGCAAAGACTTCGCGTCTTTGGCCCCTCTGGCGACTCATTAAAAAAAAAAAAAAAAAAAAAAAAAGGTGTCTTCGTGGAAATGTATAGAACAATTCTTGCTGTTTTTTGTAGGAAACCATTTGTTACGACCAGTTGTTTTCAATCCATTTATTTTTAATATGAGGATCATTCGGAAAACTAAAATAAAATTACAATATAGTAGAAGTAACCATAACCTGTTTGTTAATAATATTTGCTTTGCACTACGTACATTATATAGCTACATAATGATATAAAAACGTAATTATCATTTCCTCTGCTTTCAAAATCGATTTTAATCGAGTAAGAACTGCGATAGTGTACTTGTACATCACTATTCTTACTTTTGACAGAAAAAATGATAAATTGACCTTGGACGTGACTCGATAGTTTGAATAGCTTATTTTTACATTGCTGGTTTTGAACGCACGCCATGTCTGGCTCGTCAAATTAAAGCCGCAATGGAAAGCTAGCGTGGACACACTATCGCCCGCTACTGTTCTGATGAAAATAATAAAATAAATCGTTTTTTAATTAATAACAGATATTTTAGGACAAATAGTATTTACTAATGAAAGGAAATACCTCGACTAACAGCTCCAACTTTATCTGTAGTATTTGAACAGTTAATTACTGAACAACGAGTCATTTTATTTTTAAAACCTGACGTCGCACGCAGATCGCGGTCGGGAGCAGACTGAAGTTCGCGGCGAGCATTGGGGCTTATAAACTCCATTTGGCCAGTCGGCGTACGTAAACTCTTTCCTTCTATCTCGATATATTTCTGTGGTTCATACTATAGTAACAGTTCGTTCATATATATGCTTTTTTTGCAATAAAAATTACCGCATAATCTTTACTTGTCGTATTAAAGGAAAATGCTCTTTAAAAATTAATAACTGGTATAGGTAACGCCACGAGAGCTGAGGCGAATGATTACACACACAGCTACATAAAGTACTGATTGCAAAAAACACCCAAAAACTAAAACGCAAAAAATAAAATAAAAATTGAACCGACTACAAACAAAAAGCATAGAAATATCTTTCTTCTAACGGTGAGGCCACACGAGCGTAATTTTGTGAGTCGTGAGCGGCAGAATTTCGGTTCGCGCCATACAATATGCGGGCCATCACGTGACACTCACATGACACAATGTACGGCGCAACCAAAATTCTGCCGCTCACAACTCACAAAATTACGCTCGTGTGGCCTCACCCTAATCTGTTTGAAGTCGGTGCCTCAGCACGAGCCAGCAGGAGTGGTAGAAAGAAACCCAATAGATAGTACGTACGTAAGGTCGATGGCTAGGTCCACTCCTGCTAGCTCGTGCTGAGTCACCGACTTCAAACAGATTAGGGTGAGGCCACACGAGCGTAATTTTGTGAGTTGTGAGCGGCAGAATTTTGGTTGCGCCATACATTGTGTCATGTGAGTGTCACGTGATGGCCCGCATATTGTATAGCGCGAACCGAAATTCTGCCGCTCACGACTCACAAAATTACGCTCGTATGGCCTCACCGTTAGAAGAAAGATATTTCTATGCTTTTTGTTTGTAGTCGGTTCAATTTTTATTTTATTTTTTGCGTTTTAGTTTTTGGGTGTTTTTTGAAGTCGGTTTTATTTTTTTATTTAAAAATTATTTTATTTTTTGCTTTTTAGTTGTATTTGTATAATTAGATACGTAGGATAAAATCATCAGTTTGACCTCGAAATAAGTTGTTACAAAATCTATTTTTAATACAAGTTTTTTTTTGCTCACTGTACTTTTTGCCCCTGGTTACCAAAGTACTCATAAAGACGAATCCAACGAGACCAAATTTGATGGGGTTACGTCGTTTTATTACGGAGTTCTTATGGTCACTTTCCAGTTCCATCTTCAGACCCTGGTTACCATCTAGGATCAAAGTACTCGTCAAGACGAATCAAACGAGCCCAAACTCGATGGGATTGTGTCGTTTTATTGTGGAGTGCCATTGGCCATCTTCCAGCTCCATCACCGGACCCTGGTTACCATCTGGGATCAAAGTGCTCGTCAAGACGAATCAAACGAGCCCAAACTCGACGGGGTTTGTGTCATTTTATTGTAGAGTGCCTTTGGCCATCTTCCTGCTCCATCATCAGACCTTGGTTACCATCTGGGATCAAAGTGCTCGTCAAGACAAATCAAACGAGCCGAAACTCGACGGGGTTTGTGTCATTTTATTGTAAAGTGCCTTTGGCCATCTTCCTGCTCCATCATCAGACCCTGGTTACCATCTGGGATCAAAGTGCTTGTCAAGACGAATAAAACGAGCCCAAACTCGACGGGATTGTGTCGTTTTACTTTGGAGTGCCTTCGGCCATCTTCCAGCTCCATCATCAGACCCTGTTTACCATCTGAGATCAAAGTGCTCGTCAAGACGAATGAAAAAAGCCCAAACTCGACGGGGTTGCGTCGTTTTATTACAGAGTTCCTATGGCCACCATCCAGCTCCATCATCAGACCAGCTCCATGTTGCAATAATATTGCATTGTCATCCAATTTACACAAGCATGCAAAATTTCAATTCAGAAACCGGGAAGTGGGTTAAATTCAACTTGCAAGATTTGACCCGTTGAGGAGTTCCGTTGGCCATCTGTGATCTTCTTCATCAGATCCAGTTTACCAAATGACATTTTCTGAATGAAAATGCTTGACTAGATGCTAAAAATTCTAAAATCGTCATAGTTGTGCCTATAAATTTTGAGGGTTTCCGTCGATTTACCCAAGATTCCATCATCAGATCTTGACTTGGTGTCAATGGGACCACCTCGGAAGTATGCTCTTTCAAACAAAAAAAGAATTTTGAAAATCGGCTTACAATTGGCGGAGATATCGATGAACATACATAGAAAAAAAAAAAAAAAAAATATAAACAGTGGAACATAGAACCTCCTCCTTTTTTGAAGTCGGTTAAAAAAGTAGTGAGTGAATGAAAATGTGAATTATACGATCTTATGGTGAAAACAAAAATCGGTACTATAATATACTCTATAAATAGTGAAAAATATGCTTCTCTGATTTAAATAAAATAGATCAAAATATTTTATTTTCTGTTTTGTGTAAACTAGGTAGGTAAATATATTTTCCTAAATAATTCTTAACGAAATAGGTTGAAGAAATTTTTAGTCAATCTTGTAATTCACTGTTGAGTCTGTTGAACTTACTCACATAATGAAGTCGGTTAAAAATGCATCACGTCGTACCTTGACATGTTTGTTAAGTGTCATAACACTTATAACTAGCTACTAAACATTATTCAAATCAATTTCTTTATAATACCGGTTTCCAATGACTATTACCATAGGCCCATAACCGTAAATATTACGGTTAATCTTTATTGCCGCATGCAAGCAATGTCATGACATTAATTTGACATACGTGGAGTGTCATTTATATGATGCGTTATAATGCGGTACGACTCATTTCCATACGAGTATGTATGGTATGATGCACATAGCTGCAAGAGGATAATCTTTTGATCATGGCAATACAGAGTGTCCCAATACTCAACGATAACCTCGTTCCGGGCCAGAAGTCAGTTATACAAGTTCTGAAAAAAGAAGAAAAAAAAACCTTGTCACTTTGTTAAGCGAGAGTCACATAACACATAACATATCAGTTTTAGCTTTTTATATTTTTTAATTTTTTTTATAAGAGGGGGCTAACGAGCATGCGGGTCATCTGAAGGAAGTATAAGCACCGCCGCCCATGGACACCTACTACACGAAGGGTACATAAAATACAATACAAATATTCTTTATTGAACACCCAAAACAGTACAGAAAAATTAATAAAAATAAAAATTCAGCAGAGGTAGGCTGGTTTTTTAAAGATCCCTACGTTATACCGCTCCGGGAATGTTATCTTAGGAAGCTGGTTCCATAACTTCGTCGAACTAATACAGTATTACATATTTTCGAAAATATGTAATACTGTATTAGTTATTCTGGAGCTTATTTACAATGTTTTTAGTCCAGTCAACCAGGGATCTAAATTTGAATAAATTTGAAACTTTAGTAGTTTTCGAGTTATTCGATTTTATGTATTGTCGTGTAAGTAAATATTCAAAAATTTTTGAGAGGCCAGTCTACTTGCCGATCTTTACGATGCTGTACATTGTATTGTACAACATTAGTACAATTAAAATTTGTTTTGTTCGGAAATGTCTCCTTAAGCCAAGTCTCTTATTTTCCCAGCACTGCTGCATATTTGTCGTAGTTCTAGTGCTAGTATCATATCAATGTAGACTAGATCTAAGATGTAATCTAATCTGTTCTCAAGCTACGTGCCTGTAATTATGCCAACAATGCATTCCTGGGCAGTGAGCGGGCAGGGGTCGCACGTGTGTAAGCCGATGGTTTGGCAACACTGACTCGTGTCACGATGCCTATCTCGACTGGCAAGCAGTGAACAGCCCTGGCACGTTAGGTTTTGTGGCGGGTTTTGTATAAGTAGGTAGATAATTAAACATTTCCCATGAAATATGAAATGATATAAATTTATTTGCGTTAGACACGGTATTACAATGCATACATAGTGGTCTTATAATTATTGTGTTGTATGGTGATAGATATGTCATTTCTAATGCGATCCACAGAGAAACTCCGAGCAGAGCCCTCTCCATCGCCCTCTGAGTGATTAGAGCTTTCTTATGAGGCCCATCGTTAGCGGCCACGTCACTGTGCCATAAGTTATCACGAAAAGAAAAAAGGTCAGTCGGTTATAAATGATGAAATCCGCGCAAAAACTAAAATCACGGACATAGCTCGAAGAATTGCCAGAATTAAGTGGCAGTGGGCAGGGCACATCGCTCGTAGAACTGATGGCCGATGGGGCAAAAAGGTTCTCGAGTGGATCCGCAGACCGGAAGACGCAGTGTAGGTAGGCCTCCAGCAAGATGGAGCGACGACCTGGTTAAGGTTGCTGGAACGCGTTGGATGTGGATGGCGCAGGGCCGATCTGTTTGGCGAGCCTTGGGGGAGGCCTATGTCCAGCAGTGGACGTCTTTCAGCTGAAATGATGATGATGATGGTGACATGTCTAACCAGATACGTTGGCATAAAAATATCTTAATTTGTTGAATAAATCCCAACAAAAACATAAATGTGAAAAATTTTAGCAAAGTTCTGTACCAAAAAAAAAAAAAAAATTATTGGAAACAGTGATAATACAGATTTCATAAATTAAGTTTTAAGTGTTTGTTAAATCTGCTTGGTTATGAACTTCACCAATAAAGGATTGAGAGAAAGAGGGTGTCAAGTTCTGCGGTATATTTTTTTAAATTGAACTGTCATATGAAAGTTAAATAAGTACCAAGTTCTTTGAGTAAACACAAAGTAAGTAGACTTATGTTAAATTGAAGCTTAATATTTAACTTGGCTACTTTGCACACAGGTACAAGTCATCTTATGTTTCGCTAATCAACTTATCTTCTATATTTGAGTTTCTGGTAAAAACTAGTCAAGTCAAATCTTAAGCTTCAATTTAACATACGTTATCTACTTTTTGTAAATCATTTGACAGTTCAATTTAAGAATTTATACCTGCAGAACTTGACACCCATTTAAATCTCAATCCTTTTGTCGGCGAAGTCCACAACCAGGGATGTATTTAGACCGAGGTGATGACCTTGTTTTCTTTTTTTTTGGCCACATTCACGCCTGATGGAAAGTGAAGATGAGGCCTACGATGGAGCACGCTTGCCTAGTAAATGCTCATTCACCCTAGACTTGAAAGCGGCCAAATTGTAGTGTTCAGGGAACACAGTCGCAGGCAGAGAATTCCACTCCTTAGCTGTGCGGTTGATGAAGGAAGATCGAAAACACTTTGTGCGGGTTTTGGGAATACTGACAACGTAAGGGTGGAGACCCCGCCTACTTCTGGTCGACCTGTGGAAGAAAGGAGCAGGTGGAATAAGGTCGTGCAGTACCGAAGCACATTCACCGAAATGTAGCCTTGTTATGAAATCTGTGACATGACTTCAGCACAAACCTTAACAGCCAGCTAGCTGTCTAGCAAATAAAATTGTCTTTATCCGTATTGAAGCGAACCATCTCTTTATCCTCCGTGATTGTGGGTCTGCGCGCCATTACTCAAGGCATCATCGCTGACCCTGAGGCCACGCTTTCCCGGCCGTGGCAATGGCATATTGTTTCCATGGGTCATAGGTGGGCTTTATTAATACTGTTTATGCGGATGTGGGTCACTGGTGGGCCATTATTTGGGATTGTCACGAGGTGTAGTTAAGACTGTGTTTTATGGCGGTATTTTGTGTATTTAGAGTTTTAATGTGTTAAATGATGCATTCTATCCTATTCTAATCTATAAAAATATCGGGCAACAGCTTGTAATATTATAAATCAGAAAGTTTGCGAAACGTTTGGATATTTGAATGTTTGTTAGTCAATCACGTAATAACGGCTGAAAGGATTTAGATGAAATTTGGCGAGCTGCTAAGGAATGGAATTTGCTCCCGTCTTCTCTACTTTCAGAACCTAGGGTTCTTCAATTCAGAGTGATTGGGCTGATGCTGAACCGATGAGATATACTTTTGTCCTCATTTACACTTTCCATCAGGTGAGTTAGCAATAATGGGTCAGTCTTACGTAAAAAAAAAAATGTTTTTTGAGACGGTTACTTGTCAAAACGAACGGTTACATTACGTTTTTAACGAAACCGGGTAATGACTCAACTCTAGTACCTAAATCAAAAGTTGTTAAGTACGCAGTCGCGGCGCCCCGTGAATCAGTTTTCATACTAAATGTATAGAAGCGTCGCGATCCAAAGCAGACAGAAGAGACGGGGCGGAGACGCGGCCTGCGAACAAACGACGTGGACTGCGACGCGCCTCTGTCCCACGTCTCTTCTGCGAGTTCTGCGTGGTTAGCGCGCGCCCCCGTCCCTCGTCTCTTCTGCGTGGTTAGCGCCTTAAACGGGCTACAAACCATCAGTTTTAACTGTACAGTCGAACTGTGCAGGTCAATGAAATTTTGATTAAATCGTCAGTTCAACTGCACAGTTCCCAGTTTTGCCTACACACATACGTTTTGCACAGTTCGACTGTACAGTTAAAACTGTGCAGTTAAAACTGATGGTTTGTAGCCACTTTAAAGACAGTGACATCTGCACAATACGACCGAGAAACCTCACATAGAAAGCCCATTCCCATCTCACACATCTGATACGTCCGGAATACTCTCCGTTTGTTCAACGGTCACATCAGTTGGAAACTGACCAAAATAACTTTCACTACATTGTTCCGAGTAATTAGTATTCGGATAACGAAAGCTGCGAAATTCGAGTATTGTTCAAACAGGAGTAATCTTCACCGTAGTGATGCGTGAACTCTCTTGAAATTGCATGGGATTGTACAATTTTATCAACTCTGTGGTATGGGAGAGTGAACGCAAATTTTGTTCAACGAAAATTAAAAACAACGCCTCTTTATGAGAAAACTAGTTTAATTTGAATGTTAAAGTTGTTGACTTGGGAAAAGGTTGAATGAACCGAATTTGCTTTCTTCTTGTTAGTGTTGGAACTTTTTGTATTCTAAACCTAGATATTAATCTTTATGTTTCTTCTAAAAGCTATGGTGGCCTAGTTTTGATCTATGGCCTTTCAAGCAGAGCGTCTTGGTTTAGCCAGGCTCGCACCTTTGAGTTTTTCGGAATTTATGTGCGATACAACATAATACGTATAGCTTAGGGATATTCCAAACTAGACTGAATAGGCTGTTGTTGAACCAGCGAGATACACCTTTGTCATCTGTACTTTTAATCAGGTGAGATAGGGGACAGTCACGGAGTATTTCTACGTAAAAAAACTCAGTTACAAAGGTATTGCTAACGGAACCACAAATTTATTTATCATCGAACTCCTTCGAAACGGCTTGATCGATTTTTATTACATTTTTGCTATATTTGGTAGGTCTGAGAGGTCGTAGGCTATTTTTTATACTAATTCTTCGCACACATCAGTCGCGGGCAATAACTAGTCTAATATAACCGTAGAATAGGTATGTAACTTTATAAATATCTTGTTGTATCCACAATAAGGTTTGTGTTTGCAAATCTGTAGTTGTATTAAAAGAGATAGAGATTGATAGCCTATAAAATGTAAATCACGAACCGGTCAAAATTGAACTGGTCTTTGTGCAGCACAATAAAGCCCGAACAGGCTGTCCTTGTCACTCTGGCTATTTGTTCAGTCACTAGTTGCCCCAGTTCCCAGGCTTGGTTCGTGCATTATAGGAATTCGTCTACACAGATTTATTACCAAATATTGATTAGATCGCGCCATTCGTTTCCTTCTACCACTGGACAGTCCGGACACTTTAATTATGATGTCTTGTTTACTTGATCCTGTGTGTAGTGTCGGTATTAGTGTGTTTGTTTTCAATCATCCTTTGGTCGCCCAGAGGCCATATTGCTTAACGCATGGCTGCTCGTAATCGCATTTATCATCTCTTTATGTCACCATCTTATACCGTTTAACAGAAAAAAAAATGTGAATACGATAGCAAGCGCCCTCGTCTAACGCGTGATAGACAATAAGCGTACGGCCCTGTTTCTCAAAGCTGTTAGTTTTAAAATCCGCGTTTTCAAATAGTTCGATCCGGCAGTATAACTGTTTGGAAAAAAACTAAATAGTTCAACTATCGAACTACTGGTAGGGCTGGATGGAATAAAGGAATAATTAGTGTTTTGTTGCATTTTCTCGTTCAATATACAACAGCAAATATTAATAACTATTTTACATACCTACTTATTATGAGATTTGTCATTAAGTCATTATCATCCTAACTTAAAATATAAAGCCCAGTGCGGATTAGGGAGTTAACACACACCATTATCTTCGCAAGCATGTGCAGAATTTTTTCACAATGTTTTTCATCGTAAAGGTCATGGCAAATTTCTAGTGTAATTGCACGTAAATTCTGAAAAAATCAGAGGTGCGAGCCCGGGCTCAAACCCACGACTCTCTACTTGGGAGGCCATAGGTCAAACCATTAGGCTACCAGGCTTTATAATAGTTGCCAGTGATAATTGTAAATTTACTTACTACTACTTACTTAGTACTATTTACTTTATACCTACAGTATTTCACACTAACCGTGAGGTATTTGGTTGTATTTCTCGCGGTATCGACAACTTTGATCTCGATATCCATAAATTGAAAGTTATCGACATAGGCGCAGCACTAGTGTACTTAAATGGAATAATTTACAAGTTTTTGATACGAACTGTATTTGGGGTCGCTACGTGGTATCCGCATTGAGTTTGCGCGTTAGGTTCCTATTATTGACATTGTGTAATAGTGCCTAAGCAAGTGGGAATTTCTTGCGTAACGTGTACTGCCTTTTCGGCGAATTATTTTTCGCAAACTGATTCATTTGGCAAATGTTTCATTTTCCAAATGCTTATTTTTTCTGAAACTGTAAACTTTTCAGGATTGTTATAAAACAAACCTAGCCTAACCTAACCTAACCTACAAGATAATCCTGAAATATATCCTGAAAAGTTTACAGTTTCAGAAAAAATAAGCATTTGGAAAATGAAACATTTGCCAAATGAATCATTTTGCGAAAAGTTTTTCGCCGAAACATTAGTAAACCCTTGCGTATAAGCACACGGCGGACACGACGTACAAAATACGCGTTCTTGAATCTACATAAGCACGACGACGTCTGTACACGCGTACGCCTACATACATCGCGCGCGCACTCTCCTGTACCTCTACCATGAGTTACACTAGTTTACAGTGACCGTACTCGCTAGCGACGGCGTAAATGTGTTGTATGGAGAATTGTGTACAGCGCCTCTAGCGGTCACTTACGGAAGTACAATTCTCCATACAAATCATTTACGCCGTCGCTAGCGAGTACGGTCACTGCAAACTAGTGTAACTCATGGTAGAGGTACAGGATTCGGGCGGTGTCCGGCAATCTGCGCCTTGAGGGGTGGGGTAACTCGAATCGGTGCGGGGCGGAGCGTGTCCATTCTGTACGTTAGTACTTATTATATATTCTGTGGTATAAGTCTTTACAAGGACCTAGCTAATAGTACAACCTATTCAGAGTGCTGGGTAGTCATAGTGTACCGTGAAAAGCTATACCTATATAACTGTACCTGCACCAAAAACTGCAAAGAGCATAGCAGCAGACCATGTTGAAAATATCTGCCAAGACGAGCCAAACGAAGCGCAAGGGCACTACTACCTTTTCTCGAAGAGCTTCGTAGTTTTTTTGAACCCATGACTTGGGTTTGGATTATATTTATATCAGATAAGCAAATTTCTCGGGATATGATGTCAATAGTAGACGCATTAAATATGTAAAGTTTCAATTGCATAGCTCTTATATTTTTAATTTTATTGATATCTAAAAAAACCCCGATTTCGTCACTGACTATCCTATAATTCCACACAATCCTGATTTGTAGTTTCAGAAAAAAAAGTTGGGAAATGAAACAGTTACGAAAACGTAGAGAACCCCTTGACTTGAATAGTACTGACACGATAGTAAGGCCTACCATTTAGTTTTGAATGTGTCACGATTTTTTATTATAATTTATTCGTATAATCAAACATGACCATCGAATCAAACCGTACCATCGCCGATGTACATCGATAGCTGATAACTCGATGCTTTCTATCGACTTTCGCTTTTAACTAGCATCTCTAGTTTTTGCGATTAGATTTGATATAATTATAGTACTTGCTTGGATTAGATTTAACGGTGTTTCTTTTTTCGACGTTGCCAAATTAGGACCGGCAAGCTATTGTGTAAAGGAAATGACGGAAAGTATGCTTAAAAAAAATTATAGTCCGCTGGCGAAAGCAAGACAGGTGGTAGATTAAACGTTTCTAAGTATCGAAAATTAGTCGTACCTATGTGTTCAAATATCGAATGGGTTGTAAGATCGAAATATGGGTGACCTTTGAGGGCTCTGAAGTGTTTCAACCCTATTCTGTATGTTATGAAATTCGACTAATAATAGGTACGTCGAACTCAAAATCTCTATGACCACCACCAGTACCACACCACGGGTGGTATGGTGTGTGGTTGCAAAATTGGAATTAGCTTTAGTTCGTGGATATTATCGTTATAGTTGCACACGACACGGGATACGGCGGTTGAAACGGTTCAGAGCACCCACCTTCCAATTTCTTAAAAGCCATACTTGAATATGCGTTGTCATAAAGTTACGTTACCATCAACAATGTGGGTAGTTAATAAGCTAATGTTTGCTACGTCACGTCGCCCATTTTACGGCAGTAACCCGGGATAATGAGGCCGAACGGCGAAAGGCTTGTTATTAAGATTGATGACTCTGGTTTTGACAATATTGCTTTAATCTGACGAATTTACTTAAGTTTCTGAAGTGGGTTTAGTCGGCAACGTCCAGCGGTAGTGCTAGTGGCGCGCGAACTGACTTTATCCACCCTCGTAAGCATACTGGGACATACCTACGTGTCTAGGCAAATGTCAACTTTTCTTGATTGACATGCTTACTTACTCCTCTGTCACAACGACCCAAAGTGTGTCTTGGCCTCCAATACGAGTGCACGCCAAAAATCCCGGTCCTGTGCCGTCTCTCACCAGTCACCAGCCTCAAGCTTGTGCAGATCCGCCTCCACCACATCTGCCCATCGGTATCTAGTGCGACCAACTGATTGACAGAAGTTTCAAATCCCGATGATCAAAATTTGAAGTTGGACTTAAGTAGGTACGAGGTTATGCCCAGTCCAGTCCCGCAAAAAAGGGGAAGTTGGAATACATTGCGAAGGCGTAAAGTGAACGAGTTTGAAGTGGCTAATCGAGCGGCGCAATGTAATGCAAGTTGTAAGATTCATTCTTCTACGGCTGGAAGAAAGCTTCCCTAAAAGAGTTCCATAACGATCAGTCCTGCGCTGCCTTTATCACAACTTATACAATGATACTTGGAAATACACCTATATTTTTTTATTATCAATGTTTTATAACAAACATTTGTATGTTTTATTTTTTATCAATTTTTATCCAAAGTTAATAATAACTTTCTTTTGTTACAGAGCAAAGAGAATAGTGACCGGGAAGATTTGAAAACAGATATACAGCATAGAAAAGAAACGTTTTACCGGGTGAGTGAATCTCGTTGTTTCTTTCTCATTATAGCAATTAAATGCAATTTATTGCACTTCACAATTAATCTTTTAAATGTTGTATTTATTTTAACAATATTTCATCGGTACTATTATTTCATTCATTTATGCTTCCTTCTCATAGAAGACTCCACCGGTGGACTCGGCGGTCTCGTCCGCGCCTGCCTCTCTCTCACCGCAACCACACGCCGATATGTGGGTGAGTAACGTTGCTATTTGTTTTTAGTAGGCGCTTAATATAATTTAAGTATTGAGACGCCTTAAAGCTTCAAACGCACAGACAGCGGAGGCTTGGCGGTGCGGTGGTGGTGACGGTTGTAATATTCTAATTTGTATGAACGGTTGTGCGGTACAGTACCACGAATTCGTAAATGTTTCATACATGCTCGCCGGTTTCGGGTACCTTTGTCCTGACCTTTGTTCAAGACATCCCCAATTTGATCATGGACCCTTCTTGGTCCCCATGTTTCTTTGAGCCCTTCCAACATTTCCATCTACACTCGCCTCAAAAAAAAGAAGTCAAAATGCCATACCAAATGACTGGTACAGAGGGGTCTACAGCGAAAGTGGTTACAGCAGGCTTTTATTATTTTTTCTACTTCTGTACTTTTATCTAGTTTTTTAGTTTTTAAATAAGAACATAGATAATATTATGACTTCAGAAATGTCAATACTCTATTCCCCATAACAGCACTTGTGTCGTATCGTAATGTCGTTATAACGACACGCCCAGCTGCCACATATTATATGTAGGTTACACTCAACAGCTTTATCTTTCACTGGCTCCGCTGTTTGATTTGCCATAATTAAAGTTAGAGAAGAAAACATGGATGAAGTAAAAAATATATTGTATGCAACCGTGTATAATTTGGTCTAAAAAGGGCTCGTGCCGTACCAATACCAACTGTGGCTATTTACCATTCTGCCCATAATCTTTATAAGCCAGATCGTGGGTGTCGCCCGATTGTGGTGTAAATTACGTAATTGTTAGAAGAATAGGCATTTGTTTCTCGGTCCGTCTACTATAATAGCGGCTGCGGTGTCTCATTGTGGACGAAGCAAGGACAACATGTTAGCTACGGCTATTGTGGTCAAACGGACAGCCGTTCGCATTGAGAAGGGATCATGTACTTAATTAAGTTCAGATAACATTAGACTTGTCTAATGGCATGGCCATGGTAGCAGTGGTTTCACCTACGACCTCTCAAGGTGGTCTTATGGGCTCGCGCTTTTGAGTTTTACGGAATTTATTTGAAAGTTACTTTTAAAATTTATCACGGGAATCGTGAGCATATATACAACACACCTGGAAAATAATTCAATGGTGTGTGACAAGTCTGAGAAGTTTTCAATCCGCACTGGACCAGCGTGGGAAATACAGCCCAAGGCCTCTCATTCTGAGAGGAGGCCTGTGCGTAGCAGTGGGTCGTACGCCGGAGACGATGATGGCGATGATGCACTAGCTTGCATTAGTCTGTGTTCTATGTATATTGAGTAGATTTTGCTGAACTATCTTATTTTACCACAGAAATATATCGAGATAGAAGGAAAGAGTTTACGTACGTCGACTGGCCAAATGGAGTTTATAAGCCCCAATGCTCGCCGCGAACTTCAGTCTGCTCTCGACCGCGATCTGCGTGTGACGTCAGGTTTTAAAAATAAAATGACTCGTTGTTCAGTAATTAACAGTTCAAATACTACAGATAAAGTTGGAGCTGTTAGTCGAGGTATTTCCTTTCATTGGTAACTACTATTTGTCCTAAAATATCTGTTATTAATTAAAAAACGATTTATTTTATTATTTTCATCAGAACAGTAGCGGGCGATAGTGTGTCCACGCTAGCTTTCCATTGCGGCTTTAATTTGACGAGCCAGACATGGCGTGCGTTCAAAACCAGCAATGTAAAAATAAGCTATTCAAACTATCGAGTCGCGTCCAAGGTCAATTTATCATTTTTTCTGTCAAAAGTAAGAATAGTGATGTACAAGTACACTATCGCAGTTCTTACTCGATTAAAATCGATTTTGAAAGCAGAGGAAATGATAATTACGTTTTTATATTATTATGTAGCTATATAATGTACGTAGTGCAAAGCAAATATTATTAACAAACAGGTTATGGTTACTTCTATATTGCAATTTTATTTTAGTTTTCCGAATGATCCTCATATTAAAAATAAATGGATTGAAAACAACTGGTCGTAAAAAATGGTTTCCTACAAAAAACAGCAAGAATTGTTCTATACATTTCCACGAAGACACCTTTACTGGCTTTAGTACCGACGAGTAATCAGTACAGCTTATCCGACTATTGATGTAGTGATGATGTCATATGATGAAAAGGAACACATTTACATAAGGCTAAATATTATTTTAAAAAATGTGCGTGTGTGTGTGTGTGTGTGTGTGTAGTACTTACACGATTATAGGTACGATTATAATAACGAGCTATGGAGAGGACTGTGCTCAGAGTTTCTCTACGGGATCGAATCAGAAGCGAGGAGATCCGTAGAAGAACCGGGGTCACCGACGTAGCCAAACGGATTAGCTCGTTGAAATGGCAATGGACAGGCCATATAGCATGCAGAACATATGGTCGTTAGAGCCCAAAAGTTCTCGAATGGAGACCACAGACTGGCTAGCCCAGCGTGGGACGTCCACCAACGAGATGGACGGACGATTTGGTGATGGCCGCAGGTTCAGGGAGGATGCAAGTCACTTTCAACCGTAATGGTTGGGCGTCAATGAGGGAGGTCTATGTCCAGCAGTGGACGTCCTACGGCTGAAATGATGATGATGATGATGAATAACTGCATCGGCTATAGTAGGTACTGACAAATGTAAAGCAATTTATTGGTTAGGTAGGTACCTACCTACATTTATATTTTTCGATTTGAAATTCTGACCTTTCTCATTTCCTCTGTCGAAAATAATTATCATTTCCTCTGTGCATAAGAATCGGTTCCCTAATCGATCTGTGAATCGATGCTTTTGAATTGATTTCGCGCGGCTTATGTTTCCCATCACTAAATTACACTCGTGACGTCAAAGTACCTACGCAAGATGTTACAGGCTCGGTCTCGCTACAAATTGCCGAGCATTTTCCTTCTATCTCGATATATTTCTGTGTATTTTACTAACATTGTAAACGCGAAAGTTTGTATGGATGGATCTAGTAATAGATGTTTGTTACTCTTTTAGACAAAAATTGTTTGACGGATTCTTATGAAATTTGGCACACAGATAGTTTATATATATTACACTTTTTAACCCGGAAAATTGCATACTTAGATAATAATTCGCAGACAGAGTCGTGGGCAAACAGCTAGTATTGTATAATTTATGAATGTATTAGAGCGCATCGAGACATGCTATATTATTTAGCAGTGCGAACTTGTCTTATGCTGTGTGGAATGGAGTTTAGTGGCCTTAAATGTTATTCAGCTACTGGTAATTCTTGACAACTCTTTTGTTTAAGACTGATGTTGTTGTGTTAGTTTGCTACAACTTTTCTGGCCAAAGCAACCTTCTTTGGCAATTAAGACATTTTAGGCGGCGTTCTATGAATTGAGTACAATTAGGTATGTGAATTAGGAGTTACGAAAGCGTAGCGTAACGTTCTGCTATAAAACAAATAATATTTGAAACATAAAAGTGATAAGTACATTATTTCTGAGTTCTTTTCACTGCAATTTAAAACGTAGGAGTTCATGAATTATGATAGTTGCGATAGATGGCACCACACGCCACTATATGTGCATCATCAGCATCATCATCCTAGCCTATATATGTCCCACTGCAGGGCACAGGCCTCCTCTCAGAGTGAGACGGCTTGGGCCGTAGTTCCCACGCGGGCCCAGTGCCTATTGGTGCATGCAAGCGGTTTATGTTTCGAATGGCTTGGCTGGGGGCGACGTGATGCAGTTGGTAGCATATTCCGCGCGTATAAACAAGATGCTGGTTGGAATCCCATTCGGAGCATAAGTACACTTTTTCGTATTTAGAAACTAAGTATCTTAGAATTTCATGCAATTGACTGTTCCAAGTTAATAGTACATTATGCATCAAGGGCCGTAAGTAGGGGATTACTAACGAGAGCCTATTAGAAGCCCGACGCCGGAGGCGGAGGGCTTTTAATGACTCGAGTTTGTAATCCCCTTACTGCCCGTGATACACACAATGATTTTCATCACACTGCGAGGAAAAAATCCAAAAATGAAATTATTTTGTCTCTAAACACTTAAATTAAATAAATAATGGCTACCCGCCAA
Organism: Archips xylosteana; assembly: GCA_947563465.1. Lineage (NCBI taxonomy): Eukaryota > Metazoa > Arthropoda > Insecta > Lepidoptera > Tortricidae > Archips > Archips xylosteana. The sequence goes on from OX387356.1 coordinate 4,434,041, forward strand.
TACAGATTGTCACTTTTTTCAAGTCATCTACCACAGATAAAGTAAACTGTGTTTAGAATTCGAATGGCCATACGGCCACATTCTGCCAACATGTTAAAAAAATACTTACTAAAATTATTGCAAAACTATTTGATATAAATTTAAAATATAAAGTTTCATGAAGCGTAGACAAGTTTTGTGTAGTAAAATTGGGTTATAGCTAAGTTTTAAACATATAAATAAAACGTTGGCAGACAAGAAACCTCCTTAGTCTGTTTGCAAATTTTAAAACTAAAGTTAGAACTCCCTTGGGAAGAAAAACTGTACGTAAATCCATAACTCCCTTAAGAACAAATTAGGCCTTTGATATTTATTATACAGGAATGGAATAACACCATTGACGAGCAAGTGTGATGAAAAAGATGTTTGGTTCGGAGTCTCTTTTGCTCGCAGTGGTAAATGATTAAGCGATCAGCTTCCTTCAACCCAGTGGAACAATATGGGTGAAGACTCTCCCTCATTTGGCATTACTACTCTATTTAGCTATATGCTCGATGATGTCAGTCTTCTTTTACCCCTTCAAGTAATTAACATAGCCATTTTAATTACCCAGTTATAGCAAATGGAGCTTGACAAAAAATTATCATAAGCAATGATACAAGTGTGAAGCGCTATAATTATGTTTTGTGCGTCTACTCTGTAATTAGTGCAATTAGGTACAGTAGTTTACTACCCTGTTGCTTTAGCTTGATGGCTAATGTTGTATGGAAACGTATACCTATTTGTTTGTAGCTAACGCCCGGCCACGACCGCGTGCGATAAAGGCTTGGCGAGCGTTTTCGTTAACGTCACAATTATGGATTTTTTTTATTATGAGAGGGAGGCAAATGAGCAACCAGGTCATCTGATAGGGAATGATCACCACCACCCATAAATATCAACAAATCATAGAGAATCACTGATCTGTTGCCGGCCTTTGAAGGAAGTATAAACCCTTTTCTTGGAAGCCGCGATGTTATAGTTCTCTGGAAACACTACTGCCGGTAGTTGATTCTACAGTTTCACTGTACCTACGTGGTGGGAAGTACCGAAGAAATAGTCCCCTTCATTGCTCTTTGAATGACTTTGAGCTTCCTTCTAAGGTCTGTCCGTTGCGTGCGCTGTCACGTAAGCACTGTGAGGTGAACATCACGGCCAAGCAATGAACAAAGAAAGCGCTCGCCGCGCCGCTTGTCACGCATAGTCGTCGTCTAATAGCCCGCCACGACATTACGCGACCGGCGGCAGCGGCGAGCGTTTTCTCCGTTCATTGCGCGGCCGAGACGCTCGCCGCACAGTGATTATCTGGCTGCACACGCAATGAACTGTATGCTTGCTTAGTATAAGTTTTACTTGCGTTTACGTAAAAATTTCAATTCTATGGAAACATGGACGCGAGCGCGCGGAGGCGCTGTCCATGTTTCCATAGTAATTGATTTTTTCACGTAAACGCGATCGAGAAGTATTTTGGTGAAGTAAACTTATACTAAGTACGTAGTCGTGGCCGGGCTGTAAAGTGACAAAGACTTAGGTCAGTATTATAATGTTACGAGAAACGTATGTAATTACTTGTTGACAATGAAAGCAACACAGTAATGCACCGCAGTCACGAATCATTAAATATCTTCGAATGGGAATATTACCGGAGTTGTTTTACGGTAGTACTTTTTTCTTTAATCGCGAAATTACTCTGCTATTACTAGCTGTTGCTCGCGACTCCGTCTGCGGAAAAAAGGGGAATAATAAATAGCCTAAGACGTATTCTCTGACCTACCAAATGTAGAGAAAAAGTTTGATAAAAATCGGTCAAGCCGTTTCGGAGGAGTTCGATAACAAACACCGTGACACGACATTTTTATATATTAGACTAGCTGACCCTGCAAACGTTGTTTTGCCATTATTCACCTAGGGGCAAAAAATAGCCTACCACATACATATTCTCAGACCTACCGAATACAGAGAAAAAAGTTTCATAAAAATCGGTCAAGCCGTTTCGGAGGAGTTAGATAACAAACACTGTGATACGGGATTTTTTTAGATACGAGTTTTTTATACAGGATGTTAAAAAAATCCCGTACGATCCGAAACACAGTGAGTACTTATGAAACTGAACAACTTTCCCCAAGGAACATGGGTCGAAATATTTAATAAAATTTTGGTCTCTTCATACTGACTCTGTCAGCTGATCGGATGTTTTGTATGGGCAGTCCAATTTTTTTTGTATTTCGACCCCTGTTCCTTGGGGAAAGTTGTTCAGTTTCATGAGTACTGTCACCGTGTTTCGGATCGTACGGGATTTTTTTAACTTCCTGTTTATTAAAAGAAGAAGAAGAAGATATTGAACGACCGCTTTAGCCTAGTTGGTAGTGACCCTGCCTACGAAGCAAGAGGTCCTGGGTTCGAATCCCGGTAAGGGCATTTATTTGTGTGATGAGCACGAATATTTGTTCCTGAGTTATGGATGTTTTCTATGTATTTAAGTATTTATTTATCTATATAAGTATGTCTATCGTCGTCTTGTACCCATAGTACAAGCTTTGCTTAGTTTGGGACTAGGTCGATTTGTGTGAGATTGTCCCCTAATATTATTATTATTATATTAGATTTTAATTTAATCTTTTGTAAGGTTAGGTAACAGGGCCATTCTACTTTTCGTTGACCAGTATTTTTTTGTACTGTACTCATCAAATATTTTTTTTACAAAAACGGTAAAGTGCTCGGTTTAAATCATTTAAGATTTAAATAGGCACATAATTAAGCTTACATTTAAAATTATCACTACGTATAAAAAGTAATCATTATTATCTATAAAGTAGGTAACGCAGTGGACATGCATGTCCCCGCCATTTGTATGGAAATTGGTGTATTTTCCGCTGAGTTACCAATTTTTTCCACACAATTTCTTTGAATTTAAAGTTTTATTGCTTTAAAACATTAAATTTAGGTGTTTCAGTTTGTATATAAGTTATTTAAACTTGAAAAAAATCACCAGGTATGCCTTATATTTCACAAAAGATTAATGGTTACTTAAAAGTAGAATGGCCCAACAGACAACAGTGATTTAGTGTCTAGTTGCTGGTAATCGCAATAAGCTATCGAGACAATGTTTTGTCACGGAATACGAGTATGTACGCACATTAACGTATAAGTGACTTAAAACGAAGTTAGTCACATATTCAATGAATTGCTTTTCTCACTGTCACAATTACTGAATAATAGGAAAAGTATCAACATAATGCCTTTGTCAATTAGTTTGACGTCCAAAACTAAGGAAAATAATTCTACCACGTCATAGGTTTAACCGTGATAATAAGTACCGCAGCACTATTAAACAAGACTTATCTTATTATGCTCTTTATATGGCAGTATGATTGCGGAATGTGCTCAGGCGGAAGCTACACAGAAGAGACGTGGGTCGGGGGCGCGTCGCAGTCGCGTCGCCCATCTTCTTTCTAATAATTCAAATTGGTGATACAAAATTAGTGAATGAAATCACTAGAGACCGGATTATATGCAACGTAAAAGGCTTGAAATATGCATGCAAATATGCAAGAAAAATGTTATAAATATGCACGAAAACTGTCAAAATATGGAACATAGAGTTATCAGGAATATCAAGAATAGTAAGATATCAAGAGTAAATTAAGAATCAGGTATTTAATATTTTGTATTCTTGTAGTGTAGACAATAACAATGAGGTAGGTAATTTTCCAAACATTCTATTTTACGTAAACTAAAATCGTGCCTTTAATCACACAAAATATTTTTACAAGTGGAAAACGACCATTCTAATTACACTGAGGTAACCAGCCAATATTTAAATTTAGGTGCATGTAGCAATGAATGATTAAGTAATTATCTTACCCAGAAATATTGCACTTTATCTAGCGAAAATATATGCATCATGACAAGATTTTAGGTAAAATATGCAATGATAAATGAAAATGGGCTAAATATGCAACTGCATATGCAAATATGCATTTGCATATAATCCGGTCTCTAGGAATCACGAACTCAATGTATGGACGCCCCAAATTTTATAAGACTAATTATAACAAATGAGTTAGCGCATTATATTGTCCAGCATTAACTGAGTACGAAACACTAGTTTTGTATCACCAATTTGAATTCATCTTTTATAATAATCTCGTGTCACGGTGTTTGTTATCGAACTGCTCCGAAACGGCTTGACCGATTTTTATCATTTTTTTCTCTATATTTGGTATGTCTGAGAATAGGTCGTAGGCTATTTTTATACCCCTATTCTTCGCAGATGGAGTCGCGGGTAACAGCTAGTTTCATATAAAATTGAAAATTTTAAAACCCCCCAACGCAATTATGTACTCGTATGTTTAAACGTTAAGTCAATGCCCATTATGCGTCTAAGATCCCTTCCGCAGCTAACAAAAGAGCTGATAACTTTGAAACGGCTCAACCGATTTTGATGAAACGTATCTAAGGACCATCGCCAAGAAACCTGCTTTCTATTAAAAAAAACCGGATCTGTTTAAGAGCTATGATGTCACAGACAGACACACAGACAGACAGACAGACACACACACATAGCGGTCAAACTTATAACATCCCTCTTTTTGTGTCGGGGGTTAAAAAAACAGCTTAGACGGTCCATAGACGGACTGCTTCGAGCGGTCGAAACCAACGGCACGAGAGCAGTCGTGTTCAATGGAGTCGACTTCAATCCGAATGCTCTGAATTTTGTATTGAAACTGAAGATCACCCATCAGCGACCGCTTAAAGCTATATTGTCACTGACCGCTCTAAGCAGTCCATCTATGGCGGCTCTTAGTTGAATCCGTTTCCACCAATGCTTTCTATGTCATTATCATCGTCATCATTTCAGCCGAAAGACGTCCACTGCTGAACATAGGCCTCCCCCAAGGCTCACCAAACAGATCGGTCCCGTGTCATCAGCTTCCAATGCGTTTCCGCAACCTAACCAGGTCGTCGCTCCATCTTGTTGGAGGCCTACCTACACTGCGTCTTCCGGTCCGCGGACGCCACTCGAGTACCTTTTTGCCCCATCGGCCATCAATTCTACGAGCGATTTGCCCTGCCCGGTGACTTAAGTTCTTGCGCGGATTTCATCATTTTAATGCGATCCCGCAGAGAAACTCCGAGCATAGCCCTCTCCATCGCCTTCTGAGTGACTTTGAGCTTTCTTATGAGGCCCATCGTTAGCGGCCACGTCTCAATGCCATAAGTCATTCATTACTGGCAACACACTCTGGTCAAAGAAGTTTGACTTGAGACATTGCGGTATATTGGATGACAAGATATTGCGGAGCGTGTGGAACGATGCCCAGCCGAGTCGAATTCGTCAATTGACCTCTTTCTCAAAATTGGACCTACCTTTTCTATGCTGACCTACGAATATGAATGGTGGAGATCAAATGCATCCATATCAACATAGTATTATCTCTGGTGAAAACCTGTAACAGTCACCTTGTATCCTAGTAGCGGGGGCACGTAATGAACCAAGACAAGTTGAAAACCTTCGACTTCGCGCTTTAGACTCGGCACGGGTTAAAGATGTTGGGTTAAAACGTGCCTTCACTAATAGCCTTAGTATTCTGATACCACGAAGCCGGATCCGTTATTAAATTTAGTAACACGTGGCACAAATCCGTGTAGGTGTACTACCGATTTTCACGGAATTAGGATCAGGTGATCAAATATTGTTTGTTTGGTTTAATAGCAGACATAGGAATCCGCGGGGCAAATTTTGTTGACAGGTAGGGACTTCCTATATCGACAAACTAAATTATCGGTGCTCGTTCTATATACTAGTGATCGCCCCCAACATTGTGGGTTTTTGTTCTATTGTTCAACATAGCATATTTGAAATAGTCGCTAGGTTATAAAAAGGTAGGGCGTGATACCTATTGCACTACAAAATAGTTAATATTAACTCAACTCAACCTCTTTAGACAATTAAATAGAAGTAAATTATCTACTTAGACAGTCACTATAAAACAATAGGTAGGTATAGTCGGGGTAAAAAAAAGTTCGTCACTTTTCGACCTTAACTCGTTGACATAGAGTCGAAAAGTGACGAACCTTTTCTTACCCCGACTATACTTGTCAATTTCGTCGGACAGTGTCATTTGTAAACACGTTATATTACATAAGTATTTTATATTTCTGAGTGAAAATAAATATTATTATTGAGTATTGAGTTATTATGTTTTTTTACTCTTAATAAAATGTATTTTTGCAAGCAAACCCTTGAGTGATCACTAGTATATAGAAGTAGCATCGATAGTTGAGTTTATCGATATAGGAACTCCCTACTTGTCAAATAATTTTGCCCCGCGGATTCCTATGTCTGTTTAATAGTAATGTTTGTTTTTATTGACTCTAGTTTGATAATCAATAGCTTTTGTTTTTGTTTATCAAAATATAATTTTAGTCGGGATTACTTGACTTAATTGTATTGTAAATAAACTATTTAGGTGGACTGACGACATCGCGTGAGCTGCTGGCAACCGGTGGATGCAGGTTGCGAGTTGTCTTTCATTGTGGGGTCATTAATCATTGGGATTGACCGTTTGCGTTTTAGACGACAAGGGATTTCACTATCCATGTCAGTCAGTGACTTCTCGATTTTCGTATTTATTTTTATGGGTTTTCCGTTCTTCTTCTTCTTAAGATGCCTCTCCGACTAGCGAAGGTTGGCAGTCAGTTCTGAATATTTCTCCCTGTCTCTGGCGAGGCGAATTAGATGGGTATGCAGTCGCGATGCCGGTCCACTCCCGAAGATTCCTCAACCGAGACTTCTTTCGTCAGCCTACGTGTCTTTTGCCTTTTTGGTTTTCCGTTACATAATATTTTTTCTTAATGTAGCCCGGATATGCACTATTCAGACCGGATCAAACCCAGAGGGGTGGCAGCTCTACGTTCGACTGATATATGATGATGATATTGGCGCCAAATCACCACCATTCTAGCTAGACACTTCAGTTAAAATCTGTCATGACTAGGTGTTCTTGATTGCATAGATCACCGGAATCTGTCGCCCGACCTTGAGCGGGCACGTAAATGTTAGATAGTATTGCAAGCGTCTGGTCGCCTAGTAAACTATCGGCGCCGCTTGCGTCAGCGCAGCATATTGTTGCGCCGGCGCCGCCACGTGGGTAAATGATGCTATTCATGATCTATAGATTAATATAAATAGTCTGTATTATCGAGTCATGAATTTTTAAGAGGAGCCGTGATTTTTTTTATACAATATAGGCTTGCGTTTGACCACAATCACGCCTGATGGAAAGCGAAAATGCGGCCTACATGGAGCACGCTTGCCTAGTCAATGCTCATTCACCCTAGACTTGAAAGCGGCCAAAATATAGTGTTCAGGGAACACAGTCGCAGGCAGGGAATTTCACTCGTTAGCTGTGCGGTGTTTCGTAAGGCTTTAGTTGTTATGGAATTTGCATGGGCAAGTTCAACAGAGATGTGCTGTGCTATGTTGCTATGGATGCAACTAAGGTTCATTATCATTTTTAGACTTTAAAACTTACAAGGTGAACTTTTGAAACTAACCATAAACTTTATAGTGAACATCGATTGCTTTCTTCGAATCATGACGTTACTTATTCATACTTAGTATTGCATTGGGGGTTTTTAAATTTTTTAATTTATAGTTATTATCAGTCATTCTTAAAGCGAGAGTGAATAAACTCTTTAGTGATTGGTTGCACACATCTCAACATTTATCAACACTCATACATCTAATGTTCCACTAGTATTAAGATTAGTTACCGATCCAGATAAGCGCTTAAAGACTAGTGTGCAGTAACAGCCCAAAAAGACCGATGTCTGTGTTAGGGCTACTTACATAGTAGCGACGCTAAATATAGTGTTGTTAAATGTTGAGATGTGTGCAACCAATCACTAAAGAGTTTATTCACTCTCGCTTTGCATAAGAATGACTGATAATAAATATAAATTAAAAAAATTATTAACCCCCAATGCAATATTGCCACACATAAGTATGATAAAGTAAATGCCCATCATGCGTCTAGATCCATCATCTTTCGCAGCAAACAAAAGAGCTGATAACTTTGAAACGGCTGAACCATGTTTGATGAAACATGTCTAAGAACTATCGCCAAGAAACCTGCTTTCAAATAAAAAAACCGCATCCAAATGCCACACACACACAGCGTTCAAGCTTATAACACCCTTCTTTTTGTGTCGGGGGTTAAAAAGAGTACTGATAAAACATTTCATGAGAACGTGTATTTCATACGGTGAAAGCGTTAAGCTAGAAACGATGACCTACTGCTACCTATAACACTGCTTGTTTGTCCACAGTCATGCGGGCAATGCCGCGGCGCGCAAGACCGCGCGGCGGCGGCGGCGCGCGAGTGCGCGCGGCTCTCGGACGCGCTGCGGGACGCGCGCGACCAGCTCGAGCTGATGGAGTTCCGTCTGCTGGAGCTGGAGGACGCGCATCCCGACAAGGTCAGTAGCCATACACCGTATATACAACGATGGCAGGGTTAGAATACATATTTCTTTAAAAAAAGACCTTAAAGAATCGCGTGTCCCTAAGTTATAAATCGCTCTGATAGCCCTCTTTTACTTTCGCATTTATAATATTAAGTATGGATTTAAAACTAACCTGTGATTACTTCTACCTCACCTAATGATAATGTAAATGAGGCCGAAGATGTATCTCATTGGTTTAGTAACAGCCTTCACTCTGACCTTGAATAGCGCTAAATTGCATTTATCCGGAAAAACAAACGACGGAAGCGAATTCTATTCCTCAGCATTCCTTATTAAAAAAGATTCAAATGGAAATAGTTTTCAAGTATCGTCGCTTCCAAAAAGATCATTCGTCGGTCGGTCTGACTTTACGCATTATTACAACTGGAACTGACCTAGTCAATCAGACCGTCAGTCGATTTGGTTAGGCAAAGTTTCCATGACTCTACTATACTTCGTTTTTTTAGCATTAAAAATAAGGCAAACAACCTTGATGAGTCTTTTTATTGAAAGCGCTTTAAAAAAATACCTAGTAACTATTACTTATGAAACCAAAATAGTATAAATGACCTTATTTCCTTTCAAATTGATACATATTAGTTATGAATTACTTTTCAATAGTGTTTTTCAATAAAAAGACACGTCAAGATCCTTACCTTCTATCTAATGCTAAAAAAAAACGAAGTATATTTGGGCGTCATCAGTTAGCTAACCTCCAGTTATTACATTTGCGATTTCCCAAATATTTGGTTCTCAAAATATATGAACACGGCCGTATTGCCAATTATGTAAGTGCGTGTTCAAATATTTTTGAGCGCTACGATACTGCCAATCCTCCATCATGCATGATGGATGACTAGTACTACTGGTAACTACTTACCCTAGGTTGTATTATTTGTACCACCAGTTGAACTACTTGGCAGTATATACTACTGATCTGAACGGGCTTTGACAGCTTCGATGTTTTTATTTTTCCTTTTACCCTTGCTGGATAGCAAGGCGTATTTTGTCATTGTCGACGTAAAGACACATGAGCAGAGTGTTCGGTTGTTCGTCTTCGGTATTTGTGATGGTGACTGAATATGGTTCACAGCTGACAAGGTGAGCGGTGACGTTGCTTTAGTAAAATGCCTTTTGAAAGATACGGCTGAACTAAGATTTCACAGAGCATATTGCGTTACTCTAAACTTCCTTGAAACCTTACAAAATATCATAGATACAACGTCGCTATTACAAACACGATATCACACATTCAAATCATTGATAACAATCTTAATAACAAAGTAAAGCACACTACGGCGGATCAATTATCTCTACACTATAGCCCTGACAAAGGATATTCGTTCGCCCACACTTTCGTTCGAGTTGTTTACGTTAGTGAAGGCAGTGGCTTGTCGTGGGACGCACGTGTCTGTAAACGTTATAGTTTATTTTAATCGTAGTAAATTGGATTAATTCGTTTGCTAATCTATCGCCGCGATTGTTAGTTTTGGTAGTCCTGATTAAAGTGGCATTTGAAGGGATGGTTTTTGAAGTAAAGCTGTTCGGTTTTGTGCGGTTTCGGAATTTCAAGTGACAATTGGATTAATTAGAAAAGGATGTTATTTGCTTGCGGTGATAAAGTGAGTTTCGGAATTTAAGTTATATTTTTATTATAAATTTTTAATATAATCTCACTCATACTTAACTAGTATTTTTCGGGATTTAGTCACGAACTACTTTTTGCTAAAATTACCTCGACGTTTCGACTGCATTGCAGCGGCCGCGGTCACGAGTCGATTCGAGTCGTTTTTTATTGTTAGTTATTAAATTCTGAAGTCAATTAAGATAAAATTGGATACCTACTAAATAGAGCGTCATCAGTTTCATTTAAAAAGTATAATTAAGGTGATTTTGTGACAAAAATATTGCGTGGTATCTTTATTATAGAAACCATCTATTTTAATTATTTTCTTTGCCAGCCCACGTCCTCCCCCTGGTGGGCAATAAAGACCCTTTCGTTTTGATGCAACTTTGCCGGCTCCTGTGCCAAGTGTCTACCATTAGGTTGCGCTTTCATTGAGATAAAATGGAGCAGGTGTGTGCAGAATCATCCCATCTTATTATCACATTGCAAGAGGAATTCAACTTATGATAATGGCGATTCTGCTCGTCTCGTTCCATTTTTATGAAAGCGCACCCTTAAGATGTATAGTCCGACATCATCTCAACACCCTTCGGCTCTTCAAGGCTAGAATGAACAGAATAACTGGACCAGTGATACTTACATCTTTGGCCTCATCTGCATTTTCCATCTGGAGCAAGATTTTGTAAAAATAAATTTAACCACAAGTTTGTTACGCTGACTGTACTTTTTGTTGATTGCACTTATTATGTCATCTTATCTACATATTTGTACCAAATTTCAAGTAAATCCGCATACTAAAAAGGGGTACATATTTACTTTGTGGTCTTAGCGCTATGAAGCTCTACATATAATAGAGAAAAGCTCCATGATAGCAAAGAGGTTAGGTTTGGTTAGTCGACGTCACAGCATGCAGCAGACCGAAAGGCTGGCAGCTTCCTCGGACAAAGAATTAGTTTAACTCTTCAAAGAGGAAACGCTACCAATATTTTCGGAACCTCGCCTAAGGGGACTCCTTTTCGTAATAGGTTTTAATTATTGTTATTGACATATTTCCTTTTCTTGATTTACTTACATACTAACATTGCAATTAAAAGAGGTTTCTATAAAAGTACCTTCTTCCATCTGCAGTACTTTCTGCAACTTTTTTTATACAATACATGCCTGCGTTTGACCATAATCACGGCTGATGGAAAGCGAAAATGAGGCCTAACGATAGAGCACGCTTGTCTACCTAGTAGATGCTCATTCACCCTAGACTTGAATTTAGGCGAATAAGCAGAAAGAAGGCAGTTGAGCGCGATGTTGCGCGCGCCTCTAAGCAGTGCAACCGTACAACTTGCTTTAAAGCTAAAGCAATACAGACATTTATAATATAATTTAAAGTATCATAAAATAGAATTGTTGAGCCGTTAGACGTATATTGTGTTTGAACTTTTAAAATCGTGATCGTGTGCTTATTTAGTAAGACGAAGGCCGCGTGAAGATTCCACGCGTTTCTATATTAATGCAGCAGCCAAGTATGGGAGATGACATTATACTAATACTAAGCCATGGGGCATAGCTACTCAGAGACGTTCGTTTTTTTAATCATTTACGATCGATAGTTTTATCCGGGAAATAGGGTGACTATTTCAGTTAATAGGGTTGAGCGATGAACACATCATAAAAATTGATCCAAGATGCGATTCTTGTTTAAAAGTACGCAGCCCTGAGATGGGAACTTCACACACACACCATTCAATTTCTTCGCAGGTGTGTAAGCACGGATTTATACGAATTTTCCTTTACTGTAATCACGCTCATGGTATACATGTCATTTCGCATATAAATTCCGAAAAAGTCATAGTTGCGATGCGAATTAGCTATCAATATTTTCCCTTTCGACGCGAAATACCAACTCTACGAAATAAACCACTTTAGCAAAATACCAACTACGCATAACGCCAACATTGTATTTAAGCAAAATACCAATCACGCTAAATACCTACCTACCTATCATAGCGCTCACATACATACTGATACATTATTATTAATATTATTTATAGGTATTCATATAGTCACCTATATGTACATATATGCGTCGAAATGATATTTTCACCTCATGCATTCATATTACGATCCAAATTACAAAATTATCGACGCGTATCGCAATAAAAGAGCGTACTCCTACCTAAAAGGCCGGCAACGCACTTGTGACTCTTCTGGTGTCGCAGGTGTCCATGGGCGACGGTAATTGTTTACCATCAGGCGATCCGTCTGCTCGTTTGCCCCCTATACTATAAAAAAAAAAAAAAAAAAAAAAAAATTCTGAAGTGAATCCGCCCGGGTGTTTTAAAGTCCACGGTAATAATGGTCATTAACAGTATAACAATAATACCTATATTGATAGTCTAAATAGACACTATGAGACAATTTAGCCGGATAATCAAACAGGCAAATTTACTTTCGCGAATGATATTAATACCGATGATAACAATATTGCACATTGCGTGCTGTAAAACAATTCACAGTTTTGTGCTTCCGTCTAAAGTGTTAATGTAGGTACCTATGCTAAGTAAATGTTAAAGTATGAGGAATTGCTTTACTACCCTAGATTTGATTTCATTTGCAATTTGATTTCATTTGAATATTGAAAATTGTCGGTAGTAGTGCAAATCCGCTTAACTGGCATTGGATAATTACGTGTATCTGAGAAAAATATAGATCTGATAGATGACATTTTAAAAAAAATTGTACATTACGTGCAATTAATGGAATAATATTTTTATACCATTGACTTGTGATTGTTCGATGTTCGATAAATAAATTTTTAAAAATAATAAAGTATTAAGATTTCTTGGCAACGATTAGGATTACGCGCTGATCTTGTTGCAGAACAATTTTCAAAACTAATAGAATAGGTCCAACCAATACACACCGTCAATCCAGTATGGCAACAAACCTTCCCAGGCTTACTTGCATCACAATGCTTTCCTTAACCAGTGTCACCAGTGAAACATTCGAAAGTGGGCACAAAATGTTTGGTTGACCCATTGTGAACCCCCGTACCTTAGACCAAATAAAAAGTAAAGACAGAATTGTGCGAGCAACAAAGTAAAATTAAGTACGCCCCGTATTGTGCATTGTGCACGTGATACTGTCAAGGACACTGAAATTGCATACCAGATTTAGAAAGGGTTTATAATCACATTCATGATGGTTCAGATGTTGGATAGATGTGCGAAACGTGAAGATAACATTTGCAGTGAAAATGTTCCACTCTGGTACACGATTCAGTTTTTTCAACTGTACAATCAACTATAAAAATATGGGTGCATACAACTTGCTCAAGAATATGTCCCATAACATAACTCTTACGTAGTCGAGTTAAAGTATCGGTACATAATGATTATGGTTGCGGGAACGCGTTGGATGCTGATGGCACAGGATCGATCTGTTTGGCGAGCCTTGGGGAGGCCTATGTTCAGCAGTGGACGTCTTTCGGTTGAAATGATGATGATGATGACATAATGATGAGACATACGTATTTTTGAACTTGACCGTATAGTCGCGGGATGAAAAGGTTCGTCGCTTTTCGACTCTATGTCACCGAGTTAAGATCGAAAAATGACGAACCTTTTCATTCCGCTACTACTACATATTAGTTTATTTGTATTTGTGTGCGTGTAAGTGCATGAACTCAGAGATGTGCCGGATATCCGTATCCGTATTCGTATCTACATTTGTTACTTTTTGGCGGATCTTGAACGGATCTTTTATTGTAATAAAATAATGTCCATCTAGGGATGCTATGGACATAAAATTTCGGGTCTGGATATGGATACGGATATAATGTAAAACATAATAATAATTGTTTCGGTTACGGTTACAGATATTAAATTATTGCGGATTATCCGATAGTTTCGGTTACGGCTATAGATATTAGATTAACTTTATCAAAAAATGTCCAAAATAAATTAGACTTAGGACGCATTTTCTCAGATAATTTTCACGACAGGTCGCATTTAGACTCCGCCTCTGTCCGAAACTATCCAAAATTTTTATATCGGAGTCGGTTACGGTTACGTATAGTTTTTTTATTTTTTTTATTTGGGATACCCGATAGGTTACGGATACGGAGCTCCATAACATCCTTGATCTAAACTTAATTGAGTTAAGTTGTTTTTCGACTTGTTTTTTTGTTTAATTCATAATCCCGCGCAGTGGAAGTCGAAACATGCCCTATTACTAACGCAAAGCGTTAACTGTATCTTCAAGGTCGCACGAACCACCACTAGGCCACTGAATGGGGTGGGTGGGCCACAGAAAGTTGAGGTCCGTATTCGTATTCACGGATCTATTCACGATTGATCCGTATTCGTATCCGTATCTGCGGTTACACACCGTGGCCGACGAATAACCAGACAGATTTAAAATTTATATTTCTCATGTTATTTCAAGTCAAAAATGTAGTGTAACGTAGTATCTGGTCGATTTGGCATAGTGTGGCAGGTAGGCATTTATTTTTTTGTAATAATAATAATAATTAATGATAGGTAGTCAACGTTGCCACCCTTCAATCCTAAAAAGTATTTTTATAACAGATAACGTCATAACAATTTAGAATGCGTCAAAGGCTCGTTCTAATCCTTGTTATCTTGTAAGTGGAACACCAATCCTTAATATAAACCTAACCAGAGATTTGGGAGTGTATCAGGATTCAAAATTATTGTTTGATAGTCACATAGACAAAATTGTAAAAAAAGCCTCGAGAACTCTTGGTTTTATTATGAGGTCTACCGTGAACTTTAAACAAATCAAACCAATTAAGGTGCTATACTGCTCGTATGTGCGTTCAATCCTCGAGTATGCGTCCATGGTGTGGAATCCTTGTTATGACATATATGTGCAACGCATTGAGTCCATACAAAAGAGATTTTTAAGATACCTCCAGTTCAAGTCTAAGTCTGTGCAACCAAGTTATTATCATAGGTGTATTAAGTTTCATTTTCTTTCCCTTCACTTGAGAAGAAAAGTCAACGACATCGTCTACCTGACCAAAGTATTATCAGGAAACGTTGGCTGTACTGAAATGATCAGACACATTAGCTTTCGCATCCCTAGAGCTCCCCTTAGGAATAATTATCGGCCTTTATCGCTGCCTCGGGCTAAGACTAGATACCGTCAGAACTCTTATTTCTATCGAGCTGCAAAGTCGACGAATGAATTTTGTCAACAGAATGAGGACCTAGATTTGTTTTTATTGAAACCCACTGCAGTTAGGAAGCGAATAGCGTCCGTTTTCTTTGCTCCCCAATCCGATTGTACTAGGTTAATAACTTATTAAGATTCTAAATGGTTTTTCTCTTTCTTTTGTGTATTTTTTTTTTTTTTTTTTCTCTTTTTTTGCAATCAGGTCACTGTTTTGTTTTGATTAACTTGTGCCTGTTTCTGTTTATATAATAGTATTATCTGTGAAGACCTGTAATTGGCTTTTCTGATATTAACTTATAGTATCTACTTTTAAAATGAAATAGCTGTTGGTTTTCCGAATAAAATAAAATAAAATAATAATAAAGTAGTTCGAAATTATTAATATTTTTTGTTTGAAAAAAATAAGGAAAATCAAAATGGCCGATAAGATTTCAGGTTCATATAACGTTTTTTACTTCTGAGCTGCTCAGAAATCTGTCTTATGACTCTAGCGCATTGGCCTTAGGTACAGTCACCAGCATTAATATCTGCCACAACAGAGCGTGTAAAATTATCTGACACGTCCTTCCGGCCCTAGAAATAGAGTCGTTTCAGATAATTATGCACGCTTGTTGTGTCAGATATTGGTGCTGGTGACTGTACCCAGTGTATTTTAACGATCCGGCAAATGTAACCTATGAACATAGCGAGGCGTAGTTTAAGAGCGCGCGCACACAGAGAGCGGTCTGGAGTTCCGCGTTCTTTCAAATGTACTGAGTCGCTTACGATTGCTGTGTGCGTTATCGTAAGGGACTCAGTACATTTGAAAGAACGCGGAACTCCAGATCGCTCTCTGTGTGCGCGCGCTCTAAAGGCCAACACAAACCGGTAGCGCGGGCGCCGACGGAGCGTGCCCAGCGCGCTCTATAACACTGAATCGAATATACGGTGACTCACACTGGCAGCGCGGCACACTGTATTTGATTCATTGTTATTGACCGCGCTGGGTACGCTCCGTCGGCGCCCCGCGCTCCCCATTTTTGCGTTCGAAAACAGTCTTTTCTTTTTATTTGGCATGAGCCATGTATGAAGAAGCAGAACCATAAGCGCCAAACAACGATGCTAATGCAGGTTACAGCCAATAACATATATCTACCAAAATAATAAAGAAATAATAACGGTTACGTTTATAGCCTCCGGTATCTCCTTATTAGATTTAGCGTGACATCATTTTGCTGATTTGATCATTCAAACCAAGTTATTATTAGGTTTAGGCGTTAGACTGTAAGAGACAGACGGTAGTGAATGATACAATCAAAAATATACGCACATAAGTAGAGCTACCCTATTGCCTATTATGATTATGATAGTGTCATTAAATAGAAACAGAAACATAACTGGTAAAGTGCGAGTTAACTCTTATATGTTTGTATGTATGTATGTGTGAATGTAAACCCTTTATTATACACTAATAAAGAAAAAAATACAGTTGACAACCAATCGATTTATTTACTGTTAAAATAGTTACGTATTTAAGTCTTATTAGTCAAGTAAAAAAAATAGTTTATACTTATATGAAACGGGCATTAATTATAACGTCGGCTTATTGCAAGAAATCACTAATTGACAGAACCAAAATCTTGGTAAAACAGATTATAATTTTTGAGTGTATTGAATTACCGGTAATTCAATATCCCCAAACGTAATTAACTGTTTTCTCAAGAATATGGTTCGTTAGTTAGAGATGTAATCCAGTACAATCAAAAGATTATTATCTGTTTTACCAAGATTTTGGTTCTGTCAGTTAGTGATTTCTTGCAATAAGCCGACGATAAGGTGCTAACAAATTAGCTACCAACATTTATATGGCTTATTCTACTCATCAAAACAAGTCACTATTATCTAACAACTTTTTAAAATTGGAAATAAACGCTAACTTTTCATACATATCCATCCAAACGGATTACTGCTTTAGTTTGGAAAATCGAGATTTTTAAATTTTAAAAAGTTGTTAGAATAAAAGTGACTTGTTTTGATGAGTAGATTTAAGCCATAGAAATATTGATAACTAATTAATATATATAATTAATATACATAATTAATATAAAATATAATAAAATTCTTAAAATTATCTAATTTGATACTCAGAAATAAATATCGATATTTCGAGATTCGATATTTTTAATAACTATCGACGATATATACGACGATGAATAGGGTTTGCCAGTCCTGTAATAAATGATTTTTATTTTATTTTTATATTGCCTTTTTCGCCCTTTCCTAATCATAACATCAGTTACAAGAATTTTGCCCGCACTTAACACTGTTATTATCATATTACGGAGTTTTAGTAAACCACTTGATATTAGTCATAAATATTATGCGGTAACTATACTTCGTTTGTTACTTTCGTAACTACCAACTACAAGCTGGTACTTTAGTTCTATGACGAGAAAGATGACGAGCATTACAATACAATTTACCGCCGTTTTGTTTCAAATTGCCCCATAACGTTCCATTTTATGCACATGAGCATAATAGGAATAGATTATAAAACAGACAAAGCCTATTAGCTCAAAAGCGGACTCGGCCTTCGAAGGGATCTTTTCCTGCTAACCTTTGGTTAATAGGAAATAGTATTTACAATATTACTCGTGTCGTAATAGGCCAAACTTGTGTCATATGGTTATTATATTATTAAACATTGATATAATAATATAATAGTTAATTAATCCCTGGCGTATGTACACATGAAAAAGATAGGATACTTAATATATCGGTAATGTTCCAGTGGGATAATATTTTTATACGATAATGGCAAAGTCAAAAAAAAGTGTAATGATTTTAGCATTCTATGTATTTGCTTTAAGCAAGAAGAGGGTGCTTTCCAAGATTTTTTTAATTAATTATTTAAATTATTTTAACGCTCGTGGCTCATAATATGTTAGTTACAATAAGACTTAAAAAACTATTAAAAATTATTTATTTCCTAAAATAAAAACAAAAGAAGTACAAAAATACCGTCCCGACCGGCCAATATAAAATGATCCCAGTCTGCGTACATACTCTTTACTTAGAAGCCTTTTGACATCACACACATCATCACATGTATACCTAGTCTATTATTCCAGAACTAAAACAATTACTTTGCTCACCCGCGACCTAAAGCAAAAAAGGTCGCGGGTGAGCAAAGTAATTGTTTTAGAGGTCGCGGGTGAGCAAAGTAATTGTTTTAGTTCATTAATATGGACCTCCGCAAAGTAACGCCTGATTCAATAAATTATTATTCCAGCTTAAGCCTGTAATGTGATATGCAATAAATCATTTTGACTTTGACTTTGATGTAGGTACCTTGGCTGTCAAGATGACGTGTTAACTTAAGTTAACTTCATCTACAATCAATAATAAGTGTTTTCCCAGAGATAAGACCAAGCTAGATCAATTTTTCATTCCCGAAAACCCCCACATACCAAATTTCATCGAAATCGTTGGAGTCGTTTCTGAGATTCTGATTAGATATATAGACAAGAATTTCTCGTTTAAAGGTATTAGATAGATAGATAATAATATGTAGATGACGTCTGAGTAAACGTTATGCTTAAAGTGTTGCCGTACCCATTTTTCATGGATTTAACAACTACAATACGGGCGAAAGAACATAATAATATGTTGCAAATTAAAGACCATTTTATTCTTGGATATACTGATATGTCTACTATTTCATACATGATGCGATGTTATAGATAGGTAAACAATGAGCCAGCAGTACACAGTGAGTCACAGCCATATTTCTGAAATACGTCACGTCATAAAATATGAATGCTAATAATAATAATAGCTTACTTTGGGACTAGGTCAATTGGTGTGAATTGTCCCGTGATATTTATTTATTTTATTTATTTAATCTAGCCGTGTTGATTGTTTTCTCTTTCATTGGCGCAAAGCTGACTAAGATTTTCTTTTTTTTGACAAGCCCCAATGCATGAACTTTTGTATTTTATGTTGCACCAGTCAATACCTGCACATATGCGGTTAGACGACTGTACTCGTATAAATTGGCAAGCGAGCTATGATTATAAATTATAAAATAAACTAAGTTTATAGAGCAGAATATGTTTAATAACAGTTGTAAAGTTTCGCAATTTTAGCTCATATTCTATGCAGTAATAAAATGAAACTCAATCACACTATAACTTACCCTGACGCCTGGAAAGTTTCAAGTTACTTAAGGACCTGTTTGTTTATCTAGGAAGCAATTTCTTGATGCTTTTTGGCAAGCTCAACTCAAAATTTTTAGAAATTTACGTGCGAAATTACATTTGAAAATTTACCGTGAGTTTTACGGTGAAGGAAACCGTCGTGAGAGTGAAATATTAGACGGTGAGAAGACGACTTCTGCCACCCACCCACGAGGGTTCAAATTCGGGTTCGCGGTTCAGAGTCTTTCGGGATTTGGGTGCGAAATTTTGAAATTTATCACGAACATCGTGAGCAAAGAATACACATGCGAAAAAATAAATGTGAAGTGTTAAGTTCCCCAATCCGCACTGGGCCCCCGTGTGAACTACACCCGAAGCCCTCTCATTCTGATAGGAGGCCTGTGCCCAACATTAGGACTTAGACAAAGATAAAGTAGGTAACATCTCTATTGTATTAAAAAACTTTGGTTCTTAGTTTTCTTTACTTACGTATAACAATCGTCTAAGCACTTATCTTTTGTTCGTGCGCAGGAGTTGGCAATGACCAACGCGCAATGCTAATGAATAAGCGTAGATACATAATGTGTGATAGTTCCGGCTATTTACATTGGAAACCTACTGCGTTAGAAGAATTAGAGCTAGACATTTCGTATTGCCACACAAGTTTCTATAACCTTGTCGTTTTCATCTAAGATGGTTGCTCTACCATACAGAATAATCTTAGCTATAACATTATTTATCTACAAAAAATATGGAAAAAAAATTGAAGATACATTTTAGTTGTTATTTACTAGGTTTACATGTTAGGTGTACATTTTGACGTATGCACGTGGAATAACTAAATACCAGTTCTCAATCACATCGTGATCTAATAATATGTATTGTAACAGTTTTATGATTCACGGTTAATTGCCCCTTGTGTTACGTTAGTGTGTACCTGTTATTATGATGCATACAATACCGTAAATATTGGGAGCTCATTAAAGGTTATCACAATCTACAATCCCTGACAATTACTAAAAGTAATTAATTAAGTACTGCTAAAAGACTGAGTTAATAAGCTTCGTATTCAAAGTCAAAGTTGAAATATATGTATTCAATTTAAGCTCTAACAAGCACTGATGAATGTCGAAGAATCTACCATATAATTTACAATTTTATTAAGTTGTGTAAAATATTAATATAACTAATATTTTTTTAACACAGTAAATATGCTATTCGAGACTAGGAAACACCAATGCGGATTCATAATAAAATCATTAGTTTTACAGCACGCCCTAGATAGTAATGTTTTCTTGACGATGACGATATTTTTGTCCGCAGGGTGCCAGGGACAACCTAACCGACTCAGACTCGGGCTGCGTGTCCCCTGGATCTCGCATCAAGGATTCCGCGTCCCCTGAGCTGAAGCGAATGGACTCCGGGTACAAGTCCCCGGCTCCCAGCAGCCCTCACCCTCGCCGCCACCTCACCACACCCCATGACGATTTCAAAGAGGACTTCGCGAAAGCACAGGTCCTTGCTGACATCCTGGACCGAACGTCAGAAACCAGTGATTCGTTAAAAAGCAATCCGGTGAAAGAGCATTTGGAACAGATGATTTTGAACGCGGGATCGGTCGAGGACAGGAATTGCTTGGAACAAGTACTGATGCTGCTGTATAATCTACAGACGCTGAGCAGTTCGGTTAGCGAGGACGAATGCTATCAGGTATGCGAAACTTTTTAGTAAAAGTTCTAAACGATGATATTTCTGAAGTTGTTGCTATAGAAGAAAAAAACATTAACGTCACTGTCACTTTGTCACTGCTATTATTTACAAAACAAAATCAAAATTTTAAATGTAATTAATTTTATTACAGATCAAACCGAAAAGAATATGTGATCTGAAATCTAAGTTCGAAACCGACATTCCGTCGCATAAAATACAAAAAGCGATCGCGACAGTCACTCCTTATCAGCAAAAGGGCTACAAATGCGAGTCTCTTGAGAGCCTTTGCAGCGACGAAAGGAAACCGAGCAACGTCTTGCAAGAAAGCGGGATTTTTGAAGGATCCGAAACAGAAACGAGAAGTACTCAGACAGACGTCAACGACAGCTTTGAATGCTCCGGCGAACTGAACACTGAAATACAACGACTGAATAGTATAAGGGAGAAGTTAGAGCGACAGGGAGTTAGAAATAGGACGCTTAATAGTAAAGAGGAGGGCGATGGTTTAGAGTGTAAGTGCGTGAAGTTAGGGAAGAAACACAAGCAGTATTACGAGAGGAGGCTAAAGTTCTTGGAGGGGAAGATTTCTATATATGAGGCCGCGCAGGATGTGAAAGAGGCTAAACTAGCACAGAGGTTACAGACCGAATATATATTAGAAAATCGAATACAAGTAAGATTTCCTTACTACATTTATGATAATTTCTGTGGTCATGTAGGTTAGGCGTTTTTTCTAATGATATATTTGGTACACAGGAACTCGAATTACAACTTTCGGAACTTCAAGATAAATACGAGAGGCTCGAAGAGGAATGTTGTGAATTGGAAGAAATAGAAAATGATACCCGTTTACATTGGCAGCAGTGAGTTCATTAATTTAATCCAAGCCACGTGAAATATTAAATTTAATTAATAAAGTACCTAATCAATGACATAATCCGCGGTTAATATTCAATCAAGTGATGCATTAAGTTATATTTAGAAAATTTCTATTAGACGCAGGTAATCATAATCAGATTTTAGTTGATTTCAGAGTTGCTAATACTAATCTATGCCTTGTTAAACAGGTTGGAGATGGACTATGAGCTCTGTTCAGCGCAACTAAGAGACATGACGGAACAGAGAGAGTGCTCGCGGGCGCAGGCCGAGCGTTTAATGGCCGAACTCACCAAGAAAGAATGTGCGCTTAAGCAGAAAGAGGTAACTGGAAGATAAATATGTAATACAGTAGTTGGAAAATTTGATCACATTTATTAAAGGGCGAACGTCTTCCTTAAAAATAATAGCATTAGTAGTTATCAACCTATGAAGAATTTCTTGACTTATAGTTTGCACTGAGTACATTTCCTTTAAAGAAAGTCAATTTTTTTGTGATTATATATGTATTATACTATCGGAAATAACTTCGGATTCGATTAATTGGGAATGTCTAAAAAAAATTACTAGTGGTTTTTATATTTTTTTTGTATAGAAAAGTCAATTATAAGGAACTAATTTCAATATTTTGTCATTTAGTTCTCTACTTTTTTCAAAATTAATTATTGAAACTATTTTAGTTGATGACGTCAGATTATAATTGAGGGCACCCACAAAGCCAAATTTCTAAATTTATCTAAATGCGTACGATAAGGCAACCCCTTTAATTATTTCTTGCGTAGTGGTACACTATACACTGTGTCACTTTACTGGCACTGTCAAAGTGCTAGATGTCAGACAGCGGGTCCAAATCAAACTCCGTAGTATAATCCACGCGTAAATTGTGAAGAATTCTAACCACATAGAATAAAGTACGACTTGAACCGATCACGCAATTTACACCAATGTCAAATGAAGGTCATTGCTTATTTGTTATATAATAAATTCATTACATAATATTAAAATTAAATAACTACAGAAAACGAGTTAAAAAGCACTTATCTCGAAATGGTTTTCGATTTACTATACATTGCAAAAAAATAGACATCCCCAATTGCTTTGTGGCCCGTATCTTAGCGTGATTTTTGAATTTTATAGAACGTCTTTTTTCGTTGGTTGACAAATTTGCAGGAAGATTTCCGAGGTATCAGAAAGCGCGTCAATGAAATGATACTCGAAAACTAACTTGTATTTAATACGAACAATTTATTTGTCTAGAGCGAACTCCGGACAAGGTTAAGCAAGTTGGAGAGGGCGGTGCCAGCGCTGATCGCTTGGAATGTCGTCAAAACTCTGGGCGCATATATATCTCCGGGAGGACAGGTACATAATTAATTTTGTGAGCACTCCTGCATCACGACAAGTATTCGCAAACATGCACTGCAAATATCAGAAGGTCAGGGTTATTTAGCAACTGAAGAGTGATGTTTAAGTTAGGAAAATTTAAGTCGATTACGTAGTATCAAACTTGCTGAATCGTGACTTACTATACAACGCGTTACTTGACAAGGGAAATCATTATGAAACATACACGAAGGGTGCCGTACAATTATCTATAAAAATCACGTTTGTTGTATGGGAGCCCCCTTAAATTTTTTTTTATTTTAATTTAATAATTTATTTTTAAAGTCAATATATAATTAAATATTCTGTGAATATTTCAAGTGTCTAACTGTTGCCGTTATCAATATCGAGCAAAAACGAGCAAAAAAAATCATGTTTGTTGTATGGGAGCCCCCTTAAATATTTATTTAATTCCATTTTTTAGTATTTGTTGTTATAGCGGCAACCGAAATACATCATCTGTGAAAATTTCAACTCTCTAGCTATCACGGTTCCCGAGATACAGCCTGGTGACAGACGGACGGACGGACAGCGGAGCCTCAGTAATAGGGTTTCCGTTTTTACCCTTTGGGTACGGAACCCTAAAAATGGTTAAAGGTAAAGTCGGGGTAAGAAAAGGTTCGTCACCTTAACGTTGACAATTGCTTGCAGCGAGGCAATTGTCAGTCCTGTCAACATTATATTTCAAACTAAACAATATCGCATTGACGTTTTTTTAAAGGTACTAAGTGTCTATAACTTGATTAAGGAATCAATTTAACAACTGACGAAGGTATTTGTACTCCGATTGTATACCTTTTTCATATACAGGTACTTAGGTACTTTCTGGACAAGTGTTGTATGCATAAGAGTGGGTAGTTAAGAAGACTTGAAATCAACGCTGTCTAAATAAGTTTTGTGTAATCAAAATCATCTCGCAATGCAGATGAATCCAAACAATGACGGCATAATCTGCAGACATCGAACAGAATAAATATGAGTAACTAGCTGTTGCCCGCGACTCCGTCCGCGGAGAATAGTATTGGTTTGTAGTACATGCTATGTATCAGAGATGGCGCTGTATGTGAAAAAAAAATTTCCCGCTTTTCTGTTGAAATTTTTCCTGAATTTTCTTTGCTATAAACCTCACGGAGCCTGAGACCTTTCCAACGAATGCAAAACCGTGGAAATCGGTTCGTGCGTTCTGGAGTTATAGCGTCAGGAAGGAAAACCCGACTTATTTTTATATAGTAGATATGCTAACGTGTATAACATGTAGGTATACGTATGTAAATAATGAAATCGGAAGATTGTTAACTTTTTATTTATTTATCAAATTCAAACGGGATGTGTTCACGGTCGATACAATGAAATATGCGCCGTTTATTTTTTATGTGCTTTTGTTGCAATAATTTACCCAAGGTCTTAACTAACCTTATAAACAGTACATAAAGCGTAGCTATCAATGCTGAATTTTATATTTTATATCAAATACATAAAAAAGGATTTACTCAGAATAGTATTTACGTATTCAAAAAGTTGATACACAAGTTTAATTTAACTGGTTAGCTATTGATTGCAGATATCATAAGAGTTTTGTAAAAATATCATACTAGTTCTTAAATTCTTTTTCAAACCAGAGGCCGTACTGTCTAACGCGCGGGCGCTTGCCAACGTTTTCACTATCTATTTCTGTCACCATCTTATACCCTTTGACAGAAACTATTCGTAAACTTAGTGTGCATCTGGTAGAACGACTTGACATAGATTGTGGGAAGCTATTGGGTGCAAGGAGCACAAATCCGATCTTGAAAATTTTCGAATCAGAGCTAAGTCTAGCTTAACTTCTGGCTAGTAAAATGATGAATGATGATAGACTTGAGAACCCCGTACATTTTCCAGCGCGCCCTGATGAACCGCATGGGTCCGTTCAGCCAGGACACCCGCAGCGCCATCACGCAAGTCAAGCACGAGCGGGAATGCGGCGCGATGCTCGAATGGAGCGCCGGCCCCGAACCCACGCCCAAGACGAGGGAGCTGGAGAAACAGGTCACCGAGTAAGTATCATAACCTCGTGAATCCCAGCTTGCTTTGTGAAGTACAAATCAGTCGTAAGAATAACTATTGAATGTAACGTGCAGTACAAATTTTCCGATGAAATAGGAACTTTAAATTATGTTGATATTATTTCTAAAGTCACAAAACTGGGAATTCTCGGCCCGGATTGAAACTCTGCGTGTGTTGTAAAGAGTCTGGACTTGCGAAGTTATATTTAAATCAGGAGTTTAGTGAAAATCCCTCTATACTTTTCAGCATTTTATTGTCCACTGTCAAATCAAATAAGAAAATAGAAATAGAAACTTAACCCGAGCATAATACTTAACACAATAGTATAATGCAGCATGTCTTATTTGAGCAATCTAATTGAAAGATTCGAAATCAAAGCTGACTGCGCTCCGACCGCTGCCGCGCTGCTGTTAATTATTTACTTTTAATTTACTTTAACTGCATGGCTAAGGTTATGGTTTTGATAGTTTAAACTCCCATTAACTATAATCATTGTATTTTTCAGACTCATGGCAGAGAAGAGAAATATCGAAAAACAGACGGAGCAAATGACGAAGACGCTCGAAAAGAAAGTGAAAGAATTGGAAGAAGAGTTGGAGACTACCAGATGCCAGATCAGAGCGACTAAGTGTGCCTGCGGGACCAAACAGGGAAGAATACAGGATAAGATTGAAGATTTGGAGCAGAAGATACAGATAGAGAGGGAGTGTAATAAGGTACGTTATTAACATTAAAAAAAATATCATGCATTCAGTAAATTATTAAAAGAAACATAATTACGAAATAGAAGATTCTTTTCAGATAACTTTTTATAAAAAGTGACACCTTATTTTTGCTCACACTAACGAGCATTCAATATATGTATAGATATTCAATCAAAAGTAACATCGACGCTCTTGAACTACTTCATTACATAATTTCAGTTTATATTACAGCATAAGTTGCACAGTTTTTATGATTTGGGAACACATCCAATCTCTACGAACGCTCTCATTGTGCTGTGGGTTATCAGACCGTGGTCGAAAATCCAGTTCATAACAAACTTCTTTATTACTCGCATGTACGTGTAAAATTTTCGGATTTCAACTTTATACTACAAGAAATACGAGAGCATAGACGTAGGTCGATAAAATATCTCTAATCTTATTGCAGAATTATCACAACCGTCTGTATAATTGAGTATATTGTTTTTATCTTTACGATCGTCTTGAAAGTTTATGTTGACTTTATTTGCCCTCGTTGTGTAAATGAAAGTCTGTATTGTGAGTGATTGGAAAATTAATATTTCAAAGGACTCTTTTATTCCTAATCACAGTAATTACACTTTCGGACTGGTCTCCCGCGTATATAAATGATAATCAATCTATCGCAATCAAGGCAATCGTAGTGCCAATTTTTTTAGACTAATATAGTAGCTTCTTGGGGAGAACACCCTTTTCATTAATTATCGCTATCATAAATAGCCTGTGCCATTCTAATTTGATACTACTAGTAAATTACTTAAGACTTTTTTTCACACAGGGACCAGTGGACCCCTGCACAGATAGTCAACTCCGAGCTCTGTTACTCAGTGAACAAGAACTAAAGATACGAGTGGCGGACCTAGAGCGTCGTGAGACAGCTTACTTGGAGATGCTAACGCAAGCCGATGACATGTGGGCTGAGATGGAGGGCGGATACAAGAAGAAGATTGAAGAAGCGCAAGCCACAGAGAGTCATCTCAAGGGACAGGTAAGAGAATCCTTACTTACTTAAGGGCCGTCGTATAATGGCATTATAACTTAAAAAACATTTTTTTTACGTTCTATCAAACGTACTCGAAAAAGTAATTTGGACATCCAAATTTTTAAATTTAGTAACTCTTATGGCTCTTGAAAATAAAACAGTGTCACGTGAGGATACTAAAAGAAAATCACTTGTGGTTTAATAGTTTCTGAACTACTTTATTATTATTTGGCCAAAAGGATCTTGTTTGCACTATATACTCGTAAATACTCGTAATATATTAATTATGGATTCTTCATGCTCTAACAAAATTTAAAACGTTTCAGGTCAAGAAGCTCGAAACAGAAAGGGACATGGTGAAAAAATGCTTCGAACCCATAAAAAAGAAACTCAGAGAAATAGAAGAGTCTGAATCTGGCCTGAAGATAGCGCTCGAGAAGTCTGAACGGGACTCCAGACATTTCCGATGTCTCAACCAGGAATTAGAAACTAAGGTCTCGAAAGCTGAAACGGACTTGCAGAAATCTGATGCCAATTTTAGGACTGCTGAGGCGGCATTTAAAGTAAGCTTGTTTTTCATACGCTTACATTTTATTGTGATCAAAGCATTCAAAAGTGTGTCATAATTAAAAGGGCTAAGGCACCTTCATTCATAAATTCTTTTTCTGTTTGAGATCTGGGTCATTAATATAAATGATTATTATCTCCTAGTTTTTGATGAGGGTGGAGTAGAACTTAGACTTATTCTCTATCTATATCTGCCAATGAAGCTAAAGTGTGCACGTTTAATATTACAGAAGGAACTAGAAAAACTGCGCAAGATGAACCGACAGCTCGACGCGGACCTCAAAACTCAGAAGGATGCTACAAAAAGGACTGAAGTGAAGTTTGCAGGAGACTTTGAGACACTACGCAAAGAATTGAGTCGCACGTGCAAGAGCCATCAGGATCTGGAAGTCACTAACAGTGAACTGAAGGAGGAGGTAAGTTGTTTGGAAAGAGGATTCACTGTTAACTGACAGCATGTGGGGTTGTGTTGTGATTTCGTGCCATTTTTGATGTATCGTGTGTTACTTGAAATCGGTAGTAATCAAGTGGTTCAATCTCTACAAGACACAATTTGACCAAATAAGCCACTTCATAAATCTTATTCTGGTATACAATAATTGGTATAAAGATCCGATTACTTATAAAATTACCTTTTAACATTTTTGAAGCTCTAAAATAAATTAACTATCTTCGAGGGACTTATTCCTATTCCTTATTTTGGGTTGTCGTTTCATTAATGATGATTTAGAGTCTTGTCAGATCAGAGGATACTTATTTGAATGTATCTAGAAAGAAAAGGAATTTTAGTCCCTCTAAAGTAAGAATCAGTAGGTACTACTGGTGCTTGGTTGGTGAGTAGCTTGGGTTTTGCTCGTAACGCTTTCAATGTTTATACTGCTTAACTGTTGCACTAACGCAATGCATGTCCGTCCGCTTGTCGCACGTTTGTCGCACGGTGTCGTCGGCTCGGTTCACCGCATGTCGGAGTGTCGTGTACATACGCATGGATTGACTCGGAAGCAGTTTAAAGAAGCCATGTGTTCTCAGGTCGAATCTCTGGAAAAGCAGCTAGCTTTAACCCAAAAAGCCTTAACTCAGTGCAAGAGAAAATGCGACGAGAAAATAAAAACGTTGAGCCACGAACTATCCATAAAAACGGAGGAGCTGGAAGAGTTGCGGAGCGAAACCATGCGGCAGTCGTTCCACGCGTCTCGGATAGATTTGAAGCCCGATAGGAATGAGTATGTGGATGAGGGTTATTCGATATACACGGCCGTACCAAAGAAGACAGACTACGATAGAATGCATCACAGCATGAGCTACATAACCTCAGATTCGCGGTGTTCCTGTCCGTCTATGAGAAGCCAACTCGTTGGGCAACTGATCGAGGACTTGTTCGATAGAATCCACAACACAGTCGATGACGACTTGACGAGGATTTGCAATGAAATCACTCCCGTTACTGGTCGAGACATGTCTGCTGAAACCAAAGCGAAAATCACAAATTACCTCTTAATGGCGATATCGAAGGAGCTTGTTAGGTCCATAGGCGACGCTGACGCTAAAACTGACACTGAGGTAAAGTATCATTTGTGACTAAAATCCCTGTGTTAACTGCATTAAACTTTCTAATATGATTAATCAATCCGTAATAATGGTTCTGGTAAATCTGTTTAACTTTGACTGGATTTATTTGAATCTCTTCTTATTTCTCACGCCATCTAAGAGTTCATCCAACACGATCATGTCATACTTAGTGTGGTCAATTTTTAATCGCGTTTTTGCGAAAGATTTATTTTGCGCGTTGTAGTCTGCAACAAACACCCACAAAATTATTTATTTACCTTTCAATCTGAATTATTCAAAATTTATACGCTGAATTTAAACTCAAGTCACACCTCTTTGGCTTTGTAAAATTTTCGTGCTCAAACTTATACGCCGTCATACTCTCTATGTATTGGAAAATGTTGAAATATTTTTTTACAACTACAAGACGGCAACAAAACAAAATCTGCAAAATGAAGAGCTTGCCTGAATCCATGAGCCAAATTGAAAGGTACAGAAAAACTACCGTATTCTAGAGTATTCCAACCTTTTAGGAATGGCAGCGCGCGGTGTCTTCCATGGCTTATAGCGCCCCATATGCAGGGGACGCGCGGGGAGACTTCGGTTCTCTCAGATTGGAGGGAAACGCGGGAGTGTTGCATGGCGCGGCGAGGCTCGCTAGTGTTAGCTGCGCCTGCGCCGCTGCGCGTCTGTGTGCCGCCGTGCCTGAGATAGCTGATGGAGTCAAAGTGTGTCAAGAAGTAAGTTGGATTGTGATTCTCAGAGCATTCATTTTTGTTTTTTGAATGTTTTTAATGTGGGGTGCAGGGGGGGGGGGGGTGCGGGGGGGTTTCAAAGGGGGGATGAAATTTTCATTGATTTTGCCGTATATTTGACTTTTTGTTTCTTTGAACGTTTTGTTATGACGTTGTCACGTTAAACTATCGTCCGTAAACCGACTTTACAGACAACCGGTTTTTTTTACAGGAAGTTCTGGATCATGGCGATGTGAAGATAATGGAGGAGCAGTTGGCCAACGCCATCGAAAGTATTGTTGTAAGTATCTTCATCAGTGAAAATTTTCTTTACATTTACTTCATCAAAATTGATACTTTCATCGTTGATCGGATTATCAGATAGCATTTGATTTTTTACTTGGTTGATTTAATTCTGATTATTAACTGGGATTGTTTTTTGTTCGCAGAATTGTCCATCTTGTGCGTTGGGCACAAATGCGATAGTTTGGAGCACGGACGTTTAGAGCCGCCCTACTCGTGCAATTGTTTAGTAAGTATCGTCAACTCGATATTGTTGGCAAGTGCCAAGTACCTCGTAAATTAGGTGAATAGTACATACTCTTAGTAAATGTTATTATTATTAACAATAACCCCGATTAATGATCTAACATTACGAAAGATGCCTCATCAGCTGATGAGGCAGTAAGGTTCTCTAGTGGCAACCGCGTATAGTATAAGTCTTCCCAGGTGAATTTTTCGCTTCGTGCCCTTATCTTTCAAAACAAACGGTATCGTCATAGTATTAAGGTTCAAATTTAATGTAATGGCTCGAAGTGAAAAATTCACCTGGGAAGATTTATACTATACCGGAAGACGTGGCGTGGGAAGGCCCCCAACAAGAAGGACCGACGATCTGGTTAAGGTCGCTAAAACCATTTTTCGGGTCTCCAATGAGCGAGCCGCCTCGCGAGGCAGCCATTTTCGGTGCGATTTTGAGCTTTGTGTAGAACAAAATCATGCCTTTTGCGCTTGCCGCGAGGCTGCTCGCTCAGTGGAGACCCGGCTATTTGGAAGCCTTTGTCGAGCAGTGAACGTATTGTAACTGATATCTATGTTCGTTCACTGCTGAACGTAGGCCTCCCTCATACTGCGCCAACATTCGCGATCCTGGGCTTCCCTCATCCACCCACTGCCAGCCGTCCTCCTAAGGTCATCAGTCCAAC
Organism: Archips xylosteana; assembly: GCA_947563465.1. NCBI lineage: Eukaryota > Metazoa > Arthropoda > Insecta > Lepidoptera > Tortricidae > Archips > Archips xylosteana. The sequence goes on from OX387356.1 coordinate 4,465,362, forward strand.
GTGTGGCAGGGCGTCCCACACTACGCTTTCCCAAACGTGGTCTCCATTCCAGGACACGTCTGCTCCAACGATTGTCAGTTGTACGGCAAACGTGACCAGCCCATTGCCACTTCAGCGTGCTAATATGCAACTGATATGATGGTCATTAATTAACGCAATTTTAATGAATGTTTTTTCTTTTCCAGGTGTTATACCTCCACCGACCTCAATCTGGTGCCTTCAGTAGTTTAGCCAGTATCGTACGAATGTAAATAGATTGTATAATAACACCTACTCATAATACGTATCAATACTTAGTTAAGCTAAATATCGAACAAGCTCGTACCTTTATATGGGATAATTTAAGACGCATAGATACGAAATGTTTGTTTTATTTCTTTATTTATCGTTTCCGTGCCAAGTTTTAGTTGTGTGTGTAAATAGTGTTTTAGTGTCTTTATTCCAATAAATAATCTCGCAGTCACTTGTGCTGTTTATGAATTATCAGTTAGATAACGACGCGATCGAAGGCCATGTGATTTTTTTACGAATTTCGACACATTTTCGTTTCGATTTTTACAAAATTAATAAATGTAACACGACTCACAAATTAGCGAATCTATGTCTATTTGTATCAATTGTAATTGTTTTTTTATTTACAAAAATGAATTGACGAAATAAAATTATTATTTAAAAATGCCGTTGTGCTTATTTTGTTCCTTAATACCATTTTAACCCGACTGTCGAACGAGGGTTATGTTTTCGAGCGAATGTATTTATGTATGTATGTATCAATCTTTGGCACGCCCTGCAGCCTAAACGGCTCAATGGATTTTGAAGTGTGAGGTGTCATTTCATTAGGTTCGTCCTAGTTCTGAGAGTGACGCAGGTTATTTTCCCGGAATTCCCATGGGACGTCAATAGCATTAAAAGTCAAAATGGTTGAGAATGTTTTCGATTTTTATGCGAATCGAGCCATTCGTAGAAGCTGGTGGGCCGCATACGGCCCGCGGGCCGCAGGTTGAGTATAGCTGTTCTAAAGAGTCCTGAGTCCTACAATAAAGATTAGTAAGTTAATGGATGAAAGAAGAACTAAAAATCTAATATATTATAAAAATCTCGTGTCACAGTGTTTGTTATCGAACTCCTCCGAATCGGCTTGACCGATTTTTATGATTTATTTTTTTCAGATTTGGCAGGTCTGAGAATAGGTCGTAGGCTACTTTTTATACCCTTATTCTTCGCGGACGGAGTAGCGGGCGGCAGCTAGTATTCATATAAAATTGTATCCATATTCAAACATTTTTTGGGAAGTTTTTGAGTTGCACATAAAAGAAAGCCGTGGTGGCCTAGTGGTTTCACCTATGGACTCTCAAGCGGAGCAACTCCGAGTTTTCAGGATTAGTGTGAAATTAGGTACACGTGAAATTTACCACAAGCTATACGGCGAAGGCAAACATCGTAAGGAAACTTGAACACACTTGCGGATTCAATGTTGCGTGTGAATTTTATGAGTTGAAATCGGGTTTTGTTCCCGATCACGCCATGATCACGAGACGACACAAAACCCGAACAAAACCCGATTTCAACTCATAAAATTAGTAATGACCGCGATAGTCTAAAATATTGGTGCGTGTGAAGTTCCCTATCTGCACCGGGCCCGCGTTCGATCTTTCGCCCAAGCTCTCTCATTCTCAGAGGAGGCCTGAGCTCAGCAGTGGGACGCATGTAGATCGGGATGACATAGAAAGGGGACCGTCATTTACCGCATTCGCTGCCGTCTGTCAGACTGGAGACTTCTGCAGGTGCCACAAACGCACTTAAATGACTGACAAACTATGACATCGGCACTAGGCGAAAGTCACGAAAACGCATATATGCGTTTCCGGCAGTAAATGCGTAGATTTCTCGTTATTCTTTACTGTGTTGCACGATACGTCCTCGGTTCTGGTATATTCTAGATACATCCTTCTTAGTAGAGCCACTAAGAATTAAAAAGAAGATACTGACTGACAATTAAGCTCGTCATTATGACATGCCCGAATGTTTGATAAATTTACAACTACAGCATAGAAATTACATAATGTAAATTATTTATACAAAATGTCACGTATTTAAAAAAACCACATTAGTGATATCATTTGGGTCGGAGATATATGATCCCGCGGAATAGCAGCGACGGATAAAAGAGAGTTTACGAGTTCTAATCACACGTAACGTACCAATACATTTCCCTGATACACGTGTAATAAATAAGACGTTCTGTGTATAAAGAACTCTTTGGGATCCAAGCGATAGGCACCGGAGCAGGGAAGGCCAAAATGGAACGTTTTGAGCCATTTTGACGAGGTTTTGCGAATGGACAAGAAAGGGGAGCCCTTAGCTCAGGCAGTGGGACGCTAAATACAGAACTTTGAAATTAGTCGAATAAGTATATGCAGTAATGCAATATTTTAAGTGATTTCGAACAAGGGATACCTACTACTATTATCTACTTACTACATAGTAGAAAGTAGATCGGGTAGGTATTTATATTATAATAATAATAATAATAATAATGTTTATTGACAAAAACTTACATAGTTAATAGTTCCAACATGAGATTTACACACAAAGAAAAAATATACGACACCCTAATGTCTAAACTAGGCCGCGAACATACTCGTATATGTAGACTGCGGAGCCGCGAGTAAAGTAATCGTTAGCCGCCATGAATTACTGTAAAGTTTATTTAATATTTCATCTAGTTCGCGTATAACGGACTAACAAGAGTACGTAATGATAAGTGAAACTTATAGTTGGGATCTAATGAAAAATAAAGACGGAATTCCACAGATAGCAAAGTGAGGCCCGGCAAAACTACGCCGCGCGTGCGTGCGTGCACTCCATTTAATTTAGAATTATAAACCACAACAACATTATATTGCGGCTCGTGAACTGTAATCACTTTACAATTTGTACTAGAGTAACAATTGACGACACGCAAATAAAGTGACTTTAAAACAATTTTATTTTGCGGCTCCCAGACTATTGTACTGTACTATTTGCTAGGTAAGTAATAGTTGACGAGCCGCAATATAATGGTTTTGTGGGTTTCAATTCTAAATTAAATGAAGTATAGTTTGCCTGGTGATATTTAGCTGTCCTTCCCTGAGATCAGCGTTGCCAGATCTACGGAAAAGTCCGTAGATCTACGGATTTTAGGCCTTGTGCCCAGACCTACGGAAATGCTTGGCTAATCTACGGAATTTCAGTGAGACTAAGCTTCATTTTTAGAGTTCCGTAGCCAAATAGCAAAAAACGGAACCCTTGAGGATTCGTCATGTCGGTCTGTCTGTCTGTCCGTCCGTACCTATGTCACAGCCACTTTTTTCCGAAACTGTAAGAATTACTTATGCTGTTGAAACTTGGTAAGTAGATGTACCTATTCTGTAAACCGCATTAAGATTTTCACACAAAAATAGAAAAAAAAACAATAAATTTTGGGGGTTCGCCTGGACTTTTATAAGTGAATGGTGAAACAGGGGGCAAATTTTAATATGACTATGCCAGAATTAATAGCTAATATAATAATTTGAAGTTCGTATCGTGATGTCCCTCTTACTCTTCTATAAAAAGCTATAAGCGTGAGCGGGATGGCACGATGCGAAGTTCGAAAGTTGACCTTCGTATATCTAGTATAAGGCTAGGGTACTGTGAGCGTGGCAATGGGTTCTGCGCATTACAATAAATATCCTTTTTTTGCTAGGATTCCAGGGCTAAAATGGCAAAAACGAAACCCTTATAGTTTCGCCATGACTGTCTGTCCCTTTGTCCGTCCGTGGCTTAGCTTAGGGAATATTAGTGCTAGAAAGTCTGCATGGATATAATATATAGCAATTATCCTGACAAAATAAATAAAAAATAAATAAATAAATATCACGGGACAATCTTACACAAATCGACCTAGTCCCAAACTAAGCAAAGCTTGTACTATGGGTACTAGACGACGATAAACATACTTATATAGATAAATAAATACTTAAATACATAGAAAACATCCATAACTCAGGAACAAATATTCGTGCTCATCGCACAAATAAATGCCCTTACCGGGATTCGAACCCAGGACCTCTTGCTTCGTAGGCAGGGTCACTACCAACTAGGCTAAAGCGATCGTTAAATGGTAAAACAACATGTAGAAAAAAAATATTTTTATCTCTACTGCCAGCCCTGTGACTGTCGGCACGCACACATTCTTAAAGAGTCGGAGTAGGCTATAATCGCGGTAGGTAGGTATTCAAGATTTTTTACGAGATGCAGAATCTGTTACGAAGTAACTATTAAGTAATCTGTGCTTTCACAATGAATAAGTCTTACGGTAGTTATATGTTTAAAGAGGAAATAGATAACTACCCCCAGGTGGTGATGAGACATATCTCATCCAAGCCAAGCTAGATCGATTGTTTGCTCCTGAAAACACCTATTTTGCAATTTTATTGAAATCATTAGTGCTGTTTCCAAGATACCAGAAGAAAATACTTACAAGGATTGCTCATACAATACAAAGATAGATTTGATATAAAGATATACGTATAGATAGATAGGTACAAGTATTATACTAAGTAATTTCTTTGTCGTACACAGGTAATTAAATCTGCAAGTTCCTGTTGCCGCAGCTGCGCGTCCAGCACTTCTGGTGCTTCCACCAGCTCTAAGAAAGCTGATCGTCCCGCCCAAAACAAAAAACCAAACTGACAATGAACCGAGACAAGTCCCGCGGCTCTGGTTGTCGCGACCCCTCCAAAATTTCACGTTGCTCCTGTACTGATTGCGATACTTCTTTATGCCCTGTGAAAATAAACAAAAGTAATCGATGTAGCAAATGTAGAGAATACGAAACGTCGGTTTACTATTATGGAGAAGAGGCACGTCCAAACTCAGCAGTAGCTAAAGAAATGAACACTGACACGTCAGATCGCTTCTTTAAACTAAATATGAGTCTTAGTACCACAGAAAACAAGCTATGTTCCAAATTTAACAAAAACGTTACTTTAGCTAATGTTAATGCAGATGTGAACGTAGCTGAAAACGGAAAAGATGCAGCCAAAATTCGGAAAGTTGGTACTAATAATTCTCAAAAGGGCATATCTAATACTACCGCCCATTTAAGCGCACAAATTATGAATCTATCGTATAAAGATTACAAAGAATCCGTTTCGGTTGAAAAGACATGCGCACCACACAAAGTTGTATCAAATGCAAATGATATTTTCAAGAAAATAAAAGAGGCATACGACGCTTGTACTTGTAAGATTTGTGAATGCCTAATAGGAAAATCACTTCCATCTCCTGATAAACCCTGTGACTGCGAGCCGTGTAATTGTAAAGAGTGCACTAATTACAGAAAAGGCTTAACCAATTCTGCCGTCGACCCTCGTATAATACCTCTTATGCAACTAGAAAAGACTGAAAATGAAGTAAGACAGTCAAAAAAATGTGCCTGTAAGCCTTGCGAATGTGTTCAGTGTGGAGAAAGTAATTCCGAACCATGTTCCTGTGAGCCTTGTCAGTGTGTCGAATGCAAGTCCATGGTGGTTCACAGGACTAAGACAATTATAGTAGCTCCCATGGAAGAAGGAACTCAACGAGCACACTGTCTGTGTTCCCCCTGCGACTGCACCCGATGCACGCATCGAGGTCTGAACTTATCACCTAACCGCGTGCATGAAATGTCCACTGGTATCAACCGACATCCTAACTGCCATTGCGAAGCTTGCATGAACGAAGCTTGTGAACCAAACGGCACTGATTCCTGCAGATGCGAGACGCATCGTGGAATTATGAGCAAGCCATTCGATCGTAACCCCCATGATTTTAACATTCATAGAGCGACAGTGTCTATCAATCCCATGAAAATTATCGCAAAAAAATCCAAGCCAGAGAAAATAGTTCCTATATATGCGGTGGAAGACGCCACAAATTTTCCAATAAAGATCGTGAAATCTAACAAGAAAAAATGCATGTGCAGTGCATGCGAATGTATTGTGTGTCAATGCAAGGATAAAGACTTGAAAAATTCAAGAACCTCACAAATTTGTGATAAAAAGAGTTTGAAAACAGTAAAAATTCCTAGCGTGGATGCAAAAAATTGTAAATGTTCGCCATGCGAGTGTCAGTTGTGTTCAAATGGGAAACACATGAATTTTGGAGAGTCAAAAACTAAAAGCTGCGAGTGCCAGGTATGCGACTGTCTCTATTGCGAAGGAGCGCTGCAACCTAAAGAAGATATTAGTAACATATTACCACTATTAGACACATATCGTACAAAGAAATGCAATTGTGGCCCTTCTTGCAAATGTGATTCTTTACAGAGAACTTTAAGAAGAAAACGTGATGAAATAAACTATGTAAACGATAATAAGTTGTTTGATGACGATTTGTATCCCATCAAAAAGGAAGAATTTCGTACATCTACCATACTTCAAAATAATCCTTTTTCAGAACCTGAGCTTCTTAGTAAATCCAGTGAATACACACAGTTAAAACATTCAAAGGGACAATCAAATGTATTCAAAAATGAAGCCAGTGCGCACACAATATCTAAACAAAACTTAACGATATATCATGTGATCCCAGAGCGTAAATTCGAGCCTCCATTCTACAATTCTGAAATGCCATTATTAGGAAAACAGACTAACTCAAATTTACCTGGTAGCAAAAACAAAGACGAGGAAATACACGAGACTTTAAATAAGAGGAAAGAAGAGAAGGATTTGACTGAGTTTTATTACGCTTCTACATCAAAATCTTCCTCTTCAGGAGCTAAACTAGAAATACCAGACCACCATTACACACGAAACAATGTGTTAGAGTCAGTTATTACTGCTTGTCTTAAAGACGCTATAGATCCAAGTACTTGTTACAAATCACAAACCCCTTCATTATTGTCTATGCCGCTGTCTACACACAATTTACTAAATTTGTCTAATTCCAGTATAACATACAGCCGAAAATCCCACCAACTCACAATTTCTTCCCCTAATAGAAAAGTAGATAATCTATGCGAGCCTATACATGGCAAAAATAATACGAATTATATAATGAACCTTTTGGAAACATATGACTATGATAACATTAGATCATCTCCGAAATATAAAGCAAAACAGTGTGAATGCAACATTTGTCAATGTTGTGGTACATGTGACGATCAAAATGATGTAAACAAGATGAATGCCAATGAAGTCACACAAACGCTTTACGATGCTGCTAACTATGTTGAAAATGACGACTGTTTCTTGTGTAATAGATTCGAAACATATTTCAAGTCAAATCTCCCTGATGGCAAATCAGATTCGGCTGTGGAAAAAAATCGACGCAAGAATAGAAAAGAAGATAATTTACAAAACAAATATTGTGCTTGGAAAATCGAAAATGGTAATCCTCGAGCATATTCGAGTGTCAATACGATTGATTTGTTATTGCCAAAAAAAAGTGCAACATACGAAAGAGCATTGATAACTTTGAAAAAAGCTAAAGAATTTTCTCTTCAACTAGGCCGACTGTTAGAGAAATACGAAAAGGCTAACATAGAATTTGAAAGTATATCAAAAAAATTAAAACAGTCGCATGAGACAATTTTTAACAATTTTAATTGCGGCTCATATAATGCGGGCCTAAGTTCTAATTCTAATTCTCAAACGCATGAATACTTCAAAACTAAAGAAAGCAGTTCCTCACCAGTGAGTAAAAAAACATATAAAATTAATAACAGCATGCCTTTAATAGATGAAGATGCCAAAAAACCTATTCATATAACAGAAAGCATCTCGAAAAGAGACAATTACGGTGAAAAGTTTGTATTTATTAATGATGTCATAGCAGACAGGTCAATTGGTACGATAACGACAAATTCCTTAAAATCATTATGCCTTAATTATAGTGACAAGTTTCAAAGTAACGCCAGCGAAAATTTTGAAGATAAGTGTTACGAAAATAGTTCTGTAATGAATAGTTCAGAAAACCCAGTCACTGATTTATTACACCAAAAAGTTGGTGAAGTAATAACTGACAAGCAATCAGACGAAATGAAACTCACTGAGAAATATTATAACATATACAAACAATTAATGCAGCGAACAGCCCACGTTACAAAATTGAATGAAAAAAATGTCTGTCCAGCTGAAAGTCAAACATTCGATTGTGGTACGTTAAAGAAGTTGATAAAACATGAAATGAAGACACTTGTAAAACAGTTGAGTGAAATAGAGAAAAAATCAAAGTCCGGAAAGGCTTTCGGAGATGAAACCAGACTTAGCAATATTCTAGCAGTTGTTGAAGAACTGAAAGCACAAAATATTATGGTATGTACCTACTTAATATTATTTAACTCATTACTTAGTAGCTTTACTGATTTTTTTAAGGATTTTAACAAAAATCTTAATAACCAGGGTGTGGAGACAATCGCGGATATTTCAAACGGAACTAAAACTACGATGAAAATCATTGAGCCGTCTAAATTTGAGGCCATAGAACCTGTGAAAGTAACAGCAACCCAGAACACTGCGACGGTACAGGAATCCATTACATTTATTTTAATATTGTAGAGTGAAAAGTGCGGTTAGTGTACTACCCCCTAATTGCCGACCCGGAATGAATGACAGTAGTAATACATGACCTAATAATTCAAACCCTTAAGGCAATAACACGAGGATTTTAATTATCAAGACCTACATTATTGTAATTCTATCCGGGTTGACTATTACAGGTTGCATTTTAACCGTAGCCGACTAAAATAGTCACTGAGTATGTAGATAATAAGTCATCATCATCATTTCAGCCGTAAGACGTCCACTGCTGGACATAGAACTCCCTCATTGATGCCCAATCATTACGATTGGAAGTGATTTGCATCCACTCTGAACCTGCGGCCTTCATCAAATCGTTCGTCCATCTCGTTGGTGGACGTCCCACGGTGCGCTTGTCAGTCCGTGGTCTCCATTCCAGAACTTTTGGGCCCCAACGGCCATCTGGTCTGCGTGCTATATGGCCTGCCCATTGTCATTTCAACGAGCTAATAAGTATTTTAGTAAAATACTTTTTTGTGTCAACATTACGGCATTCTTCAGGAAGCAGGCTGGCAGAATTCCTTACCGTTCTTTCACGCATTAACATTATTTTACAGCTTGTAAAGGAACGGGGTACGACAGACTCTTTACCCGCTGCGCCTGCGATTCACGACATAAGCAAGGAAAACACTGCGAGAGTAATGGTAAAGTACTTAGATACTTCTCTTGATAAAGGCTGGCAAATGGTCACTATATAATTTTCCTCTGCTAATTTACATGTTATGGAAGGGATTGCCTATGTCGCCAACAAATTGCGTCAGACGATAGAATACGAAATAGGTACTAAACCCAGATATATAGTAGTACCTACTTTAACGCGCGCGTTCTCCTCTGCCAAAATAATGACAGAAACAAAACCTATACCTAGTTAGTTGTATGTGTGTAGACGTATGAGCTAGTAGTATCTACCTCACCTCCCATGAAAAATAGCAAAATGGGGTAGAAATAAAGAGATAATTAGTTAAAATTAACTCCCTTTCTCCTGTAATTCGTGTTGTACCTACCTACTTTTATTCAAAACAAGTTGATGCTCAGTATTTTCAAACTTTTTTGTCCTTTTGTGACTTATTTCAACCCCCAAAATCACATCACATTTAAAATAGTTTTAATATTATTTTCTAGACTGAGTTAGACGAACAGAAGAGTTTAAAGAAGGATTTGACAAAATTTATGGGTTCGACGATTCGGCAAGGTGCTTTGAGCAGTACTGAACTGGAGAGCATCAGCGTAAGAAATTCAAGAGGATTTTAAATTATCTCATCTTCATGTCATCATCATATTAGTCATAAGATGTCCAAAGCTAGAGAAAAGCCTCACCCAGAGAGTTCCACGACGATCGGTCCGTTTAGGTTCACTTCGTCCACATAATTCCCATTTTTTCAACTTCCTAGTTCGTCAGCAATCCACTTTCGTCCACAATCAATTCCCAATTCGTCCACTTCCTATTTTGTCAACATTCCCATTTCGTCCATATTCCCGTTTCGTACACATTCCCACTTCGTCCACATTCCAACTTCGTCAACATTCCCATTTCGTCCATATTCCCATTTCGTCCACATTCTCATTTCGTAACAAAATAGTAACGAAATTGGTAGGGTATCTGAATAGTGATATTGACCCGCACCGTGCTTAGCAAGTATTTTTCTTAACATGAATACCTACCTAAGTCACAAAATAAGATCTTCCCTAAGAATTAAGCTAAGTGATAGCGAAAACCGCATTAAAATCGACTAGGAATGTTGACGAAGTGGGATTGTGGACGAAATGGGAATATGGACGAAATGGCAATGTTGACGAAGTGGGACTGTGGACAAAGTAGGAATGTGAAATGTGGAATGTGTGATGTGTAGGATGTGTGTGTGGGAATGTGGACGAAGTGAACCTAAACGGATCGGTCTTGCGCTGTCCGTGTGCGCAAGCAAGTGGTTCTACGACCTTTACCAGCTCATCAGTCTTCCCGTGCCACGTCTTTCAAAAACATTTATTTATTTTTTCATTTAAGTAACTACCTATTTTAAATCATCTTGCACAGCATCCAAACCAACCTAGCTACTACTACTTTAATTTCTTGAAATGCCTCATAAACCTCATAATCATAAATAAGTAGTTATAGTGAGTGGGGGTAAGATGAAAAGCAGTGTAAGATGAAAAACTACTCGTAGCACCCAAGTGTTTTTCATCTTACACTGCTTTTCATCTTACCCCCACTCGCCCTACTTTGCTAATATGTAGTAGTAGTAAGAATCTTTCATTATGAGTGGCTTGCTTTGTTTACCATTATTTTAGTTTTATTTTAAATGCATTTTTAATAATGATTCTAGTCCTTAGTTCGAACTGAGGCGGCTGTTGATAAACATCCCCATAATTGTTCATCCTTTAGTAGCCCTTCTTTGCATGTTTTTTTTATCTGAGAAAAAAATCGGGATAGTGTTAATTGACCTCTAGATTAATGGAAAAATATAAAAATATATAGGTATGTTAAAAATATGTAATGTTATGATTTATGATGGGAATTTCCATAAGCATGCAAATAAGGGTTAAAATACCACCAATAAACTCAAAGCATCCATTAACGGACAATTTATTTGGTTTCACCAACTTTGCAGAAGTCCAAAAGCGGTCTCGACGACATGAGAGTGTGTTTCCTCGGCGTGCGAAGGGTGTCGGATCACACGGTTACGGTCAAGTGGGAAAAACCTAAAGCGGCTAATGACGTACAGGGATACGAAGTTAGTGATGATATTTATTACTACCGGCATTAAGATGGAGTCATTGTTGTAGCTCAGCAGAGACCATCCCATTTGCACACACCAACTTGTTCGATAAGTTATAGTAATTTTGGTACAAACTCGTCTAAGAGTCTATTTGGCTTGCCTCACGAGCGCAAAATGTAGATAGACATCACTGGCGTACCCAAAAATCGCTTCTGACGCAAGCGCTCGTTGATATCAAGATAAAATTAGCCAATATGTTTAACCAGACGTCTAGCTAAATACCAAATTTCATCCAAATTCGTTAAGCCGTTTTAGCGTGAAGGAGTAACAAACGCACGCACGCACGAACATTTGTACAAAATTTTCGCATTTATAATATCAGTGGCACAACTTCTTATTTAACAGATCCTTGTCGACGGCCTGCCAGTGCAAAAGATTCTTAATCCAGCCCGGTGCATGGCCGTCATCACCTGCCTGCCACACAACGAAAGAGTGCTCCTTTCCATCCGCAGCATTGCCAAGAAATTGATAAAGGGTGGACCACACCCCTGCTCAACCATTGTTTACCGTCCACGGTCAAAATAAAACTCGTTATTTATAAAAAAATAAATAAAACAAGCCACAATGTTGAATAAAGTACGTGACAAAAAGAGTTGTTTTATTTCTTTCGATATCGATGTTATTATTTTTGAAAGCACTTTGAAAATTGGTGCGAGAAAAGTTTGAAAGTTCCCGCCTATGAGCCCCTAGGTTCCTGCGTTTTCTTCAAGCTTCCGCATTATTGGTTTGTTCAAGCTATGTAAAAACGAACGAACGAAGGAGATTGAATGAAAATTAAAAAACCGGCCAAGAGCGTGTCGGACACGCCCCAGATAGGGTTCCGTAGCAGGTACGAAAAAATCTTAGCATACTTTACATGGATGTTTTGGTCCCTACTCCCACCGTGAAATTCAACGTCGGCGGTATAGTGCCATCTATCGGCGAATTGGGTAACTAATCTAATGTGCAGTCTACTTTTAGACAGGGTTATTTTTAATTCACTGACACCCTCTTATCCCTGAATTCCTATCACTCAAACAAATGTTTTTTGTTTTACGTCTTTTTAAAATGAAGCACTTTTTCCCCCATACAAATACACAGAGTATCGTAAAAATAAGAGGAAATCTCAAATTTTCAAAACGTTATTACACCAAAAATATTAAGTTATGACAAAAGCCGTAAAACAAAAAACATTTGTTTAAGTGGTAGGAGTTTAGGGTTAAAATGATGCTAGTGAATTACAAATAACCCTGTATCACCAATCTAATACCATGTTTTTATGCAAATAAATGATTATGATTATTATTATTACTAGAACTAGTATGTAGGTATGTTTTTCAGATTTAATTCTTTATTATATGAACCGATTTAATTTTTTTTTATTTGAAAGAAGTTACTGTTAGCGAGATCTTATAGGTACCTATTTAGAGAAAAAAATGCTTGCAATGGCGGTTAAATTACAATCTTAGTTTAGAAATAATTTTTTACAGAAACATTAAAATTGCTCAACCGATTAAGTTGAAAATAATTTTCCTAGAAAGTTTAACTTCCTTGACTTTTTTCATATTTTTTAGACGTGCGGTTCAAAAGTTAGAGGGGGAGGACACATTATTTTGAACTTTCGGAGTGAATATCTCCAAAAATATTCACTCTATCAAAAAATGATTTTAGTAAACCCCTATTTATTTACAAATACCTATCCAATGATATCCTACACTATAGGGTTAGTCGAGAAAAAAAAAATCACCCCCACTATACGTCTATGGGAGGTACCCTAAACAAAAATTTTTTAGTTTTTTTTATTTAACCATTTTGTCGGCGTGACTGATATATACATTCATGCCAAATTACAGCTTTTTAGTACTATAATCCGGTCAAATTAGACAAGAAAATAAGAGTGAAGATACATGAATTAACATCAAGCTAAAAATTAGTAAAATTGTTCAAAACATAATTAAAAATAACATGTCAAAACTCCCCATTGTTCCGGCATGTGGAAAAAAATTATTAAAGGTCAAAGGTCAAAAAAATGGGTTTTTCACGTTTTTCACTGAAACGGTAAGTTTTATCATAAAATTATCTGAGACAGAATTGTAGATCATAAAATTATCTATAAAAATGTTTTATTACTTGTTTCCTAAGAGCCACCGTTTCTGAGATACTAGCTTTTGCCCGCGACTCCGTCCGCGTGGAAGTAGTAATTTGGGCAGCTTATTTTTTTATCCAATTTGCTTTTTCATCAATTATGGCTCTCCTTGTTCCTCGATATAAAAAAAAATTACCCGCCCCGCACCCCCCCGAACCGCCACGCACGCACCCCCCCACCCCCCGCAACCCCCACCACCGCATCCCCCCGCACCCACAAGTAATAAAACCTATAGATAATTTTATGATCTACAATTCTGTCTAAGATAATTTTATGATAAAACTTAGCGTTTCAGTGAAAAACACGAAAAACCCATTTTTTTGACCTTTGACCTTGAATATTTTTTTCCCACAATGGGGAGTTTTGACACGTTATTTTTAATTATGTTTTGAACAATTTTACTAATTTTCAGCTTGGTGTTAATTCAGAGGCCCTACCACGAAGTGCATAATTCGAACTTCGTTTCGTGCCGTCCCGCTCACACTAATATGATTTGACACGAGAGTGAGAGGGATAATACGATACGAACTTCGATTTTCGAATTTCGTAGTAGCGCCTCAGATTGACCGGATCACTAACAGTCTCTGAGCTTAGCCGCGGACGGACAGACAGTCGGACATTTGGCGAAACTATAAGGGTTCCTAGTTGGGCTGAATGACTGTGCGGAACGGTCGACAGCCCGCCTGGCTCAGCGAGGCGTCCCCATACATCAAGGGTTCCTAGTTGACTATGGAACCCTAAAAAGAGCCTTTTGGGTACGATGCCACGGGGGCTTTATTTAGGGTTCCGTAGCCAAATGGCAAAAACGGAACCCTTATGGATTCGTCATGTCTGTCTGTCTCTGTCCGTCCGTAAGTATGTCACAGCCACTTTTTTCCGAAACTATAAGAACTGTGCTGTTGAAACTTGGTAAGTAGATGTATTCTGTGAACCGCATTAAGATTTTCACACAAAAATAGAAAAAAAAAAACAATAAATTTTGGGGGTTCCCTATACTTAAAAAAATATTTTTCATCAAACCCATACGTGTGGGATATCTAGGTACGGATAGGTCTTCAAAAATGATAATTGACGTTTCTGATATAATTTTTTTCTTCATTGTATAGTTTGCGCGAGAGACACTTCCAAAGTGGTAAAATGTGTGTCGCCCCCCTGTAACTTCTAAAATAAGAGAATGATAAAACTAAAAAAAATATATAATGTACATTACCATGTAAACTTCCACCGAAAATTGGTTTGAACGAGATCTAGTAAGTAGTTTTTTTTAATGCGTCATTCATAAATCGTAAACCGAAATTTTTTATAGATAATGGTTCGGAACCCTTCGTGCGCGAGTCCGACTCGCACTTGGCCGGTTTTTAGACTAACCCCCTGTTTCACTATCCATTGATCAAATTTATTTGACGGATAAATGTGATGCCGTCTCTGTTTGTTTTGTTCGAATAGACGGAGACGGCATCACAACTATTTATCCGTCAGTTAAAATCAAGTTAAAATTAATCAATGGATGGTGAGACAGCCCCTTAGTGACCTTAGGGGGTGTTTCACCACCTTATTGTCAAACTACTGGTTACGTAACCAATGAATAAACTAAGTACAAGACAAATCTGTCGGCTAGTGTTTTTTTCAGTTTCACCACTCCTCCGGTCCTGTGCAAACTAAGTACTACTTAACTAATCGTCGGTTTAACAAAAAGTCGGAATAGCAACGTCCCATTTCACGACCACGGGTTCCTGATCGCATATTTTCGTTCAAAGAGTCGCTCATTATTAAAGAAAAATAAATCGTTAACTATGTAATTTTTAAACACATCTATTTTTTTGCATAAACAAATGTGTAACATTATAATTAATCCAAAAACGGTATTTATTTACGATACTTTGGGTAACAATAACAAAGAAAAATAAAATCACGTAAAACGAATCGAAAAGTGGCGCCAAACCCTTTGACAGATTAACTTTTTTTTTAATGGCGATGTACAAGTTCAGGTAGAACAAACGATTGTGCCACTGAAAAAAAGTCTGTAATTAAAAAATATTACGAAATTTTGGATTTATTTTTAAATACTAAAAGCGTACCTATATTTTTTATTCAAATCTTGATATTTAAATTCTCGTTTGCAATTTAGCATGACTTCTTTCTTTAAAAAATAAAAAAATACTTTGATTTATTTTTCTGAAACCGGCTGGGCTGAAGTGCTCTCCAACCATGGCCACAAAAAAATAAACTAACTAATTAAAAAGATATGTGACGGATAAAAATGCTAAATGCCACCTGATCTGATGGTCAAATTAAGAAATAGTTTGTCCGTCACTTAGCGCTAATCAAGACTGGTGAAACAGAAATTTTTATTCCATGTGAGAAATAAGGTTATGATCAAGCTAATCCGAACTTTAAAAAAAGTGGTGAAACAGCCCCTAGTGTTGTAGTTTTAAGCTATTTAGTTTATAGTTAAGTTTTAATAACAATAATTATTAGTAAGTATTGTTTGTTGTTGTTAAGAAAGTTAATTACATTTATTTAAGAATACAAAAATTAAGAAACAATAATTATTATTATTATTGTTTCTTAATTTTTGTATCCTATAAAAAATGTAATTAACTTTCTTTTTAAAAAAAAGAAGTTAGGTTGCCTGCTGTCAGGTCATCTGCTGACTGACAGCCTGACAGTCTTGCTTGAGTCTGACACTGTCAAAGTCACAGTTTCATGGCGGCATTATTTATTTACGTATGTCATGTCTTCCTGGCTAACTATTATACAGTTATACTATTCTTGTAATCTGTGACGTTGTTCGTAATATTAATCAGTTAAAATGGTGAAATCTTGTTGCGTTTGTACTTGTCCAAGTGAGTCTTATAGAGGTTGCAATATATCTTTCCACAGGTAAACTAAAAATACCATTATTTTAAATCTAACAACTATGTTGACCATGATTTCTTGTATTGTGTGGTTGAGTAAGGTCCTTACTGTTATACTATTATTCCAGCTTCCCAAAAAATGAAGAAATACGACAGAAATGGCTGAGCAATGTTAAAGTGAAGCAAAATATTACAAAAAATTCAGTTATGTGCAGTCATCACTTCAAACCTTCCTGTTTTTATACTGCTAATTCCCGTCGGTTATTAAAATCCAATGCTGTACCAACGATTTCTCCCGGGGTTAGAATATTTGACTATTATAACCGTTTACTAGATTTTGATGATTTGGAATAAAAGACAGTTAATTCATCCATACCTGACTTATTTAGTAAACAGCTTTCTTACCTCAAACGGCATAATTTTTAGCTAAAACTGCTACTTTCTCGTAAATAAAGCTACCAGAGTCAACATTTTGGATAACATGTTAACTTTCTGTCTGGAATTGCTTTATTTATAATAAAATAGCAAGTGCATTTTGAGGTTATAATCTTGTTTACTAAATAAGGCTGCGTATACACCGGAGCTGTGCGAGGATGCGTTGTGAGGGATATGTTTGTCATGAACCAATAGAAACACTTCATTTAAAAGGTCCTAAGTGAATGAAGTGTTTCTATTGGTTCATGACAAACACATCCCTCGCAACATATCCTCGCACATCTCTCGTGGAAACGCAGCCTAAAACAAGAATTAAATGAATGTACTATATGTGTTTATATTATTGTTTTGAGAAATTTGAATTGATTATTATTATTATTTAAAAAATAATACACTAGCAGCTCATAGAGCTGATGCGTGCACTACACTTGTGTTTTAAGTCTTTTTATATAAATGTCCAGTCTATTTTTAAAACAGTTTACTGTAGGCGCACTTATCACAAGTTCGGGTAGTTCATTCCACAAGCTCACAACACGGTTGGGTAAGAAGTGTTTTCTAGGGTTGCTTACAGTTAGTTGCTTGGTCAGTTTCATAGAATGCCCTCTCAAACGTGTGTTCCCACTCATCCTAAATATATCCTTGATGTTTATGGATATTGTTATGCCCGTGCAGAATTTTGTATGTCTCAATGAGATCTCCTCGTTTCCTACGTTCTTCCAATGTCGACAGATTAAGCCCCAAAAGGCGCTCCTCATAGGACTTGTTTTTTTTTAAGTGAGAAAACCATTTTTGTTGCTCTTCGCTGAACCTTCTCCAGCATAATGATGTCCTTCTTAAAGTATGGGTTCCAGATTTGAAAAGCGTACTCCAGCAAAGGTTGAATATAAGTTTTAAATATTTTAAGAAAAAGTTCCTTACTGATGACAAAAAATGCTTTCCTGATTATATAAAGCATGGAGTTAGCTCGCTTGGAGATATTAGCAATGTGCACACCCCACTTGAGGTTATCAGCGACGGTAACGCCAAGATCTTTTTGCGTAATCACAGGAGTCAGGGGCACAGAATCAACTACACGCCACTTGCCACATCATATGCGTCCGACAAAGTCTCTCCCACTCTAACCTTCGATTTCCTGTTCACCAAAAAGTCCGACAGCCATGCAAGTAGTTGACCACGGATTCCAAAGTGATCAAGTTTTGCTAAAAGCCTCTTCAAAGGGACTCGATCAAATTCTCGATTCTTTTTTAACCTGTGATAAGATTTTAAAAATTGATTTATGACTGCTTAAAATGGCAAGTAACCCTTATGTGCGTTGTTTGCATAGCCACCCTACTGCAATAGTACTTACTATTTCAATGGTAGCAATTTAATATTAATATTTAAATTGAACTGGCATTATATTAACTGTATTTACTTGTCAATTGTAACAAATATAGCATTAAGGTTAATTAATCAATCAATACCTTGTACTATTTGTATTATATTTCATTATCCATCCCTAATCCCTTAGAAATTTTCAATAACTTATGAAAAATTTTAGTGTTTACAATAAACAATTAGCAGGAAGATTGCAAAATTGAATGTGTCTCACATAACAAAAATCTTATTGTCACCCTGTTAGGAAGAGACACACAGTCTCTATATTACCTATCTAGGTTGGCTCCCTTTTCCGTTGTGAGTACTCGGTCCTGTTTGGATACTATGTCCATGGTTAAGTTATTGAAGTTTTAGCAGGCATCATTATTTTTTTTTCAGTAATAAATATAGCCTATGTTACTCAGGGATAATACATAACATGAAATCTTAAAATAAGTTGAAACTATAATCATTGAATATATAACAATCTCATGTTTCGGTGTTTGTTATCAAACTCCTCCGAAACGGCTTGACCGTTTTTTCTGAAACTTTGTTTGTATTCGGTAGGTCTGAGAATAGGTCGTAGACTATTTTTTATAGCCGGTTCGATCAACTTTTTTTTTTGTCACTCGTTGCTATAGTGACGGTCTCCTAGGTCACTCTTTAAACCGTAAGTTTATGTGATTAAAACTTGCCAAACATGCATTTTTGTGGTAGTTTTAAACCCCTTCTACAATTAGTCATCTAATAAGCATGTTATTTATTGTGACACAACATTTCTTCTAATTAAACTGTACTACTTTTGTCCCCTTGCTGACGGGACAGAATAACTACAAGAAATAGTATATCCAACCCAGGCCTGTTCTTCGCAGACGGTGTTGCGGGCAACAGCTAGTCTAATATATAAAAATCTTGTACGGTGTTTGTTATCAAACTCTGCCAAAACTGCTTTTATTCTCTACACTCGGTAGGTCTGAGAATAGGACATAGGCTATTTTTTATACCCCTATTCTTCGCGGACGGAGTCGCAGGCAACAGCTGGTTAAAAATAAAATAAAAGTGACTGAACTATAACTAGAAAAACTTATAAACTCCCCCCGTGGCATGGACCCGAAGATGCTGGCAGCATTTTCTCACTGTATAGTAATGCTGATATATGTTGTGTGAGGAAGCGGCCAGTTCTTCGGTCTTCTGTGGGATAGATAGATAGATGAATAACTTATTATTTAGCAGGTGGTTGAAACAGATGATGATTCTTTTGACGAAGATGAAGAAGACAACAAAAACTTGTTAATGCTGAAGAAACGGCTTGCATCTGGCAGTAACCATGGAAGTTCTTCAACTCAAGTAAATTATGACACTAATTCTGGTGATGAAAAACCTGAAAAATTTGAAATGGTATAAAACCTGTTCTTATTTATCTTTGTTATCAATTGACAACATTTAATTTTTTTGACACCTGATAATTACTACAGGAATCGAAAGAGTTTTGCCTCCTGAACACTGAAAGATATTTATTACTAGCTTTTGCCCGCGACTTCGTACGCAAAGACAATAACGTTAGTTGTTTGCGTCTGTTTTTTTCTATCCCGTGGGAATTTTGCATTTTCCTGAAGAAAGACATTTCTGAAAGAACCAAACCGGCCAAGCAAACCACACAACGTCAACGTCAGATTTACGTAATCACTTTTTTTTTAAATAGAGACTAGACTACAGTAATGAATCTATTGTGTGATAGTTTTGGAGTTATGCCCTTTTAGAATAAGCACATCTTAAAAAATTTATAATAAACTAGCTTTTGCCCGCGACTTCGTCCGCGTAGAATTAGTAATTTGGGTAGCTTATTTTTTATCCAATTTGCTTTTTCATCAATCAACTATTTAATCAATAATCTAAAAAATCTTACTATTTAATTTCGGGGATCAAAGCTATTTTATATCCTTTATTGAACTCAAAATATTTCCATACCATATTTTATCTAAATCGGTTCAGCGGTTTAAGCGTGAAGAAGTAAAAATAATAGTACATTGTGCATCTAGGGCCGTAAGTAGGGGATTACTAATGAGAGTCTATTAGAAGCCCGACGCCGAAGGCGGAGGGCTTTTAATGACTCGAGTTTGTAATCCCCTTACTGCCCGTGATACACACAATGATTTTCATCACATTGCGAGAAAAAAAAAACAAAAATAAAATTAATTTGTATCTAAACACTTAAATTGAATGAAATAATGGCTACCCGCCAATACAGATTGTCACTTTTTTCTAGTTACCTACCATAGATAATGTAAACTGTGTTTAGTTTAGAATTCGAAAGGTCATACAGCCAGATTCTTCCAACATGTTTAAAAAAATATTTTTACTAAAATTATTGCAAAACTATTTGATATAAATTTAAAATATAAAAATTACGAATTTTCATGAAGCGTAGATAAGTTTTGTGTTGTAAAATTTTGGTTGTAGCTAAGTTTTAAAGATAATAAATAAAACGTTGGCTGACTTGAAACCTCCTTAGTCTGAAATGACTTGTTTGCAAATTTTAAAACTAAAGTTAGAACTCCCTTGGGTAGAAAAACTGTACGTAAATCTATAACTCCCTTAAGAACAATTTAGGCCATTGTCATTTAGTATACAAGCATGGAATAACACCATCGACGAGCAAGTGTGATGAAATAATAATTTAAACATTTAAAGCTTGACTTTCGTGGGTACAGTCGCCCGGCCTCACGTCAGTAGCATCAAGCATCAATGAACCCCGCACCCCCGCTCCCCCCACCCTCCCGATGTGATCCGGAGAAGCAAATAATTTGCAATAAAACAATATTGCGACTATAAATTGAGATGTAAGCTATCCTATCTCTCAAGTTGGACCAAACTGCACACCGTGTGCAAATTTTATTGAAATTGGTTAAGTACTTAGTTTAGGAGTCCATCGCGGACAAACAACGTGACACGTAATTTATATTATATCAAGATTAATTAATAATCCTAGTGACAATTTAAAACGATCAGCGTCTTTCACTTTCCAAACAGAATACAGAGAACAAATCAAATTAGAGTCTTAGAAATATAAAATGTTGTCAATTGGACTACACATTTCAGACTCCTAAAATTTTATTTTAGTATTTTGCCCTTATATTATTACAGGTTATACCTTCATGTATCTCCACAACCTGTAATTCTGTTGAATCAAAGAAAGCAAAGAAAATGAAGAGCATGAGCACACAAGCCAACAGACCAACAGATGGAGAAGCAGCATTGCGTCAGCGGGTCAAAGTATTGGGTATGAGACTCAAAAGGAGAGATGCAAAGATCTATTATTTGAAAACAGTTCTCAATATGATAAAGAAGAATTTCAAGGGCACTGATATGGAATACAAGTTGTCTTGTGAATTGGAGAATATTGCGAACTTTTCAGAGTCAACTAAAAGTGCTGGAAATAGAAAGTCCACTAAGTCTGAGAGTCCTGTTGATGACTGTGTTAATGATGATGAAGAATCGAGTGGTGATGAAAATGGTACGTTCTACGAAGATGTGCTTAGTCCTAATCTGAGACCACAGAATGTTGTTAAATTGTAAAAAGACGAAAAGTTACGCAATTTATGTTCGACAACCTCTGTTAAATACTATAAGCAGCATCATCCATCAGTTTTATAGAGAGTATAAGCCATACAATAGACAAAAAGAGGTTGTAACAGCCCTTATATTCTGATTGTTCCAGAACTTCATTCAACTCTTTTATACTGCACCACTATGTATATGTTAGCAATGCACTTAAGCATTCCACACAGCTGTATTAAAAGGATGTACAGTTAATGTTTTTCAAAACAATGCAGCATGGCAATCTTTGGCCATCAGACGCATACAAGTTAATGTTTAAGTTAGTAAGTCAATTAAGGTAAAAGATTCCTTTTGGATGAATACCAACATCTATGGCTGAGAGATGCTTGTCAAGAAATAGTACAAGTTGTCAAGAAACAGGCTTTCCGTCTTTATAGCAAATAAATACAATGTTTTTTCATTATTGTGTATATTGTTATCTGTTGTTTTTTTAACATTTTTGCTCAGACATGACACGGTATACAATCTTTATCGAGTGCTAAAATGTGCATAGATCTAGAACTGGCATACAACTATCAAGGTTGTCAAGCTCTGACAGAAGATTGTGTCGTCGTGCGTCACACTGACGGTGACAAAACAAATAAATAATGTAATCAAAATTCTACGTAAAAAAAAATTAAAATGTTCAAATCTCAGCGGAGGTTTGGCAAAGTCACAAAAAATGAGGATGTAAGAAAGAGTGTGAACACTATAGAAGTTGAAGAAGTTTATAATTCAAAAAAGAGGAGACTGCAACCGCCGCACTTTGGGGATAAGAATAAGACAAACAGATGCACTATCATCAAACCCAGCTATAAAGACTTTGGCCAGTTCACTGAGGTTCTGCAGTCGCCAAATACAGTTAGTATCAATGATTTTATAAGTAAAGAGACACGTCATAAGCTGAGTTTAGACCTGCAAGAAAAAACGTGCAAGTTGGATTAGGTACATTGCGAGGCAGTTAGGCGAACGAGATTGAGGTGGTCAATCAAGCGCCGCAGTGTAATGCAACTTGCACGGGTTTTCTTGCAGATCTAAACTCGGCTTTATGCTCATTTAGACAACCGTAAGACTTGCACTGAACACAGCTGCAACACTGGCACATGTACGCTTTTATGTTCTCTTTGCTCATATGAAAGGCATACAGTTGGCCTTTTCTTCGATGTGACGTCATCACGGCAGGAACTACAATGGTCGCCTTTTATAGGTTCGTTTTCGGCGCGCTAATAACATACCTACCTCTATTAATAAAAGTTATTATATCATTGGTTAGTATTAAAAACCGGCCAAGTGCGAGTCGGACTCGCGCACGAATTGCTGCTATTTATTTAACTTATAATTTTAAGTATTGATTGATATTAGGTAGAAATGTTATTACATATTATTCAAACTAGGTCAGTACCTATACAATAGTAGAATTTTTTTGCCTGTTCGATCGCAAAAAACTAGAAGGAATGTGCCGTAAAAACATCTAAACACGCATGCGGTTCATAAAAGAAACATATTTTTGAGCACTTTGACAGCAAGCTTTTGAAATTTTAGATTTACTTATTAGGCGTTATATCCACATTTTTTCTTTTCAACAGTACAAAAATGCGTTTCGAGAAGAGTTCGGGATCATTCCGGAAACGATCGAAAAACTAAAACAGTTGAAAAAAATCATTTGCCAAAGCGACACAAAAGTCGCAAACATCTCGTCGTACGACACTGCCACAGGCAAATCAAAGGTGAACCTAATTGAGATATCTTCAGACGAAGCAAAGTGGCAAAATGTGGAGAATACCAGTGACCTGTATAAGTACATACCCAGAAAATACGTGACTAACGTACCCAGCAGAAAAGAAAAGCCTAGCAGACAGGTAGATCTTGTAAGTAGTACTGAAGAAAAAATCATGCCAAGCAAAGAAGTGAATCTTGAAACTAGTACAGAAGCAATGCTCAGTAGAGAATTGAAAATTGTTCCGAGCCTAGAAGAGGATATTGTGCCTACCAGAGAAGCGAAAGATGCAGAGGAACGACTCGGTAAGTTTATAAAATACTAGCCTTCTGTCCGCAGCTTCGCCCGCGATAAATTAATTTTCCCGTAGGAAAAGGTATTTTCCTGCAGTAAAAAGTAGCCTATGTCACTCAGTGATAATGTAGCTTTCTAACGACAAAATAATTTTTGAAATCGGTCCAGTAGTTTCGGAGCCTATTCAATGCAAACAAACAAACAAACAATCAAATCTTTCCTCTTTATAATATTAGTGTAGAAAAGTAACTCTCTCGCCTTGATGAAGGCATAAAAGTAGCTACAGAAGCCAACCAATTTGATTCCCTGGCCGCTTACAACCTTGTCATTGTGACATTTTACGTCATTTGATAAACGTTGTTATTGGACCGTGCACGACGGTGGCGCCGCGTAGCATTGACAACATTTTCTCCCCATTTACTTCCAATTTTTGCCATGTTGTGCGCTGCGATCGTTTTCTGTACCCCACCACCCGCTTCGCACATAGCCAATATACAAAATTACTTTATTTAACTCTAGCTGTTACCCGCGACTTTGTCTGCGAATTATTCGTTTGTCGCTATGCTGCAGGAACTATGCATTTTTCCAGAATAAATGCTTTCATTAAAACCATCTCCATATCGAATTTCTTTAACTGACTTGTTTCTTGACTGTAGGTACAGTCAGCATCAAAAGTAGCTGGTCATTTTTGTACCTTGTCGATCTACAGTTAGGTGATAAACGTCATACTTGATTGACAGTTGTGTTATTACGACAAAGTACAAAAGTGACCAGCTACTTTTGATGCTGACCGTACCTACTTTAATAATGGTACTTATATTACAGTAAAATTACATAAAGTTTACCACTGACATATGGTTTGCCTTCATTTCATATTCAACTTTAACGACCTACAAATAAAGCCAATTTTAGAATACTGTTACCCACGTTTGCAGATTTTGTAATAGCTACTTTATTTGTATGGTGTTAAAGTTGGAAATGAAATGAAGGCAAGCCATCCGTCAGTGGTAAACTAAAAGTAAACGTATTGTATTATCATTTGCCCGTTCTACATGTTGGTACATAAATGGAAATAAATGATGATGACATGATCTCGTCCCTCAGCTTGATTGAATGTAGAGAGGGCATTTAAAAATAACAATTGAATAATCTAGCGTTTTCTACTTATCTACAACTTTATCTTCAATTAAGTCATGTCTTTACCAATTTCAGAAAAAAAGCCGTCCACTCTGCCTCTCCCAACTCATATCCGCATATCAGAAGTGCCACGAATCAAAGTTATGGCCGAGAAGTTTTCCATGTTCAAGAAGAACAACATAGAGTTGCGGAGGCTGGAAGAAAAAGTGGTCTGTTTGGAATACGACATCTTTGACCAGGACGCCGAAACTGGCAAGCCTTTTCAGAGAATGAGAGCGTTCTTTTCTATAAAATCGCAGATGGGGAAGGAGGGCGAAAACGGTACGTTGAGCTTGCTTAGTGTTTTTAAGTTACTTATTTCTTACTCCTCTGGCGCACGCAGCGACCCAAAGTGTGTCTTGGCCTCCAAAGCCGGGTACTCATTAGCGAGCCGTAACCGTAACATGCGTGATACAGTAACGAGGTTCTAGTGTGTACGCGTGTTACAGTTTAGGCTCATGACGTCGTCGGAACGCTGTCACCGAGCGTACTCATTTTGCGAGCTGTAACTGTAACCAAACAGATACAGTAACGAGGTTCTAGTGTGTACGAGAAGGCCAGACCACTGACAACGTAACGACAAGCCGGATCTATCCGCAGTTTTGGTTTGTAACTCCACGATGTCGGACGAAGTGTCTCGCTTGTGCAGCATACATACTTATAGATGCTTTACTCGATGATCATAAACGACCAAGAAGATGGTGGATTCATAGAATGTATCGGGAAAGAAGTGATTTACTTTGTCCTTAGGGTTTTTACACTATTTTCCTTGTAGACGTCTGTTAGCAAAAGACATGTATCCTGTGACCATTCACTCACTATGAATAAACACTCGATAATATAGATGGTTCGCTGCGGCTTGCAACAACCTCTCTTGACGTCCACGAGCGCACTGCGAGCGCCCTTTGATTCGCGACAAAAACCGACAATCGTCGGCTCGCTGAGAGCCGCTCGTGTAGCGTTCGTTGCAGGCTCGCGAACCACTTACACACTATGTTTTTGGTAACAGTAACGGTTACGGTTACATGCAACGTTACGGTTTCAGAAATGAGTACCTTGTAAACGTCGGCTCGCTGCGAACCGCACGCGTACCGCTCGCAGGAGTTTAGCGAACCACGTACACACTTTGTTTTTTGGTAACAGTACATGCAACGGTTACGGTTACGGCTCGCTAATGAGTACCCGGCTCAATACAAGTGCACGCCAGTGATTCCGGTCCTGCCCCGTCTCTCGCCAGTCACCAGCCTCAAGCTCGCGCAGATCCGCCTCCACCACATCTGCCAAACGGTAACTAGGGCGATCAACGGGACGCCTCCCTGTTGGCCTACCCTGGTAGGCCCTCTTCACTGCACGACCGTCCATGCGCTCGACGTCGCCAAGCCACCGAAGCCTGTGTGTGTGTTTTTAAGTTAGGCGAAAAAATAGGCTAAATATTTCTGCGTCTCATTTCGGTTTATGGTATGAATTACGAGGCAACTTTGTCGTTTGGGTGGGGCTCTAAAGCGTTTCAACCGCCGTATCCCGTGTATTACGAGTTCGACTAATATGTCCGTCAACTAAAAATCTCAATGACCACCAAGGGTGGTGTGGTGTGTGGTCGCAGAATTGCAATTGGTTTTAGTTCATGGACATTATCCTTAGATTTTGGTAACATGGGTAACGGCGGCTGAAACGCTTCAGGGCCCCACCCAGTTATCCTGCTCTAAAACTCTAATTTTAAAACTCTCTGAATAAATTGTCACATCTAAACTTTAAATTTAACAAAAACTTTACAAGTGGTATCACTTCTCGGAAAACCGAGGCTACTAGGAGAAACCACATTGCAATAGTTTGATCAGTATATTTTCTGTAATTTGTTATTTTTTGATAATGAGGCTTTTTGACAGATGTAATATCGCTAGATGTTGTTAGTGTCTGTTTGACGTTATAGTCTTGCTTCAGATTCGCTCCTTTAGTTATTTGGAAATTAATCCCAAACTTGACAAAAAAGATAAACGGACATCACAATACTAACACTAACTGGTGATATTCAACCAGTTATAAAAACCCTCACTATTATGGATTATTTCAATGTATCTAACGACACTTGTTCATTTTCTCCAGATGATATTGCTATGATACCTTCTGAGGTGAAACGGGACTACGATATACTTGAAGAAGATCTAAATAAATTGAACAAGAAAGAAATAGAAATTATCGACGAGCACATACCCGAAAACAGGTCGCTGTTAGAAGACCTCAAGAAAGTATTGAGAAGGAATGAAGTACTACGGCACAAGAAGGAAGGCTCTCTAGATCTCATGTATTTGTATGAAATAGCTAAGCGACAGAACCTACCATTAGATGAAGAATATTTGCACAATAATGTGTTGTCTAAGGAAGAGCTAGATGAAATAAAGGAGATGATTTTGAAGAAATCTGTGTCTAGCATACATGGTGTAAGTAGAAGGAAGGTTAAAAATAGAAATATACAAGATGTGAAAGATAGCGAAGTTTGCGAGATATCCAATAGTTTGATTATGGAGCTGTTGCGAGAGGTCAAAAGTGGATACTAATGAGGCATAAATATTATAGAAAATAGACATTCTTCTTTGTAAATATTGAAAAAAAAAAACAGATTCCTAGGCTGTACTGGGGGAAAAAATGGGTCTAAAAATAACGCCCGAAAGGGTTCACGTAAATATACCTACTGCAGCGAGTGTCGTTCGATTTTTTTTTACGTTGACCTGACACTGCCGTGTCTTGATCGGAAAAAAATGTAGCAACAATTTATAGTTGCTACTTAGGCAGAGTAGTTACTCGTTGGACTGACTCTGGAAAACTGCGTGGTAGATACACCAACTTAACATAATGTCTGTCCAGACGCTACTTTGCCAGATTAGATACTTCTTCAGGTGCCGCAAACGCACATGGACGTTCGAATGACTGCTAAATTATGACAGCGGCATTAGGGTAGTCACGAAAACTCATATGCGTTTCCGGCACTGAAAATGTTAAGTAACAATTCATATTTGTGCAGAATGTCTCTGACTAGCTTCATTTTATCGCATATCATGTCAGTTGTTATTTCCAGATACGAAGTAGGTACGGGTAACCAAAATAATCATGTTAAATGTTTAAAAAAATATATTTTTTCATTTAAAAAAATGTTTTATTTACACTACTTACTCAAATTAATCCGGACTTTAATCAGCTCCGTCGTGTTTTTAACATTTAATAAGCCCCTTTTCTTGGAGCATAATACTACAGAATAAAAAGCAGCTATCGAATGCATACCTGATAAAGTATATTTTTAAAGCTAGTCGTATTTTCAATAATTAATGGATATTGTGACGTAATATAAAAGCACAAGGTTGAATTTTCAAAACAATGCATGTGGTCGGTAAATCGCATCTACCTTTTTAAGGGTTAACCCCTCGTAAGCGGGAAGTGGAAAAAGACGGGCATTCTAGTCTCAGCTGTTTCATATAAAGCGATTCTTATAGATACAAATAAAAATGGAAAAAGAATGCCTTAAATTTGGCACGGATCAATGTCTTAAGCCTCCGATGGGTTAACTCTTTCCCATGCATAGTGCTATAAACTTTGAAGTTTCGACCTTTATCTCTTTACAATATGGTTCAAAATCAACGAGGGTTTCTGTAACAGGCTATTTGGCGCTAGTATCATGAGGTCGGTTTGACAACTTTGTCATTTGCGTCACGTTTGGGATTGGAATAAAACTAAATGAGCCAATCTTAAGGTGGAAGCGCACGCTCTAGGCGCGAAATTCAAACTTTTTACAGTTTTTAATTTATTGTTGGTAAACGGTGTAACTGTTTAACTTCATATGGTATTTGCGCTTGTAAAACAGTGTTCTTTATATTATTGTGTAAAGTTTTTTAAGAATAAAACTATTAGCTTGAAATAAAAGTTGTCAAAACGTTGAAAGTCCGAATTTCTATGTTTGACAACTTTTATATCAAGCTAACAGTTTTATTCTTAAAAAGCTTATCTTAATATATAAAAGAAGAAACTGACTGACTGACTGACTGACTGACATATCAACGCACAGCCCAAACCACTGGGCCTAGAGATTCCAAATTTGGCATGTAGGTTCCTTATAAGGTCTAGGGGTGCACTAAGAAAGGATTTTTCAAAATTCACTCCCTAAGGGGGTGAAAAGGGGGTTCAAAGTTTGTATGGGGAAACAAGATTAGTTTGAGTATTTTATTCGAAACTTCACAGAAGTACTCCTTATGATAAATGAGTAAACACGTGTTTCAGGTTTTTTGAGAATTCAACCCCTAAAAGGGGGAAAGGGGTAACAAAGTCTGAAAATCAACATGGGTGTTGTTTCTATGGTTTATCGGGTCGCTGGTTATGAAAACAACAACGGTTTTAAAATCCGATGTGGCATACGTAAAATACCATCTCCCTGGATGGGGTGCGATGGGGTTGAAATGTCTAAATATCAATATGGGTGTCGTTTTTAAGAGGGTTTATACCTGCTGAGCTGGCAACGTTGCATTTTTGTTAGTTTTTCTCGATTATTCCATAAAAATTGAATGAAAATTAAAAATGTTTTGAATACAAATTGTTCTAATATATAAGTTGAACAATTTGTATTCAAAACATTTTTAATATTCATTCAATTTTTATGGAATAATCGAGAAAATAGTTTTTCTCGATTATTCCATAAAAATTGAATGAAAATTAAAAATGTTTTGAATACAAATTGTTCTAATATATAAGTTGAACAATTTGTATTCAAAACATTTTTAATATTCATTCAATTTTTATGGAATAATCGAGAAAAACTAACAAAAATGCAACGTTGCCAGCTCAGCAGGTATAAACCCTCTTAAGGTTTTGCCTAAACTACTGGACCTAGAGACTTGAAATTTTGCACATAGATACCTTATACAATGTAGGCATCCACTAAGGAAGCATTTTTGGGAATTCCCACGGGAACGGGAAAAAACGGGATTTATATATTCGATTCCGAGTGACCCTATCTCAGTAACTATAATAACTAGGCTCTTCAAATTTGATACACAAGTAGGTGTTACATTAGTTAAAATATTAATTTCAGGATTTTTCAAAATTCCCACAGGATTAGGAAAAAACGGGATTTATATATTCAGTTCAACGGAATCCTATGAATTATAATTACTAGACTCTTCAAATTTGGCTTAGAAGTAGGTAATTACAATAGTAAAAAACAATTTAAAGGATTTTTGGAAATTCCCACGGGATAAGGAAAAAAACGGGATTTTTCGTTTTACTGGTCGTAGAAAGCTGAAATTCAGTATGAAGGTTGCTTGGGAAGTGTAGAGGAGCATTGAGAGAGGACTTTCCGAAATTCTCACGGGAAAGAGAAAAAACGGGATTTACAGTTGTGGCCATATAATTAAGAACGATTATTTATTGAGATGATTTTTTCAAAGTAACAAGTATAACTAATTGCCCGTATTTTTTTTATTTCTCTCGGTATTGCGAAACTTTTCCGTACTACCGGTACATTCATTTATGCAACATAGTTGGTTAAAAAATTAATAGAGAAACTTTATACATTCGATCTGAACCTAGTATTAGTACTTACTGGCTGGTCACGTAATTAAGAACGCTGAATAGTTTATTGTTTTTTCAAATTTAAATAGAGAACACTGTGTGGCTCTGTGGTTGTAGATTATTATTCGTATAATTTTGGCGCCATTTCGTGCTGTTAAAGTCTTAAAAGTGATTACTTCGTATAAAAACAATGGGGAAAAATAAAAGTTGTGATAAATCTACAAGAGAAGTAATAATAAAACTTCGCGAGAAGAATTGGTCGTATAAAAAGATAGCCGACTATCTGCAATGTTCAAAAACAATGGTTTTCCATGCCGTAAAGCATTTTTCCACGTATCAAACTACTTCAAACGTTCCACGTGGACCTAGACAGAGAAAGTCATCTCGTCGAGATGATCGAAATATCGTTCGTTTGGCAAAACAAAATCCTTTTAAAGGGTCTAATGAGTTGAGAAAAGAATATTTTGGCGAAAACAACCCTTCAGCAATCTCTGCACGCACTATTCGAAGGCGTTTGGTAGAAAATAAGTTGAACGGAAGGATAGCAAGGAAGGTGCCTATGTTGAAACGATGTCATAGGCAAGCCCGACTTGCATTTGCAAGAAGGTATGAAAACTGGACAGTCAGACAGTGGAAAAACGTTCTTTTTTCTGACGAGACAAAAATAAATAGGGTATGTTCTGATGGAAAACGATATGTACGACGCCCTCCGAATAAAGCATTCGACCCAAAGTACACAAAAGTGACATTAAAGCATGGCGGGGGAAATGTGAAAATTTGGGGGTGCTTTTCTGGACATGGCGTTGGACCTGTTAGGCTGATAGAAGGAAACATGGATCAATTCCAATACAAAAATATACTGCAAGAAACAATGTTACCATATGCCGAAGACGTGCTTCCGGTTATTTGGACATTCCAGCACGACAATGATCCAAAGCATACTGCACGCACCGTTAAGGAATTCCTCACATCACAATCAGTTTCTGTCTTAGATTGGCCAGCCAACAGCCCAGATCTTAACCCAATAGAGCATCTTTGGTGCGAAGTCAAGAAAAAGGTTTCATATCGACAGTGTGGCAATTTGAGAGAGCTGTACGACGTTTTCTTAGAAGAATGGAACTCTATTTCTCTTGCGAAATGTCAAAAATTGATAGATTCAATGCCTCGCCGGTGTAAAGCCGTAATTAAAAGCCGTGGACATGCTACTAACTATTAATTTTAATTCAAATGTATTAAATTGCTTTTTTTTTCTATACCAACTTCACATTAATATGATTTATTTAATCTAAGTTTCATATAAAACAACTCTCGAGCAGTTTAATAAATCGTTCTTAATTATTTGTCCAGCTTCATAACTATTTGAATTTATTAGTATAGAGAACAAATAAAATTTGTAAAAAAAAATGTTAGCAATTATACACTATTATTCTTAATCCCGTTTGCTCTATCCATGTGGCTATTTTATAACATAACTTGTTACTTCTAAGAAGGAACACAACTAGACATATGACATGATTTAGATAAAAAAAAATCGGAAACTTCAAATCGTTCTTAATTGTATGACCACCACTGTATATATTCAGTACAACGGAATCCTATGAACTATAATTACTAGACTCTTCACATTTGGCATAGAAGTAGGTAATTATAATAGTAAAAAACTTTTTTAAGGATTTTTGGAAATTACCACGGGATAAGGAAAAAACGGGATTTTTCGTTTTACTGGTCGTAGAAAGCTGAAATTCGGCATGAAGGTTGCTTGGGGAGTGTAGCGGAGCATTGAGAGAGGACTTTCCGAAATTCCCACGGGAACGAGAAAAAACGGGATTTACATATTCAGTTCAACGGAATCCTAAGAACTATAATTACTAGACTCTTCAAATTTGGCATTGAAGTAGGTAATTATAGTAGTAAAAAACTATATTAATGATTTTTGGATATTCTCACGGGATAAGGAAAAAAACGGGATTTTTCGTTTTACTGATCGTAGAAAGCTGAAATTCGGCAAGTAGGTTGCTTGGGGAGTGTAGAGGAGCATTGAGAGAGGACTTTCTGAAATTCCCACGGGAACGGGAAAAAATGGGATTTTTCGTTTTACTGGTCGTAGAAAGTTGGAATTTGCCAAGTGGGTTCCTTGGGGAGTGTAGGGGTGCTCCCCTACAGTCTACACCCCCTACTATCAAGAAAGCATTTCCCGGAATTTTTGTGGGATCGGGAAAAAACGGGATTTTGCGTTTTACTGGTTGTAGAAAGGTAAAATTTCAAAATTCTAAAGTTTATAATCAGAAATCAGAAATATTTATTTGTAAAACATAGGTAGAAGTAACAGTTGGAAAAAGAAGGTATACTGTAAGTAGGCCACAAAGAGCTCTTTAACAGACTTCAAAAAAGGAGGAGGTTATGCATACCACGGTATGTATTTTTTTATGTAGTATGTTCACCGATTTTTCGGTCAATTGTGAATCGAAATTAATTTTTTTTTTATTCGTTAGAATATAATATACTTCTGAGATGGCCCCAATGTCATCAAATCAGTATCTGATGACGGGATGTCAGCGAAATCGAGGGCAACCTTCAAATTTTGTAGGCACGCATTACGTTTTTCATATATTTTCTCAAGCTATTTAAGTGTTTGCGTCTGGTAGATATCATTTCATGTTTATGAGCTGATGATGGAAGGTAAAACTCCTTAACGGATAGGAGTTGACAATATTTTTTCAAATATTATAGGTATGTATAGACCAATAGTTGTATTTTTTCAGGTTATCCAGGTGAGCTGATGATGGAAGGTTAAACTCCTTAACGGTTAGGAGTTATAGGAAGTTTCTTCAAATATCATATGCACGTATAGACCTATTTAGTTGTATTCTTTCTGGTTATTCAGATTTTTAGTGCCCGCTTCCGAATTAGTGAAAAACATTGTATACACAGAAATACTGTAAAGGACCGTATCTACCTGAAGTTTAGTCGTGCTTGCTTGCACGCTTTCTTGCACGCTTGCTTGCTTGCGTGCATGCATGCTTGCTTGCATCTTGCTTGCATGCTTGCTTGCTTGCTTGCATGCTTTCTTGCTTGCCTGTATGCGTGCTTGCTTGATATCTTGGTTCTTTGGAATACTTATGGTACACGCGAGCGAAGCCGCGGGCAAAAGCTAGTACAATAATATAAAGAACACTGTTTTAAAATCGCAAGTACCATATGAAGTTGAACAGTTACACCGTTTACCCACAATAAATTGAAACCTGTAAAAATTTTGAATTTCGCGCCTAGAGCGTGCCGTTTTACCTTAAGCAAGACTAACTTCAGACGGACCTCACGATACTAACGCCATCTGTTAGTCTTACTGTAAAAACCCTCACTGCATGTGTTAAAAATATGATTCGCTTTTTAATTAATTGGGGATGTCTATTTTTTGCAATGTATAGAAAATCGAAAACCATTTCGAAATAAATGCTTTTTAAATCTTTTTCTGTAGTTATTTCATTTTAATATTATGTAATGAATTTATTATATAACAAATAAGCAATGACCTTCATTTGACATTGGTGTAAATTGCGTGACCGGTCCAAGTCGTACTTTATTCTGTGTGGTTAGAATTGTTCACATTTTACGCGTGGATTATACTACGGAGTTTGATTTGGACCCGCTGTCTGACATCTAGCACTTTGTCAGTGCCAGTAAAGTGACACAGTGTATAGTGTACCACTACGCAAAAAATAATTAAAGGGGTTGCCTTATCGTTCGCATTTAGATACATTAAGAAATTTGGCAGTGTGGGAGCCCTCAATTACAATTTGACGTCATCAACCAAAATAGTTTCAATAATTAATTTTGAAAAAAGTAGTGAACTAAATGACAAAATAGTGAAATTAGTTTCTTATAATTGACTTTTCTATACAAAAAAAATATAAAAACCACAGGTATTTTTTTTTAGACATTCCCAATTCTTCATAGACAAAGAATATAATTATTTTGTAGCAGCGTCTAAAGTGGCGGGGCCTGGAAAAGGGTTAAATCAACATAACATCGCATGATTTATTCATCATCATTATTTCAGCCGTAGGACGTCCACTGCTGGACATAGGCCTCCCTCATTGACGCCCAATCATTACGGTTGGAAGCGACTTGCATCCACCCTGAATCTGCGGCCTTCACCAAATCGTCCGTCCATCTCGTTGGTGGACGTCCCATGCTGCGCTTGCCAGTCCGTGGTCTCCCTCCATTCAACAACTTTTGGGCTCCAACGGCCATCTGTGATTTATTTCATAATTTAAAATCTATTAATGAACTGAAACAATTACTTTGCTCACCCGCGAACTTATGATAGTTACATTATTTATGCACAACAACAACATCAACAACATTTGTTAGCATAGTGAACGGTTGCGATAGGTACGGTCAAGTGCAAAAATAAGTATCGATTTAATCCTTCCATCGTTACATACTTATACCTTAATTCGACGACATAAGACCTTTTCTGATATTTACTTATAGTATTTACTTTTAAAATAAAATAGCTGTTGTTTTTCCGAATAAAATAAAATAAATTAAATATGGGATATATTTATGAGCAAGTTGTGACACGCACCCATATTTTTACTTGACTGTACTCCGAGGATGAGCTCTGGTTGAGTTCGAAACGCGTCAGTGTAGTTTGGTGGTGGTGATAGTTGGGTTTGTGTGATGTCCACACTGTGGAGGCGGAGGAATTGTATGAACATATTTCTTGCTTAAACGTAATTATCACAAGGTCGCGG
The DNA here is from genome assembly GCA_947563465.1 of Archips xylosteana. Taxonomy (NCBI): domain Eukaryota; kingdom Metazoa; phylum Arthropoda; class Insecta; order Lepidoptera; family Tortricidae; genus Archips; species Archips xylosteana. The sequence continues at coordinate 4,500,589 of OX387356.1, forward strand.
GTGAGCAAAGTAATTGTTTCAGTTCATTGATATCTATGGACCTCCTCCGCAAAGTAACGCCTGATTCAATAAATTATTTAACATCTATTGCTTAGTAAATATTGGAAAAATTCAATTTTGGACTAACTTTCAGTGCTAGTGCGTCGGTGTCTTCAATGACCACCACGCGTGGTGTGGTGGGTGGTCACAGAATTGCATTGGTTTAAGTTCATAGACAGGGCCCGTAATTTTCATGCCGATGACATCAATTTGACGTCACGCTGCATATAGGATGATTGCAATTTGAGCAGTTGTGATAATGAATCATTAAAAATGAACCAATGTGCGACACAACAAACAAAAATACGATTACAAAACAAAAGTATTTTTAGGAATATTGCATTACGTATGAACACGAAGATGACTTTGCATAGGAATTGGCCATAGTTATGCAGAAAGCGCCCAACCCCATTTTTTCGAGAAATGAGTTAAATATGCCATTAAAAACTAGATTTTTTTCTGCATATTCTAATGAAACGCGGTAATTTTTAAGACTTAATTTCACTGAGAAATTTAATTAAGCTTAAAACGACTATCTGCAAAATTTTGCGTTTTTATTTGTCAAAAGCAGCCAAGTACTGTATTTGGTCTATTTCTACCGTAAAAAGACTACAGTTTTAATCTGCAGAAAACAGCCAATTTACCTTCGGCCCACCCGGTCGGATTTAACAAAAAACGAAGTATGAGTTAGTACATTTATTTGATCTGCTTAAAACGACCAGACATATGGTCGCTTTCAGCAATTTTGTTTTTACGGTGTATTCCAAGTGTGGCCGTTTTCTTACGCCAAAATACAGTACCTGAACTTACTGTACACTAAGTACATACATACTTAGTATATACTAAACGTTTCAAGCAAATTTTTTTCATATAAAAATAAGGCAGATACTAGAAAGTGTACCTATACTATTTTTATTTTATTTTAGTTTTTCCTGAATAAAAGATTTTGTATAAGGCGACCAAGGTAATTTGCTGATTACGATCATCAAATTAGCTTTTTTCAAGAAAATTAAGTAATATCGTATGGTAATTTGCATAAACCGACTAAATTATGGTCGCTTTCATTGATTTACGGTTGAAAACAGATTAACAAACATTTAATTCTGCAGAAAACGACCAACTTTTTTGATTTAAAAAAAAAGCCAGAAAAAACCATTAAATTTACATAAAAGGTGCTTAATACAATGCATTGTACTATATTCTACTAAATTGGCTTACTTATTTTGAATAAAACATAATAGGGAGTGTAAAAAAAATTTTTACAACCTAAAAACGGCTATATCTCGAAACTGGATTTTTATTATTGGTCTCCTTCTGCATAACTATGGCCAATTAATGCAAGAAGGATGGCGTGGTTCAAGTTATAGAGGAATTCTATTGTGTAATTATTGAAATGTGGTACAATAAAATGCATGTATAAAAACAAAACAAATAGTTTAATTTACGTTTCACGTATAAGTATGTATGTATGTATGTAATATATTTATTCATAAAAAGTTACACTTTCATTTAAACCATGCCTCGCAAAACTGCTTACGCTTAGTAGGTATTTATTATTCCACGTGTGAATAGATTATTACTTTTGAAGTCATTTGTACATGATTAAAATGATTGGCGACTAATGATTAATAATTACAATAAAACTTTGGGATCATCCTATATACAGCGTGACGTCAAATTGATGTCATCGGCATGAAAAGTACGGGCCCTCTTCATAGACATTATCCTTAGATTTCGTAACACGGGATACGGCGGTTGAAACGCTTCACAGCCCTACCTCACCTAATACTACAAATATACCACGAAATTCGATTTTCGAACTTCATATCGTGCCGATCCGTTCATGCTAATGGCATTTAACAGAAGAGTGAAAGGTTCGGCACTATACGAACTTCGAAAATCGAGTTTCGTAGTAGCTCCCTATTTCTTTTTCATACGTTTTCCTGTCTCGTTCGTGTTAGAAGAGTTATTACTGTGGATTAGTCGATAGTTATCCCGTTGTGAGCACTTTCAGGGTTGAAGGCGGGGTCGAGGCCAAGTTTTTTCATCTCAACGGCCATTTCGAACAGATAGTCGTAGCACTCCGTCCTGCAATCAAGAAAAATAACATAACAAAATTTATAACACTAATTATGAGTATGACATTTTAGAAACAAGAATGAAATCAGCATGCTGCCACCTAGAATGGAATAGCCGAAAGATAATTGACAGCAGTTTATAAAAAAATGTAGGTAGATCCTCTAAAATATTAAATTGTATGAACTCTATGCGAAAGCATACAGCTGAATACATGCCTACAGAACACCCGAATGGTACTAGAGTTATCTATCACATTCAAATTTGACACTGAAACTGACGTAAATACATATGCGCAGTTGAACTTATCTATCTATCTATATAAATAAAAATGAATCACCGAAATGTTTGTACGCTATCCGATTGACTGCACTAAATTGGATATTCTTTTTTTGTTGCGTTTGTTATTGTCAAGAGAAGGTTTTTATGAAAGAAAATTTAGAAAAAATAGAACGGGGGCGAAGCCGCGGGCATCAGCTAGTATTTTATAATCAGCATGTCTCGCTGACATGTCATTATAGCCCCATTATAGCTTACCACAATCTTAAAATATAAAGGTTTTTTGTAGCTATTGGTTTTTGTGATGTATTTGTTTTTTATTGAATTAAACAGTTTTAATTTTTTTTTTTATTTTTTTTATTTCCTCTTTTTTAGGGTTCCGTACCCAAAGGGTAAAAACGGGACCCTATTACTGAGACTTCGCTGTCCGTCCGTCTGTCACCAGGCTGTATCTCAGGAACTGTGATAGCTAGAGCGTTGAAATTTTCACTGATGATGTATTTTGGTTGCCGCTATAACAACAAATACTAAAAAAACAGAATAAAACAAATATTTAAGGGGGCTCCCATACCGCAAACGTGATTATTCTGCCGTTTTTATAGATAATGGTATGGAACCCTTCATGCGCGAGTCCGACTCGCACTTGGCCGGTTTTTTTCTATTCCGCCTGTTCTCGAGTGAGACGTGATTTCTAAAATCGGTCCCCAGTGCCATTGATAAATTATGTTATGTCACCAGGGACGAAGCTAGTAGGTATAATATACTTAGATGGTTGGAAAAAAATCACGAGTCTCTTCCGCAGCGGATTTTAATAGGAATATAATTATGGTATACCTACCAGTGGGGAAGAAAGGAAAAAAAATCACTCGACGGTTAAAAGGCAAAACGCATCAAGCGACATTTTTTGAATTTTACAGGAAACCTGGCTCAAACGACGGAGAAAAATTCGCTGATTTCAAATATGTATATAACTCATTTTGACAAAAAGTGTCGCTTCATGCGTTTTGCCTTTTAACCGTCGTCGTCGTCGTCCGACAGTTAAAAGGCAAAACTCAATGAAGCGACACTTTTTGTCAAAATGAGTTATATACATATTTGAAATCAGCGAACTTTTCTCCGTCGTTTGAGCCGGGTTTCCTGTAAAGTTCTAAAAATGTCGCTTGATGCGTTATGCCTTTTAACCGTCGATATGTATTTACCAGGGGGAACAAGGGGTAGAGATAGAGGGAACAGGGTAAACGTGTGACGCAATTTGCGGATGGTCCTTAATGGTTCGCGGGAGCAAAGTCACAGGGGGAAGGCTAGTTTCAAATCCAAACTCACATAGTCTTAGCCTGCTGCCAGCTGTCTCCCCACACGTAGACGCCGTGTCTGCGCACCAGGACGGCGCTGGTGCCGGGGTACTGTTGTATCGCCTCGCCGAGACTGCTGGCCAGGTCTCGTTCAAACGGGGTGTTCTCTATTATGGGCACGACGAGTTTCTCGTCGTAGCGGAGGTAACGGCCCAATTTGGCGTCTTTTATACCCTGAAACAGTTAATACCATGTAAATTCTGCTGGATTCCACTTTCAATTTTGTATCTTTACAAGTGCCTACTCAAGTCAAGTCTTTGGCCAGTGTGTTGCCAGTGATGAGTGATGACTAAAGGCCCGGCCACGAATTTGAGCGACCAGCGGCGCGGCGAGCGTTTTCTTTGTTCATTGCGCGGCTGCCACACTTGCCGCTCTGTGGTAGGTACCTGGCGGCATACGCAATGTACTGATAAAACGCTCGCCGCACCGCCGGTCGCGCGGAGTACGTACAGTTTTTCTTCTTTAGTTTTAAAATTTGCAAACAAGTTAGTAGGTATGTAATTTCAGACTAAGGAGGTTTCAAGTCAGCCAACGTTTTATTTATATCTTAAAAACTTATCTATAATATAACCCAATTTTACAATACAAAACTTATCTACGCTTCATGAAACTTAGTTTTTTTTTATATTTTAAATTTATATCAAATAGTTTTGCAATAATTTTAGTAAATATTTTTTTAACATGTTGGCAGAATCTGGCCGTATGACCATTCGAATTCTAAAGTAAACACAGTTTACATTATCTATAGTAGATGACTCGAAAAATGTGACAATCTGTATTGGCGGGTAGCCATTATTTTATTCAATTTAAGTGTTTAGAGACAAAATAATTTTATTTTGAGATTTTTTTCCTACGGGCAGTAGGCGGAGGGCTTTTAATGACTCGAGTTTGTAATCCCCTACGTACGGCCCTTGATGCACAATGTACTATATTATTTTTTAAGTCCTGTACATATAAAATCAAGGTCATATCCACCCCCTCTTTAGCTAACCCAGTTATTTCACCTACCTACCTTGATCATCTCCTGGTGTGTGATGACGAACTCTTTGTCATAGAGCAGCGTGCATCGCACGGCGTGCGGCGAGTGCGTGTGGATGACGGCGCCGGCGCCGCGCGCGCGGTACGCCAGCAGAAACAGCGGCGTGCACTGACTCTTGCGCAGTCTGCAATCCATAACGGATCATATTATTATTAACGAACTGAAACAATTAGTTAAAGCCCGTACCGAAAAGTTTTTTTATAAATGTGTGTCTAAATAAAATATCTGCCGCTAAGCAATGCTCCTATCTGCTCCTATGTCTAAATTCCTGACACTTTCAGCTGCTAATTGACATACATAAATATTGTTAAAAAAATCTTATAATAATTGTACAAAATACAAAACGATAACCTAATCAGGAGAGAAAATATTTTGCGAAATTGCATGAAAATCCTGATTCAAAATTTGCGAAAAATACTGAAAAAAGCCGTGCTGCGGTACAAAATATAGTTTAACGATACATAAAAGAGAATAGAATCGAAGACAAAGCTCGCACAGGACGTCCGAAGGGTCCTTCTAATAAAATTTAATAAAAAATCAACCAAAACCACAGTGCGAAATTTAATGGCGGGTTTCAAGAAAAAAATCGCAGCTTTAGCCGCCAAACTATTAAACCATAGTTCTATAATATTTATTTATTGTAAATGAGCACTATATAACACATAATCGAATTAACCCTTTCGGCGCGAGCGCCTTCTAGCGCGCTGCAATGGTCCTGCGCGCAGGCCCGACGAAGCGATGCAATGCGCCCGCGCGCAGTACATTTTTTCCCGTACTAAATACGCATGATGCACCCTGTGCATCATTGCGCGCGGTGGGACCGCACGCATTTTCACGCCTCGAACGGCAAGGGAATGGATGGCGTAATGCGCTATTTATAATAACCAAACACCAAATGTTTATTTGCGGGTGAAATAAAAAACAATATTTTAACATACTTCAATATAAGTATATCGAACTCCTCCGAAACGGTTTGACCGATTTTTATATATTTTTTTTTCTTTATTATTCGATAGGTCTGGGAATAGGTCGTAGGCTATTTTTTATACTCCTATTCTCCACAGACGGAGTCGCGGGTAACAACTAGTATATGAAATTGTACAGATTGGAATACCTACATCTATAACAGGTAACAGGTTCCCAAACTTTTTCAGTTCGCGGCGCACTTTGAGGTTTCGTATCTTGTTTCGGCGCCCCAAATAATTGAAAGAATGAAAAAATCGATCAGCAAGTGAGCGTTACATATAGTTTCACGGCGCTTCTCTTTACCCTGTACGGCGCCCCAGGGCGCCGCGGCGCACACTTTGGGAACCGCTGATCTATAATATAAAATGAATCGCTGAATGTGTTGCTAAACGCATAACTTCCGATCGACTACACCAAATTGGATAATTCTTTTTTTATTGCGATTGTTATTGTCAGGAGAAAGTTCTTGTGAAAGAAATTAAAAAAAAAATACAACAGGGGCGAAGCCGCGGTCATCAGCTAGTAAAATATATAAGTACAAAAAATACCGATAATCCGGTAAATATGTACATGAGTATGATTATTGGCGAAAGACTGGGTGTTGAGCCGGGTCGATTGCACCAAGATTATTCGATTATACCTATTATTATTCGATTCCATAAAGATAGCCGGGTCAGTAAAGATTCACAATTACAACGCTACGCAACGAGACAAAACGCTCAGTCACAGGCCCAAACTAAGACTGTAACCAGGAACAAAATAAATGTAAAGACACTAAGATAGCCCGCCCTTTGTTCAGGCTCAGGTCAGCGATGCTCGTGATTGGTCGATTTTCGTCTGAAAGCCTTATCAATAATTATCGCATTTGTGCTACTATTGTAAGTAGCCACAAGGGGCATAAAACTTTTACTCGGACCTCTCGCTCGCACTTGGGGAGTCATATGGATGAGCGTAGTGTCACAAGACACACAGACATCAGCCGAGTGGGTCAGTGCGTAAAACCCTTTTATCGGACCTCTCGCTTGCACTTAGGAGTCTAACGGTATACCAGGGTCACGGGACACGGTAAAGCCAGGTAGCCGAATAGGTTTAACACAGACTTGAATAATAATATGCAACATGATGAGATTGAAAAATTGAGTAAAATTTATACTGCACCGTATAATATCCCTACTTAGTGTACCGCTACTACTTTAAAAAATCTTTATTTGGTTAAACTTACTAATATTATAAACGTGAAAGTTTGTATGGATGGATGTGTACCTAGATGTTTGTTACTCTTTCACGGATTATGATGAAACTTGACATATAAATAGTTTATAACCTGGTTTAACAAATATAGGATACTTTTTATCCCGGAAAAATGCGTAGTTTAGGCGGCATAGCGATAAACGAATTCTTCGCAGACAGAGTCGCGGCCAACAGCTACTCAACAACCCTATTTCCTTCTGCTATTTACCTGCACTTTTCGCTAAAATACATATTTAATGATTATACCTATGAAATATTATAAAAATATAAAAACAGATGGTTCTATGCTGTAGAATACCATCCACTGTGATTGGCAGTACGCTACGGCGCAATGATGCACCGTGTTATCATGATATTTTCAAAGTTAAAATATGAATATAAAGTTGATTTATTTAACTAAATATGGATATCAAGGTCCAAATTTTTGGTTTATCAAATAAAAAGGAAAACTTTTCAACCAAATACAGATAATAATGACAGTCAAATTTCAAAGTAATTTTTCTCTGTAAATACCGTGGAACAATAATTTAAAAAAATACACTAAATGAATTATAGATCCAGTAATCCTGATCAACCAAAAACTACAAAAGTTTTGAGCAAAATAGTATGTTTAGATCAAGATTTGTAATGATGCTCATGCGCATCATGCGCGCACAAGAGACTGCAATCCCATGATGCGCATGGTCATCATGCGCGCGCGAGAGCCTGCAATCTCATGATGCACATGGGCATCATGCGCGCCGAAAGGGTTAAAATATCTCAAATACAAAACGCGTAAAAAAACTTTTCAGTACAGGCCTTAAGTTTATGTAAGAAATGCGTGTTCATGCAGTTCCTCCACCTCCACACTGCAGCACTGTACGAACAAACGCAAATAACACAAACCACCACCTATAAAATACTTATGTCTAGATACGTTGGGCGTTCGCGGCGAATCCTTTGCGCCTCCGCGTTGAACACGCCGCGCGTTCGCTCCGCTTCTAATACGTTCGCAAATCGCCAGTAGGTATAATATAGTTTTGTTGCCTATCGATAGTCCAATACTATCGACAGTTAAGACAAAACCAATAGTATCGCCACGTGTCAATACTATCGATACTATCGATAGTTTTATGTCCAATACAATCGATAGTGTCGATAGTTTCGTACTATCGATTGTACAAAACTATCGACACTATCGATAGTATCGATTGTTTTCGGTCATTATTGCCTGATTTTGCAATACTATCGATACTATCGATTGTATTGGATATAAAACTATCAATAGTATTGCTTATAAATCACTATCAATACTATTGATAGTAATATCGATATCCTGAATAGTTTGCGAGGTCAACGATCTATAGTCAAACTATCAATAGTTCTGCAACACTGTAATATAGCTCTTCAATCAATCAATCTTTACTATCATCATTATCATTTCAGCCGAAAGACGTCCACTGCTTTGCTGTAGGGCAGTGTTCCGCAAAGTGTGTGCCACGGCACACTGGTGTACCGTGGTCATTAGTTGGTGTGCCTCGGAAAAATAAGGTTATCTTTTAGGTTTTGATGATTAACAATAAATAATAAATGTAGATTAATATTACTTAAAAACTGATTTTTCATTAATGGTGTACCTCCTAAAATTTTCGTTTTCCTAGGTGAACCTTGAATGAACTTATTTATAGGTTTAGTGAAAGTTGCATGGTTTTCAAGATAAATTTTGATTATCTTGAAAGCCACAGAACTTTTACTAAACCTACAGTGGATAGAAGCTTCTTCAGTATTTACTAGGCAACCTGTATGGTTGCCTCACGCTTTTAGTTTGTATTATATTTTTATTAGTTTCGAGGCTGAGATGAACACAGGGTGCTTACTGTTTTTCTGGAGGCGGCAGTTCCAGGTCCTTGTCGTCAATAGTCTGAACGAACAGGTCATCAGACTTCATGCGCTCCTTCTGCACTCCAGATGGTGCTATGTAGATCTTTTCCCTGTAATTATTAAAAATCAAAATTTTTATATCCTAGGAATTAGAACTTAAAATGCATAATAGACAACCTGATGGCCTAGTGGTTAGAGAACCTGACTACGAAGCTTCAGGTCCCGGGTTCAATTCCCTTGTTGGGGCAGATATTTGTATCAAAAATACGAATGTTTGTTCTCGGGTCTTGGGTGTTTAATATGTATTTAAGTATGTATCTATCTATATAAGTATGTTTAACCGTTGTCTAGCACCCATAACACAAGCTTTGCTTAGCTTACTTTGGGGCTAGGTCAATTGGTGTGAATTGTCCCGTGATATTTATTTTTATTTTATTTATCTAACTAACTAGTTTGGCTCAGTGACCCAAAATAAGTCTTGGCCTCCGAAACGAGAGCACGCCACTTAGCCCAATCCTGCGCAGTTTCATGCCAATTACCGGTTTGAAGCTGTGGCAGATCCACCTCCACAGCATCAGCCCAGTGATACTTCGGCCGACCAACCGGACAACATTGTTGACAATGCATATTGTTACACTTTTTAACATATCTGCTCTGCTGCTAACAAATAATCTCTTTCAGCTGAGTACGAAGCTTGAGGTTCTAGGTTTGATCCTTGGTTGTGGTTGGAGCTGATATTTGTGTGAAAAATACTAACATTGTCCTCAATTCTTGAGCGGTTAACACATTCAGTGCCGGGAACCACCACACCAGTGGAGCTCTCCGTTCGTAGGCACTTTTCGCTACAAAGCAGAAAAACGCTGCTACGGGCTACGAGCATAGCGCGTAGAAATACGTGGCAGCGAATGTGTTAATATGTATTTATAATATAAGGAATATACCATTGTCTAGTATGTATAATAAATACTAGCTTTGCTAAGAAAGGAAAAGATAAAAAACAATAGTGTGGAGAAATGAGTAATTTGCATGTTTCCAGTCTGTCTCCCTCCCAGGACTCTGTACTTGCCATTGAGACAAATAGCAAAGTTTGGGACTAGGTCAATCGGTGTAAATTGTCTCATGATATTAATCATTTATGTGTGTTAAAAAGACTGGTAAATTGTGACAATGCTGCTAGTCAGTCACAAAATCACATGTATGCATATCCGGCAGTAAATGTGCAGAATACTAGCAGTCCTTTTAATGCAGCAGAAATTTGTAATTAATGTAAGGCATGTAAGGTAAATACCCCAGTGCCCAACGCTGCCCCTATAGCCGACACTTTCAATCTTAATTCGTAGCAATAAAGGCGACAAGCAGGGTGTTGATTATTGGAATTAAAGTGTCGAACATATGTCGAACAGTGTGTACTTAGCTTAAGTAGGTACTGAACAGTTCACCACATTTATTTAAAAGATGTTCAATAAAAACTGGGACCTGAAAATGTGTGAAGTTTTAATTACATACCCTTCTTTTATAGAAATCCCACCGCCAGTTCCCGTTACCCATCCTAAATGATAAAACTGATTGCACAACTCTGGTATGAGGTTCCTCGGATGTTCCTACAAATACAGGAAATAACACACTAAAATTTACAATAACTATTACACTTGGATTACTATTTACATATTATTTAAGAAATAGATATTTATAGTTAAAAATAATGGTTAGTAAAATAGCTCAACTATAAAACATATTAATTGCGTTGAATTCCACTTACTGGTCCATATTCCGACATTGTTTCGGCTCAACTACAACGGAGACAAAACGTTATCACTTATATAGTTAAATAAAGTGTTTTATCAGCTATGAGGTAGACTAAACTTAGTGATAAGTTACAAGATTCATCTAAACAAATTAAAAATAAATAAAGTTCTCAATTTCGCATCCAATCTGACGAACGAAACGTCAAAATCAAACGTCAATTCGACAATAAACGTTCAAACTGTAGTCTTCTCCGATAACGAATGCTTACTTATAATAATGAATAATAATTGCGGAAATTATTTAGGTAGCCATTTTAAAAAGTAAGTATTTTATACACATTTTTAAAACTATTCCTTATTCGACATTGGTAAAGTTTTTCTCTAATGGATGGAGCCACATTTAAAAAAGTACTTAACTAACAGTTTATTTTTTATTTTTTAAATATCATTAACACAATAAATATCAATATGGAATTTTTTAATGAATAAATTAGAAAATTAATTGGTCTCAAGTTCTTGAACTTGACATAATTACAAATAAGTTATTGATTGACTTGTTTCAGAACGTGTAATTTTGACGTCAGTTTTGGCGCGGTTTATTAGAATAATTTTCATTTCGTTCATCCAATATCTCTCATAATTATTTCGGTTTTTACGTTTTTTTTTTATCGAGTTGCGGCACAATACACTGCACAGTGGAAAATTTTTCTCCTGGTGGACAGAGCCATATTTTAATAAACTAAACTAAAATGTTGAAAAACAAAACGAGGAATGCCGACCCCACCGAGTGATGGAAGAAGGCACGGAAAAAGAAGAAACGAAATGTAAATACATCAATTTGAATTTCTTACGATTAATCACAATATTTTCCTGTACAAAAATTACAAATTAAATTCTATTAAATTGAACAAAAAGATATTGGCCATTAGCATCTAGTCTGTTTTTATTAAGTTTCTAAAGGAGAAAAAAAGGATAATGTCACATTAATCTGTCAGTGGTGGCATTAACCACCACTTTGTAAAAAATAAAATAAAATAAAAATATATCCCTAAATTCAGTGATCTTAGACCATGACAAAGTTATTTAGAAGTTCTTTAGAATTCTTAAATGCTTAAGTATTTGTTTATAATTCTCATTCTTTACTTACGTAAGTTTAGTTAAATATAATTAATTAGGTACCTTTAGCTTCGTACAGTCAAATTCGTCAAACGACCTATATTTTTGTTGCTATATTTTTATTGAGAAAGTAGACAATTTAGTACAATGAAATTATTTACCGTAAAGCTACTTAGTAAAGAAGTATGTACTAATTATAAGTTAGAAAAAACCTTTAAAAAACTACCTGAAACTAGTCTAACGTACAAATCGCTACCTTCTCATTTGTTATTCTGCCGAGAATTGTTAAGAGCCAATTACACTAGAAATGTATGTGCTAGGAATTACTACTTGCGATGAAAATACTGACGCTGCTCGAAGATAGGGTGACTCAAGACACTTTATTATAGTAGTATTAGTAGTTTATCCATACAGCTACAGCTGGCTGGCGTACAGCTTTTTCACAAATCTATGGAGCTAATGCTTCTAAATTAACATTAATGCCATAAATAGATTCGTAATGCGTGAACTCCCCGAGTGCCTCAAAAGGCGCTACCAAGCATTGGACGACCTCATGATGGAACTCGGTGAAGGCATGGCCGACGACACTATGGAGCCAAACGACGAGGCTTCCACCAATGTCCCCGGCATCAGACTCATGTGCAGATTCTGGGATATTCTTAAGGAAGATCCTGAATGTGACTTACGGGTATTGATTATTTTTCGTATCCAGTTTAGGTTATTGAGGTTAATTTTATTGTGCCAAACATGCTGTGTACCAGCGATAAAATAAGACAGCAGGAGTGGTATTAAGTCCCTACCTAGTTGCAACTTTGTAAATCGCTTTCCTCACAAAATCTAAACCATAACTTCGAGATGAATACCTAAAGAATCCCGCAGACTGACGAAAGACTATTTGTTTCTATCCCTCCCACACTACAAAATTATTAGGTACTTTAATGAAAACTAGTTATCCCACCAAAAACATAAATGTAAAAAATATTAGCCAAGTTCAATACTAAAAATATACTTGATTATGGATTTCACCGACAAAAGGATTGAGATCTAAATGGGTGCCAAGTTCTGCAGGTAATACTGAAATCTATTTGTAAGAACAAATAACATCCTAAACAAGTAAAACACTCTATTTCTTTGGTTTTTCTACTCCAAGTGTTTTATATTTATAAATATAAATTCACATACAAATCGTCTTATATTTGGCTAATCAACTTATCTCCTACATTCAATTTGCTGGTAAAAACAAAATTTCAAATTTTAGTTAAAAATTGGCTGTTTTCAGATTTTTTCCTTTGTATACACGTAATTCCCTGTCTGGACGCCAGATTTGAACTTCCTAGGACATCTGGAAGTAGGTTAGGTTTAGGTACTATAAAGTACCAAGTAAGTAGTAGTAAGTGAGTCAGTCAGTGCTAAAATTTACGACTTTTGGACCTTCATATCTTTATAACCGTTTGAGCTAGCTTCATGAAATTTGGGCTTCTAGATGTCCTTATGGATATAATTAAACACACGTAGTTTTATGTGTTTACGTTAAAGAGGTTATGAGTTATAGAAGGGTCAAAAGTGGCACCAAGTGGTTCGTGTAATATTACACTCTGCGCTGGCTAGCCAGTTCCTTTGCTTGAACTTGGCTTGACACGCTGCCGCGTGTCTAGATCCCTTTGACCTCTCGTACTATAGAAGACGACGTACATCTTTATCTGTGCTATAACTTGTATGGTCAAATATGCCCGTTAACGTAGATACTTACTTAAGTTCATAGTATTAATCAATTATTCTGCATTATTCCTAAACAGCAAGCTGTCCTGCAAAGAATGGATTCTAACACTCAAGGCGGGGGCTTCGGACCACAGGAAATTGCATGCTATAATTTGACAGAAGATAAGACACAAGATGTCGTTGATAAGATTCGCACGTAGGTGAAATGAGCGTTTTTGTGTTAGGCTATAGTTGGCACTATTGGTGGTAATGGCCAACGGACATTATATTCCTGCTTGCGATTGGCTCGTTTAGTTTATAAACCCATCCCAAATGTAACATAAATTGCAAATTTCACGAACGGCCCTCATGATCAGTGATCGGAATTTTGGGAGCTAAACTTTAACAAAACTTGTAAAGCTGACATTAAGGAGAATTAACAACATACATTAAGAATATTATTGGCAGATTAGTGTTCAATTTAACTCTATATCGAAATCTCAGATTTTCAGTACTTTATTAATATTTTTGTCTGTAAGCACTGTTTCATGCCCGCTTGGCAAGTTTTGTTAAAGTTTAGCTCCCAAAATTCCGATCACTGCTCATGATACTTGCGCCAATGGGTAGGTCCCATTTGTTCTATAATAGAACTCAGTATAAGTAATTATATTAAAATGTCGTTTTTTGAGCTCGGGATATTTCCAGTGTAACTTCTGTACAGGATTTGTTGCAAGATAACAACGGACCAATCCCGCGACAGCAGCCCTACGAAAGGTTGTGGGCAGAAAAAGCCTGCTGCAGGCACTCCAAAGGTTGGATGTTGTGATGCCAAGAAATCGCCGTCAGCCAGTCTGAGGGGGAGCGATGTCATGCCTCTAAGCAAAGTGCTGTGCAATTTGCAAAATGTAAGTAGAAAAGTCTACTTTCATTATCTAACTGCCTTCGGAAGTATCATAATAAAATAATCCCTGATTTCATTATTTTAAATTAAATTTGACTTATGTGTACAGTGTGCATCTTGGTAAAGTCGCCATCTTATGCATCGGAGTTTTTCTAGGTGCTCTAAAATAACTGTAATTTTATTAGGCTTTACTATATCAATGCTTAAATATAGAAGGACATACATATAATCACGATGAAAGTATACTTGTTTATATGATGGCCTAGGAATCAAATTGGTGGAATGTAGGTTACGCGTATGATAGCGTCTGTATAGGTACACAATAAATTAAATACCTGAACAGTCCTATTACAAAATATCTGAGCATTTTCTTAGCTAATTTAAATATTTGAACAAAAGTATTTTCGGAATAGGAAAACCACGCACCAGGAATCTGAAAAGGGCTTCAAAGTGCTGGAATGTAAAAAATCATTAAATGAACTGCTGGCTGTTAAATCTGACTTCTTCGGTTGTCGCAAACGCACGTGTGCATTCAAATGGTTCCAAAAACGCATAATAATATGTATGCGGCACCCAATATCTTAAAATTACTTTTATTGTAATATATTTTATGATTTTGCTTCATTTAGGCGGCATCCTTCGATAAAAAGTGCAGTCAGAAAATAAATGCCCTAGTAGACGTCCAGAAACAGGTCCAAACACAGATCCAAAGTTTAGAGGAAAGGGAGAAGCAAGGGATAGAGTTGCTCAAACAGGCTGACTGTATGTGGACGTGTATGGAGGACACGTACAAGAAGAAAATATCGGATTCCATACAAAGACAGAAGAGTCTCATGAAAGAGGTACGATAATTAATAATAATTAAAGATGATGGACGATGATGATGTCATTGATGAAGTAAGGTTGAAAGTGGTATAGGCTTAGACTAGTATTACACTCTGTAGTATTAGCTAAATATTCTCGCAACCAAGGTAAATGCGGAACCATATGTTTAATGAAAAATACAAATTGATGTGCCATCATAAGTTACTTATAAGATGGAAAGTTATGGCAATGAAGTCCAGAAAAATAGACGGAAATATGAATTTAGGCTTTTCTAATATTAAGTTCCAAATACTCACAATTTATTTTTGTAATCTCTAATTGATCATAGCAAAGGGAAGTCGAGGGAAGTTTGTCGAAATGGCGCAAGAATAAAAAAGATCTCGAACAACAAATGAAACATTTAGAACAATGTAAGAAAGAGATCAAGGAAAAAACGAATCAGAAGAATAATGACCTCAAATGCATTAACGCAGAGATTAACGATTACAAGAAGAGAATAGAAACTAATAATAGAGACATCGAAGCCGCAAAGAAATCTCTGAATGGAAAGAAGCAAGCTTCAAATGTTAGTATCTTGTTAATTATTGAATCCACGGTCAGCATTTATCTTCAAAATTCTGCTAGGTGACCTTACAGTTACTTGACGTTACGGTAGCGTTCAAAGCACACTGGGTGAAAGTCCAAAAACTGTTAATGTGTGTTTACGGCATGGAACATGTTATGGTACTAAATAACCAAACTAAAATATAGTGTTATTTGATATCATTTGCTTTAGCATAAATAATGAAATGAAATGTTTTCATTTGGTATTCTTATAACATTTTCTAATTACAGAACAAAATGTCTCAATTAGCAAATGAATTCAAAAAGTTACAAGAGGTTGTATCCAAAGAAGAGAAACTTAAAAAAGATAAAGAAGACGAAGGCAACAAATACATAAAAGAAGCTAGAAATGATTTATCTACAATTTGTAGAGTTTTATTGCAAAAGAAACTTGAAAATGAAGATCTAAGAGCAGAGGTAGTAATCGTAGAAAATATTTTGTACAATGTCCTACGACGTTGTCTAAGTGTCTGTTGTCTTGTACTTATAACCTGTATTTTTCAGATTAATGCCATAATGGGTGAAATCAACTTACTCAAAGCTCAAAGTGATCAATGTAAAGACAGGTGTAAAAAAAAGCAGGAGAATATGGCAGATGAACTGAAGAAGGTTAGTGAAGAATTAGCAAACTACAAAGTAAGATGCACCAGATGCCACAAGTGTGTGGACAGTGCCGACGTAAGAAGATTTTGCACTGATTGTCCTAGATGTCATGAAATAAGGGAATGTCTGTATGCTGATGGTGTTTGTACTGAAGATCCTACTACCGCTTGTGTATGCATGTCAGTTAAACATAAACTCTTAGATAATGTATTTGAGAATATGTACACGATATTAGAGAGGCAAGTTAAGACACGTCCGGGAAAAGTTTTGGCGGAGCAAGTACTTGCATGTTTGAAGAAAAGCCGAAATGGGAAGTTGAACGACGAAACCAGAAAGGCACTGCAAGATTTCGTATTAGCAACCGTGAAGAAGAATCTGAATCTTACTATTATTGGTGGAGCTGTTAAAACTCGATGCGAGGTGATAAACGAAAAAATTAAGTAAATGACACGTTGTATGTAGTAGTAACGAATCTGTATAAGCAAATTGACGTTCCGAATTAGAAAAATGACTTTTTCAAGCTCTATATAAATTCTGTTCACTCCATAAAACAGTCCATCCTTTTTATAAGTTTTTTAATTAGATTATGTTTAGTGTTTTACTTGACTTTGACAGCAGACAACATATTTGGTATCGGTTTTATTTCAGATGGATAGTGATACTTACAAACAGCTAATGCTCTGTTTAGCGCAAATCACAGTGACTAAAGTTAAGGCAGACAAAGTGGATAAAGCAACGCCTGCGAGAAAGGTAGCTCTATTCTTCGTTCGTTTTTGATTAAGGTCTAATAAATCGATGAACGCCGGCTGCATACACGAAAAAGAATGACGCAATGTAACGTACATGTAACTTTACATGTACGTACATGAGGGGGGTGCGGGGGAGGGGGTGCGGGGGCTTCAAAGGGGGCATGAAAATTTCATTGATTTTGCCGTAGGATGCACTGTTTTATTTTATTTGTCAAAACACTGGTTCTCTTCTGATCACCGAGGCTAAGCAACGTCAGGCGCGGTCAGTACTTGGATGGGTGACCGCCTGGTTTCATTTTTGTTATTTAAATGTTTTGTTATGACGTTGTAATATTAAATAAACTATCGTCCGTAAACCGACTTTTTTTGTTTTAATGGTTGGTTTTAATGGTTGGTTGGTGGTTGGTTGGTTGGTTGGTTTTTTTTCGGTATTAATTATTTATTTTCTGATTTCAATAGCTATGACAACCTTGTACAATAGATGCGCTTATCATAACGGACATTTTCAAGGCATTTAGTTCCATAGACAACCTTATTCATTCGCTAACTCTTTATGATAACAGGATCCGTGTCGCCGCTGGGGTGGTACTGGCGAGTGCAATTGCCCAGGTGGTCCTAAGTTATGTATATGTTCAGCTAAAGCTCCTCCTCCACCTAAGGATCCTACCCCGTGCCCTCAACTTCCAGAAGACAAAGAAGATATTGTAAGTTGCAATTTAAATCATGCTTTAATTGCTATTGCAAATATCAGTACATATTTTATCAGTGCTAGGGTTTATTAACCAAGTAACTACCAAATTTCCTCCTCCCAGTTATATTCTTTAAAAAAATGTTTAAGAAGTAGGTACCTACACTCTTAATCATTAAAAACTTACCTTGCCAAATTAAATAAAAAAAAAAAAAGTAAAAGTAATTTCCATTCATTGCTTGCCAACGAGAACATTTCATATTTATGAAATGATTAACTTATCCCTATACTTACAGGGCAAAGCAAATGTATGTCCACACCAGAAAGAACCCACCGATTGTGGTCCCGATTGTGCCAATGCGAAGGTTCCTGATGAAGTAAAGAATTTGCTGAACACGTGGAAACCCGAGCCTTGCGGGGGACAGCCTGGACAGTCCTGCAACTTTTCTAAAAATATGAGAGCGGCTCAATGCATGCTGGGTCCTGAGTCTTTGTATTCTATTGGAACATCGCCGAAAACTAAAGGACACGTGACTACAATTCCTATTGGTCCGAATACGAGCGATTTGGTGAGAAAAAGAGAAATTCTATCTTGGTATTTGTAGGATAACGTCTTGTTGGTATTTTTGTCGTCGTTTTTTCTTTGCTCATCCTTTATCATCATATGCAAAGGCCTTATGGACGTTCAAGACTTTTTGGTCGAAACAAATTTCTCGAATGCGTTTGCAAACATTACCTATACTGTACTGTAATATGAAAACAGTTTGTTGCAGCCAGATACGCGCCGCTACGCTCCTAATTTGCCCATAGTAAATGAGACATTAACGCGACCGCATTCGAGATTAAACAATCTCTAGAGACCTAAATACTCATTAAAACAAACTGAATTTACGTTTAATATTTGAAAAATATGCGTTGCGTAGAGTCATAAAACGGGATTGTTGAGCCATTTGCCAATGTTCATAATTTGCTCGTGTAACGCTAATCTGGTTTATTAATGACAAAATTTACTACGAATATAGTAAGTGGCTGAACAATTTTGTGTTGTAGTCGTACTATTGAATTAACTAAAATGTGACCCACTGTGGAACCTTTTCACAGAAACAGTCATAGTGACATGGCATTGCTTGAACATACTATGAAAACGTTCTACGGTAGATCAAGATTGCAATGGTTTGATAGAACATCTTTTGTAATTCTTTGTAGATAGCGCCTCGATGTGGATGTGAACCTGGGAAGTGCACATGCGGAGGTACGTCAATTAGCATGTTTTTAGTTAATTTACGTGGGAGTACAAACGGTTTTAAATTTGTAAAAACTATTTTTGTGACCTTATGACCTCGTTATTTTAGATCTTAGGAGCCAACCTAGAAATGAAATGATCGAGGAAGTGATGGGACGGTATGCCGAGGTATTGCCTATCGAGAAAGTAAGTTACACAATACTGAGCAACACATCCAGTGTTTCAAGAGACGGCTGTTGAAGATTGTTGAAAATTTAAATTTAAGTAATGATTGTAATACTAATAGGAACATTACGTTAATGTTACGACGGTTACTTTGATAGCTTGTTTTATATGATTCTGGTATCTTGTTAATTTTGGATTGTTTTTACTTTTAATAAAAACAGTAAGAGAGTATAATTGTTTTATTATATTATCATGCTTTTGATAAGGTAAACTCTGTAAACTCCGAATACAAGTAAGTCAATGTTAATTTATTCGTTCATAATATTTTGTACTCCCACGTTTTGATGTCAGATTTCAAAGATGTGATTAAAGTTTTTTTATTATTTTAGGTACCCCACGGTGCACAAAACTAAGAGAAATGAAAAAGTCAAATTGCTCTACTATTTTGGAACACACAGAGAAAACAGAACCATCTCTAAATATTAACCAACATGAGAATTTTGTTAAAATAGCCAAATATGAAAAAATGAGTGGTATTAAAAATAAAAAAATTCACCGGTTTTCTACTATGGAGGAAGAAATCCGTCAATCCATTAAAACAGTAAAAGCAAAAATGGCAGAAGGCAAAGACGTTCCCCTTGTTCAAGCAGAAGTACTGTCTCAGGCTTACCAGGAACGTGGCACAGATCCTCACATAACACTAGACACAATAGAACAACGGAGAATCCCTCTTGAGAAAGTAGTTAGTAGTCTAATACATCAAACAGCGTCCAAAGAACTTTTTAAAGTAGCTATGTTGAATAAATCCGGAACAGTAAATCAAGAATTCACCGAGATTACTACAACTGCATCTGGAGCGATGAAAATGGCCTTAAATGAAAAGACAATTGAACTCATTGATAATAGTACAAAAGAAAATCCTAATCTGTTTGTCGTTCTAAAAAAAACCCTTTCAGGGCATTATGTGATGAAATTAAATAAAGATCAGCGCGTTTCCAGTGAGAGTCAAAAAATTTTGGTCAGAAGAAATGATTCTGGACAGATGACATTGGAAGTTCATAAGGATATTATCAATACTATTCAACCAGATATTATTCATAGCAAGGGTGCAAAAACAATATCACTAATGTCGACTTTGCCAATAGGATTAACAAAAAAAGTTGCCTTAACTGACGTAGAAAAAAAATCCACTCCTGCAGTTAAAAATACAGGGTTAGGTTTTAAACAAATCGAAGTCAAAGGAGAATTTGGTGTTATAAGATATAGATCAAAAGAGTCAGAGAAATCAGCAGATCAAGAAGATAGTGGAGGGTGTATCCTAAATAAACCACTAGAAAATTTAGACTATATAAAAATAGCAGCGGATGAGGAAGAATTAGACAAAATAAAGACGTCTTTAGATAAACTATCAAATCAAGATATAACAAGATATAACAGCGAACAAGTGCAAATTCCAAAAAATAAAAGTGACGTTTCGGAAATGCATGAAAATGATAACAATAAATCTTTCAATATAATAAACGACATTAAAAAATTATCAGCTTTAGGAGAAAATATTCACAAAATGTTATTAAATAATGAAACGGCCTTGGACCTAAAAGTTTTAGGTGAAACTGGACTTGAAATAGATTTAAAAGCAAATTTAACTACAACACATTCCGGACATATAGCAGTGAATATGAAAGAAATTGCCAATCATGATCAAATGGCAGAACAATTAAAAGAAAATCCAGTTTTGTTGGAGAACAAGAATTCCAAATATTTACTTAAGGTTATCCCAGAAAAAGAAATGGCCAATGCCACATTAAGAAGAACTTCAACAGGAGAAATGTATGCTGTTCTTAAAGACTCAGTATTAAATCAACCTGAAAACGAAGTCACCACTTTGAAACCAAACGAAATATCACACAAAGTAAGAGTGAAGGGAGCACAACGTGTTCATCCTGACGCCACTTGTTTAATCAGAGTAACTGCTTCTGGTAATTACGAGTTTGTATTGGGTGAAGAATTTGAAAAACAACACCTGCAAACGATTGATAAATCTATTGGAGATGATAGTGAAAGCTACGTAAATTTATCAAAAACGGAATCAGGATGTTACCTAATCGACTTTGATGATAATGTAGATAATTCTCCCGACACCAACATTAATGCTTTATTAGTCAAATCTCATACAGGAAACATAAAATTGTTTGTTAAATGTTCCGCCTTCGAAGCTATAGAAACAGAAATTCCAACAGGCCAGTGTTCTAATGTGTTTGGAGAGCTGTTTAAAAAAGCTCCTCAATCGAGTAGGGAATTACATAGAGAGCACTTAGCAAAATCTAGGTTTTTAGAATCAAAATCATGCAGTGATTCACATGTGTACGGAAAAGTAAGAATCCACGATCAAAAGTCTTCACTTACTGATCCTCCAGCTATTCTGAAGAAGACAATATCTGGGCAATATACTGTTGTTTTGAACAAGGACTCTAAACTTTCCTTTATTAATAATCTTAAAAATTACATATCAAAGTCAGGTAGAAACATAATTCCCATTAAAAGGACCAACGGAGGAGACATAATTATTTGTTTGAATCAAGATCACGAATGTAAAGGTCATTACGGTTCACTGAAAATAACGCCTTCGGGTAACATTTACGTTTTTGTTGAAGAAAATGTTATACAAGAAATAGAAAGAAATTCAGTCGAAGACACAGCCCAGATGACCATGGGCGAGTTGTCGTCAACGTCCGTCCACATGATAGGTACCCTCGTGCATCCTCAGAATAAAGCGATCACTACCACTTGCGATCCAAAGTGGGATAGTACAGGTTGTGATAAATCCAAATGTGTTTGCAGTGAGTTGGTTTCAGAAATGAATCAATGGGGGTATTGCCTTCCTGAAGAAAAGGCAAGAGGTATGGGAATTACTTGGTATCAAGTAGTAAAAAGCACAGATCACGATTATAAAATTAATAATCCCTGTTCTATGACCGAATCTTCAAAGAGTTCAGAAACTGATAGCGAACAATGTAATCATTCAGACATTGAGTCGCCCAAGGTTGGTATTTTACGATGCACTCATCCAAAACAAAGAAGACGTCAGATTAACAACGAACAGTGTTTTTATGTTATTGATACTGATTGTGCAACCTCTAAGCGTAAACGTGCTAATTCATCCAAGGAACTAATTCAAATTGTTGAACCTTGCTTTCACAGTAACTGGAAAGAAGAAGCTGAAATCAAGGAATACGATTTCGAAAAACATTTTGTTAATGTTACAAAATCGAACAAGAAAAACGATCTCTCAAATTTAGATTATTTAGAATTATTACCGCCTCAATTACCCTCATTTCTTAGAGGTTAAAGATGAATGTATGTCACTTTGTCATGGTCTATGGTGTGTCGATCCAAAAAAATGCCTGTTTTAAAGTCTGCAAAAGCAGAATATTTTTTGTGACTTATTTAAATGTAATTCACGAGACTAGAATTTTCTGCTTTTGGGAATTATTATTGTCTCTGTTCGGCAAAGTTTGGAATATAAAATAAGTGGCGACACGTTTCCGTTTTATTTCCTTGTCTGAGTTAAAACAAGAGCATAATGTATGTCCCAGATTGCGAAGTTGCCGTGATTAATGCCCCCTATTTGTCTCCACAAGTCATATAATAATAGCTGCAGTATTTTGCAAAAGTTGCGAGCACTAAAAACATGAGTATACCAAAATATCGCCGTCAAAGTTTCACTTCCTACCTACTGTTATTCGACAACACAAAGACACGTATAATTTATATAATAACACATAACATTTTAGGAGTAGGGATTTTGAATAAGTTTAGAGGGAAAATTGGTTTTTCTAGGATTCAATTTCATTTTGTAATTGTAATTTTATAAGATTTTTTTTACCGAACCTCGTGAATACAAACTTACTTTTTAAAGAACAAATCAATTGTTAAAGTTACTGTGTAATGTACTATATAAAGTACAAATTATTCAACAAATAAAAATCCTTAAAATATTCTTAAATAATTTCAAAAGTTACAAAACTTATGACTCTCATCTGGGTCTTAAGCACTACATCAAAAAAAGAAGAATTTTTTCATTAGAAAAAGTCAGGACTCAGGAGGTTAAAGAAAATAACATTAAATTTAGGAACTGAAACAATTACTTTGCTCACCTGCGACCTTACGATAGCTACGTTTATTAAAAAATGCGCGTTCATGCAGTTCTTCCTCCTTCACACTGTATGAACAGACACAAATCACACAAACCCAACTATCACCAATTGGCAATCGATGAAATTTTTAAATGTGCTTGAATATTTTTATACCGGTAGGAATAACGTTCCTTATTAACTGGAAAAAATTACAGATTTTTTGGTTGCGTCATATAATTATAAAAAATGAAAACAATTTATTAAATCTGGGACAGCTTAATACGGGCACGAACCTTTGTCCATCGCATATTGAAAAAAAAACCAGATGTGACATTGACAGCTTGTCATAAATAAACGTACATAACCTTAGCTTGCGATTTTGCGCCCGCGTCTTTCTCCATTTTCCCTGGATATCTTTTAATTTTTCGACTGCTTACCCACACCGGACCTTTGATAGTGCCTGCTACGACGATAACTCTTGCTTTGTACCCTGGACCTGACCTTGATAGCTGCTACCACTTGGAACGGATATACTGATTAACTCGAACTCTGTACTCTGGACTGATTTTCCGTTTTATTCAATTGTTTTACAATGGATAATAACGAACATCAACGATGGAGGGAGCCTAAAATGTGTTTTTTACCAACATGCACCAATAACGATATTAAAAACCCTGGAAAGAAGTTTTTTCCTATTAAGCTAAGGTTATGTACGTTTGTTTATGATAAGCTGTCAATGTCACATCTGTTTTTTTTTTCAATATGCGACGGACTAAGGTTCGTGCCCGTATTAAGCTGTCCCAGATTTAATAAATTGATTTTATTTTTTATAATTAAATGACGCAACCAAAAAATCTGTAATTTTTTCCTGTTAATAAGGAACGTTATTCCTACCGGCATAAAAATATTCAAGCACATTTCTTGGTGAGTCTTTTTTATCGAAAAACGCTTTAAAAAAAAATAAATATTCCTTATGAAACCAAAAGAGTGTAAAGAATCATTAGTTCTTTCTAATTGTTACATATTTGCTTTGATTTATTTTTCAAACGTGTTTTTCAATAAAAAGACACGTCAAGATCACTTTATCTTCTTTCTAATGCTAAAAAAACGAATTTCTAATGCTAACACAACATTGAGATTCTTTTTATGGGCCCCCGCGAAGTAACGCCTGATTCAATAAATTAAATTTAGGCCCTCAATTTTCAATGGATTGCTTAGGTGCCAAATTATTATCTTAGCTCTAAAGCTAGAGGACTTTGCTTTGAACATGTTAAACACATAAGTTGTGCAGTCTGCAGCAAGAGTTCTGCACGTACTGTCTGCCTCCGGGATGAATGCCTAATGTCCCCGACGCATTAGTTCAAACGTCTCATTTTTATTCACCGAAGCAGTTCGCCGATTGCACGCGGTGTTCCAAACTTAAATGTCTTTTTAATGTTTCATAAATTGCAGCCAGCCAGACTTAGAATATGTTGATAAAGGCAGCAGTAAAAAGGAATTACCATTTACTGTGAAATTAAATGAAATATGTGATTCTATTTTTATGGGATATCTTCATAACTTATTTTAGCAGAGCATTGAATACTACGATTGCTAGATAAACATCTTCAAAGCTCCTTACAGGGTGACTTGTTGGTGAATGCATTCTTTATGGGGTTATAGCATGTACAACTCACTTGTAGAAAAAAAAGGTCCGTTCATCTGTCCAAAAATTATTAGCTTTCGAATTGTTAACGATTAAAGATTTGTCGCAAAACATGACTTTTTTTGCTGTAAACGAGTTAAATTCCCCATTGAAAGGAATGTATTCAATAACCGTATAATATGATGATGATTTCTAGTTTATTGTAGGTAAGTATGTACCTTTCTAACCAGATATTCTCAAGTGAATTTAGTTTTAATATGATTTGTTCATACCTAAACCTACAAATTCGGCAGCCAACGAAGACAAAGCGGTTTCACACGTTCCCTGTCCTGTGTATCCACTTGGATACAAAAACTGTGTTACCCACAAGTGTCGCGGACGTCGCGAATCCATACCCAGGGTGAGTTACCTCTGTTTTATGCTTATTTGACTGTTGGCAACACTATGTTTTTCCCGTCCATGAAGTGAGTACCTAAGTAATGTCTTTTCTGACGTATGACAGGACGGCGATATAACGGCAAGGAAAAAGGTAGAAGGTGCCGACAGAGTAAGGAGAGGCAGTAACGGAGGTCGGAGCGATACAGCGCCCCGGTGAGTTATTTTATTATCTCCTACAACTGATTCTATCTGTTGCATATGAAGATATGATTATGTATGACCTCGAGATATAGACCAGAAGTAATAATCAGAAGTAGTAATGATGTAAGACAGAAGTTTGTCTTAACCGAGTACAGAAGTTGTAAGAAGTATTGCAAGCTATGGGTTTAAGCACTGAGTTTAAGCCGGTGGTATTGGGCTGGACTGTAGGGGTGATGTTGGAGGTCCATTAAGGGACTATGTCCCGCCTCAGTGCTTATCAGAGATTGCAGAGTATGTATAGCAGTATACCTACTCCCCCTCTGGGACTCACGATGGTGCATAAGTTGGTGCAGAAGTTCCGTGTTTCCACCTATAGTTGTCGAGGGTAGTATAAGGCTAAGGGGCCCTCATGTATAGTTAAACCCTTACAGGCAGAAGTACATAAACGAGGGCTTACCCCCGCACCACACTATATTGTGGACGTAAGTTGACCAACCTACGGTTGGGAAGATAAAGTAAATCATGTCATATATCTCGGGGTCACCTTTGCATGATATTATGTAGTCGAGGTAAGAAAATAAGAAGTAAAAGTAAATCCTCGCCACATAATTTGGTGGAGATGCCGTAAACTAAATCGGAAGTGTCTAGTCGCTAAGCGTGATTGATTATTGTACAAGTATAAGTACTTGCACAAGAAGACAGACTACCGGAAGGTCCAGTAAGAAGATAAACGACATTAGATAACAGTGATGCAGATCAGCACTGATTTTTTTTGTTTTTGTTGGGGTAGTCCTCTCGGAGTAGTACACTCGCATCACGAGTATAATACTCACTTTATTGAGATTAAGTGAGTTGCTTGCTCTTAGACACTATTCGATAGAGAGCCCAGTCGTTATTCTTTGCCTTAATATTTATTGTCCTGCATAAATATGTAGCACAAGTGGAGACAACTCTATTTTGAGGAAGTAATTAACTTTAGTAACCTACAAATTCTTAGCCAACATTATAAGGTGGAAGTAAAATCATATACCTACAATTATGTTACACGTCTCGTAAAATAAATTAACTTCTGGGTACCCTTGTACCTAAGAAATACGGAACAGTAAGAATTATCGGTGTAATAAATTAAATCCGTCTGAATTAATTTTGAATTATGGGAACGTTTTATTTAACCGCCTTTATATACCCTTCTTTTAGGACTGTGACAATTTTTACGGGTATTTAAGTTTCCTATTTAAGTGACCCTAAATGTCGGGAACTAAATATCGTGTAGTGTTTTAAGTCTACTAGTGTCTATGGTACAGTGTTCGTTCAGAAACAAATGCAGTCAATAACAAATTAATAAAAGGTACTATTTAATCTTAATTTATAAATAAGATTATAGAAAAGAATATAATTTAAAATAAAGTTATCTTAAATATCGGTTGTTTTATTTTCGTATTACAGTTTATTAGTAAGGATAATATAGTAAGAGTTATATTAAAGACATCGTCTTGTGTTAATTATCAGGTGTCTTGTTATCCTTATCTGTATGGTTGCGTTTCCTTTGCCTATTTTAGCTTTGAGTGTTTGGTAAAAGTAAGTAGACGAGAATTTTCTTCAAGTTTTCTTTGAGCGGTTTTAAACTTGAGAGAACGTTACGTTACGTTTAGTAGAAAAGGAAATTATTCTTTCAGTAAATTGTGTAATCCAAGTGAATTTGATCCATGGAAATAGATATTACGTTGTTGCAAATCATAGAATCAAGGTAAGTTTGTTGTTTGTTGGGAAATTCTTATTAGAACTAAGAATTTTTGTTGTTCATAATTGATGTCGGAAATATGGGACTCCCAGTGATATTGTAATGTACCTAGTGTACTTGGGATGTTCAGGATGCCTTTTCAACTCTAGATACACAGTAATACGACCAGTTTTAACAACGATTATTTATATCTCGGTCATATTAGTTAGATTTCGTTAGTCAAATTTCACAAACCTAGAAAGACGCAGTAAATGGTTGACGGGGTTCTCAAGTAAAAGCATGCGATACAATTTCCCATTATTATAACTGTAACTTATGGGAAACTACATTCAATAAAAAATGACGATAGTTAAACACGTAATGCATAGTATGTTGTCATTTTTCAGTTTGCGAAAATGGAAGAAATGTTAAGTTTAAGGCTGCGCCTCAGGCAAACCAGCCTTAATACCCTAATAAATGATACGGAGAAGCTAATTAATGAAGGCGTGGCAGTGGATCTACAGGAACTCACCCGAATAAAGACGACTCTTAAAGTTTCCATTCAGGGTCTTAATGAGGAGGTCTACAAGTACATTGACAAATGCCCCAATCAAACAACATTGGACATGGCAACCTTGACTAATGACGAATTAAGGGCAGAAAATTTATTGGCGTCTCTAGAAGCCTCACAAATAATCGCAAACTCAGATATAAAGGTTAGTAACTCTAACAATAATACTTCTCGGCTGCCAAAACTGGACTTGGCCAAATATGATGGCAATATACTTAAGTGGACTTCTTTCTGGGACCGTTTCAACGCCAGTGTCCACTCGAAATCATTACCAGATGTCGAGAAGCTCTCCTATTTGCTGTGCACTCTTGAAGGGTCAGCCCGCCAAGCAGTAGAAGGATTGGAGACAACAAGTGCCAACTATGCGGTTGCTAGAGACATCCTGGAATGTCGGTTCGGTAAGAAGGACAGAGTGATAGATGCGCACAACGAAGCTCTACAGAATTTGAAAAGGGCCCAAGCCACGGGTACGGACTGCAGACGCACACTCAACGATATTGAGAAGCACCTTCGATTACTTGAGGCCATGGGAGAGGAAACTAATGCTAGCTACTTGAGAGTAGTCGTCATGAGTAAATTTCCAGAAAAGGTTGTATATCAGGTGGACCTCATGACGGCTAATGACCAATCCGTACTGGCCATACGTAAGGCCCTAAACGAAGTCATTGCAGCACTGGAGAAATCAGAAACTATGCTACAGATAAAAGGTGACCTCGCACTCTCAGATACAGCTCCAGCTGCGTCCACATCCACTCTGCACACAACGGGTAAGCGCCGATGGAGCCAAGGTACTAAAACAAAGGTGGGAAATAGAGGTCCACGCCAGCCACTACCAAAGAAGCCAAAGCCGAATTGTATTTTCTGCAGTATGGAACATTTCAGCGAAGACTGCAAAAGGTACAAGTCCTACTTGGAAAGAAAAGGAAAGCTCGGAGACCGCTGTTATATCTGTTTCCGTGAAGGACATAGGGCTGCGCGATGCGCGAGAAAAAGGAAGTGCCCACACTGTGGGAAGATGCACAACAGGGCACTGTGTCCTAAGAAAACTATAAAGGGTGAGCAAATATCTGAACATAACGCAGGGAGCTCAATAAATTTGCACAGCAAAATAAATACCCTTCATCTTTTACAGACAGCGGTAACCCAAATCAGGACAGGCGGGACCGGGACCCTGACATGCAGGCTACTGCTTGACTCCGGCAGTCAGCGGTCTTACATATCCTCTCGATTATTTAACAAACTACACATAGTACCAGACAGAGAGGACAGCTTGATGATCTTTACATTTGGGTCGAGCATTCCCAAAGAAGTGATAAGTCCGTCAGCCGAAATATCAATTATTACCAAAAGGATGGTGGAAAGGAGAATGAGAGTAAATGTAGTCCCACATATCACTGACAACATACCCATAGCAGAGCCCCCTCCCACCGAAGTGGACGTGATTGCTGATGACGACTCAAATGGAGAGACCATTGATCTTCTGGTGGGGAACGACTTATACTTCTCCTTCCTAAGGAATACCATCATAAAGAAGAATGAACAATTGTACCTGGTTGACTCAGATCTCGGTTGGTTGGTTTCTGGTAGTGTCATAAAGTGCAATGAAGGAGACGACACACTATCAGTGGTGACCTATTGCCACTGTCATGACACTAACTGCCCATACTTTACTGAACCAGACCTCCCACTCAGGAGCGTAGATATGAAATTTCTGTGGGCATTGGAAAGTATTGGCATAACTGACTCTCCGAAGACCACGTACGAAGAACAAGCAGTTCAACACTTCAATGAGACGGTGAAGTATGATGAAGGACGTTACCAGGTAAAATGGCCCTGGATACAGTACCCACCCGAGCTTCCTACCAACTATGGACTAGCCTATGGAAGGTTGAAGAGTTTGATTAGGAGGACAGATATAGACATACTGACAGATTATCAACAAATCTTGAAGGAACAACTTGAGGCAAAGGTGATTGAGATAGTACAACCCGAACACTATTTTCAGACCGATCACCCTGTACACTATCTGCCTCATCATATGGTCAAACAAAAGGGGAAAAGAGGCCGTATAGTGTACGACGCCTCTGCTAAGATCAAGAATGAGAAAAGTCTGAATGAATGTCTATATCGAGGCCCATCCATGATAGAAGACCTGACTGGACTGATTCTCAAATTCCGATTAGGCAAGGTCGGTATCACAGCCGATGTAGAGAAAGCCTTCCTACAAGTGGGTCTCCAAGAGCAAGACAGAGACGTCACTCGATTCTTATGGATAAAAGATGCCGAACAAGAATTAACAGAAGAGAATGTCGTCCAGTACCGGTTTTGCAGAGTTCCTTTTGGAATAATCTCAAGTCCTTTCCTACTGGCAGCAACCATCCGACATCACATATCAAAGACCAATAAGTCACTTCTCGTCAAGATTGCCGACAAGTGCTATGTAGATAATTTGATAACATCTACTAAATCAACTGGCGAAGCCCTCCAACTGTATAATGAAACAACAAACGTTTTCAAGGAGCTGGGTATGAACATAAGAGATTGGATGTCAAACGATACAAGTCTTATGAGCCAAATTCCCGAACAGCAGAGGGCAAAACAAGTTGGAACTGTTAAAATACTCGGACTCTTATGGAACGTAGACTGTGACATGTTGAAACTCAAGGTTGATTGTGACACCTGGGAAGAAACAAACAAGGGAAGAGGTATCACGAAGAAAGGTGTATTACGTGTACTAGCACGTCTTTATGACCCTTGTGGGTTCATATCGCCTCTCGTTCTACCAGGGAAACTATTGTTTCAAAACCTTTGCACAAGAAAGCTGAAGTGGGATGAACCTCTACCAGATGACCTACAAGAAACATGGCATTCCATAGTATGGAACCTGAAGACCGTAAACAAATTCGAATTGCCAAGATACCTTGGAAATGACTTAAAGGAAGAAATCTTAGACTATGAACTTCATGGGTTTACGGACGCCTCAATAAATTCATATGCCGTTGTGGCATACCTCCGAATGGTTGGAAGACATGAAACCAAAATCTCCTTTCTCATGTCGAAATCAAGAGTCACACCGATTGAAGACAAAGAAGATTTAAAAATTCCCAGATTGGAGTTATTGGGCTGTCTAATAGGAAGCAGGCTCCTAAAATACTTAAAGGGTCATCTGGAGATTAATATTTCCAAAACATATCTGTGGACTGACAGTCAAGTTGTCCTAGCGTGGACAAAAACAAACAAATTGCTCCCTCCATTTGTTCTGAGACGGATTAACGAGATCAAACATATAAAGGACACGCTGAAACTGGAATTAAACTACGTTAATACGAAAGAAAACCCAGCTGACATAGCTACAAGACCAGAACTATGGCATTCAAAACAAGAACTATGGATGAATGGCCCAAGTTTTCTCACTCGTGATAAACAGTACTGGCCAAAAGAACGACAGTTAAACGAATCTGACACCTGTCTGGCTGGGAGGGCTCTGGAGACTATAGATGGTCCAGAGATGACTCTCAAGGGTTATAAAGACCAAGAAGCAACCTCTTTCACGTTGGAAAACGAAGAGATTCCTATGGAAGTTTGTGTACTAGACCAGAACGTGACGAAAGAAGGAGATACCCTGTTATGTGAAATCAAGGAATTACAAAGAACTTTCTTTCCTGACGAAGTTTCAGGCAAGACGACAAGTTTATCAAAGAACTTAGGCCTTTTCCTAGATGAAGACGGTGTGTTAAGAAGCAGAGGACGCTTGACACTTACAAACTGGTCATATGAGAAGAAGTATCCAATCTTGATCCCAAAGAAGTGCACTTTCACAGACCATATAATACAGAAAACACACGAAGATAATTATCACGTGGGCGTGTCTCACACACTCAGCATATTAAGAGATAAATATTGGATACCTCAAGGCCGCGCTCAAGTACAGAAGATAATTAAGAGATGCCCACAATGTTTGAAACACGGAGGCGGCCCATATAAATTACCAGCACCACCTACATTACCCAGCGAAAGAGTCAATTATAGTCCACCTTTCACATTCATGGGATTGGACTATTTGGGACCCGTGTTAGTGGAAACATCAAAAGGAAGAGAGAAAAGATGGATTTGTATTTTGACATGCTTAGCAGTACGAGCTATCCACCTAGAGCTTGTAAGTGATTTGACAGCTGGAGAGTGTTTACTCGCTCTCAGACGCTTCACAGCTTCCAGAGGAGTACCGAACACCATTATATCAGATAATGCGTTACAATTTAATTTAAGATAGGCGATATAGTGCAGATAAAGGAAGAAACAAAGAACAGAATTAATTGGAAGGTTGGGAAGATAACATCCTTAGTCAGAAGTCGCGATGGACAACACAGAGTTGCAAAAGTAAAGGTTGGGAATACAGAGTTTACTAGATCGGTAGGCCATCTGTATCCTTTAGAAGTCGAAATAGTACAAGACGAGATGAACCAAGAAGAAGCGCCCCAACCTGAAGTGTCTATCTCAGAGAAGTTCAACCCTGTCATGAGAAATACAGTGCCTGAAGAAGCACCTCAAGAAGCCGATGGTTTGCCCAACCAACAACCCATAATAGAAGCACTCCCTGTTGACATTACCTCGCATCAGTCTGAAGATCCACCATCAGTTCAACCTGATCAAGTACAATTGCCTGAGGTAGACATGTCAGATTGTGTAGAGTCATCGTCGGGGAACGCTGAAGAGATTACTGACATACCAGTAGAGAACAGAAGAAGAAGAATGGCGGCCATTCGCGCT
This sequence comes from Archips xylosteana, assembly GCA_947563465.1. Taxonomy (NCBI): domain Eukaryota; kingdom Metazoa; phylum Arthropoda; class Insecta; order Lepidoptera; family Tortricidae; genus Archips; species Archips xylosteana. The sequence goes on from OX387356.1 coordinate 4,533,205, forward strand.
AGAGAAAAGATAGCGGAATGGACGCAGCTACTGCTAATCCTACTCTAAACCTCTGCCTTTGGGAGTGTCGCGGACGTCGCGAATCCATACCCAGGGTGAGTTACCTCTGTTTTATGCTTATTTGACTGTTGGCAACACTATGTTTTTCCCGTCCATGAAGTGAGTACCTAAGTAATGTCTTTTCTGACGTATGACAGGACGGCGATATAACGGCAAGGAAAAAGGTAGAAGGTGCCGACAGAGTAAGGAGAGGCAGTAACGGAGGTCGGAGCGATACAGCGCCCCGGTGAGTTATTTTATTATCTCCTACAACTGATTCTATCTGTTGCATATGAAGATATGATTATGTATGACCTCGAGATATAGACCAGAAGTAATAATCAGAAGTAGTAATGATGTAAGACAGAAGTTTGTCTTAACCGAGTACAGAAGTTGTAAGAAGTATTGCAAGCTATGGGTTTAAGCACTGAGTTTAAGCCGGTGGTATTGGGCTGGACTGTAGGGGTGATGTTGGAGGTCCATTAAGGGACTATGTCCCGCCTCAGTGCTTATCAGAGATTGCAGAGTATGTATAGCAGTATACCTACTCCCCCTCTGGGACTCACGATGGTGCATAAGTTGGTGCAGAAGTTCCGTGTTTCCACCTATAGTTGTCGAGGGTAGTATAAGGCTAAGGGGCCCTCATGTATAGTTAAACCCTTACAGGCAGAAGTACATAAACGAGGGCTTACCCCCGCACCACACTATATTGTGGACGTAAGTTGACCAACCTACGGTTGGGAAGATAAAGTAAATCATGTCATATATCTCGGGGTCACCTTTGCATGATATTATGTAGTCGAGGTAAGAAAATAAGAAGTAAAAGTAAATCCTCGCCACAACAAGTCTCTGTATCCAAAAGGATACGTAATCCGATAAACAAAATACAATAAATATTAAAATGAACTTGAGGAGCAAATTTTACCCTTTGTTTGGGGGAAAGGGAACGTGTTAAAGCTATTAGGTACCTACATTCGTTTCCAATAAAGTAATTTGATTGTAATCTTTTCATATCCTGCACCTAATAACAATTTATCGATCATATAGTATTTGGTTTCCCTTTGTTGATCTGACAAGCGAAACGCAAGTAGCCCCGTCGACTCTCTTAAGATTTCATTCACTACAAATTGCCAGCTCCTTTAGCAACAAGATACTGACAAAGGGTCTCATCTGTAGTCAGGGATGTGCGTGTCGAATTACTCTTTGAAATTTTCTTTCCTCATAATCGGAGTCTTATTCGATTTGCTGTCAACATTGCCAAACTACGAGGGTCAAACTACTTTTGTTAACCGTTTTCAAAACGCCGGATTTCAGGTGAAGGAAAGAGATAAATATAGCAAAGAGTACTGGTTTAATCCCGGTCTCACTCCTCTGAATATTTCAGAATTTACACGCGAAATTTTTGTATTTATTTTTTTTTATATTAGGGGACAATCTTACACAAATCGACCTAGTCCCAAACTAAGCAAAGCTTGTACTATGGGTACTAGACGACGATAGACATACTTATATAGATAAATAAATACTTAAATACATAGAAAACATCCATAACTCAGGAACAAATATTCGTGCTCATCACACAAATAAATGCCCTTACCGGGATTTGAACCCAGGACCTCTTGCTTCGTAGGCAGGGTCACTACCAACTAGGCTAAAGCGGTCGTTAAAAATTTGAAATTTACCATGAGCCTTGCGGTAAAGGGAAACACGATCCCATTCTTTGCACACATCTGCGATGTTCTATCTTCAATGGTGTATGTGAAGTTCCCAATACGCACTGGACTCGCGTCGGAAATTCAGCTGAAACCCTCTCAATCTGAGTACATAGGCTGGCATGATGATAATGTTCAAATAGCGGGTCGTGCGTTATTGTCGTTTTGAGGTCGACAAATACATCAAAGCTCTGCCAAAACGCACTCTACTTATGTAAACAAAAACCAAAAGCCCAATGGGTTCATACGCGCACCGCTCGCTCAATGTTTTGTACATAAAATTCGCAACGCAGCAATATTTCCGCCACCTCCCCAGCGGGGAAGCCTTATTGAATACAAATTGTTTCTTTATCACAAGTTTGTAGGCCAGAATGTTACCAAAAAACGCCGAGTGGCTTCGTAGTGTTACGCTCTTATGGAAATGTTATTTTGGTTGATGGAAAAGATTATTCACAGTGTGAAAGAAGTGAAACGGAATATAGGCGAAGGTTTTTCTGTGGTAAATTAAAATTACTTTAACAAAATGGAAAAATACAGTACCTAGTAACCTAGTGGTTTGACACTCAAGAAGAGGTTCGTGGGTTCTGTCGCCACCTCTCCCCCAAGCCGCCCACGCGTTATACAAGTTAAACCGTGCAAGGGGAAAGGTGGCAACATCTATTAGTTTATGTATTATGTATATATTTATGGAGTGAAAATAAGGGAAATAGAATGCAACACATACATACCCTCACTATCCTATAAAGGATTCTTCATCCTCACTCTCTCTGTCCCTCTACTCCAGGGCCAAAGGAGCCTTCATCTGCTTCGCTTTGCTTATGGCGGCTGTATGTATCACACCGAGATCTGTGGGTAACAACGCTCTATGAGTATGGTATACTCTAAAAAATAGACTCTAAACAATCAATCCCTACAAATACATATAATCACTTTATAGTCAAAGAGAACCATCTTACTCGGTCTGGAGAAGGAACCCTAAGCCCTGTACATGAGCTCAGGGTAGTCAGTCCCCCCTAGGGGGGCTGACCAACCATGTCAATGAGCCTGGACGATAGCATCCAGGTCGAGGTATCCTGCCGCACGTCGGCACCTTGGGTCGAGGCGCCTGACGGTTGAAGCTACCGTCAGGCGCAGCCGCCGCCCTCTAATAAGATACGTTCCCCGGTAGGATAACTTAGCATCCTCAGACGCTTCACTCCTGATAGGATCTCTTAGCATCCTCAGATGCTTCACTCCTGATAGGATCTCTTAGCATCCGTAGACGCCTCACTCCTAGTAGGATCTCTTGGCATCCGTAGACGTCTCACTCCTATATATGAACCTTGTCCGTCCCGCCTAAGATGCTCTCTGTCAGCTTCCACGATATGATTCGTGGCCAGCTAAACTCTTACATAGTTACATACTGCTTCCATGGCAAGCCAACTCCACAAAGAGATAATAATTGGATAGAGAAACCACGCCACCACTGCGAGCTTTCACCAAGTAAATAAGATACTTAAATACATAGATACTTAGCTTTAGTTAGATGGATCCGGACAGCTGTAGGTACGCTTCCTCACTTTATATTATAACATTGAAAACTTGCACGCTTCGTGCCGTTATTTAAACTAACTTCAACGACCTACTCAGTTGAATTAACTTACCATATTTCCACCTAGAGGGCGCTGCTCAGTGTTGCCGCAAGGAAATTGTCATTGGTATTAGTTTTTCGCGTCAATCGAGACAGGTTCGAACTCCAGCATTATTTTATTCTTATGCTCCAGCTCGCATCTCTGAATTTTTCATTTCGTTTGTAATTACCAAATGCTTTTCGGTGAAGGAAAATATATATCACGAGGACACCTGCGTTTAGGTAGGTTAACTACAAAACATTTCAAGGCCAATTTTTATTTTGTTATACTCAGATTTCTGCTCAGAATCACGAGCTGGTCCAATCCTACTAGAAGAAAAAAAAGTCCCAAAACTTTCATATAATTTTAGAGAGTCTATGGAAAATGGTAACTCAACAGAAAATAAAACCTTGGGATACTTTTCATCTCCTAGTAGGTGAAGCTCGTGGTTCTGTCTGACCAGAAATCACATAAAATGCTCCAAATTAAAAAAAAGTTAAAACATACAACAAAATAAAAATTGACCCTTCAATAGTGTGCAGTGTGCCTGAAGCTATTAATTCGCATTAGACCTGCGTGGAATCTATAGCCCAAATTCTCTCTTTCCAAAAGAAAGTTTGTAGCCTGAAATTATGATGATGGTGTAATTGAAAGTGGGTAGCAATCGATTTTGGGTTGGGTCCCGTTGGCCTTACTTGCATTTAGCCTTGGCGAGCAGAGCACCTTAATTGTATTTTGTCCGGGTAGCAAAATGCCTTGGTCTGTAAAACACCCTCATTGCTATAAGCCATAGTAGACGGAATGACTTGGTTGTAAAACAACTTAATGTCATAATGTTTTAGTAGGTAAATGGTCTGGTCTGGTCTTGAAAATCTATTTAATACAATCAAGACCTTACACAATTGAGTCATTCTGCCTACTTGTGCATTTAGCAACCTAGACGTTTTGCTAAGTAAGTCTTCCTGAAACTAAGACAATTTTGTAACCATGGCATTATATAACCAAGTCATTTTGCATACTTGGTCAGTATACTACTGAGCCGTTTTGCTTGCCAAGGCTAAACGCAAGTAAGGCCAACGGGACCCAACCCTTAAAAGCTCCTTCCTACTTTGCTTGTAATGGTTATACTTCGCAAAAAACGAAGTTGACTAAAGGTGCAGTCGAGTTCACCAACTGTTCATAAATTTCTATACGTAGACTTTGGTGTCCTGCCGTTTGACCAAAAGTCATTTGGCAAAATTACACTTGACAAACAACGTTTTGCAAAAAAATGTTTCGCCAATTGATCATTTTACTAGTAGTAATTTTACAAATGACTCACTTATTCAAATGATCAACAGTTAAATTTACATTTTATATATAATTATTTGACAAAATGAACATTTAGCAACTGAGTTATCAGACAAAACTACTATTGGTCTAAAAACGTTTGTTACCTACAATGTTTTAGAATTGTTTATTAGAAATCTCGTTTTATTACAGCGAGCAAGACGGCTCGGAGCGGAAGCGACTCGGATAGGTTAGGTTCAAAGGCTAATGCGGGAGCGTAGCGTAGTGAAGCTCCCGCATTGGCCTTTGGTGTTAGGTATTTTTTTTATGGCCACCCAAAAAAGTCTTGGTATTTAAAAAGCAGCTGCAATTATTAGTGTTTCATTGATTACTAAACAAATTAGTTATGTATTAATACAGATGTGAATAACTTTCTATGAAACATATGCTTAATTTACGAAACATATCATTTGGTGAAATGGAAAACGGTCAATTGACATTTTATTATTTAACACATTTACCAAGTGTAGTGTTTGCTAATTGATCATTTGCTAAGTGAGTTTTTGTAAAATGATACATTTGTCAAATGTCACGTTTGCCAAATGATAATTTGGTGAAACGTTGTTTGTCAAATGATCATTTGTCAATAATTTTTTGGTCAAACATTAGTAAACCGTAGACTTTACATAGACTTTATTACCGTGACATAAGATTCATGTTTAGATATTTAAGAACGGTTGGCTGTATATATTGGAGAACTCGGCTGTACCTACTGGCGAAGGAACTACAGCGACCAATCCCTTCAGTGATCCTTTGATCATGGAATTCTATTAAATCTGACTAATATCATAAATTATAAACGTGAAAGTTTGCATGTATGGACAGATGTGTGGATGTTTGTTACTCTTTCATGCTAAAACGGTTTGACATGAGATGGCTTCTTGGCATGATGATGGAAATTTCCAACATTGACATGAACTTATTTTTTTAGGGTTCCGTACCAAAAGGATAAAAACGGGACCCTATTACTGAAGCTCCGCTGTCTGTCCGTCTGTCCGTCTGTCCGCCCGTCCGTCTGTTTGTCTGTCACTAGGCTGTATCTCATGAACAGTGGTAGCTAGACAGTTGAAATTTTCACAGATGATGTATTTCGGTTGCCGCAATAACAACAAATACTAAGAACCAGAATAAAATAAATATATATTTTTTTTTATACAATACACGTGATTTTTTTGCTCGTTTTTGCTCGATATTGATAACGGCAACAGGTAGACGGTTGTAATATTCAGAGAATATTTAGTTAAAATAAATAATTAAATTAAAATTAAACAAATATTTAGGGGGGCTCCCATACAAAAAAACGTGATTTTTTTGCCGTTTTTATAGGTACGGAACCCTTCGTGCGCGAGTCCGACTCGCACTTGGCCGGTTTTTATGTTTCCCTTAAGCTATAGATAAATTAATATTATCCTCATTAATTTCACAAATACCTACATAAAGAAAAACATGCAATAATAACCTGGATTAACTATAGGATACTTTTTATACCAGAAAATTGCGTAGTTCCCGCGATTGATTTTTTTGATTTTTTTTTGGACTAGCGAAAAACGAGTTTTTCGCAGACGGAGTCGCGGGCAACAGCTAGTAGTAAAATAATCGAGATTCCAGGACTAGCGTAGTACTCAAAATTAAATGTAAATTAATAAAGTAACAATTACAAGTAAGGCAGCTGTTAAACGCAGAGAAAACAAAACGCTGTCTGTAATAAACTCCAACGTAATCCCAGCGCTGCTACGCTAAAAAATATCGTCAAGAAATCCAACCGGCCAGTGCCTGGGGTCCTCTCGACCGCAATTTTTCGCCTCCAGTATCGGGGGATGTTTTTACAACCCCCCAATGCCTGCGTCCTTGTCTGATTGATTTATGGGTCTGGCTATCTGGCTTCAGATGTTTTCTGATCCCAAGGATCCGGGTACGTGATCATAATGTGTTTAAACTTGTTTCGCGAAGATTTATTGCATATTGGTTTAGTGAGCCTAGGCATTGGCTGGCTTTTGTCGAGGCGGGACGATTTATGTGGTTTTTCAGTGGTTAAACGTTGTAGTGTTAAATACGTGCATCGAAATAAATACCTATTGAGAGTTTTATAATGTGAATGTGTCAAATGAATTGTAAAACATTTAAGATAGGGTACAGTCGAACCGTTTGATTTGTGACCCATCGTAGTAGCTACAAAAACAAATTAAACTATGTAGTTTTTATTAAAAACGTTTATTAGACCTAAAAAATGAACGAGGAAACGAACACCGAATAAGTTTAGCAAATTTTGCGCCATTTTGAATGAAACAAAAACGAGTAAAGGATATCCTAAACTCGTTCAGACAAAATCAGGGCCTATAAAAGACTCCTCGAAATGCCCTCACTGAACTCGAAACTTCAATCCTAAAGAACTCCAGACAATTTGTCAATCCATCGACCCGGACACTTAAAATGGGCTGTAAAACTTTTAACATCCGACCTTAGACGGCGCACACTCACTGTACATAAAATGGAATAGCAGGTTCGAATATAAAAGGAAAGGTCGGATGGCCGACAGTAAAACTAGTATGTGAAAAACGAAAACGCTAGTCGGACTCGTGTTCCGGATCCGAATTCCAAATAAGTGAACACAAATTTTACTCTGAAGTTAGAATGCTATTCAGCAGAAAAGGGAGGTAGGTACAGAGTGGTTGTGGGTACCTCATTTGCAAAAGTTTCGTTCCACGTGGAGTTTTAACGGCTAAGCTACAAAGGCCTGCGAGGCTCATAGTATAGGTGAAAAATGAACTAAGTAGGTAAACGACCTGAGGTCGTATTGTCTAACGGTAACTATGTAGTAGTGCACAGATTTGATATGAAGCTTGAGTCATTTTTTAGGGTTCCGTACCCAAAGGGTAAAAACGGGACCCTATTTCTGAGGCTCCGCTGTCCGTCCGTCTGTCCGTCCGTCCGTCCGTCTGTTACCAGGCTGTATCTCATGAAGTCATGAACTGTGATAGCTAGACAGTTGAAATTTTCACAGATGATGAATTTTGGTTGCCGCTATAACAGCAAATACTAAAAACCAGAATAAAATAAATATTTAAGGGGGCTCCCATACAAAAAACGTGATCTTTTTGCTCGTTTTTGCTCGATATTGATAACGACAACAGATAGACGCTTGAAATATTCACAGAATATTTAGTTATAATATATTCATTTTAAAATTAAATAGTTAAATTGAAATTAAACAAATATTTAAGGGAGGCTCCCATACAACAAACGTGATTTTTTTGCCGTTTTTATAGATAAATTGGAAGGAACTCATACTTGGCCGGTTTTTTTTTCTTATTTTTCTACGATTGCTATAACTTGGCCTTTCGTCTGGTACCAGGTTACCGTTGGATGCTGGGACGCTGTTATATATTTTAATAGCGACTCGCCCTGGCTTCGCACGGGTGCAATTATGCATGAATACATACATACATATAAACCTTCCTCTTGAATCAATCTATCTATTAAAAAAACCTCATCAAAATCCGTTGCGTAGTTTTAAAGATCTAAGCATACATATATAGGGACAGACAGACAGCGGGAAGAGACTTTGTTTTATACTATGTACCTAGTGAATGGCAAACTTTGGTATAGCAAGTGAAATTATGGCTTCTACAGTGGTTTCGGCTACTATAATACCGGTGATAGTAATAAGCACGGCAGATGCCGTACACCTACATCAAAACCCTTTGTCCTACCAACTGTTGACGCCCAAGCAGCAAGGAGGCCCGAGACGACTCGCTTTTCAGATTTCCGCGATACATAATTAAGTTTAATAAAATAACGACCGTTGTCAGTAGACACAAAAAGACAAAGCTATCGATCGGACTCGCTTGAGCATAAATTTCGTCAGAGCTGCACGAATGTCTATTATTGAACGGATTTGTATTCAATCGGAGTATATTCAAATCAGTCATTGTTATTTGCTAGAGGGCTCGTGCCTTTCAATATTTCCGAGGGTGGAATGAAGCCGGGATTTTAACCTAACTTACAATCACACAATGGAGGTATACGGATAAATTAGTAGGTAGAGTTCACGACCTTTAGGGATCTTATTATACAGGTAGAAACAATAGGATATCAAACATTCGAGAATCGGGGGTTAACTTCTGAGTAGAATTGGAAATTAAATTCATGGCAAAGTATGGAACCGCCGTCTCAGAAATACACACAATGTCCTGTACATTTCGTTGGCCTTGATAAAGGTGAAAAACTTAAGTAATAAATGATTTGTTGTAGTAACGTGTCAGTTATACTCTTAAATCAAACCCAAATGCGAAACAAATCTGAAAGTGCTACAAGGACCTCACGATACAGCGCCAACTAGAATCATAGTCAAAGTCAAAGTCAAAATTCTTTATTCAATTTAGGCATCAATTGATGTTCCTATTAACGTCGAAGAATCTACCACCGGTTCGGAAAAACCCTGTTGAGGAGAAACCGGCAAGAAACTCAACAAGGTATATTTTTTCAAAAAGATCTACATTGTTATTAAATGTTAATGTCACAGAAATTGGAAGTTGGGCGAAAATGCAGCTTATTGCTAACTCATATCACTACGTAATAACGTATAAATCTTACTGTACCTACATCAAAAGACGGACTAGCAAACGCAACGTGGGACGTCCACCAACAAGATTGACGGACGAATTGGTAGGGAGGCAGGTTCAAGATTAAAACACGACCCGTAATTGTTGTGATGAAAATAATGTATGTTCTAATAAATCAAGCCCTAATGTTATAACCTATAGGGTTTAAAACAGCATAAGGGTTTGTATTATCAGAGGCTGTAATGCCAATAAATTCGCTTTCACCATCTCTTTCTGTCACCGTCTTATACCGTTTGACAGAAAGAAATATTGATTACGAAAGCAAGCGTCAGCGCGTTAGACAATAAGCCTGATAATCAAGGCATAGGTGGTTACATTTCCGATTTTAATCTATCTATTTATCTATCTACAGTCATTGTCCGTCCGCTGCTGGAATCAGGCCTCCTTCATACTCGTATTGCGCTACGCGCAATACTCGCGATCCTGGGGCTTCCCTCATCCAGTTGATTTTAGTGGGCAATTTAAATTAGGATCTAATGGTTTGTACGCAAAATTGACTTCACCTCCCACCGTATTCCAAGTTGTTGTATCTTAAACGGTTGTACGCCTACGACATGTCTGCGCAATAAACCTCAAATTTAAATGTGAAATGAAAATTCCTACAAGACATGGAGGCGTTAAATTGCAAATTCTGCTTGCTTATAATTCTAGTTACACGGCCTGGAAAATTATTTTAATGAACTATTCACTGTAATGGGGCGGTAAATCAAGTAAATGACTCGCACAAATTAGTTTTAGTCATGATTCATGACGTGAATGAGCAATCGTGAGGAATTTAGGGTTCGATTGCTGCTAGTTGGCAAAAATGATGATTAAACCAAATTTTAATGAGGGATGGAATTTCTATCTGAGCGAATATTTGCTGAGTTGATTTTAGAAAGTTATTTCAAAGGTTTTATTTTGTTGGATATATTACAAGTGGCTCGCATTTATACATCATCATCATCGCTGTCAGTCGAAAAAAGCCCACTGCTGGACATATTATACCTCAAAAGAACGTCACAATGACCACTCCAGTCCGCCGTTTACATTCATCAGATTCCTGCTGCATCCACATTATCGTGGTGAGCGGAGATAAATATCTCGTGAAACATAAAATTGACACATTTGAAACTCAACGTCGATTTGAGATTGACACCAAACGTGATGAGTTAAAATGGATGTGTGGATTGTTAGTCTCGCGCTAAAACGGATTCACGGATTCTGATGAAATTTGACACACAGATAGTTTACAACCCGGATTAACATACAGGATCTGTAATTACCATAGTTCCCGCGGGATAGCGATAAACGAATTCTTTGCAGACGGATTCGCGAGTAATAGCTATATAGTTTTATATATATAGACTAGCTGTTGCCCACGACTCTGTCCGCGATGAATAGAGATATAAATAATAGCCTACGACCTATTTTCAGACCTACCGAATATAGAGAAAAAAGTGTTATAAAAATCTGTCAAGCCAATTCGGAGTAGTTCGACAACAAAGACAGTGGCAAAGAGATAAACGCGTGTTACCGGCTCCTGTCATAAATGCTACGTGCTACCTCTAAAGCCAGTTCACCTGTTTACGCCACGCCACGAGACGGATTTAGAACACGTTTTCCTAGAAAATATCAATCACTATTGGATTCCTGAGCAGGATCGTGAATCAATCATCCCCCCGAATCGGGCACTGGGTAGCTCTCTAATGTATCGGAAAATTGGATCCCGGCGCTGTAAGTTGTTTAAGAATTCCTGTTTATTCGCTAACAGTTTACTGTAAAATGCTGGTCCTGAAGATTGCTAACTTCATGTTCCCGGAAGGAGGACAAGTTTTAGGAGTATTTTTGACGTGACAACGTCTAATAAATCGATGAACGCCGGCCACCGGGTGCAAACACGAAAACGGATGACGCATTGTAAAGCTACGTAACGGTTACATGTAACGTTACATGTACTTACAGAGCGGCGAGGGCCAGTTGCAATAGAGCGGTGTAGGCCAGTTGCAATAGAGCGGCGAAGACCAGTTGCAATATTACGTAGTACAATCTTAGTACTAGCGCTCGGGTAATTACACGCTTTATATTATTAGCTTCACCTGTGCATGATTCTATGTTAGTATGTTTGTTTGTATGTTTGTAACCGACTCCTTAGGGCGTGATTTTGACCCACTTCCCGGTTTCCGATTGAGCTGAAATTTTGCACGTATGTGTAAATTGGATGACAATGCAATATTATGGTAACATGGAGCTGATCTGATGATGGAGCTGGATGGTGACCATAGGAACTCTGTAATAAAACAACACAATCCCGTCGAGTTTGGGCTCGTTTGATTCGTATTGACGAGCACTTTGATCCCAGATGGTAACCAGGGTCTGATGATGGAGCTGGAAGATGGCCAAAGGCACTCCACAATACAACGAAACAACCCCATTGAGTTTGGGCTCATTTGATTCGTTTTGGACGAGTACTTTGGTCCTGTATGGTAACAAGGGTCTGATGATGGAGCTGGTAGGGGGGTAGGTGGTGGGGTGGGGGGTAAGGGGGTTGGGGGTCGGGAGTTTAGAGGGTTGGGGGTAAGGGTGTGGCGGTTGGAGTTAGGGGGTGGGGGGGTTTGAGGGAAATAGGGTGGGGGTGTTTGGGGGGTTCGGGGGCTAGGGATTTTGGGGGTTGTGGGAAATGTGGAGGGGGTAAGAGGCCTAGATGGTAACAAGGGTTTGATGATGGAGCTGGAAGGGGGTAGGTGGCGGGGTGGGGGGAAATGGGGGGAAGGGGGTTTAGGGGTTTGGGGTTAAGGGTGTGGGGGGTTGGGGTGTTTGGGGTAAATAGGGTAGGGGTGTTGGGGGGGTTCGGGGGTTTGGGAGGTTGGAAGGGTTGTGGGAAATGGGGAGGGGGTAAGGGAGGTTGGGGGTTGGGGTTTTGGGGGGCTGGGGTTAGGGGTGCTTTTTAAGATGTTATCAAAATGATAATCCTTGACAATTGACACCATTCACCCCACGCTTTCTTTACAATAAAATGTTTTAAACTATTATTATTTATTTTATCAATATTTAGTATTGTTTACAAATTTTGATCTGGATATAACAATATAATAATTGCTTCTTAAGATTTTTTACTGCACTATAAGAATAGTGAATTAAAATTTATTAAAATTTATTTTTTATTTTTCAGTTGTTTTTTTTAAAGCGTGTTTTTTAGTTTTTTTTTTATTGAATGTTTTGTTATGACGTTGTCACGTTAAACTATCGTCCGTAAACCGACTTCACAGACAACTGGTTTTTTTATATGAAAGGGGGAAAACGAGCATCTGTTGGGTTAACTGATGGGAAGCAATCACCGCCGCCCTTGGACACCAGCAACACTAAGTGTCACAGGTGCGTTGCCGGCCCTTTGAGAGATAGATAGGTTCGTTTTTTAAAGGTCCCCAAGCTGTTTCGCTCCAGGAATGATGTCCTAGGAAGCTGGTTTCATAACTTCGTCGTGCGTGGGAAAAAAAATCCGCATAATTATTATACCGGACGGTGCTAGACTGCCAACCATCAATATGGTGAGGATTAAATAATTAACGGTTACGCGAAGTATGGTAATGAAACTTGGCATTGGTTTAAATGTTAATCGTAACTTACTAATCCATTCTATCCATACTAATATTCTAAATGCGAAAGTGTCTGTTTGTCTGTTACCTCTTCACGCTTGAACCGCTGTACCGATTTAGATGAAATCTGGTAGTGATAATTTATTGAATCAGGCGTTACTTTGCGTGGGTCCATATTAATGAACTGAAACAATTACTTTGCTGACCCGGGACCTTACGATAGTTACGTTTATGTAAGAAATGCGTATTCATGCAGTTCCTCCACCTCCACAGCCACACTGTACGAACACACACAAATCACACAAACCCAACTATCACTACCACCAAGCTACACTCAACCAACCTACTCTGAAGATGAGCTCTGGTTGAGTTCTCATACGAATTGGTCCAGGCGATTCAGCGTGAAGGAGCAAGCACATGCTCACCAGCATTCACATTTCTAATAGTAGTAGTTCTAATATTGTATTTATTTTGTCGAAAAATTTCAGTTTTTTTTTTTTTTTTTTTTTTATGTTAGATAGGCCAGACAAACGAACTAGTGGGTCACCTGATGTTAAATGAACACCACTGTCCATAGACACCCGCAGCGCGTTACACGATGCCAGTGCGTTGTCGGCCCTAAAGGAGAGGGAATAAGGGAAGGGGGAGAGGGAAGGGGTGAGGTATTGGGCCCCCGGCACTCTCACTGACCGTACGAAACGCAAGCAGGATTACTGCTGCTTCACGCCGGTGTTCTGTGAGAGGGTGGTACTGCCCCGGACGAGCCGGCCCATTCGTGATGCAGCGGCTAGCTACAACATGGCTCTACCACTACTAAAGTACTAGTTAAATGCGATCCCGTTACTCTTGCTGCTAATATATTTTAAAATGGCCGTGCAATACCACAGCTGTAACGACACGTTCCACTTTAAACTTCCGAACGCAAACCGTTGGAGATCGAAATTCGATATTCAAATATCTTCAGAAACAGATATCAATAACTGGCGGGTTCTGTCGTTTCCAGGCCTTGAGGCTCTCAGATATAAAACTAGGGATACACCAAAAGAAGTACGCTTGAAGCCAAGATATGTCTCTTTGTTGCCTATAAAGAGTCTTAAGTTACACACACACACTTGGCGGCATAATCGTAACGGCCAGACGGGTCTTGGGGACAGATCTTTCGGCCAAAATTCTCATAGAGACATCGTTGTCACAGTTACGGTGACCCCCGCTATTTAATGCGCTCGGACTTAAAAAAGTTTAAACATTTTTTCTTTTTTAATTTTTGGGTTTCACCCTTGCTGTCTTAGCAAGACGTATTTTGCCAATATCGGCGTAAAGACATGACATACAGGAAAAGAGTATTCGGTTTAAGAAAATTTGAGTTTGGGGGAGGAGCAGATAGGTCACCTGAAACAAATAGTTTAACATGTGTTACAATACGTTTACTTTTAGTTTACCACTAACAGATGGCTTGCCTTAATTTCATTTCCAACTTTAACATCATACAAATAAAGAAGCTATTACAAAATCTGCAAACGTGGGTAACAGTATTCTAAAATTGGCTTTATTTGTAGGTCGTTAAAGTTGAATATGGAATGAAGGCAAACCATCTGTCAGTGGTAAACTTTATGTAATTTTACTGTAGGTACGGACGGTATACAGACAATATATGACGTTTTTACATTACGATTTCCGTTTTCTTTTTAATTGGAAGTGGTTGCGCCGTGTTTCCGTGTGTATTCTAAGTATGTTACTAAGGCTTAAGCGCGCAATGTGGCCGGTAACGCAATGCTCCAGTGAATACTGTCGTGCAGAATTGGCCATATTTAACTATCATGGCGCCTGTCGCGAAGCATTTAACTTGCTGTGAACCCTAACCTTTGATCAGTCATAATTCCAACATGGCTACCCGCTGACTCCGAAGTATTTTATACGCTAAAATCATCCAGTTTATGATATCGGAAAAATATTTCCTTCTTCGAATTAGGCGCAGGTTGAAGTGATACCGTTTCAAATGTAAGCCCGATTGTTCGAGGCTTTTCCTGTAATGCCCAGGGAGCTTCGTATTTTTGGGAGAGCTGTTGAGTTATTGGAACGATTTTGTTAAACCATGATACAGCCATCTCAGTATTTCATAGGATATACTACAATACAATACAAATCAGCACAGAGTGAGTGTATTATGTTGCTCCCCGAATGCGACCGATTACCATGTTCTTCACACTATTGCGGTTACTGCATGTTGTATGCGATCATTGACTTTTTATTTATTGTGAAAGAGAAGCAATCAAGTAAGCGTGTCTGTAAATAATATCAATAAATAAATAAATCTTATTGGAAATGATCACCACTGCCCATGTATTCTAACAATTCAAGGAGCGTCACTGGAGATCTATTGCCGGCCTTTAAAGAAAGTATAAATAATTTTCTTGAAAGCCTCGATGTCATAATTATCAGGACGCGCACGTGAAATCTAATGTGGTTAAAGGTTTCTATGGCCCAAAAGCATGAAACATCCAATAAATATGTCACTACTCCAAGGCATTCATTCACCCCGGCAAGTATGAATAATAGCCATTGAATACACCGTTATCAACAGAAATGTAACAGTAATAGTATTATTCCACGCTTTCGCTCCTATCGAGAACCATTGGAACTGACTAATTCGCGGGCATATTTTTACCATTTTTCCCGGAATATACTTATGTAAATGAACATAGAAACCCTTACGGACCATTCATCCTGTAATTCTCGTAATAGAGCGTGTGTCGACGTATTTTTTCGATTATACTCGGGCGAAGCAGTAAAATCTTACTGCCATCGATCCGTCCGCTCATTTGTATTCGAGATGTGATCTTCTCAAAATCAAGGAGTATGTGATTCGATTTCTATACACTTGGCTATTTATATGGAGCTGTTAAAACCGACTGAATAGAATAAATTTTACCAGCAAATTTAAACACTCATACACGAGAAACTTTTGCATCCCTCTGTCTATCATCTGATTGAGTGGTAAATTGATCGTGAATTAACGATTTTCTATAACCTTACTCAAAGACGAGATTAAAAATTACCTCATTTTCCTTTTATTTGAAGCTAGAAAAATATGTGAGACCAATGGGGAAAGTAAAACAGTAGCTTATAAATAAAAAAACCATAGACTGCAGCTGTATGATTGCTACAAAGTATAAGTTATTGATAGGGCTACAGACAATAGTTTTTAAAAACCAAGTAGGTACCTAAGAAGAATTACATAGTTAACTCTCAATGTTTCTGAGAAGCACAATGTTGTAACATTCAAATACAAAAGAGCCGTTATTTTAGTGATTTTTAAGTACGAAAATTCTGTTTCATCTTCCTAGTGTTTTCTTTTAGTATATTATAATCAACATCCAAAGAGATCTACAGATTGAACAAAACCCACTCTCTTTGAACGCCATAATTAATAACTTACTAGGTACCTACATCCACTGGTTGTTCACAATTCTCGCAAAGCCGTCAGCCCACTTTGTCGAAGGCCTGCCAACGTCGTCTTCCATTTCGTGGTCGCCCCAGAACTTTTCTCCCCCAGCGGTTGTCTGTTCTTCGAGTGATATGGCCTGAATGCCTGATACGTATACTTTAAATGTTTTACTCTATTTGTGAATCTGGTTAGTTTTCGCTGCAACAGCTCTCGCTCCATCCTCCTTCGTCCATCCAATCGGAAACATCAATGGAGTGTCTCGGCGCGCGGCTCATACTAAACGTTGCAGATGACGCGGCGGGACCTAGAATTATTCGCAGACTTGGCGCAGGCATTGCTGGAGGTAGGGTTACGGGTTCTGGTACGGTCACGGACATAAAGTGATTGGCCACTGTGGAACGCTGTCATATTAACACTACCAATCTGTCGGCTAGCAACGTGTTTGTAAACAAACACTTAAAGCACTATGATAATGTTCCTTGTATGCTCAACAATTGAATTGAGATCCTTGATGTACCACAGGAATATCAAGCCACATGCTTCCTAAATTAGCCGAGTGAATGCAGACGTCAAAACTATTGTTATCAACTTGATTTGATTAGCATTACAGGGCCAATTTACGAACAGCAGCAAGTGGCTCAATAATCCCATGTTGTAGCTATACTTACTGGTAAGTTTTTTAATGAAACGCAGGCTTGCGTTTGACCACAATTACTCCTGTTGGTAAGCTTTTGGTTTATCACAAATTTCAATGTGATCTTACTAAATCTTATTTAAGTAATTAATACCTAAATGAGTTTAAATAGTTTGTATAGTAGTGAATTGTTCATGTAAAGTCTGTAAGAGAAGTAACCTTATATTATAGGGCTTGCTTGCTTTCACCATCATCATCCTACCAGACAAAAGACGTTCACTGAGAAAGACAAAGACCACAAATAGTTCCAATAGTTTGTCGGTCCATCTTGACTTCCGTTGACTTGACGTTTGTTTTATTGAAATCTATACAAAATCAACCCACACCCACCTCTTACAAGTTATTAATCTGTACGGTCATTTTCATGTTACAACATTATATTATCTATCAAAATAATTTGAACTAAACAAGCTTATTTCGAGTCGAATTCATACTGAATGATTCAGTGGAGATGCTATTAATATTTAATTTATAATCTCGCCGATGCCACCGTTTTATTGGCAGAGGGACCTCTATAAAAGTTCCTTCCCTTTACGACGTCTCACTAAAGTCCGACCTTGCTTTCTGTGATTAAATTATTTATTCTTGTGTGTCCACTTACTTAGACAAGTAAAATATTTTGTTCATTATTTTCTTGTAAGCTTAGTTCGATTGAGAAAGTATTGGTTTTTAACAATGTCCAATCTTACTCTTTTGAAAGTTTGTGTTTTCCAGGCCGTGCTGTTGGAGCCCTTGCCGCAGGCTGCTAGGTGTGTTTACTGATTTTTAGATAAATGAGTTCAAAGATTTATGATATTTGTATGATTATTTGGCAGAGAATATGAAGAAAGCCATTTGTGGCACAGGTTTCCGGTGGTATGGTTTGGAAGCCATGTTTTTCCATTGAATGCAAAATTCAAATAAAAAAGGTTTTTTTTGAGAATTTTTAAATTGACGTATTGACGTGTCTGGGTAGAACTTCGTGTTATTTATTACGAATCCTGTGCAGATGAAGCCGCGGGCATAAAATAGTAATTAGTTGACTGAAAATGGCATGGAATGATACTCTGAAATGCCACACAGTTACAATTTTTCTTTTCATGGTACCTCTCCAACTAGTACAGGTTCGCTGTCAACTCAGCATATTTTTTTTTCTTTGGCAGGGTGAAAGAATTCGGCGGCATTCAGGCAGTGACCAATAATAGTGGTCATATAATTGTATAAAAAACACAAACTTAATGAATACTAATTACTCCAACCAAAGTATTTGTAATGACCGCAGGAGTTAACGTCGCCGCAGTGCTTGCGCTCTGTAAGAGGGGGACAGTCACGACCGTCGTTCTGTTTCGCTCGCACGACGGTTCGAGCGCGGAACTTGTCGCCGAAGCCACAAGTTGCTGAACACGGCGTCCAATCGCTCCATTCGGATACTAAGCAATCATCAGCTGTAAAATTAAATAAAAGATACATATTATCATGAATCTAGATTCCAACTACCTTAACAAGTTTTGGTTAAATAGTTAAGCGCATTTGCCACAGTAGTTTGGTTTGTTTCACCACTCTTTTTATTAAGTTTCTGGTACCTTATGTAACAGATATCATTAATGTCGAATCTGTTTATTTCGTTATATTAAACAGAGACTGCATCACAGATATCTGTCAGATAAGAAACGTTAACAGTGAGCTGTAAAACAGGCCTATAGCCTCTGAAGTTACTAACGTTGTATCTTGTTCACCGCATGATGCAGACGTGACCTGAAGTGCCGTGGCAGGTGTTTCCCCAGACCCATTCTGTGACCTTGGGCAACAGCCAGTACCACATCGTCCATGTTTTTGAGTGCACTGTCGAATTCAGCTTCTGTTGTTGACCTAAGAAAATTACATCTGTTTATGTATGTCAGTAATAGAATACGACTTAACACGCGCCCCTGAGATACCTCTGTTGTTGAAGTAAAATTAAGGAGATTATGTTTTCTTATATTAAGTATTTTATTTAAGGTCTATTTACTTATGAATATAACTTACGATGTTGTTGCCCTTGTCACAACTTCAACGTTGTTTTCTGGTAAGTTCGGTGGCGGAGTACCGAAAGGCTCTTCCTCTAACTCTTTTAGTTCATCAAGTGAATTTTTTGTCGACATTTCGCCAAAAGAGTCATCAGTAAATTTCCTCATTTTTGGTAGGCCTTTACGTTCGTTTTTCTTTCGCATCTTCTTTATTAATTCTTTTCGGGCAAGATTATTGATATCTCTTGTAGAATATGCTTTTACCTGAAATGTTATAAGTATAAATATAGATAACATAAGTAAATCAAAATAATGATTAATTATTTATATAGTTAGTGACTAATTAACTAATTCATATTTCAAAGTTGTAATAGTAGCAGTACCTATAATAGAGAAAATTTAAATAGAAAAAAAAACTCTAAAGTTTCTTGTGGTGCATCCTTCTGAGCAATATCAGTGTTTTCAAAAGATCTTTGAGATGAATTTGTCCATAAAACCATTTAGTGATCATTGTGCGACAATGACCATTACCAACCACATACTATTTAAATTTATTTAACCAGAAATAGTCTGTGGGAATAAATATAATATGGACTGGTAGCCAATTTGGACGCAAACACAACACACTATAGTTACACAGAGAAAGTCAAATTTTATCTCGCTCTTTCCACACAAGCCTAATAGAACTCTCAGCCTAACCCGTATTAATAAGATAGGATACTAGTATTTTGCCAGGATTGTGCAAAAAATCGCTTGAAAGTATATTCGCAACTGGCTGAGGTGATATTTTCGGGCCGGTTCATTGTTACCTTAGTAAACTCCACTTTGGCGATCGTCGGCAGTTCTTTTATCTGTGGATAATAGAATCCTGAAGCTGGATGATTTGGATGCCGAGGTTTATGGCGGAACACTGCTTCTGGAGGCGTGGTGTCCCAGCGGGGAGCTGTGAAGGTCAATCCACTGGCAGCTCCTGCATCGAGAGGATCCAGCTGTAAAGGATGAATAAACTGTTAATCTTCACTATTACGATACACGAAAGTTAAATAAGCAAGCAACCTAATGGTTAATTGAGTGGTTGGCACTGCCCGTATACACAAGATTTAAGATGTTTTGCAAGTATGGAAGGCTAAGGTGGTTTACCTCACGAATGTGCTAATACTATTTCAGAAAATTTCACAGTCCTTGATTAACTTCGGCTACTTCTTTATATTCCATGAAAGTACAAAGTTTTCGCGGGACGTAGGAAATCACTAGTCTCCCTAGTATCACATAATGCTAGTAGTGATACTTACGTCTAACGTGACTTCATCCACCCAAGACGAATCAACGCAAAGGTTAATACTGTCCACTCCAACGAACCAATCCGGAGATGGTATTATACGCGCCATCAAAGAAACCTGAAATAAGATACAAAAGTTCACACGAATGGCTGTGACCTGCTTTATTGCTCAGTGGCTTCGTTTTAATTAGCCCAATGGGCACAGCGATGGAATAATATTCTGGCCCAAAATGCTAAAATATTTACTAAATAGGTAAGTTTCATGAAATTCATAATATAGATTGCAGAGCAGACTAGAGGTAGAGCCAATCCACGACGCTGAGTGCTACCTAACGCCGCACGAAAGCAGACGAATCCAGGTTCGGTTATACTTAGTCCTAGTTTCGATACATTTTGTGCCGAAATCGAAACTCTAATTTAACGCCGAAACTCGCTCAAATTGAAACAGAAAGTTCGATCGGTCGGTTTCATGAATAGAAAAAAAAACAAAAGAGATTTATCACTCCTAATACATAAGTATTTGAATAATCGGAGCTATTTTACTGTACTGTGGCCCGGCGGAAGACCAGTGCTGGTTTCTAAGCCCGGGACCATTTTGTAACAGCATTAATATGTACCTAGCTAAGTCTATAAGTCTATGTTTGTACTATTACTTTTAGCCTTTTAGCTTTTTTGTGGTCAAACGCTTGCGTTCCTATATTATAAAAAAGCCTGTGCATGTGTTATTGAGAGAGAGAGAGAGAGAGAGAGATGTTTATTTACACATATTCGATACACAGGAAATACAGTTGACAGAAAAAGAAGGGGTATTGTTCTTACAAATAAATGTTTTTCTTTCTTTCATGCTTTCTATAATCGTTTATTAACAAAAACTTTATAATTAGGGATTGTTATGGTATAAAATTATATGAGAAAACTTTTCGATTTGAATTTTCGAATTTGAAATTTTATTTTACTCCCTTACTTATTATGACTAAGTTTATGGTTACGAGATTTAGATGCGGATGCTACTTTTTAGATCATAATCTCTATTTTATGAACAGACATAACCCGTTATAGCCACAGACTTTCTCAGTTTGACCGGACAGAGGGCAAGTGGCTTGAAGGGTGCTCATCAACGAGGTACTTCACTTAGAATAGTAAGGGTGCTTCTAGTGATCCGACCTTAGATTCAAGGAGCTTAAGGGTTCGAAAGTTTGTAATAAAAACGTATAATGAACTCTGAAAACTGGTAAGCCTTTTCGTAAAAAATACTAAATAAATTTTCCGGTATAGTTAAATTAGGTTACTACTAGTCTTAAATTGAAATAGAATTTTTCCAAAACTGGTATAATTAATCTGGTTGTCCCGAAACGCCAATAAGTTCTTATTATTTAACAGAATACCAGCATCACGCTTTAAATTATATTGCTAAATTTGCTTCGTCATTTTGGCCACATAGCAGCGGCTATGGCTACGAGTAGGCGAGGTTTGCTCGATACGCTAGGCGTAGTCGTGACTACGGCCGCTGCAATAGTTTTAGCATCATATTGATATAGTGAAAGTAAAAGTAA
Source organism: Archips xylosteana (assembly GCA_947563465.1). Lineage (NCBI taxonomy): Eukaryota > Metazoa > Arthropoda > Insecta > Lepidoptera > Tortricidae > Archips > Archips xylosteana. Next base: position 4,555,048 of record OX387356.1, read on the forward strand.
CGATTAAATCCTGGGTGTAGTAGAAACTATGAGTGAAGATCGTGAAAGTTTAAACATTATACTTAATTGGTCCTACTGAAAATCAGCGTTTCGGCTTGTCGCAATATTATACGCTGAGCGGGACCCATTTTATACCTTTCGATGTTTTTTTATTTCTGTCTTTTCTTTCCAATTGTATTTTTTCCTGTGCATAGAATATGTGTAAATAAATGTCTCTCTCTTTTTCTTTCTTACTATTTGCAATTATAGCTATTAGTTACATACAGTAAAATTTCAAGTGTACAGTCACGAGCTTTAATTCGGGACGCACTCAAGGTTGCCAGTCCTGTCATATTGTGTAGGAATTCAAAAGATATTTTTTCGAAATGGGTCCCAACTTAAAGCACGCGACCGTACGTATATGTACCATCGCCCCAGACGTCAGATACCCATTTTCAAAACAAATTTGCTTGCAGCCGTTGATGTTTATTGCTATGGATTGTTATGGACAGATGTCTAGCCACTGCACGCAAACTGGGCCTTTAAGGTGGTTATCTGGCGCTTGGGGCGAAAGTACCTAATGCGGTTTACAAATATACAGTCCTGTGACAAACGGACCCCGCAGCTTTATAAGGGTTCCCATGGCACACTTTGGGTACGGAACTCTAAAAACAACTGATTCTCACTTCTGAGACTCAATAAATTAATGCCTCCCTTTCCCATATCCCAGAGGAGGAGCCCTCAAAACTTGTATGGAATAATTACATATGGAAATTTCGCGTTCTAGTCAGACTATCAAATAGCGAATCCACGTTAGCTGTTCGGTTAACAAGTCTTCGTCGGCTAAGTAACGGCAAGACGTCATTATAGAGGTATGTAAAGTAACTACCACTGTTGCTACGCGAGAACTGTTTGGGGTCGCGATTTGGGTAGTTTAGGGTAAACTGACCAGTTTGGGTACTAGACACCGCCAATGACTTTGGAGGATTGCGTAGTTTTTTTAGGGTTCCGTAGCCAAATGGCAAAAAACGGAACCCTTATAGATTTGTCATGTCTGTCTGTCTGTCTGTCCGTCCGTATGTCACAGCCACTTTTTTCCGAAACTATAAGAGCTATGCTGTTGAAACTTGGTAAGTAGATGTATTCTGTGAACCGCATTAAGATTTTCACACAAAAATAGAAAAAATCAATAAATTTTGGGGGTTCCCCATACTTAGAACTGAAACTCAAAAAATGTTTTTTCATCAAACCCATACGTGTCTATCTATGGATAGGTCTTCAAAAATGATATTGAGGTTTTAAATATCATTTTTTTCTAAACTGAATAGTTTGCGCGAGAGACACTTCCAAAGTGGTAAAATGTGTGTCCCCCCTGTAACTTTTAAAATAAGAGAATGATAAAACTAAAAAAAATATATGATGTACATTACCATGTAAACTTCCACCGAAAATTGGTTTGAACGAGATCTAGTTTGTCTGTCTGTCTATATCAGTAACCAATCTACAATGATCCCACACTGCGCACATTTTGCTTAGGAGCACGGGTCTGCCAAGACTGGATGTTCATAGATACATATAAATCTGTACGGAACCCTCGGTGCGCGAGTCCGTCTCGCACTTGGCCGGTTTTTTTTTTACATGATAAAACTGACCCGTGATTGACCACTATCTCACCTGATGCAAAGTGTAGATTTATCTATTCTCACTGGTTCAGTGATCCATGTCCGTCTGTACATCTGCGGCTTAGCTTAGCTGTTAGTGCTAGACAGCTACTTTTTGTATAGCCTAGTTGGTAGTGACCCTGCCTACGAAGCAAGAGGTCCTGGGTTCAAATCCCGGTAAGGGCATTTATTTGTGTGATGAGCACGAATATTTGTTCCTGAGTTATGGATGTTTTCTATGTATTTAAGTATTTATTTATCTATATAAGTATGTTTATCGTCGTCTAGTACCCATAGTACAAGCTTTGCTTAGTTTGGGACTAGATCGATTTGTGTAAGATTGTCCCCTAATATTTATTTATTTATTTATTTATTTATATTGGTAACTGCACAGGCAAAGTGGTGAAGTAAAATTATTAAAAGATTTTTCTAGAGTATCTCCCGTACACAATTAAAAAAAAAAAAGAATTGTAATATTATTATTAAAATTAAAATGACTAATTAAAATTATTATTTATTATTATTAAAATTACAATTACAATTTCGCAGACGAATTATGAGAAACTTAAGGGTGCCGGCTGGGCTCAAACTCATCCTCTGTTTCAAAGGCTATCAAACTACTGGGCCGCTTTTTAAGATGGAAAACCTCATCGTCATAATCATCATTTCAGCCGTAAGACGTCCGCTGCTGAACATAAGCATCCCCAAAGTTCGCCAAACAGACCGGTCTTGCATTCGTATATATACTTCATACCTCGTAAAAAATATCCACTCTATCGTCTCTATTTTGACCGCAGTGTTTCAATTCTCACCAAGCTATGTTCTCCATTAACGAACACCATGTTCTCAGTCACGCCTTCTCCTTTGTTAATGGCTGGTGCCGAGAACTGATCGTACACTTTGGGCTCGTCATCTCCTTCGTCCACCAAATCGTCCAGTTTGCCAGTCTGTGCGAACTGACGGACGGAAGGACGGGCTGTGTCACCAATGCGGAAGAGCGCGTACGATGTGTTGTGGGATTGACCTGGAACAATAGATTAGCCTAAATATTATAATATGTTTTTAATGTTACTGATTTTACATACTTAACTCGTTATACGTATAGGACAGATACCTAAAATGTAGCTCGGTTCGAGTTAAATAATTTGCAATATTTGCAGTAGGCCATAGGAGAACCTTATCATTTTACTAATATTATAAACTCAAAAGTTTGTGTGGATGGATTTATGGATGATTGTTATTCTTTCGAGCTAAATAGAAGTAGTAGAAGGAATGGAATTCACTGCCTGCCTCTGTGTTCCCTGAACACTACAATCTCGCCGTTTTAATGTTTAGGGTGAATGAGCATTTACTAGGCAAGCGTGCTACATCGTCGACTACATCTTCGCTTTTCATCAGGCGTGATTGTGGTCAAACGCTAGCCTATATTGTATAAAAAAGACGGTTTGACGGGTGTTGATAAATAATGGCACACAGAGAGTTTATAACCTAGATAAACACATAGGATAAGTTTTATCCCGGGAAATGGCATATACGTATACGTAGTCCCTGCGGGATAGCGATAAACGAGTACTTCATAGATGAAGTTACGGTACGGGCAACAGCTAGTAGTAAATCATTTTATTTATCCATTGCTTCCATTGTTTCGCTCACGTAAACCACTAGGTCTTTTCATGGGAACTCCCTTAACTTACATTATGGTCTTCAATAACGTTGTAAGAAGAACGAAAGAAGATGAAGGATCAACCCATTAAGCTGTCTCCATTTTCATGTATTGTTTTCAACTTTGTGATTCTTTCTCATCTTAATTGTGATCATGGCCGTTTCAATATGGCCAAAAACACGGAGAAAAAGAATTTAATACGCGTCATTAATCCCCGAGATCCTTAGGATAAATAAAGCTACAAAACGCTACAAATTTTTAATAAAGATAATATATAAACCTTAGCCTTTTTATGGCTAATTTTAGATCGACTTAATTTTACGGCCCCGTTAAGACGGTTCTAAGTTAACATCGTGCTATAATTAGGAAAGAGCCCTCATAAAGACGAAGCAATGGCTTTATTTGCATATCGCACTGGCCGATAAAAGCTAAGGTGGGCTTTAATAGCTTGGGGTTGTCTTTGTGAGATCATTGATCTCAGATCGTAGTGAAAGATGCCACTGAAATTCTGCACCTATCTGTTATTCAATAGAAATATGACTAAAAAAAAAATCTAAATACCTTATATCAAAAGTCGTTTCATGCTCGGTTTTAACTAGAATAGCTTGCCATCTTTTCTCGTGGTCATTGTAATAGAGTGACGCGAAGCCTCATTGTCAGCGACTGATCCGTAGTCACACCAATTTACTACATGTGACTATGACTTTGGTTCATTTTATTTATCCTTAGTCACACTGGTGTGACTACCGTCTATTTTACCCGACCCATGGTCACACCAATGCACCCCCCAACCACAATTCAGTTCAGAAAATAATAAATAAAATAAAGAAATAAATCACTGTATTACTAACGTTGATCATGAAGAATGATGCATTATGACATATTAAATTATGGGAAACCAAGGGATCCCATTGAAATGCCATTTAAATAACCGCGAGTACATTTATAACGCGCATTTTACATTACGAAGTAATCTTAGCTTGAAAGTCCCATGATCTAACGTGAAAAAGCTAAAAGCCATTTATAATTTTCACAACTCCCCAAAAAGCTGTTCTCCCTTCCGAAAGTTCCCCACAAAACATAATTTATTTACGATGCACCAACTTTTGAAATCCTTACAAATTCCCCCTCCTGTATAGTATTTGCACAAAGAATGACGTCAAATCGCAAAAAACAAATTATGTTTATGTGTAGCATACAACTATATCCTATGACATAACTATTTGACGTCGTATACGGTAAGGGTTGTCTGTTATTTTTGTTGTGAGGTTTAGTGATACCGTCAAAATATAACCATTATAAAAGTGTTTGTCAGCTTTTAAATATAAATATGAGCTGTATTTCTATTACGGTGCTTGAGATGTAGCTATGTGATGGACTGACAGACGGACGGACAGTATATTGCGACTTTTTGATAGGGTGTTCCTTTTATCACGCATCGCATACAAAAGTCTAAACACCATTTTAACTATCTGGAAAACCCAGATTAAATAAATCAACTCTAAAATTAGATTTTTAGTGGTTTGGAAATTAATTAAAATTGATGAATGACAATCGCGAAAGTTTCAAATATTTTATTGGAAATTAAGTTAAATCACTTGAGTCGGCCTGCAAATGACGTCACGATTTAATCATCATCATCAAATCTGCAGGACATAGTTCCCACGTGGGCCCAGTGCGGACTGGGAACTTCACACACACCGTTGAATTTCTTCGAAGGTGTATGCAGGTTTTCTCACGATGTTTTCCTTCACCGTAAAGCTCATGGCGAATTTCAAATGTAATTTCGCACTTAAATTCCGAAAAACTCAGAAGTGCCAGCCGGGGTTTGCACCCACGACCCTCTGCTTGAGAGACTCTACTGACTACACGGTATAATTATTGTCATACAAAGTGTATAGAAAAATCGCAGTGTAAAGTGTCATTCATTATAAATATACTGATGGATTGCGTCAATAAGCCAATTTAGTTGCTCTAAATACGGGAGTCTTTCGCTACTCTTGCTAACTCAGAGAGTCAATCCCACTTTCATAATTTTATATCTGCGAGTATTTTTTTAGCCCCGCGCAAGGCGCCATCCCTGTTTTCCCTCTTTTTGATTGAAAACAGACAAAAGACGTTTTTTGCTCGAAAAGGACAAAATGCCTTTCAAATGCCCGCGTAGAGATTTATATCCCGGAGATAATTCAATATCGCCTTTCATAAAATAATGGAGACGGCCGTCCCGGCTTAAAAAGACGTTTTAGATTCTGGGTGTTTTTATGGACTTTATTAAATAATATTTCCATAATTAACGTTTGTTTTCTAATTTATTAAACAAGATGTACGTTATAAATGTGTATTTTGTAGTGTTAGAGCCATTTTGTAGCTAGCCGCTGCATCACAAATGGGCCGGATCGTCCCGGGCAGTAACACAGAACACCGGCGTGAAGCAGCAGCACTCCTGCAGCGTTTCGTACGGTCCGTAAGAGCGCCGGGAGCCCAATACCTATATTTATAACGTTTGTAAACCGGCTATGTGCAAATCGGTCTCGCACACTGAAGGTTTGGTACAAATTTAAAAGCAAACAAAAGTTTGTTTTGTTTATTTTCCTTTTAGGGTTCCGCGTCCACGGGACCCAATTACTGAGACTCCGCTGTCTGACCGTCCGTTTGTCTGTCTGTCACAGGGCTCTTTCTCTTTTGTGGTACAGAAGTTAAAGTCAAAGAACTGATGTAAGTAGGTACCGATCCAAATATTTAAAAATCATAAAATTTCGTAGTCCCTATGAATTGGTAGCTGCAGAAATCCGAAGAAACTATTCGAGCCAGGAAGTACCAATAAAAGTAAAACGACTTGCAGTAACAACCTGCTTGTAAACTGCAGCCAGTAAACCATTTATTTCCACTTTGATTCCCTTGTCTTAGTAAAACTAAGCATTAAAATCCTACGAAAGTTCAACGACTTGTAGGACTCAGAAACTGGGCTATTTTTCCGCACCGTAGGTAATCAGGTCATCAGATAACGTTGTGGAGGTAAAGACAAATAAATACCACCTTATCTTAAGCGCACGAAATGTCTCTTAACTGCTGCAAGCAGATAGCACGACAAACTTAACTTTACCGACATCAGCGGCCCGGCGTCAAACAACAAACGTGACTCTGGTATGTGAGCACATCAATTTCCTATTTCACCGCTGACATAAGTAACTTTGTCGTGATATAAGAGGAAACTTCTTATTTTTACTGTCCTACGCCATATTGGATTGTTTCATTAATTACGTTAAATGAAAATACGACACACGGAGTAGCCAATTGGATTTTATATATGAGACCGCAATCTTTTTGCTCTTGTTGAGGAATTCTTTGACTATTTTGTTTTAGATAAATACATTGTTCTTTTGGCAGTTGTTATTTGAGATGTATTCGTTTAACATTCTTTTATTTGTGAATGTTTCAGAACGTAACAAGATGATTGCATCGGATTGGAATTTGGCACAATATATTTTTGTGTAAGTGTTAGCGAAACGAGATAATCACTCGTCTCACTCATATACTTAGTTTATAGAGGTATATCTTAGGCTTAACGTTTAGAAACACGCGGATGGGCAATGAGTCATAATCTAAACCTATGACTTAGTAAAATGTAATCAGTACCTACACTCATTTAGATGACTAGGTATGTACTTAATTCTTTGATATAACTTTATAAAAACACGATCTACAAATAGTTTGTTAGCAACGACGAGGGAAGGAAGAGCTGTAAAAGTATATTTGGAAATAAGTCGACGTAAGTTCAACAAGCGTAGAAAAGAGCGAGTGTTTCTTTTTGGCCAGTTAGTTAATTAGCCTAGTGTTTAGAGCATTTGACTACGTAGATTAAGATCCCAGGTTCGATCCCTGGTTGGGGCTGGTACAATGTATGAAAAATAGAAATATTTTCTCTCGAGTGTTGCATGTTTAATAATAATTTTGTATATTTCAATCACTAATATTTCTCTGGATTTAATCACGAAAATTAAAATCCACATGGTCTAATCATCATGGTCATAGCCATTCTTCTATAATTTTTGGTTTAATAATGTATTTATTTATTTAGGTTTGTTTATCCATTACCTATTTGCCTGTCGCCTAAATTTTTTTTAATTATGTCATGATGTATACTATGTACACAAATAGAAAATAAGAGAAGAAATATTGGCACCCGTCACACACTTGGCTATTTTTTCGGTTGATGACCATAATCTACTAAATTGGTAGAAACTTCAAACTTTGACTGCACCGTTTTTAGCGCTAGTAGCACTGAATTAAAAAGTAAACTTAACGCGTTTTTAACAGTTAAAGCCATTGGTGCAAATATAAGCACACTCTTCAACATAATATTTATCTATGTACCTACAGTAAAATTACATAAAGTTTACCACTGACAGATGGTTTGCCTTCATTTCATGTATTGTTCACTATATTTATTTATTTATTTACTTACCAAATACCGATGACCACTGCGCTCTAGGTCGATACTGCGGGTAGTCCTTTGGAAAAGTCTCTTCAGACCACAAGGTCCGCACTGTCACTTTATACGCCGCCACGTCATTATCATCACATCCCAAGCCCAAACCGAATAGAAAAACCAAGATGGCGGCCACTCGCCACGTGGTCCCCATCCTGGGCGGTCGTGTTTTGATTAATTTAATTTCACAGTTTATTCTTCGTTTATACGTCCGGTCGTGCGCACGCGGCGGTAGGATGCGGTTGACTTTTCTATTTCGGTCTGAAGTCGTCGCTGGACTAAAATAAATACGGAGCATCGTACGCGTAGGTATTATTTTGTGAAATTGGATGGGAATGTGATTCTTAGATTTAAATGATTATAATTAAGTTAGTAGAGCGAGCGACAGAGATTAATTAATACAGGTTTTCAATTAATAATTACTATACTAAACGTGACTTATCACGAAATTAATATTTACCCCAACGTTTGGCCACATTGCAGCAGTGGTATTTAACTCGTGACCACGGCTGCTGCAATGTGGCCGAAACGTCGGGGTAAATATTAATTGCTTGATAAGTCCCGTTTAGTATAGTAATTATGAGTGAAAATTACGAAAGTTTAAAACAGTAGGTTTTAAATTTTTAGCTAAATTTATGAATATAAAAGAAAAACATCGTGAGGAAGCCTAGACACGCTTGCGAAGAAATTCAGTAATTTCTGTGTGAAGTTCCTAATCTCCACTGGGCCCGCGTGGGAACTACTGCCCAAGCCTTCTCATTCTGAGAGGAAGCCTATGCCTTGTTGGGACGTACATACGCGGGGATTATGATGCAAGTTTTTTAAGTTCTTAACCATGAGAAACGATCATAATTAATAAAAAAAACATAATGTTCTCTATTTACGACTCATTTGCCCAACTTTGTTAATGATATCGCAATTAGTTCTGTATTCCCGCGGCCTATCTAGTTCGAGGTTCGCAGACTCGCCTCCCTCAGGGCGCATAAATCCGGCTAAATAGAGGTCAACCAACAAACAATCGTTATAACAAAAACATTTCTTAGTAAAAATGGCCCGTGGGAGAAGTTTGTGGGTCCTAATTAATGGACAGTTGTTTACAGTTTAAAAATTAGCTGGTTTAATGGACGTGTTGTTTTGCTTTTAAAATTAAATTAAGTTGTGGGAATAGGCACCAATAGCCACTCCTTTTGGGCAATGAATGAAGTAAGTATCTATGAATAAATACTTGCAATACAAAAAACCCTTATTCCTGATTGAACCCAAGACAAGAACCTTACGAAACAATTTAATTTTCCCCAACTACAAAAATCCGTTTCAACCACGGTTTCTATCTTATCTTGAACTATCAATCAATCACTCCTGTACAGTCCGGGTGAAGGGTTCAGAAACACCCTTATTTAAGGGGAAATTTAAGGGGAAATTATCGGAAAAACCCTCGCACCTGATGCCACTCGATACTGAATTATTAAAGATAACCATGAGTGGGGGAAATTATTGTTATAGGGTCAAATAAACATGGCGAATGTGGGGTTTATTGGCAGTATCTTATTTTACTGCTACGGGTTTTGGTTTTGGAAGACGGGCACCGTTATGGTTCATCATCATCATCATCCCAGCCTATATAAGTCCTATTGCAGGGCACAGGACTCCTCTCAGAATGAAAGGGCTTGGGTCGTAGTTCTCACGCGGGCCCAGGATTGGGAACTTCACACACACCATTGATTTGCTTCTCAAGTGTGTGCAGGTTTCTTCACGATGTTTTCCTTCACCGTAAAGCTCATGGTAAATTACAAATGTAATTTCGCACATAAATTCCGAAAAACTCAGAGGTGCGAGCCGGGATTCGACACTTAATAAAATTATAATTATTATAAATTCGAAGTTCGAAGGCATTAATGGGCATTTTAAAAAAAAAGTGTACCCTTATTTTTTTTTCAAATGAGGTAATTTTGGGGTTTTATTACTCAGAAAAACGAGCCCTATTCATTCTGATGGTAAAAAAAGTCCCAATTTTTTTTGTCAGTTTTGGTGATGTTTTTTCATACAGTTTACATAAATATTATGACTTAGGCTCGTCACAAACAGACACATTTTTTTACGAAATACACGTAGGTACACTTTTATAGGTACACTTTTTTTTTGAAAATGCCCTAATATTTGTACAGCCATCGCGTTAAATATAATCTAAACATCGAGCTTGTAGATAATGGCATAGAGTATATGAAACTCAGATATTTTTGACGCCTTGGCAACGTACGGTCGCGAGCTTTAATTGAGGACCCATTTTGAATTCCTATACAATATGACAGAACTGTCAACCTTAAGTGGGTCCCAAATTGAAGCTCGTGACTGTACCTACATATTTACGACCTTGACAGTACTATAACATACCAAACGACGACGGACGGTGCACTCAACCTTATCCCTAACCACGTTTCCACGGCGACCCCTTCATCGCTCACATTTGACGCCGTACCCAAAACCGGGTCATTAGTGCCGTGTGATCCATACACTGTCATGTTCGGACAAGTCCCAACCTCCGTCTCTGGCCGTGATTGATGGTCACTCAAGTTTAAGGCACTTGGGCCCACTTCACTCTAAAGCTTGTAAAGAGCGATACAGGCGCCGAGAAGTGGTTAGTTTTTGTAATCTGTTCGAGAGTGAAGTGAGAAGTGTTGATGGCGATGAAAAAGGGATCTCAAGAATGCGGCGGGAAATTCGATTATAGAACTGATATAGTACATTACTGCAGAGGCCGGGAAGTAAGGGGTTGCCGGGCGAGTAAGTTTGACGGCCGAGTGGTACACAAGGCCAGCATGATACGACGCCGGCAACCCCTGTTCCGGCCGAGGCTTGTGTAATGAAATAAATAAAACACTACAAGAAATTCAAATAGCAAAGAAATCAACTATTGCTTATGTTTTTTCTTTAGGGCTGAATGCCATGATGCCATAGACTTATAAACGTCATCACACACACGTTGTCACATGAAACAATAGACAATCGCTATCCCGGCCAAGGCCTGCAATTCTGTATAAAAACCAATAACATAGCACTTGTCTAACCGCGCTTGCAACGTGATACGTCCTGGCCTATTATTTGGAACGGAAGGTTAACATTTCATTGAACCTTTGAGAAAAAGATATTGTTGCATTGAGCTAATGGGTCAGGCACATTTTTTTGTTCGCGTCTCTCTTGTGGACATGGGAAAAGTTAAGGGTCTATAGCCAATTACCTCTATTACCTCTTCACGTTTAGAGATCAGATATGGATATAATTTGAAGCCGTGGGACATAGGGTTGTTTTTATCCAGGAAAACTGCAATATATAATATGTAATTAATTATTTAATTAATTTTGTTATACTGTGTTTTACCTTTATGTCCTGGTAGCCTGGTGGTTTGACTCTTAAGCAGAGGGTCGTGGGTTTGACGCTTCGAGCCCGGGCGCGTACTTATGAGTTTTTCGGTATTAATGTGCGAAATTATATTTGGTATTTACCATGTGCATTACGGTAAAGGAAAACATCACGAGAGGGAATCTGTACACACATGCGAAGAAATCCAATGGTTTGTGTAAAATTATCAATCCACAGTGGGCCCTCGTGGGAACTACGGCCCAAGCCCTCGCATTCTGAGAAGAGGCCTGTGCAATGTAGCAGGACCTACAGTCAGCATAAAAAGTAGTTAATCACTTAATTTTATACCTTGTCGCTCGATCTACAGTTATGTGCAAAATGTCATACTTGAATGACAATTGTGTTATTACGACAAGTTACAAAAGTGACTAGCTACTTTTGATGCTGACCGTACATGTACTGAAATGATGAGATGACAATGATGTATATAAGTACTTGTGCTGCATAAATTATTTTGCTTCTGAAACCAGTTTGGTTCGTAATATTTGATAATTGACCACAAAACCCTCAAAGGATGTACTCGTGCTCTGTAAAAGTATGTACCCACAGAAATAATAATAATAATCTTTATTATTATTTCTGTGTAGGTACCTAAGTAATTTCTTCTTCCATACATCCGATGAAATGCGTTATAGGACTGCACACATGCATGTCTTCATACCCTAATTTTTATAGAGGTATTCCATATTCCATATGCCCATATTTTACGGTGAGATCTATATTTGTTTCGACGTGAAGAGGCCCAAGGGGCTCATAAAGCCCCATACTTTGACGAGGTCGTACGTGCTACGTGGTTTCCGAGCGTGTATGTTCAAAGCTGTGACCTTTTTACCGACTACGACGAAGCAGAGGCAATGGTTGACTACTACAGCTTTTTGTGTCATACTTTTTTTTTGTTCTCGCCTCACTGTGGACACGGCAAACGTTGAGGATCCACGAGTATAGCCAATATTTTTTAGTCAAGTCTACATTGGCGTGTGAGATGCCTTTGTAACTTTCAATCCATTTAAATAAATCTTAATTTTGCTGACTTGGAGTCGGTATTATGTCCAAAGGAGAGAAAACTTTTGTTTTTTACTTTTTAGTAGCCTCACGCGCAGTTGTTACGTTTTTGTGCTGAACGAGAATTCAACAGTAATGCATGTGACCAATTTGCATTGAACCCGCGTGGGAATTACGACCAAAGCCCTCTTGCTTTGAGAGGAGGCCTATGTCTTATAGTGGGATGTATAATACGACGAGATAATAGTGATGAATTTTGCTGTAGCAATTTTATGATAATTACGACTGATTACCTACATAATATCGACGAACAAAATCAAAGGGTCTCTTACCATACAACTTCGTAATGTAAGCTATTCGTTATCTTTCCTTGATACGAAACGAATACGTAGGTTAAAATAGCCAGTAGTCAGCCAGGCACCGGTAGTCGGCCTCTGCCAATCTTTCGCATGAGTGGGAACAGCACGAGAGATATATTTCGTACTCCTCGCACTCACTTAAGCCCATCACACACAGCGCAGATGCGGTAAGATATCTGTATCTGAACAGATATCTGTCAATATCGCTCCCTATACAATTCAATGGAGGACCACACACAGCGCAGATGCGGTAAGATTTTTATCTGCGTATCTGTGAGCACCGACATATATCGACAGAATCCGACAGATGTGAAGATTATATCTGCAGATAAATACAGGTGGATGCGCAGAAGCACACTTTCATCATCATCATCATCATCATCCCAGTCTATATTACGTCCCACTGCAGGGCACAGGCTTCCTCTCAGAATAAGAGGGTTTGGGTCGTAGTTCCCACGCGGGCCCAGTGCGGATTGGGAACTTCAGTGTATAATAAAATAAATATAAAATTACGTACTACTTAAGCAAACAACAAGTCATCCTTGGGTAGAAATGCATTTTCGCATTTTTTTACATTTTGTCGTGAAGAGAAATAAAGAAAGTGTAACGCGCTTTCATTGAAAATCCATTGTAGCCTATCTATCACTCAAAGGGCCAGCAACGCACCTGTGACACCCTTAATGTTGCGGGTGTCCATGGGCGGCGGTGATTGCTCCCCATCAGGTGACCCGCATGCTCGTTTTCCCCCTTTTATATAAAAAAACACCCTGTATAAGCCATCCGCACCACAAAACACGTCTACTCAGCTCCAAAATTTTAGAGTGATTGTAAAACCTCGCATCTGCGCTGTGTGTGATACCTGCAGACGGATAAGTTTTTATACGCAGATAAAATCTTACCGCATCTGCGCTGTGTGTGACAGGCTTTACGGCCGACTACCGGTGCCTGGCTCACTACTGAGTACTTTAGTTTGAAAAGAAAAATAAATGTTCAAACTCCAATAAACGCAATTCATCATCATCATCATCCCAGCCTATATACGTCCCACTGCAGGGCACAGGCCTCTTCTCAGAATAAGAGGGCTTGGACCAGCTAATAAACGCAATTAGCCAAGTAAATCTAAAATAATGCAGAAAAACTTAACATGACACGATAAATCACGTCAACACGACTGCATAGTAAAAACAAAAACTACAAATACACTTGAAAGTTTCACATCCCGCGATAACTCGAGAATGTTCGAGAATGTACTAGAATGATCCAGAATTCAGTTCAAACAAAACTCACACTGTATCGAAATTGAACATGCAATGATACCACACACTCTACGGCCCACCGAAACTAAACTCGACCCTCTTAACTCTTATTAAACCGGAGGAAAACGTAAATTGCAGTACCACACTAGTTTGTAAGCTGCAAGTTTAAATTTGTTATCCAAAGTTTTCTTTAGTAATTAATCAAAGAAATTTGAGTCGTAAGTTTGTTAAAATAAGGCTGGTTTGAGTTGCAGCTTTGTTTTAGGTTCGAATGCAAGACAAAGTTTGAGCAAAGTTGCCCGAGACGACGGTAGGGGTCGCGATAGACGATTAACTCGTTTCATCGATTAAACTTAATTTATAGCCATTTTTAGTTCGAATTTAAAAACTTATTTATTTTCACGTTACAAAGTGAAAATTGACATAGCGCTTATTGAACACAACACAACAAACTAGCAATGTAAGTAGCATTTTCTCAATAAACAATTCATTATAATGTAACAGAGAAGTTCAAAAAATTGCGAAACTTCCAGTACCTACCTTTCGAGAATGAACCTTCTTTCTGGCTTCTGTGTGTACGTACACTGTGAGACTCATAAGTATTTTCACGCAAAAATTAACTTCATTCGTTTACATAAATAACGATGATTTCTCAATTTTGTTTGTCTATTTATTTTGCAGAATAAAGGGTTAACATACATAAGCAGGATTGCTAAAAAAGTATTTAAGTAAGTTTAGGTATAAAATTATAAATAAATAAATAAATATTAGGGGACAATCTTACACAAATCGACCTAGTCCCAAACTAAGCAAAGCTTGTACTATCTATACATATAATAAATCTGTAACAAGTCGGTGTCTGTACATTGAAGATATTTGAGAAAAACTGTCACTAGGGCTATTTATTAGCGCAATAGAACCCAAAACAATGATTTTTAGAATTATTGTCTGTTTGTCTGTTTGTCTGTGCGTTTGTGCGCGCTAATCTCAGAAACCGCTTAACCTAGAAGGATGCGGTTTTCACTGATATGTTGGTATTTTCTTGGATTAACATTTAGTGTTTGTTTCAGTTGAATCGGTTGACAAATAAGAAAGATACGATACTTTTAGTGTTAGATAGCCCATTTATCGAGGAAGGCTATATATCATCACGCTGGGAGTACGGTGGTGAATGTGAACGCGGGTGTGCGGGGGGAGGGGGGGGGTTCGGTTGGGGTGGGGGGGGGGGGTGCGGGGGTATTTTTTTTGTATCGAGGAACTAAGGAGAGCCATAATTGATGAAAAAGCAAATTGGATAAAAAAATTAGCTGCCCAAATGACTAATTCCACGCTGACGGAGTCGCGGGCAAAAGCTATAAATAAATAAATACTTAAATACATAGAAAACATCCATAACTGAGGAACAAATATTCGTGCTCATCACACAAATAAATGCCCTTACCGGGATTCGAACCCAGGACCGACCTCTTGCTTCGTAGACATAGACAGGGTCACTACCAACTAGGCTAAGGAGGTCGTTAATTAACGATTTTGATCTATACATATACGGAGTTTAGTGTGTGAAGTGTCCAATCCGCTCAGGGCCAATGGGAATTACGATCAAATCCCTCTCATTTAGAGTGGAGGCCTGTGCGCTGCGGTAGAGCGTAAATAAGCTGAGATAATGAAGATGATGATACTTGATTTAACGTGGCTTTCAGATGATGATGTTTATACGTTGTCTAGTTCCCAGTACAAGATTTGCTTAGTTTGGGACTTGAACAATTGGTATCAATTATCCCATGATTTTATTATTATCATTATAGACTACTGTTTTTGATTTAGAACCATCAATGTGGCGGAAATAACTTGTAACCTCAGCAGACTATAGCTGGCAAAACAAATAAGCTAAACTGGAAAGAAAATTTCCAATTCACTATACCTTTTCCAACAATATTTGCCCGAAACACGGAAACAACAAAGACTTTCGATATTAAAAAAGTTTGAAGAATGCTCCGAAGTGATGGGCACGTCTGGGATAGAGTCATAGTGGATTGGGTAGTTCTACTGGCGTTCCAGCCGGCTATCTTGTCACCTTAGATTATTTATATTACACTAGATAGAGCTTAGGCGGCATGAAAACGTCCCGAAAAATATAAGCCAATTGTTGGCTTATATGTCATTTGCCCCTTCAGTCTGAATGACGTGACGCGATCGTAAGATGAAGCTGTCAAATGGGTTTTTGGACGTTTTGTACACAGACTTAGAATATAATATAGGTAACGCCACCAGAGTTGAGGCCATGCACACAACCACATCTCATGTAATGACAGCGGGATTTTGACGTTGTGTTGTCGTTAAACGTCAACACAACGTCAAAATCCCGCTGTCATTACATGAGATGTGGTTGTGTGCGTGGCCTCAACTCTGGTGGCGTTACCTCTAGCAGACTTGACAAAACGAGTCCAAATAATGGCAAAAACGCACACATCTCTATCACACAAATACTTACCGGTGAAAGGTTAATTCTGGTATATTTCCATATGTAACACTTTCACAAAGGTAGGCACTACATTTCACCATCTTTAAATATAAATCAGTTCTAATTTTGATGAGAAAAACATTAAAAAATCTGAGTTTACCTAAAAATTCGCTTGCAGCTTCGGCAGCTTATTTAAATGACTGACGTTCAAAACATAGCGTGAGTCCTATTTTAAGGTTCCTTGGACAGTGTTGCGACATATGAGAAAACGGGATGACAATATTCCTGATCATTGTAGCGTGAGGGAATAGGAAATATGTACGCACACACACGTAGTTATGTCAAGCCTGCTATTATATTCTAAGTCTGTGGTTTTGTATCGCAGTGTTTGCTACTGACACTCTATCTAGTGTATAAATCACAGGTATAAATAATCTAAGCTTGTCACATATATTCGAGAAACTAGCTGTTGCCCGCGACTCCGTCGGTGAAGGATTCGTTTATCGCTATGCAAGTAAATACTAGTAAGACAAACGGTAAACAGCTTAAAAAACCGGGCAGGTGCGAGTCGGACTTGGACACGAAGGGTTCCGTACCTACCATTATCTATAAAAACGGCAAAACAATCACGTTTGTTCTATGGGAGCCCCTTTAAATGTTTGTTTTATTTTAATTTAATTATTTATTTGTCATCGCGCGCGTATATTGGTAATATTATAGTTTCTGATTTAACTACCTAGTACCGGATCTTATCTCTGATTGGTTGATTTAAATCGTAAAGTGCACGAGGACAGAGTCGATGTTCAGTTGATTGCCGACCGCCGTTGAGAACCCATCATTCCTGCTCCATCGAACCTGTCACGTTCATTGCCACTTCTGTAAGTACCTACCTACTGTGATTCCAAATCAAAAATTTCAAATCAAATCAATTCCAGATCAAAAAAATCACGTTTGTTGTATGGGAGCCCCCTTAAATATTTATTTTATTCTGTGTTTTAGTATTTGTTGATATAGCGGCAACCGAAAAAAGACGGACGGACAGCGAAGTCTCAGTAATAGGGTCCCATTTTACCCTTTGGGTGCGGAACCCTAAAAAGTACTCCGCTATCCCCTTTAACCAGCGTCCTTTTAACAGCCCATGTACTCCCAATCACCTAAAAGCCCATTTAACCTAACAACAAACGCAAACTCGCCAATCCGCAGTAATCTGCGTCTCGACAAATTGATGACCAACTTCGGCTCGCAAATCGAATGGTTACTTTCTCGACCTCGCATCTCATTCAACTATGTAATCCTGAACAGATTTTATGTGGTTCAGCACAAGGTTGTTTTTGGAATGAGGACATTTAGTGAGATAAGAGGTTGAGAGAGTAGCCAGTGGAAATGTTAGCGCTTAGACACACGTCATGCTTTGCTTCGGGAGGGGTAAACGGGAGCGAAGGGATATCGAAACGATTATCCAATTGGGTTTTCGCTTAATTTTTCAAGGTATGTTTTGGCGACAGAAATTGCTAAAATCTGTGTTTGAGATCATTTGCAGTGATAATTAGTGCTAGTAACGTATAAAATTACTTTGACATCCTCACATTTTCTATCTGTTAAAATAAATAAGTCTTGGTGGCTTGCAAGATAATTTGCAAAGATTAGTTGAGTAAATAATGTAGACGACACAGGAATTTCGTTTAACAGCGTACCTATAGATACGAGAAAAGAAACTCAAAATTGTATGAAGATATGGGATTGAAGCAAGTGAGCTGTGGCTGGTTTGCTCTCGGGACGACACTTGCGACGCCAGCGATTGCCAGTGGTTACGCATTTGTGAATCCGGAGAGCCGAATGTACTATGTTCGGTGTTAACAGTGTCCAATTAACAAAAAAGTTTCAAAAATGGTATATGATCTTAATAATACTGTACTAATGATAATCTTACTGTTGGGTACAGACCTCCTCTCAGAATGAGAGGGCTTGGGACGTAGTTCCCACGCGGGCCCAGTGCGGATTGGGAAATTCACACACACCATTGAACTTCTTCGCAGGTGTATGTAGGTTTCCTCACTATGTTTTCTGTAAAGCTCACGGTAAATTTCGTGCGAGCCAGGATTTGAACCCACGTTAAGCCATTGAGCCACCACGGCTTACACTAACAACTCGATATATTTTTTTATTAAATATATGAAAATTTGACACAACCGGGCCATCAATCCTCAACCATCTGGGGCTGCCTACTCTTTTCGCGAGTGCGGCTGAGGGATTCTATTCCGCATTGGTCTTTTTAGCCGCGAGCGCAAGTATCACCTGGATGCTACTTAAGTCATCTGTCACAGATGTCTAGGCCTATTATGTATGAAAATTTGACTTAAAATTATTTTCATCATTTAGTTCGGATCTTAACTCATGTACTTAACTAGTGCATTGAAATGTCAGTAGCTTATGTTTAACGTTGTGTAGATAACTATCAAAATTAAATTTGCACATAAACCCAAACTAAGCAAAGCTTGTGCTATGGGTAATTTCATAGTTCACTACACATAGTACAAGCTTTCCTTGGTTTGGGTCTAGGTCCATTAGTGTCGATTGTCCCATGATTTATTTATGTTTTTTTTTTTTTTATTTATTGAAATTCTCTCAAATAAAACTGCACACAAGCAGTAGATACGAGATAAAACTGGTACGATAAATATAGCTAACCTTTTATAAAAAGTCGTTATTCGCTTTCGACAATCGCACCGACCCCGGCTAACCCCGATAATTTCCGGAAACGTGAAAGTTTACGACCCAGGCAATACTCGTCCACTGCCCTGTCGACACGTTATTATGTGTTACTTCACTCCCTCTTATTGCCTCATACACATAAACAGGCTGGATGTTTAACGCCTTTCGCTGCTATTAAAGATACTGGTTATACTTAACTTTGAACGAGTTTTAAAAGTCTAGAATTTTATGTTAGAGTTAAAATCAAATAATTGACCCGAACATGTTTCGACAAGTCTAGTAAACTAAGCAAGACGTATGTTATAGGTACTACTTTAAAAATTACTGTACAAACGTGCCCCTTTCATGCCACTTTTACCCTACACTTGATCAATTTATGGTTTTTTTTTTCTATTTTTTTTTGAAAGATTTTTATGAAATACAATTTGAAAACTAAAAACTGAATATAAGCGAAATTAAAACTGCTAAATAAAAACGTCGTCAAGATTTTCTGCCATAGGCATTGACCCCAAGACACTGACTGCATTATCTCTCTGAACTGCTATTCCTAATCTTTGAGAGAGGTAAGTGCCAGCCCTGTGGTCACCTAAGGCAAAAACCACACGCAATGACAACTCTTTATTAAAAAAAATAGTGTTCTATTACCCCGGCAAGTACGATCAAATGCAAAAATATATAAGTTGTACATACTTTTAAACACCCACGACTCAAGAAAAAACATTCGTATTTTTCTTTAATAATATCTGCCCGACCGGGGATCGAACCCGGGACCTCAAGCTTCGTAGACAGGTTCTCTAAGCACTGGACTATCCGGTCGTCTCTTTCGCCATACAAAAATCCATGTGGGAATCGTGTGTTGACATTAATTTGATTTCTAGTATCACGCTTCAGTTTTTCGCCTATAAATATGTAAACATTGAAGAAATAATCTAATTGACAGCCCTGTCTTGCTCAGTAAGATTCACTTTCGATGCCCTAATCGTGAATTCCGCCGAAAAAATCTATTCCATGTACCACTTTTTAAAACTCACTATGCTAAAAACTCATTTATTTCTCGCACCTGTGATTCCTGCAATCGATATTTTAGCAATATTGAATTGTATAATGTTTCCTTTAACATATTTAGAAACAATTTATATAAACTGCCTTAAGTTGTGGTGAGAGATTGGCTTGCAGTTGTTGCACATATGCTGAATGAATTACATTATGCATTATTGTAAAATTTGATATACATAGGTACATATTTCTAGTGATCTTACGCGTCCGTCATATTCAGCTAGGAGGCTGAATTTCTTTCAAATTTGTTACTTGTAATGTGAACACTATTTTGTCAATGAGTTAACTTACCTTATTTTTATTTGTATTGAGCTATGTATGACTGTTTGTGTTCCAATAAATAAATAAATAAATAAAACAATTCCTCAAAAATTACGAGTTATGCTAAAACAATACGGTTCTAATAGTACAATATGTAAGAACACCGGAACTTCATTTAACACTTTGATTACTCCCAAATCCGGCACATATATCTGTCATATTATGACAAGACGCGTGACAGTTTCAGGTATGCATCGTTTGTAAAATTCAGGGTTCAACCCTTGTCGTGACACCTGTGACTTTGATTAACGATTTACACAGATTTATACGCTTAAATTATGTTTAATATGCACGAGTTGCTCAAGTATACACCAGCTTATTTGGCAGGCTTGGTAATCTTGACAAGAGATGGTGTCCGGTTTTTGTGTTTTATTTCACGTTTTTTCAACTAACTACCTGCCCTTAACCCAGCCTGCCTTAACGCTGCCCTGCCTAACCTGCTTTCAAATGAAAAAACCGCATCCAAATCAGTTCAGCCGTTTGAAAGCTATGATGCCACAAACAGACACACATAGCGGTTAAACTTATAACACCCCTCTTTTTTTGTCGGGGGTTAAAAGATACATCATCATCATCATCATCATCATCATCATCATCATCATCATCATCATCATCATCAGCCTATAACAGTCCACTGCTGGACATAGGCCTCCCCCAATGAGCGCCATTGCGTCCTGTCCTCGGCTAGACGCATCCAGCTTCCACCAGCAGCCTTTCGCAGATCGTCACTCCATCTGGCCGGAGGGCGTCTTACACTAAAAGATAACTTAACTAAGCGACATGGATTTATTTTGTTATTTTTCCAGTACGCTTAGTATAAGTTTTACTTCACCAAAATCCTTCTCGATCGCGTTTACGTAAAAAAATCAATTACTATGGAAACATGGACAGCGCCTCCGCGCGCGCGCGTCCATGTTTCCATAGAATTGAAATTTTTACGTAAACGCGATCGAGAAGTATTTTGGTGAAGTAAAACTTATACTAAGCATACAGAACTATTATACGAAAAACTTGGCCTCTCTTCCGCTACCAAAACTCAAAAAAAAAAAACTCAGTTGAGTTGCGTCGAGTTGATGAGCATTTACTAGGCAAGCGTGCTCGTGTTGTAGGCATCATCTTCGTTGGTCATCAGGCGTGATTGTAGTCAAACGCAAGCCTAATTGTATAAAAAAACCATGTAAAATTAAATTTTATAATTATTAATTACGAGCTGTTGCCCGCAACTCCGTCTGCGAAGAATTCGTTTATCGCTATCCCGCGGGAACTTTGAAATTTTCCGGGATAAAAAGTATCCTATATGTTAATCCGGATTATAAACTATCTGTGTGCCAAATTTCATCAGAATCCGTCAAACCGTTTTAGCGTGAAAGAGTAACAAACATCCATCCATCCATCCATCCATACTTACAAACTTTTGCGTTTATAATATTAGTAGGAAGTAGGATGAGTTAGAGTTGAATTGTATAATGTTAATGCAGACTCCATGGTTCGCTTTTGTCTTAACGAGCTATGAAAACTCAGGATTTCATAGTCTCAACAAAAAAAATGACTTGCGTCTTCGTGTTCATAGAACAACAACACAACAACTTTACTGACCTGACAATAGTGTGTCCAATTAAAATGAAAACGCCTCATTCCCGTCGGCCGGCGATTGGCCACTCAATCATAATCAATACCAACCCCCACCTAATTTATTTGACAATCGTCTGACGTGTACACTGGATTAATTGCAAGAGTTAATTGGCCGGCGTCCACACAATAGCACAGTAAACATTATTTAATTGGCAATTAACGGGGTCTTTTGAATGCTTTGTGTGGGCGGTCGGGGATTAACGTGCGAATGATGTTTAGATGATTTTTTTTAAAATTGAGCGTATGAATTGAGGGAGTGGAGGGTCCAAAGACAGGGATGGAATTTAATTTGGAATTACCTGCCACTTGAGCGCTTTTGAAGCACGGCTTACTCAAGGACTGTTTTTGTTTAAAGAGTCACGAAAATAACGTAATACAAAATAATTTTGTTTAAAAAAGTTTAATTTTTTTTTAATATCACGGACGATTCACACCTTTTGACCTAGTCTCAACGTAAGCAAAGCTTGTGTTATGGGCACTAAGCAACGGATGAACATACTTCTATATTATGTAGATAGATATATATTTAAATACTTATTAAACGCCCAAGACTCGAGATCAAACATTCGTATTTTTCATACAATTATCTGCCCCGACGCGGGAATTGAACCTGGGACCTCATGCTTCGTAGTCAGGTTCTCTACCCACTAGGCCATTTGGTCATCATCAATTTTGTTACATTTCTGTAACTAACCCGTCACACAAGGACAGCGCCTTTTTGGGTAATTTTGTTTAAGAACCTTTCGTTAAAAGGTGATCGAAACTTGTAACAAAAATTGGCAAATTACGAACAGTTAGCTAAGTGCCACCGGTGGCGCACAGGGAGTTCCACGGGTTAGTAGACTATAAAAATTATAATCATTTTTGTACAAGTTTTGTTCGTAATAATAAATTTCTCACTAAATTGCAAAATACTATCATCCATCATCATCAGCCTATGTTCGTCCACTGCTGGACATAGGCCTCTCCCATGGCACGCCACTGAGCACGATCCTCGGTCACTCTCATCCAGCTCTTGTTAGCCAGGTCAATTGTTTTCGGCGGCATTCCGTAACCCGGGGATTCTTCGCACCCCCTGCCCTGCCGTTATCGTGACCGCCGCCTTGATCAGGAATAGCAGGGCGGCCGGGAACTGGAGGCCGTGGTTCGTGTCGACTTGCCATTGATTGGTCAGGGTTTGCTCTAATTGCCACGCTGAGCAGGCGGGTTGGCAATCGCAGTATATTACACCGGTATCGCTGCTGCCCGACACCGGTGGGACCGATGCGTACTTGGTCAAAATACTAAATTTCGCCTAATACAAACTCAATTTTTCTACCTAGACCGTGTATATCAAATCAAAGATTGACGGGCAGTATTTTTTCTAAATATAAATACTTTCCTGATCGAATAAAACACACCCAACATATCCAACCAAAAACGAAATAAGTTCTAACACGTGTCATATTTCCAAGTATTTTTAGCTTGCGGCGATAAAACAAGAAACAAAGATGGCCGCTAATCCGTCAAAACGCTCGTCAAGGATCAAGATGTAATGGACGGCAAACATTGACACTTCCGAAACGTGACCGCACAGCTTATGAAAGGATCAAAACCTTTTTCTCTCGGCCCCTTTTGTACCTGTCTTGAGCGCTCCATTATACGTAATACCTATTAATTCAATAAGAGTTTTTTACTAAATGGGTTTTATGCAAATTTGGAATGTACCTTGTTTTGGTTTGATATTGGTCTATTTTATGAGCTTTTGGGATTTTGCGCATTTTCTCGGTGATTGCGCACAGTTACAAGTAAAAAAAAATTCTATTCAAGTCAAAAAAAAACAAATCTATGGAACATCTTGTCAATTGGTATCTTTGAGTCTATTGTTTTTTTTTGAAATGGTAAATAATAGTACATTATTCTCTAGCCTGGAATTAGGTAATTGCTGGTTGAGTATTTGTTTAAAAATGTAAGAACTTGAAAGAGTCTGTTTAGTTAGTAGGTACCTACACACCTTTAGACACCTTGGTGTTTTTGATGCGATACACCTTTGGTCTCATCTGGACTTTTCATCCAGTGCGATATAGGTCAATCGCGGGACAGTTTTACGTAAAATAATAATAATAGACGACCGGATAGCCTAGTTGTTAGAGAACCCTATGAAGCTTGAGGTCCTGGGTTCGATTCCCGGTCGGGGCAGATATATTTGTGTGAAAGTACGAATGTTTGCGCTCGAGTCTTGGATGTTTAATTATGTATTTAAGTATGTATTTATCTATATAACTATGTTTATCTGTTGTCTAGTACCCATAGTACAAGATTTGCTTAGTTTGGGTGTGTTTTTATAATAATACGAAGCCTCAAGAATCAAAAAAATAATCATCACTAATTTTATAGCACGTTTAAAATATCACCTTCTTGTATAAAAAAATATTCTAAATATTAAGAGCGTTTATACCTGCTGAGCTGGCAACGTTGCATTTTAATTAGTTTTTCTCGATTATTCCATAAAAATTGAATGAAAATTAAAAATGTCGTCCATAACAATTGTTCTAATATATAATTTAATGTGTCTACTGCAATAATTATTCGTGAAAGACTTTTATTTTCTTTAAAAACTAGCAAATTATTACCTAACGGTTTTTGAAGAAAATAAAAAGTCTATCACGAATAATTATTGCAGTAGACACATAAACTTATAATATTAGAACAATTCTTATTGACCAAATTATTAATTTTCATTCAATTTTTATGGAATAATCGAGAAAAACTAACAAAAATGCAACGTTGCCAGCTCAGCAGGTATAAACGCTCTTGAACCATAAGGCTTCACAATTCGCGGCGAACCACATATCACTTATTTACAAGCCAAATTCATATCAAAATTACTGACGCATCAAGCGACGCTGGAATCTGTGAGATCACTGAGAGCCCTCGGTTTCGCAAGATAGTTACGAAATTTGTGCGGTAGTTGCGAACTTTCGACCTCTAAGTTGTGTCGTTAACCCTATAAACTGTCGTATGGCAGGGCAAGTGCTGATACGGGGTGCGATTACTTCCAAGTGGACAGCAGAACTTTTTGGATAAGATAATTTGCCCGTTTTTGCTAGTAGTTATCAACTTATCAGAGTTGATGGGGTTCGTAGAGGTGCTACGAGTTTTTGCTACGGCGTAGCACTGGGTGTTAACACATTCGCTGCCACGTATTGCTACGCGCTACGCTCGTAGCCCGTAGCAGCGTTTTTCCGCTTTGTAGCGAAAAGTGCCTACGAACGGAAAACTCCCCTGTGGCGTTCCCGGCACTGAATGTGTTAAAGGTTGAAGCGGTATTTAATTAATTAGTTTTTCTACTTTTGTTTAAAGTAATAGTTAAAGGTCTGCTGCCTGTAGGGAGTACCCCATATTAGTCATAGCTATGTCGGTGGTGGGCGGCTTGTAGGCGACTTGTCTAATACGAGTAGGTACCTATCGAGTCTGTTCTGTGTTAAACTGGTTTTCTTCTAATTGAACTGAATAACTGACAGCCAAATCCACTGAACAAATTTTAGTGGTTCCTCTTCTTTGTCGGTATCACTCTTGACAGAGTGGTCGTGGTCATCACTTCAGGTATTGGTGGCAAGCTTCACAACACGCCGCCACTCCTCTCTGATGGCTGCCTTCCTCGTGCATTCATGTAGTGATGATGAGCCATTTACTGCCGCTTTTATCTGGTCAGTCCACCTCATAGGCGATCTTCCTCGTGGCCTGGTACCCTCAACCTTTCCCTGGACCACAAGTCGCTCAATAGCCACCTCCCCTCGGCGGCATACGTGACCAAAAAAGGTGAGGATACGAGATTGAACCAAAGATGATAAACGCTGGACGCTAGTGGTTTATTCAGCATAATATAGCTTGTATACATATTTTTTGCCAACCATACTTTGCTATGAAAACTGCACGTTGATAATGATCACTACTACACATTGCCGAAATTACGTCACGTCAAAGGTCAGCAGCGGAACTTCGGTTATCGCCCGACCTAAGTTCAGTTGTACTTACACCAAAACGTGACGTAATTTCGGCAAATGTGTTGCTAGGTAATTGTAACAGCATGCAGCCGTAATTACGCCTCATCGCGTAATTTCTGCAAAGTGATCCTAAGTATTAACTCCATAGATACATACCTCATCGGTTAGTTTACTGACTGTATGGCTTGAGGAGGGCTGACAGGGAATTATCTGCGCTACATGCCGGATTTACAACGTAATGACGGGCTCTGAGTGGCATGGGTAATGAGGGGCACGAGACAGTTGAAGGCCGGCCCGTGTGAGTATAACAGAGTAAGAAGGACCTTATCGTTCCTCAATCAAAGTAGGTAGGTACGAATGAAGAAGACCGGATTAGAGAACCTGTAGCCATATTGTAAAACGCGCGCGCGCTTGCCATCGCTTTTACCATCTCTTTCTGTAATATACTGAACTAGCTTTTGCCCGCGACTCCGTCCGCGTGGAATTAGTAATTTGGGCAGCTTATTTTTTTTATCCAATTTGCTTTTTCATCAATTATGGCTCTCGACTCCTCAGTTCCTTCCGGAAGAAGTGAAACTTCATAATAAACCAACCCGCTCCCAATCCGCCCTCAACCCGCTCCTAACCCGCCCCCAACCTGCCCCCAACCCGCTCCCAACCCGCCTCCAACTCGCTCTCAACCCACCTCCAACCCGCTCCCAACCCACGCTATCTAACACTGAAAGAATTTTTCAAATCGGAGCAGTAGTTCCTGAAATTAGCGCCTATAGAAGTTTTACTTCAAAACCCCCGATTTTGAAACATTCTTCCGCTCCGCTCCGCTCCTATTGGTGTTAGCGTGATAATATATAGCCTATAGCCTTCCTCGATAAATAGGCTATGTAACACTTAAAGAATTTTTCAAATCGGAGCAGTAGTTCCTGAGATTAGCGCGTTCAAACAAACAAACATACTCTTCAGCTTTATTATATCAAGTATAGATTAGGAGTTACTTTGCGGAGGTCCATATGAACTGACACAATTACTTTGCTTACACGCGAGGCGCGACCTTATTATGATAGGTACGTTCATGAATGCAAGAAATGTGTGTTCATGCAGTTCCTCCACCTCCACAATGTACGAACACACGCAAATCACACAAATCCAATTGACAACCTTTCATTTTATTAACACCTGAAAATTACTACAGGAATCGAAAGAGTTTCGCCTCCTGAACACGGAAAAATATTTATTATAATTTATTTCTCCATATTTAAAAAAATACAACAAATTTAAAAACATATATGTACTTACAAATACATCCACAGAATAGATATGTTTCCTTTACCCTTTTCACTAGAAAAAAGAGCTGTCATAATTTTAGATTAGATAACAACCCTAACGTCAAATTTACGTCATCACTTTTTTTTAATAGAGACTAGACAAAGGTAATGGATCTATTCTATCGTTGCGCTCTTTTAGAATAAGCACATCTTTAAAAAATTGTAACAAATTAATTAATAATCCTAGTGAAAATTTAAAACTATCGGCGTCTTTCTCTTTCCAAACAGAATACACAGAACGAATCATATTATTGTCTTAGAAATATGAAATGTTGTCAATTCTTTCTTAACATCTTATACCGTTTGACAAAAAGCAGTAGTGAATGCGGTTGCAAGCGTCCACGCGTTAGACAATACGGCCTCTGTATAACGTCGCCTGTGGTCAAACCGTATAAAGATGGTGCCAGAAAGAGATGGCGAATACGATGGCAAGCGCGCGCGCGTTAGACAATACAGCCTCAGGTTCATATAACGTGTTTCACTTCTGACGTGTTCAGAAACTCATCATCATCATCCCATCCTATATACGTCTCTCTGCAGGGCACAGGCCTCCTCTCAGAATGAGAGGGGCTAGGCCGTAGTTCCCACGCGGGCCCAGTGCGGATTGAAAACTTCACACACACCATTGGATTTATACGCAGGTGTATGCGGTTTCCTCGCGCTGTTTTCCTTCGCAGTAAAGCTCATGATAAATTTTAAATGTAATTTGGTGCATAAATTCCGGAAAACTCAGAGGTGTGCGAGCCGGGATTTAAACTCACGACCCTCTGCTTGAGAGGCCATAGGTCAAATCACTAGCCCACCACGGCTATCTAATCTGCTCAGAAACTGTCTGTCTGTCTTATGACAATCAGCGCCTGAATGGGCCGTTCCAGCTCCATTGGGATAAACTGCACATGGCCAAGTTGTAGATTATTATTATTATTATTTATTTTTGACTTGATTTGATTTAATTTAATTTCGATTAATTTATTTTGAGTTAATTTCATTTTATATTTATTTTTTTGATATGAATTAGGTAGTTTTATTTGATTTGGATTTATTTTGATTTAATGAAATTTGTATAAAATTTTTCTTTTTGTTATTATACCTACTACTAACATACATTTTCTTAAGTGTATCTATCACCTTGTAACTAACAAAATATAGACTTAGTCTGAAATAACTTTGTTATTATTATTATTATTATTGCCATAAGACAGTTTGAAGACAGCAGGGTGACGGCATTTATCGTATACACGTTGTATCAGGTGCGGTTAAAAAAAAAAACAAATTTGAATTCCCCTACGTTTTCCCACCACACCATCACAAATTATCGCTCTAACTGCTGGTTATCGTAATAAAACCTAATTGTTAGTGGCTCATTAGAATAAAGGATATCGCTTGAATGTGGTGAAATGAAGCAAATTAGTCTCGGAGGGGTTTCAATTCGGTTTTTATCCCACCCTATTAAGTTCCAAACGCACAGACAGTGGCGGCGTGGCGGTGCTGTGGCGGTGACGGTTGTAATATTCTAACTTGTATGAACGGTTGTGCAGTACCGTACCGCGAACTCGTTCATACAAGCTAGAATATAACAACTGTCACCGCTAGGGATTGCAATCCCGCAGCTCATTCAATTCCGCGGGATTACTCAATTCCGCGCGGGATCACGCGGGATCCCGCATCTTTGAAATTATGTTATAATAAAATCAAATTTAAACTACAGATTTTTGTGTAAAAAGCAACAGAAATTATTTATTTTCTATTAATTAAGTATAAGTAACAAATCGATTCAATTCAATTCAAATACAATTGGAAATTGTTAAATAAAAATAACAACAATTAATTTAAAAAAAAAACTAGTAATCTGTTTTCTTAAATTCATCTCCAAAATGTTTGGCATAGTTTAATAATTTTGTTTAATTTTACCCTTAGGTACTCCTAACAACAGTTTTTTATTTTTAATTCAGTCTTATTCATATTATCACTAATAATCAAATCACAACTTTCTCTTAGATGTTATTACTATGATATCAACCTATGGTGATATTGATAAGATAACTATTGAAAATAAGCTCAAGAAGCAAATGGCATTATTGTGTCGATTTACGCGAAAGTTTTAGCGCCAAATTTTTAATTTGTGTGATCCGCGGTTCCGCGCTTTGAAGGTGCGGGATCCAGCAGATTAATAAAAGCAGCGGGATCCCGCGGGAATGCGGGATCCCGTTTTGCGGGATTGCAATCCCTAGTCACCGCCATGGCACCGCAACGCCTCCACTATCTGTGCGTATAGAGCTTTAAATAGGCAGTGTTTGGTCAAAGAGTGTTTGTAATGATTCCTATGTAAATTACGGACAAGTTTTGGGGTACAAATTAGGTTTCTTTATCTTTATGTGCTAGTTTACCAGGGTAGAATCTCTTCACAATCAATTTGATAAATGAAATGTTTTACAGCGAAAAGGTTTCACGATTCAGTTTCTTCGGCTACATAGTTAAAACCGGCCAAGTGCGAGTAAAACTCAGTACTCAAACACTGAACTCAAACATTTCCGTAAAAAATCGCCGAAATGTAAGCACTGAAATTGCAAACTAATACTTAGGTAGGTTTTCGAAAAACATCCAAACAGCATAGGGGCGCTCGCTCGTATGTGCGGCCATGGCTTTGTCTGTTAATGTTAATTGTTGCCCAGCAACTGACAGCTGTCGCCTAGCAACCAGAGCCGCAGTTAAAAACGCTGAAAAACACGTTTCTTGTATGACGACCCCTTTTGTTTTTAACTTTATTTTATTTTGACTATTTATATATTATATTATATATCATATTCCATATTTATATTATTAATGTGCGAAAATTCATTTGAAATTTACCATGAGCTTTAAGGTGAAGGAAAACATCGCGCGGAAACCTACATACATACAGCTGCGAAGAAATTCAATGGTATGTGTGAAGTTCCCAATCCGCACTGGGCCCGCGTGGGAACTACGGCCTAAGCCCTCTCACTCTGAGAGGAGACCTGTGCCCTGCAGTGGGACTTAATATTGGCTGGGATGATGATGATGGATGAAATATTACACGCCATTTTGAAAAAATCTCCCTCATAGCTCGAGGGTTCCATATTTACACAGTTTCATTACGACCGCTTATATTTAACAACAATATGAAAAAGGGCATAAATTTCAGGCGGTAAAAATAAAAACGCGATGCGGCATAAACGCACCACAACGCTGCCCAGCGTTTTACCTTTGCCTTTTTTAAAAGGTATTTTTTTAATTATAAATCTCTGAATATGAGGGAAGCCTAATCTGGGGCATGCTTAATTATTTGTCGGGTTGCTAATGCCGGAGGATAACTACTGTACGGTTGGCTACAACATTTCGAGATATGTTTTAAGGACAAAAGTAGGCTATGTGGTATTTCAGACATCCAGCTATTTAATAGCAATAAAGTAAAGAAGTGTGTAACTTCTTTAGTAATATAATAAAGTAGTAAGTACACCAACAGGGCATCATTTTTATACAATTTGTATAAGAAAATAAATGTTGCAATTGAATAGTGAAATACTCAACGATATGACCCAACGCAAAACGAAATCTTTCATTTTGATATTAATCTTGATTTCAACCGACTGAAATTAAAATTGAAGCCAATCAAAGTGCGTTAGACAGTTAACCTGCTGGTAGCGGGCGAGAAGTCCTGTTCTCGAAAAAATCAGAAAAATACTATGTCATTTAGTTAAGCGATAATAGTCATATAATATTCTTAGTATTAATTTAATTTAAAAACTCACAATAATATCTGATGTACACTAACAATCTATAAAAATTAAAACTAACTATATTAAAATAAAAAAAAAAAACTAGAAGTAAAACTAAAAGTACCTATTAAATTTTAAAAAAAATCTCTTATCGCATAACCAAATGACATAGATTTTTAATTTTTTTTTGAAAATATGCAACACTAAAATTGATATGTTAAGTGACTCTAAGCATACTTCGCACAGCGGCCTATTGTACCTACTTATGAACAGGGTCGTAATTGCGAAGCGGGAATTAAAGGCGCGTGTGTACGGGACCTAATCTAATGCCTCGGGCCGCTAGTTGTTCAACCCTGGCTTTTTGACGTGGTTTTTGATGAGAAATTTACAAACTTTTAAAAAGTTTTTAAATTAAGGATGTAGAGTTAGTAGACGGTAAATTATCACGGGTAAATAAGGTGAATGTACTGAACGTGTTATTACGAAATTAGAAGTTAGTATCGTACCGTCTCTATCAGTCTTCTGTTTAATAAAACTATGATTAAGTATTTTTGTAGCTGTTAAATCAACATAACATGTGTATGTACACACAAACACAAGACTGTTACAAACTTAAAATCTATTAAATAAATAATAAATAAATATCATGGGACAATTCACACTAATTAACCTAGTCCCAAACTAAGCAAAGCTTGTACTATGGGTACTAGACAACGGATAAACATAATATACTTACTTATACATACTTAAATACATATTAAACACCAAAGACTCGAGCTTAAACATTCGTATTATTCACACTAATGTCTGCCCCGACCGGGAATCGAACCCGGGACCTCAAGCTTCGTAGTCATGTTCTCTAACAACTAGGCTATCCGGTCGTCTAAACGTCGTTGCTTAGTAACTATTGCACAATTTTGGACTAACTTTCAGTGGGTCATAGTGATCTCATACAGTTTGGCATTTAGAAGCCATTCAAGCATGGATACCATATAAACCTAGCAACAGAGTACAGTTACATAGATACATGTTTCAATTATTTGTTACCCCTGACATAAAAAGAGGGGATGTTATAAGTTTGATCGCTATATATGTGTTTGTGTGTGTGTGTGTGTGTGTGTGTGTATGTGTGTGTGTGTGTGTGTGTGTGTGTGTGTGTGTGTGTGTGTGTGTGTGTGTGTGTGTGTGTGTGTAACTAAGTCTTTAAGCCCACATCAGACAAAAAAAAAACAACTCGAGTTATGTCAGGACTGCGAGCGAGTCGTGTAGCCAATACCGTCGAAGTCATACTTATGTACTTGCACTGTATGGTAACGGGGACTCTTTTTTTGGAAATATCTTATTTTTTGTTATTTTTTTAAGTTTATTTATTTTTCTCAAATGGCACATTTTTAGAAAGCCCAAAAATCAAAAAGTTTATTAAGTAATTTGTACGCGTAAATCGCTGTTACTTTTATTTTGCGGACGCAAGAGAGATTTTGAGATTTTTTTTCTCGTCATGCCTAAAGCGGTTTTTTCAATCAATCTAGCAGTAATAGGAAATTATTTGAATTTATTTTGAGGAACCAGGGTATTGCGAAGACAAACATCTAAAAAATAATTCAATACAGGGTATACAGAATGCGAAAATTAAAAAAAACTGGCAAAAAAAGTGATTTAAAAAAAAAGGCTAAGTACCTCTATATCTCAAAAACCGTGCAATTAGTCATAATAGTAAATGTGGTCAAAAATATTCAGAATGACCCTAACTATCACCCCTTAAAACCCCTACACTCGACTGCCAAACACCCTGTATAAGTATGTTTATCCGTTGCCTAGTATCCATAACACAAGCTTTGCTTACTTTGGGACTAAGTCAATTGGTGTCAATAAAATTGTCCCGTGATATTTATTTATTTTATTTATTTATTTATTCCATAGATGGCGTTGTTTGAGCTTACGTGGCTCAAAAGTGTTACCGTGAACTTTTTTCATAGATTTCCAATGCGGGCAAAGCCTACACTTGTCTGAGAATTATTTTATTAAATTTAATAAAGTATAACCTTTTCATGAAAATAGAGGCATCAGTTATTAATCATTTTTATAGGTCACTCCCGTGTAAGCCCGTCCACTTTAATAAGTAAGTGGATTGAATTATTATTCAATGTCCCATAACTGCTTCAATAAAAAAAAAACTTTTACTATCCTTTACCGCGGATTTGCTTGCGTAAACTATTAGATCTGGCAGCCGAGTAAAAATTCCAGACTTTTACTGAATTCCCAAACATTATAGTACTACATCGCAATTTCAATTATGAAGAATCTATACATATAATAAATCTGTAACAAGTCGGTGTCTGTACATTGAAGATATTTGAGAAAAACTGTCACTAGGGCTATTTATTAGCGCAATATGAATGAAATGAATGAATGAATGAATGAAAGAAGTTTATTTCACACACAAAACAAAACACATAAAATTACAAAAGAAAGAAGAAAAAAGCCATTGCGACTGCAACGAGCAGCGCTGTCTGGCGGCGACAGAACAAACTCAGACATTTATAACCTAAAAGACCGTGCGCACGACATGGTCACTGTGACTGTATAGAACCCAAAACAATGATTTTTAGAATTATTGTCTGTTTGTCTATTTGTCTGTGCGTTTGTGCACGCTAATCTCAGAAACTGCTTAACCTAGAAGGATGCGGTTTTCACTGATATGTTGGTATTTTTTTGGATTAACATTTAGTGTTTGTTTCATTTGAATCGGTTGAAAAATAAGAAAGATACGATACTTTTAGTGTTAGATAGCCCATTTATCGAGGAAGGCTATAGGCTATATATCATCACGCTGGGAGTACGGTGGTGAATGTGAACGCGGGTGTGCGGGGGGGGGGGGGGGTCAGTTGGGGGGGGGGGTGCGGGGGTATTTTTTTTATATCGAGGAACTAAGGAGAGCCATAATTGATGAAAAAGCAAATTGGATAAAAAAATAAGCTGCCCAAATTACTAATTCCACGCGGACGGAGTCGTGGGCAAAAGCTAGTTATAAATAAATATAAAAAGTACGTTGTACTAGCTAAGCTCTTGCCTCTTAATTCTTTCGTGACACTTCTATCGCTATTTTTATCTAATGTGACCTGTAGAGGAGAAACAGCTGGATCCATCAGATATCTTAGACGACCAGATGGCCTAGTGGTTAGAGACCCTGACTATGAAGCTTGAGGTCCCGGGTTCGATTCCCGTGTCGGGGCAGATATTTGTATGAAAAATACGAATGTTTGTTTTCGGGTCTTGGGTGTTTAATACGTATTTAAGTATGTATCTATCTATATAGGTATGTTTGTTTATCCGTTGCCTAGTACCCATAACACAAGCTTTGCTAAGCTTACTTTGGGACTAGGTCAATTGGTGTGAATTGTCCCGTGATATTTATTTATTTATTTATTTATCTGCTGGACAGACATACGAAAGCGTTTTTGTTAGATTGGTAAAGTGGTACCAAACAATTTGTATTGCTGTAATAGTACAGTCAAGGGCAAAAATATGTATACACTTTAGTACCTTGTCTATTTTCGTCATATTTGAACTGCCATGAACTGTCACAGTGGTTTAAGTGACAAGGTACTAAAGTGTATACATGTTTTTGCCCTTGACTGTACCAAAAATATCCACATATGGCACCATTGTTGCTAACCGAACTTGGTAGGTTTATAATGTCTTCTTCTTTCTATCATTGTTAGAGCTTGTCTAGTTTGAAATGACGCGCCCCACCACCGCGTTTGCGCACGGGACTTGGAGCTCAATTTGAGCTATAATAGAGTCTAACGACGACTTTAGCCTAGTTGGTAGTGACCCAGCCTACGAAGCAAGAGGTCCTGGGTTCGAATCCTGGTAAGGGTATTTATTTGTGTGATGAGCACGAATATTTGTTCCTGAGTTATGGATGTTTTCTATGTATTTAAGTATTTATTTATCTATATAAGTATGTTTATCGTCGTCTAGTACCCATAGTACAAGCTTTGCTTAGTTTGGGACTAGGTCGATTTGTGTAAGATTGTCCCCTAATATTTATTTATTTATTTTATTGTAGCTTGAATTGAGTTTCAAATCCTGTACGTGAGTGCGGTGGTGGGGCGCGTCATTTTAAACTAGACAAGCTATACAACTGTATTACAGAGTATATAAACCCATTTTTATCTTGTTATTCTGAGAGGAGACTTGTGCCCTGCAGTGGGACGTATATTATAGGCTGGGATGATAATATCTTGTCATTACTATTGTACGATCAGCGTACATTTAAGTTACTAGGCTCACTACGCGTGTAACCCCAATTATCGACACTGCTGTCATTGCACATCTAATTTACCTCAATATTGCTTAAGATGATTTCAATTAGTCACGTCTTAGTACTCTAACCGCGAACAGTAACATTTTGTATAGACATTAGTACCTAGATCAGTGATTCAACTAACATTTAACATTTGTAACATTATTATTTAACATTATTAATTAAACAGTTTTAAACGTAAACAATTTCTTTTCACATCTCACATCAACCAAGAAGGGTACTCGTAGTATATCGGTTCGTCGCGTGCTACGGGTATAATTTAAGGGTCGCTACCCTTACAACTATATTATTTTCACCAAAACCCATCAAATTTTCCCAAAGTGAAACGGAGATGCTTCGTTCGCGCCTCGCTGGGACAGTTACTATGACTTGCATGCAATAGTACCGTGTAATCCGTAATCCTAATGCAATGCCGGGATTGTAGCGACAGGAGCCTACTAATGCATTTCGTGGCTGTTGGGCATTCGCTATGTAATCCATATCGCAAATTCTCGCCGGTCTCGCTTATTTATCTTATCGTGCGCATGTGTTTGCGCTTTTACGCTCAAACGGATGAACGGATTTGGACGAAATTGCCCTCCGGACGACATTAAGATTTTATTAAACTTGGCACTTTCTTAACTTGCCATTTTCTTACTTTACTTGATCTATTTCCTAAACTCGTCTCTTTCCTAACTCGTCTCTTTTTTAACTCGTCATTTTCTTACTTGGTCTCTTTTGAAAACTTGTCTTTTTCCTAACTCGTCCGTCTCTTTTTTAACTCGTCATTTTCTTACTTGGTCTCTTTTGAAAACTTGTCTTTTTCCTAACTCGTCCGTCTCTTTTTTAACTCGTCATTTTCTTACTTGGTCTCTTTTGAAAACTTGTCTTTTTCCTAACTCGTCCGTCTCTTTTTTAACTCGTCATTT
Organism: Archips xylosteana; assembly: GCA_947563465.1. Classification (NCBI taxonomy): domain Eukaryota; kingdom Metazoa; phylum Arthropoda; class Insecta; order Lepidoptera; family Tortricidae; genus Archips; species Archips xylosteana. Next base: position 4,591,339 of record OX387356.1, read on the forward strand.
TCTTAGTTGGTCTCTTTTGAAAACTTGTCTTTTTTCTAACTCGTCCGTCTCTTTTTTAACTCGTCATTTTCTTACTTGGTCTCTTTTGAAAACTTGCCTTTTTCCTAACTCGCCAGTCTCTTTTTTAACTCGTCATTTTCTTACTTGGTCTCTTTTGAAAACTTGTCTTTTTCCTAACTCGTCCGTCTCTTTTTTAACTCGTCATTTTCTTACTTGGTCTCTTTTAAAAACTTGTCTTTTTCCTAACTCGTCCGTTTCTTTTTTAACTCGTCATTTTCATACTTGGTCTCTTTAGAAAAAAAATTAAGAAAATGGCGAGTCATCCAGAGGGTGGACGAGTTAGTAAGGAGACAAGTTCAAGAAAGAGACCAAGTATGAAAATGGCAAGTTAAAAAAGGGACGAGTAAGGAAAGTTCCAAGTTTAAGAAAATGGCGAGTCGCCCAGAGAGTGGACGAGTTAGGAAAGAGACCAAGTAAGAAAATGGCAAGTTGAAAAAGAGATGTTAGGAAAATGCCAAGTTTAAGAAAATGTCAATGTAGTCCAGAGGGTGAAATCGAGAAATTTAATATGTTGATAGTTGGTTTTTATCTAGATTTACCTACGGGATCATAATGTATCCATGTTTAATCGGAAAATCTTAACGGCTAAGTCTAGCCGGAGAAAAAAATAAGGCACAGGAATTTCTCATTTAACGAAAAAGAAAATTATGATGTTATTTTTGTGAATTAACGTAGAAATTTAATAATACAATACAATACAATACAAATATTCTTTATTGATCACCAAAAACAGTACAGTAACATTACAAAAATAAAAATTCAGGTAGACAATAGGCGGTCTTATCGGTAGGTACTGTCGTATACATATACCTAATGATTGTACCTACCGAACCAAAGTCACTCTCAACATTGTCACTACCCTGCAGTGAGTGGCATATAAGCCGAGATGATAATGATAGCTAGATTAATTTTTATTACATTTTTGGATTAACAATATTTTTAAGTATTTTTTGAATTTATAGAAGGTAACGGTAAAATTCGAATCGTATTAAACTTTAAAACATAAAAACATAATAGACATAACTCTTTACGCGTGAACTTTCAAGACCATAACATAATTAAAAACTTGCTAGTCGATTCCCTGGCCCAACTACGAGTAACTTAGCTCTCAAGTTAAAGTTACATCTTGACCGTAAATTGTAAGTTATCCTGCGCTTAGAGCACCCCTTATGCAAGTTAGCTTATTTAAGTTACGAAAGTATGAAGATGGCTGCCACTGTAAAATTTGTTTGGACGTTAATAAATTAAGTTGTCATGGTGAGATGGCAAAGTTTTAATCTGAGTGAAGCTACCACTTACTTATAATTATAAAAGAAAGATGCTGACAAATATGATGAGAATTTTTTATGATAAATTTGGATTTTGAAGACGGATAAGGTATGTTTGCACCCTGACAAGACACATAATGGTCAAGTCAGATATGAAGTATCTTTTTTATTTATTTTTCAACTTCATTTTTTATTACTTTTACGGTCATCCCATGAAACCATATATTTCAAACTAAATACAAACTGAAATATAGATGCACAGAAAAAACCCCAGAAAAAAGACCAATGCTGGGAATCGAACCCAGGTCCTCAGCATTCCGTGCTGCGTGCTTACCCCTACACCATCACTGGTCTAGAGGTTAGCGACGAATCTTTCCCATACATCGTACATTTCAGTCTGTTATAATCACTTTATGCAGTGATAAAGCGCTCATCTATGTTATGCCCTCTACCGAGAGACTTTAACACTCCTTCGGAGCTAACCGCTCACCTGGACCAAGAGATGGCGCTACTGTGCAACTTTAAACAAGTCAGATATGAAGTATCTTTTTTATTTATTTTTCAACTTCATTTTTTATTACTTTTACGGTCATCCCATGAAACCATATATTTCAAACTAAATACAAACTGAAATATAGATGCACAGAAAAAACCCCAGAAAAAAGACCAATGCTGGGAATCGAACCCAGGTCCTCAGCGTTCCGTGCTGCGTGCTTACCCCTACACCATCACTGGTCTAGAGGTTAGCGACGAATCTTTATCGCTTTATCACTGCATAAAGTGATTATAACAGACTGAAATGTACGATGTATGGGAAAGATTCGTCGCTAACCTCTAGACCAGTGATGGTGTAGGGGTAAGCACGCAGCACGGAACGCTGAGGACCTGGGTTCGATTCCCAGCATTGGTCTTTTTTCTGGGGTTTTTTCTGTGCATCTATATTTCAGTTTGTATTTAGTTTGAAATACATAATGGTCTTTTGATGTATCTAATTATTTCGGAGAAACTTTTAATCGGACGGTACTTTACTGATCGTGTAATGCACAGATTTGTTTATTTTAGAACAATCTTGTAAATTTAAGAAACGCTGAGAAAGTAGCATTGTACGAAATGGCCATTATGTATTTTATTCATTCTTTTTTTTTTCAACCATCGCCTTAGATGTAAATCTTACAATGGTTGTTAGGCGGAATTAAATTTGACACCCTATTTACCGACATAGAGAAAACTCGCCGTGCGAGAATTTAGCATTGATTAGTACATTAGATGATTGAAAAACAACATTTTTAATATTTTTTTATGCTTTAAAACATTATTGTACCTGGATATTCACCCAATCAGACTGGTCAGAGTTCGTTGGCCAGCGTTCTAGTTCATTTTAGTCCTTACTACCTACGTATAATAATCAAGCCTAATGCAAAACGGTTTCAAGTTAACCGGAACTTATCACGTGTTGCAGAAACAATAACACAGACATTGAAGCAACATCTGTTGGAAACTAAAGTTTGGTCAGCCCATAAATCTAGTGGTCCACTCTCCAGGGTGCCCCGTTTGCCCTTTGCCCGTTGCTTACTTGTGACCCACTTTTAGATCTGCCCTTGTTTTCTCTAAAATAAAAAGTTATCGGCTGTGATTAAATGATCCCACCAAAAACATATATGTAAAAAATGTAAGCCAAGTTCAATACTAAAAATATGCTTGATTATGGACTTCACTGACAAAAGGATTGAGATCTAAATGGGTGCCAAGTTCTGCAGATAATACTGAAATCTATTTGCAAGAGCAAAATAACATCTTAAACAAGTATAACACTCTATTTCTTTGGTTCTTAAATTTAACTATCTAATAATTTACACAAAGTAGATAACTTATGTTAAATTGAAGCTTAACATTAAATTAACAGGAAATTTTCCTAGGACATCTGAAAGTGGATTAGGTTTTTGATCTATACCTATGTCAGTCAGTGAGTGGAAAAATAGTGATATTTCGACGTTTGTATGTCAAGACCAAAAGCTATATTTATGAAATTTGGGATTCTAGTTAATCTTATTAGTATCAGTAAATAAACTAAATTTGGTGTGTTTGTGTTAAATAGATATTGAGTTATGAAGGTGTCAAAAGTGGCTCCAAATCGTTCGTGTAATTTATTACACACGGCCTTTGATCAATTATAACTGTAGATCCACAGTCGCGGGCCCGAAAATGTCCGAGCCAAATGAGCGCCACTTTGATAAAAGTGGCCTTCTTTTTTCTCAGAACGTTGCGTGAAATTGTCAAGTTTAGCTGTCAAGTGGAGTTTTGCCGCTACCGAAATTCGACAGTAATGAAGTAAAGACTAGGTTCAAATTTCTGTGTAGGTGATGATTTTATTTGTTACGCAACCAAATGAAAAAGTTCGGACATTCTTTGAAGGGGATTTTGTTCGGCAATGTGTATCTTCAGTTATAATTGATCAAAGCACACGGCGCTGCTTCGCCAGTTCCTTTGCTTGAACTTGGCTTGACACGCTGCCGCGTGTCTAGATCCTGCTTTGTTCGCTGGAATGCACAAAGGTGTCTCAAGGGTGCAGTGCTTGATTGACCTTTGCCTCACTTGTCTGTTCGTGGCCTACTTTCAGATGTTTTTTCTTGAAATAAAAAAGTTATAGGCTGTGATTTAATGATACTGTTTTGTTTTTGATTGAATGCACGAATGTGGTTTAGTCTCTAGGGGCAGCTGTTCGAACAACGCGTGACCCATTTTCGGTTGTTCTTTTATTTGGTACTTGGTTTAGCTCGTGGTTTCACCCGCGTTCGAAATAAAATACAATACAATGAGTCTTTATTGTACACCGCAAAGAAAACAGTGCAGAAAAAAGAAGTACATGGAAAAAAATATAAATACTAATAACTAACTGATTAATCTGAGAATCTCGATGTTACTAACAAACCAATGGACAAAATTACGTCTGCAATAAATAAAATACTGCTTTATTTTCACTAACGTATCTAGAAACGTCACAAAAATTATTACATGTAACACTGAGAATCCGTTATTCAACCAGAATTCGAATAATGAAAGCTCGGCAGAATAGAAAAATATTTTTCGGTTTCATTTTTGGGCTGTGGTCCAATTCATAGGAGTTTTTTTTTCTCTTCACTGCTGGCTGCTCAGTGAACTATTGCTTAAATTGCACGTAGTCTCAATCTTACTCACCATTTTTATTTATCATATAGTATAAGATGCACGTAAAATACTAAAATGTGAACTAACCATTTCAATGCCAGAGCTAGTTAACCGTAGAGCTATTTTGAACCTTCTGCCATTGCGTGTAAATCTACTTTGTGACTCATATGTATATCCGTCGTTGGCGTTGATAAGGTTAATGGTTCACGCGAGTGAAGCCGCGGGTCAGAGCTAATACAAATAAAAAGAAAAGTCCACTCACTCACTCACTAATTTACGGTTACTGACTGTCAACGCCCAGATCTAACCCCAGAAAGGCAAAAATTTTTTCATTGAGGTTACTTTTATGATTTAGGCAAGTAATAGGACAGATTTGTTGAAATTTCCGATTTTTCCATTTAGTGACTCTATCTCCATAATTATGATTACTACGCCCTTCCCATTTGCTCTCCAAGTAGCTCTTATTTTGAGGATTTTTGGTAATTCTCATGGGAAAAGGGAAAAACGGAATTTATATTTTCACTAACTGATTATGATGATGGATGTTTGGATGTTGCCATTGGCGGATTTTTGTTTTATCAATGAATGAGATGAAGAAGCTTTACCACAAATTGGAATTCTGCGCGGATAAAGTCGCGGACAAAAGCTAGTTTACATTAAATATTAAAGCAAATAGGTACCTAATAAAGAAATTTAAAGTGTTTTTAACTATTTGCTTAACCCTTGCGCAGTCCAGCGTGGCCATGACCATATAATTACACTGGATTAGTAGAACTCTTTGGGGTAGGCCTTTCTCCACTATTGAACGTCTTTTGACTGATATGATGTAGTAGTTAATAAAATAAGTATTTGTTTGGTTGTTCGCTTAACCCTTGCGCGGTCCAGCGCGGCCATATTGGATTAGTGACGGGGTTTGCTGACGCGCCGCGGTCTGTCGCCCGCGCGCCGCCGGCTGTCCGCAGCGTTTAGTGCCGCGCCACGTGTCGTTGTTACTGTCACATATTTATAATAATAGGAATTAGACATTAGAATTTTTGGAAATGTCTTGTTGTAGTGTAAAAGTTAGTAATTTTATTGAGTAGTGTTTTGGGTATAAAAATGTTATTAGGTATGATTATTAGTCCTTCAGTTGGATTATTAAAAAATATTTGACACGTATTTATCCTTTTGTCAATTTTATTGAACAAAAATGACGAAAATAAAGCACCAGGGGGGTGTGTGACGTCACGTCTAAGTTTACCTCAGTCAGTTTAATCGAAATCGCACGAAACTCACACATGTCTTCAGCCTAGCCAATCTGTGGATTGTTGCCTTTGTTCTATTTATATATTTTTGTTATTATACTATGTATTATTGTAGAGCTGCACACTGCGTTTCTGTTGTTTTGCTTGCAATGCATGGACCTACTACCTAAGCTGGACTAAGTACTACGATAAAAAGAGTTTCCGAAAATAAAGAAAATAATACCTTATGCTAAGGTCGTAAGAGTCTTGTTGCGCGCAAAATAAAAATGAAGCCGAGTTTAGCCGAATGAGAGGGCAACCAGTGAACGCTGTATCCCGTTCTAACAGTGACCTAGAGTTGCCAGAGTTAAGTTGATTTCAATTCTTTCGTTTTTTGTAGAACAATATGCGATAGAAGTAATGTAATGAAGTAAAAACATTTACTTCTAAAATGTTTCTAAATATAAATAATAATTTATTACCGACATGTTAAAGCAATATAAGTTTTCGTTTTTTTTCGATTTTTTCGGGTTTTTTAAGAAAAATAAGAAATAAATCATTAAATTTTATTTATTTTTTATTCACTGTCACTCTCATTTATTTCAATAATTTCTGCCTCCATGTCGTCGGTGTAGTCAGTTTGTAGATGTAAATTAGTCCGAATAAAAATTAATTTATTAATCGATTGTTTCCCAATGTCCCCAAACACCACTTTTGACACGCGCCATTTTTACCGAATAGAAGAACAATATACTTAATAATAATAATTATTATCAATATCAATTCCACTACAATTAAAATTAAAATTTAATTAGAAATAAATGCGTTCAAAAAGATATTTTACAATTTCTTTAAAGTGGCACTTATCTTTGATTGCTGATGACAATGTCAAAGCGTTTAGGTTAATTTCGTCCACATTCTCATTTCGTCCACATATTCACTTCGTCAGCGATCCTATTTCGTCCACAATCATTCCCAATTCATCCACATTCCCATTTTGTCCACATTCCCATTTCGTCCACATTCCTACATCGTCAACATTCCCATTTCGTCCACATTCCCATTTCGTCCACATTGCCATTTCGTCCACATTCCCATTTCGTAACAAAATAGTAATGAAATTGGTAGTGTAAGATGAATAGTATTGACCCGCACCTGCTTAGCAAGTATTTTCTTAACCTTCATCACAAAAAAAAAATCTTCCCTGAGAATTAAGCTAAGTGATAGCGAAAACCGCATTAAAATCGGCTAGGAATGTTGAGTAAGCGGGAATGTGGACGAAATGGGAATGTTGACTAAGTGGGAATGTGGACGAAGTGGGAAAAGGACGAAATGGGAATGTGGACGAAATGGGAATGTGGACGAAGTGGGAATGTGGACGAAATGAACCTAAACGTGTCAAAGTACCCGCTGGCACTAAGAAAAAAATTTAAAACCTTAAAAAAGTATGTACTTACCAATTCTAATTAACAACATTCATATAGAAAACTTCATTCGTTTTTTTCCATTTCATTTTTTTCGGTTTTAATCGTTTTTTTCGGAAAAGTAAGAGCGGAAAGTTTCGTGGTTTTTTCCATAAATATCCGAAAAAAACGGGAATTTTTCCGGACTTTTTCAACGCTATTGACAACCCCACATGAACTATCCAACCAATCAACTATCGCCAGAGAGGGATAAGAGGTACAGTTACTGAGCTCTCGTTCGGCTTCAATTTTGCGACAACAGCTCATTCCGGTTGTAGTACGTAGTACTTATTACTTCCATGTTGCAATGCGACTCTCTCTATCTCTTAGATTTACTTTAGCATACTTTTGTGTTTTGTGATTGCTGTCTGCACGGATTCACTGAAAATCAGTGTCGTTGCACTTAATGTATCGACAAAATGCAAAGTGAAATCCTTTTTGGAATCACCTCAACAATAAATTTATTGTGCCTACTTTTCTTAGACTAAAGCTAAACATTGTATATATTGTTGCGATGTATTTCAAAATAAATAAATCATTCATTCATTCACTCAAACTTTAAAGAACCTCTTTAATTTTTTGTTTTATTGACATAAGAAAAAAATACGTGATTAATATTCTTGATAATCTAACTGACGAGGTAATTATATACCGAGCCGTGGTGGCCTAGTGATTTTTGACCTATGGCCTCTCAAGCAGAGGGTCGTGGGTTCAAATCCTGGCTCGCACCTTTAAGTTTTTAGGAATATCAGAAATGAAATAACAAATAAAACACGTTGTAAACGAAACTTAAAGTTTGTAACAGCCATATAAATCGCCACGATTACTTGTGCTAGCCTTATTCTAGTAAAAAATAATAGTTTAAAAAAACTAAAAAAAATTTAATAAATTTCAATTCACTATTCTTATAGTGCAGTAAAAAATCTTAATAAGCAATTATTATATTGCTATATCCAGATCAAAATTTGTAAACAATTCTAAATATTGATAAAATAAATAATAATAGTTTAAAATATTTTATTGTAAAAAGAGCGTGGGGTGCATGGTGTCAATTGTCAAGGATTATCATTTTGATAACATCTTAAAAAGCACCCCACGCTTTTTAGTGAATTGAAATTTATTAAAAATTTTTTTTTAAAGCGAGTTTTTTAGTTTTTTTAAACTTTTATTTATTTTCTATTTTTTAGTTGCATTTTTTTCACAGTGAGAGTTTCCCTGTGCTAAAAGGAAACAAAACGGTTTTTTGCTCGTCTTAAATAAAATCAGTCCATCTTATACTTGGTCTTTGGTGCGCGCGCACTGCTCTACACTACTAAACGTAAACCTCTTTCTTTCTAACTTTACCCCCCTCACCTACAACCCCCCAACCCCCTAAACCCCCTAAACCCATTTTTTTAGTCCGTGCAAGTCGGACACTGTCTGGGCCCTCCATTCCCAGTTCGTCCGAAGGGATTTTTCCCGAGCACAAGTCACCCTTCCAATCCTTAAAGTAAAAAACAGCAAAGACTTCGCGTCTTTGGCCCCTCTGGCGACTCATTCTAATAAAAAAAAAAAAAACCCCTAAACCCAACCCCCCAACATCCCCCACCCCATTTCCCCACCCCCCCCCCCCAAACCCCAACACCCACACCCTTACCCCCAATCCCCTAAACCCCCCTTACTCATCTCCTCATTTTACAAACCCCCCTACCACCTAAACCCAACCCCCCTAACACCGGAACCCCCCAACCCCCCCCCCCACAATCACCCCCAACCCCCACCACCCAACCCCTTCCTCCCCGCCACCACCTGCCCCCCCAACTCCTCGCCCCCTACCCCCCACCCCACCCTTCCAGCTCCATCATCAAACCCTTGTTACCATCTAGGCCTCTTACCACCTCCCCATTCCCCCCCCCCCCCCCACCCCGCCACCTACCCGCCTTCCAGCTTCATCATCAGACCCTTGTTACCATCTAAGACCAAAGTGCTCGTCAAGACGAATCAAACGAGCCCAACTCGATGGGGTTGTGTCGTTTTATTGTGGAGTGCCTTTGGCCATCTTCCAGCTCCATCATCAGACCCTGGTTACCATATGGGATCAAAGTGCTCGTCAAGACGAATCAAACGAGCCCAAACTCGATGGGGTTGTGTCGTTTTATTGTGGAGTGCCTTTGGCCATCTTCCAGCTCCATCATCAGACCTTGGTTACCATATGGGATCAAAGTGCACGTCAAGACGAATCAAACGAGCCCAAACTCGATGGGGTTGTGTCGTTTTATTGTGGAGTGCCTTTGGCCATCTTCCAGCTCCATCATAAGACCCTGGTTACCATCTGGGATCAAAGTGTTCGTCAAGACAAATCAAACGAGCCCAAACTCGACGGGATTGTGTTGTTTTATTACATAGTTCCTATGGCCACCATCCAGCTCCATCATCAGATCAGCTCCATGTTACAATAATATTGCATTGTCATCCAATTTACACATATGTGCAAAATTTCAGCTCAATCGAAAACCTGGAAGTGGGTCAAAATCGCGCCCTAAGGAGTCCGTTACAAACATACATACAAACAAACATACAAACATACAGGTGAAACTAATATAAAGCGTGTAAAAATATTTAATTTTCATGTCTTACGGTACATTAGTGCAATTTTTCTGGTGGGCCATTAACGCAAGTAGTAAAAAGCGCTCCAATAAACTTTCACTTTTTATCAATAGCTTCTTGATTAAACGTCGTCATCATCAACATCATTTCAGCCATAGGACGTCCACTGCTGGACATATGCCTCCCTCATTGACGCCCAATCATTACGGTTGGAAGCTACTTGCATCCACCCTGAACCAGCGGCCTTCACCAAATCGTCCGTCCATCTCGTTGGTGGACGTCGCACGCTGCGCTTGCCAGACCGTGGTCTCCATTCAAAGCTTTTGGCCCCCAACGGCCATCTACCTATTCTGCGTGCTATATGGCCTGCCCATTGCCATTTCAACGAGTACCTAAACGTATTTGTTAGCAAAAACAAACATTTAATTTATTTACCCCTCCAGCGTTTTCTGCCTCAAAGTACCTGAGAATAAACGATATCAGTAAGCATTTACCTGTTTAACCTTGCGGATGCCCGTCGCAGGCAGACACGGCCGGATATTCAAAACTGTCCGGTTAATCAGTACGGCCTGACGCCGAGTGGCTCTGACATTGTATTAAGGGATAATTTTGGTCCTAACCTTTTGGAGGGTTAAAATGTAAAGAGTGTTTCTTTTTGTTTTTGATGTTTGGTAATTTATTGTTTGATTAAATTTAAGTTTATTGACCTTTTGTATGTCCGCCAGTGGGCGATTAAGACAGTCAGATACGACTAGAGATCACTAAAAATGGATTAGATACGACTTCCAAGATTTGACTCCTACTAATGGCGCAAGTTAAATATGGGTCAAAAACTTAAGTAAAGGCCCATTTAGATTATATAACTTTCTTGCTTGTTCTTAAACTTTAACTTAAGGAAATCAAAAATTGGTCAGTTTAAACCTAAAACTATGTTCTTGCGTATTTTAAACAATTTCAATTCAATTCTGGAATAGGTGTATTAGCTGTATGTATTCGATATTTTTTTTAAATATTCCACATAATTATGTAAACTCTTTGGCACAATTTTATTCATACTTACTTTATTATCGCAACAAAGTATGTAATTGCATACAATTATTGCCGATTCTTGTACAAGAAACTTTCTTAATCTAAATGAGCCTTAAAGGTTTTATGTAGTAGGTAGTAACGTGTCCATATTATAAATAAATTCACGTTCCAAATTAGAAAAATGACTTAAAATCCATATCGATTCTGTGCACTAGTATTTACGGGCTCTTTAATTAAGTCTTCCACCTACAAAATCTTGTAAAAAGAAAATTTTTAAATGACAATCCATTCGAAATTTGAACCTTGACTTGCGCTCGTGCCAATTAAAGCAAACTTCATTTGTTTTTAAACGCGCTTGCTGCATTTTCGTGCCTGCCAGCAGTTTTTGCGCTAATTTTCATATTTCAGTGGCAATTTGCCGCCAGCCTGATGACGTATATCGCGTAATTCAATATGGCGGCGGCGTCATGGCCGCGGGCGTGTCATAACCTCAAAATCTTGTTAACTCGCAGCAGATTACCGGTAAATTAAGCCGACGTCGTTAGGCACAGGTTTACCGGTGTAGGTTTAGGTGTGATAGGATCCAGTGGAATTGGTAACAATTTTACTGAGATATAGAGTGGGTTCAAACCCTGGTTTCGAACTTTGAGTTTTTCGGAATTAATGTCAATGTGATCGCGAGGCTAGACAATACAGCCTGTGTTCCTAAGTCATTCTACCTACATAATTTATTTTCACTTAATAGTAAATTATTGAGTTTTGGTTACTTAAAATTTTAAATTACTTTTACTATTGCGTTGTCACAGCGTAAGGCCGCACCGAGCTTCTTGCGCTAATCGATTTTAGGTATTCTATGCACTTGTGTATGTGTGCGTGAGAGCGGCTAGAATCAAAGCCGTGCGTAAGCGCAAGCGACACTAGTTCCCCGTCCGATGGCCGAAGGAGAACTAACGCAACTAACTACACGGACAAGGGGGAAGCACGACAGCTCAAGATAGGTTGATCAGATCGCGCGTGTATTTGGGTATTTTCATCGTATTACTAAAACAAATACATATTTTAAAAATATAGCAACACTTAGCCCTAGAAAACATCTTGTTTTATTAACATTTAAAAAGTCATGACCTGCCGTGCAGTATTTACGCCGTAGTAAGGATTTATTTTATTTTTTAGAGACGACTTTGGGCATTTTTCCATCGAGCGAACTAAAAGTAATTGTGTTTCGAAAATCACTGGTCATTAGAATTCCTCAAATATCTTACACATGAATTTCAGAACTAAAGCTTTGCTAGTAATGATACAGCAAAGGATTAAATTAATGCAATAAATGCGCCAAAAGTTCGGTAGGGCCTTAATTGTCAAAATTGAGGTGACTGTTAGCTAGCAAGCAACAATATTTTTATAAAAAGTGTGTAGGAAGGAAAGAAAAACATGCTTTGAAATGTAGGTCATCTGTATCATCACCTAGCCTTTATACTACAGACATATACATACTACTACAGGGCACAGGTCACCTCTCAGAATGAGAGGGCTTAGACCGTAGTTTCCACGCGGGCCCGGTGTGGATTGGGAACTTCACACACGCCATTGAATTTTGCACGTGTTTTCATGTTCCTTCAGGATGTTTTCCTTCACTGTAAAGCTCATGGCCCAAGGTAGATACTCCGACATTATAATTAGATTAAGTACAATGTTCTATCCAACTTTTTCCTTTAAAAAAACGCGTGTTATTTCCTCAAAGCATTCGGCAGGTACGCAATATCTAACTGAAAAGACGTATGTGTCTTCTAATTTAAGAACACATAAGCCCTTTTGCAAATGAAGCCTATGCTACGTTAGGTTCAAATTGCGCGAAGAAAAATGGCCTGTTCCCTTAAGTAAAGTAAGCTATTCTGTGCAACCATCAAAATGGAACGCCTTTATTGCGACTGAAGTGTATGCGATGTTTTTTATTGCGTAATTCAGTGAGCGGTTGGCAGATATTTTTATTATGCTGCAGATATTTGTATTGGTTAGGTTGCTATTAAATTACCGTAAGGGTGGATCACTATTCCTTCAAACTCAACAATCAAGACACTCACGGAACGCTATCCAAGCTAATTAGGCCGATGTTAAATCATCCGGGTTCGATGCTCAAATTGGCGCTCGTTAGCATTCGGACGCGATTTCCGAATTCGTTAGACCTTAACAAGGCTTCGGCAACTTTAGTTGGAAACAAAATGGCCGGACATGCCTCAATTAGTAGGAGTAAGGGAGCTCGGAAGATCCGACGGTCGGAGACGGCGTATAAAGAAAATCCAGAGAATTTTTCTATCTCCCTTTTACCCCTGCACTATTTGACGTGGGGAACGAGTGCATGTCGTTAACTAGTTTTACCCAGTGGCTTCGTTCGCATGAAAGAATAAACAATTGACTAGCTGTGTATCCCGTTGCAATTTCTAAAAATCCCTTCTTAGTACTGTACACCCTCAAGGAATATGTGTGTTAAATTTCACGTCTCTAGCTCCAATGGTGTAGACTGTACGTTGTCTGTCAGTCAGTCACGTTACTGTTTTATAGGTATATTAGCTTTTGCCCGCGACTTTTTCACGTGCACAGCTAAAATTAACCTACTGACGAGCAAACAAAGCGTTTCAAAGATCTCCTCTCAGAATGAGAAGGCTTGGGCCGTAGTTCCCACGTTGGCCTAGTGTGGATTGGGAACTTCACACACAACATTGAATTTCTTCTCAGGTTTGTGCAGGTTTACTCAGGATGTTTTCTACTACCGTAAAGCGCACGGTAAATTTCAAATACAATTTCGGACATGAATTCCGGAAAACTCAGAGGTGCGAGCCCCGATTCGAACCCACGACCCTCTGATTGAGAGGCCCTCTGATTATATAAGATGACAATAAATTGAAAATAAAATATGGCTGGTGAAATTATGATAAATGATAATTATGGAAAACGAAGTGAGTCGGGTTGAAACGCTAAATTCCCGAGCACCATTCAAATAATGAATCACTTTTATACAAGGTTTTTAAATTAACTTTTGTTAATGATTGATACAGCGTAATTTTTCATTGAAAAATACTATTCCTGTCAATGTAATGTCCAACCTGTCATATCCAAATAACATTGGTCACGGTTCTGTAACCAACAGACGGCGGTGGGAGAGTCATGTCCGAAGTTCTGAGTACCTCTAGATCAACTATAGATGCTCATCCAGCCAATGGGGATTTAAAAAAAAATAAAAACGAAAACGTTGTACTAAGTAAGCAACTTTTACACAATAGGAAAGTAATCTTTTGATGAGGGATTTCTTTTAAAAATAATGTATTTACCTACTTATCCTATTAATATTAATAATAAGCGGGTAACTTTGTGAGTGTGTTAGTGCGTGCGTGTATGCGTGTGCGTGGTACGTGCGAGCGTGCGTTTGATGTGTGTTTATGTGTGTGTGTGTGTGTGTGTGTGTGTGTGTGTGTGTGTGTGTGAGTGTGTGTGTTGTGTTTGTTACTTCTTTACGCTAAAACGGTTGGACAAATTTGGATGACATTTGGTATGCACAAAATTGGTCGACTCGAACAATAAAATTTTCTACTTTTATGCCGTTGTTCCCACAGCATGGGGATGTATACTACTCCGAAATGTCAACCGCCAGGTTTTGGGACATGAAATTTGGCACGAGTGTTTTTTATGCAACGTCAATGAAGAGTATGATATTATGTACTATTTTTAGATTGTTATAATTTTTTTTACGTTGATAAAACTGTTTGTACGAAAATATTTTTTTGTAACTGTATCTCCAATGTCTTTCGAATTTTATCACGCATGACAATGGTATACTGACGAAACAAAACCATAAGAATTAATAATAACAGAGTAGAAGGGAAACTCTCGCTCCGGCCGGTCTCAAGGTCACGATATTAGAGTACTCGCTAAGCGAGAACTCAGTCAGGGTGTCACGGCCGGCGTCGCTGCACGCGCGTTTTGCTGTTTAAGTGTTTACTGTTTGCGCGTTCGTTTTATAACAATGGCGTCAAGTTATTGTGGTGTATTTGGGTGTGTAAATAATGGAAAAACGATGCCACACTTAAGTTTTTTCAGTTTGCCCAAAGATGATGAGCGGTAAGTAATATTTTCTAAATATTATTTCGTTTTCGTACCTAATTAATCAAAAAGACATGAACAGTTCTTTTTGTGTAGCCAATTGTTTCACCCAATGGTAAAATTTAGTTTAAAGTAGGTACCTACAGCATTTTATTGCTTTTCGTCAAATCTTCAATAACCCCGCCATCGGTCGTTGACCTTTTCTCGCTCGCCTCGCCTCGCGACGCAATCGCGCAGCGCAGTGGCCAGTGGCGCAAATTTGATTTCAAAGTAAATAAAAACTTATATTTTAGCGATATTATCTTTAGACGTAAGTAATATTTAACAGTAAGCAACCCTAGCAATACGTCTGGACGACAGAGGGGTGTAACGACGTGAGGGAGGAAGTAGGTATATAAATGGCGGCGTTATGGACGCGGTCAAAAGAGATTCCCTTCTACTCTGTTATTATTTATTCTTATGACAAAACACAGAATTTTTTTTACCTCACTTCCCGACATCACTCTTAAAATAAATTTTATAAAAAAACATTTCATTTCAAGCTTTTTTGCTGACCGTATATTTTGTTGACAGTACTTGCATTGTCAACCAAACTACATTATCCGTGGCAAGTTTCAAGTCGACACCATAACGTTGAAGAATTCCTCTTTGCAGAATTTTACTATCGTAGGCCTTATTAGGCGCAAGCCACACAGAAGAGACGTGGGACGGGGGCGCGTCACAGTCGCGCGCCCCTTGTATCAGTTTTCATACTAAATGTATAGAAGCGTCGAGATCCAGAGTAGACAGATGCTTAGGATGTTATTTGTTCTTACAAATAGATTTCAGTATTACCTGCAGAACTTGGCACCCATTTAGATCTCAATCCTTTTGCCGGTGAAGTCCATAATCAATCATATTTTTAGTAGGTATTGAACTTGGCTAACATTTTTTCCATTTATGTCTTTGGTGGGATCCATATTTAATCCAATGGTAAGTTGCAGTACTTTGCGAGCACTACATTTTGTGATTAAAATCTAATTTTTCAAAAAGGCGACTAGACATTCTTCCCGTGTACCCTTGGTCTTAGGTCGAAAAATGTTTTGCAAACGAAACCTCGACTCACAACTAACGTCGCATGTTAAATAAAAGCTCATAAAAACAAGATCGTTACATCCACATAAAACATCGTTCAATATTGTAGGGGATCGAATTAGCGAAACGAGAAAATAGACTGATCTCGTTCCCCGCAACATGGATATTAAAGCTGACGGCGCGGGGTAAACTCGTTACTCGCGTAATGGCCTGAAAATGAGACGCGATATTGCAAATGTATGATGGACGGGATGGAACAGTTCATAATCGATGCGGCACGGAAATTATGAAGTTACAACGAAAAACCAAACAAGTACTTGAACTCGCGAACCGAGTGGTTTTGTACCAAAGAAAAGCGTAGGTAATTGCTATGAAAAGGAGACACACTCTATGGTCAAACTTGCAAGTATGGTAAGAAGCGCCAACTGGTGGGCCAACAGGTGGGTGGGTAGTTAAATCTCTACCATACATACGTACTAGCTTTTGCCCGCGACTTCGTCCTAGTAGAAGTCAAAAATGGATCTAATAGGAACTGTTGTACGGTGACTATCGAGACATTACAATTTTAAAGAGTATTTGCATAGCACCAGACTTATAAGTGAGTTCAACCTTTTTCGTATAAAACCGGATTGAGTATTCAAACATGTGTCAAAATAAAATGTACTTTAAAACAAAAGCACTAAGAAGTATTGATATCAACTTCGATGCAAATCACCCCTAAAATAACTTTCTATCCCTTTTTAACCCCGTTAAGGGATGAATTTTAATAAAATACGAATCATTTCTTCCATCAATTCTGTTAAAGAATGTTTATACAAAATTTGAAGTAGATTGGACTAAGGAATCACGTTGTCCCATACAAAATTTGTCCCTTTTTTTACCCCCTTAGGGGTAGAATTCCGAAAATCCTTTCTTATCGGATGCCTACGTCATACAAAGAACACACCCTCCAAGTTTCGGGTCTCTACGATCAGCGGTTTAGGCTGTGCATTGATCCGTCAGTCAGTCATTCAGGACAAAGTACTTTATATGTATAGATAGATAGATAGTCGACCAAGTAAGTGCTTTACCATTTTATATGACCGTTCCTTCTTAGGAATAAAAACAATAATGCTGATTGTCACATTGAGGTGCAAGTGAAAGTAGCCCTTGATGTTTTAAGCCATACAACTGTGCTAAAATAACTTTCCATAATAATGTTTTAGTTTTTAGGGTTCCGTACCCAAAGGGTAAAAACGGAAACCCTATTACTGAGGCTCCGCTGTCCGTCCGTCCGTCTGGTTCCAGGCTGTATCTCGGGAACCGTGATAGCAGAGAGTTGAAATTTTCACAGATGACGTATTTCGGTTGCGGCTATAACAACAAATACTAAAAAATAGAATTAAATAAATATTTAAGGGGGCTCCCATACAACAAACATGTTTTTTTGCTCGTTTTTGCTCGATATTGATAACGGCAACAGGTAGACACTTGAAATATTCACAGAATATTTAATTATATATTGATTTTAAAAATAAATCATTAAATTAAAATAAAAAAAATATTTAAGGGGGCTCCCATACAACAAACGTGATTTTTATAGATAATTGTACGGAACCCTTCGTGCGCGAGTCCGACTTGGCCGGGTTTTTTTTCTTTTACTTAATGTAAAACTACAAATTAAATATTGAATTCACAGTCACTGTTCTATAATAATATTAGTTATTTTAGAAAACATCTATATTACAGTAACTTAATATGATATTCTGTTTATCAGCGCGGCATTTTGAGTGGGTGTGGAATTGAAAATGACGTATAATTTACACCGAAATGTTGATCCGTAAGAGTAAAGGTCGTAATACGATGTTGGTTATTATTTCGGCAACTTATATTATAATATCTATGGTTTTTTTTTAATTCTTTCGTCATCATCATTTCAGACGAAAGACGTCCACCGCTGAACATAGGCCTCCCCAAAGGCTCGCCAAACAGATTGGCCCTGCGCCACCCGCATTGCGTTCCCGCCACCTTTACCAGGTCGTCACTCCATCTTGTTGGAGGCCGACCTACACTGCGTCTTCCGGTCCGCGCATGTCCTTTAATTCTTAAGTTATACCTTGACAAGCTCGTGCGTGGCGCTCGGCGGAACCTTGTCGCAGGGAGCCTCTGCTGTCCTTAACGAGATTGTTTTTAATAAGTGCGGCAAACGCTGACTGCGACAGGGTTCCGCGGAGAGCCGCGCACGAACTTTTCGGACTACAGTTACATTTACATAATGTATTTCTTAATTACAAGAGTCGATGGACAAGGCACATTTTTAACACAGATTACATAATCGTCACTAGGTACCTATTTAAAAAAAAATCTCGTATCTCAAACTCTATGGTAATCTTATAAAGTGAACCTTTCTCCGTGTGGTTTAAGGTTCAATTGGGTTTATATTTTGATTACTAGCTGTTGTCCGTGACTCCGTCTGCGAATAATTTGTTTATCACTATTCTATAGGTTAAAAAGCTAGTGAACGAAAGCGATGTCGATGACAATATCATCATGTCTAGCCTATACATATACGTGACACGGCTAGGCAGGCCTCCTCTCAGAACTTGGCTTGGGTTGCACTTTCCACGGGGGTTCCAAAGCGGATTAAGAACTTCGCACTCAATTGAATTGCTTCGCAGGTGTGTGCAGATTTTCTCATTTTTTTCACATGACATTATGCAGCGCAACACCCTTTTCCAAAGCATCACCGCATGCACTTTGCCGGACAAAAGGTTTCCGCGCCCTAATGGTCCGGCCCCGTTAGTGGTCACGAGGCCTTCGAAACCAAGAGAGAATTACGAGAGGAGACATTATTGAACTAGCTTTTACGTCGCTTCGCTCGTCGTTATTAACTAGGGCGATTCTTCGCAAGAGACCTGCCTCCTTGATGTGCCGGGTGCGTGACAATCCCAACAGCCTCCTGAAGCTGGTTTGGACTGATCCTGCCTGTGCGATGAGTAGGCACTGGAACTTTGTGCATATGGAGTCCAGAGGTTGTATTTATAGTTTAATGTCGTGATAAGCCTTATGTTACTTACTTAATAACTAACATAGCCAATAAGTCATGTAAACTAACACAATATGGACTTGTTCTGAAATAAATTATCTAATACCTTTAAACGAGCAATTCTTGTATATATGTATATGTCGGAGTCGGTTCTCGCTTCAAGCGTAATGTATCCAACAGACTTGGATTATTGTAAAAATTCAGATTTAAGCTAATATTATTACGTGTTGATCTTTTAATTTAAGAGGTATTTACGAATTAGATTTGACAATCTAGTTTCGATTCAGTTTTAGCGGGTAGTCGGTTGGTCTAATGCAAAACCTAACCGTTGATTATTTTGTATGCTAGTTCTTGTTATAGCCTCTAAAACATTATGATTTGTTTGCCATAATTAATGTTGGAATATTTAATGGTTTATGAAGTAAATTCACAATAGTTTTAAGTTCTATTTTGTAATTCATTTCTAGTAAACACGTGACGTACTTCCGTGCGCCATTGGACAGAGTTGTTGTGGAGTTAATGCTGGTGGGGGAAAGCCTATATAAGGCCATGTAACAGCAGCATTGTCAGTCTTGCGCAGTCTTGACTCAAGAGCAGTAGCTCCCGACAAACCTGTCGGTTTACTAAAAGGGTTTAATACACCCTCAACGTACTACAGATCGATGCTTTGTATACTGTTACTCTGCCTCTCTGTAGCTACACCTACCTACCTAGGTGTATATCCTAATACACTGTTACTCTGCCTCTCGGTCCATAGACCTATCTTAGCGTGTACTTACTGTAATCACTGTTTGCTTATTATAATATTGTCTGTGTATTGTTTATGTGTCAATAAATTATTGTTTCGAGTTAAATCAAAGTAGCTATTTTCATAATACCCTCAAAATGGGTACTCCAAATCCTGACAATTTGCCTCCTCCTGACCACGATCCGACATCAGAAGTGGGATCAGTTCGGGCCGAGTCGCCATCCCGGGACCCTTGGCGAGCATTATTAGATTTGCAAAATCATAACATGACTCAGTTAATTGAAGTTTTGAAAAAGCCCTCTGTTTCGTCGGCGATTCACTTGCCCGAATACAACCCGGATTCGCCGGATTCCAATGCTCGTGCCTGGAGCACGACTGCTGACATTTGCATGTTAGAAAAACCACTTCAGGGTGGATCCCTTGTTCTTGCCCTTAGTAAATGCCTGAAAGGAAGTGCGTCCACATGGCTTTCACAAATTACTTACGCAGGCATGACATGGCCTGATTTTAAGAGTCTTTTTCTGTCGCGCTTTGAGGTTACTGAAACTAGCGCTGCTACACTCATCAATATTCAGAATAGTCAGCCAAAAGATGGTGAATCCTTAGCCGCATATGCTAGTCGATTGATGTCCTTACTTATGTCAAAATGGAACTGTCTTAATGTTGAAAAATATCAGTTTCTACGGTCCTAGCTCACGTTTCTAAATATGATTCTCGAGCTCATCGTCTTGCTTTCACTACTGATGTGACTACGAGGAATAAGTTGCAGCAAGAACTCAATGTATTTTCTCAGTTAAAACGAAAGTCTCAAACATCTGACCGTTCAAACCCGCATTAATAGTTTGCCATTTCTGTGGCGTCCAAGGACACGCATCGATAAATTGTCGCGAGAAAGCGAAACATTTAAAACCGATTTCTGCCCATAGCTCCTCAGACAGGTCGTCAACTTCAAGAGAGATCATCTGCTTCCGCTGTGGCGAGCCTGGCGTTGCACCCCGCTGCCCGAATACGGCCAGACAGCGATCAGCGACCACGGCTGGAGCTACCGGCACCGGCAACCAAACCTCGGACACCCAGCCAGCTGTTAAACAAGTGGATACTTGCACAGTATGACCTCTGTCAATGGTGTACTGACTGATGCAATCTGGTGAGAAACTTTCATTCTGTAAGAAAACTCTGGGGCTGAATGTTCTCTTGTAGGGTAAAGATCGGGCTAAATGGCACTCTGTGCCCAAAGCTAGTACCGCCTTGGCGCACAGTACATTGTTTACACCACCGTGGTTCCAAGAGATTTATTATGCTACTAAATAGGGTAGACGCACCAAATGTTTTTTTCTATCTTCGACCAAGTTATTATTTAACCTAGGAAAAATCTCAACCGCGCGATGCAGGATGGGGACTGGATCTGATAGTGACATCTATCGGAAAACATGGGAACTAAAAAGTGTATGTAAAAATGAAATAAGGTTTAAATTTTTAAATGTCCTTAATTGTGTGCACTAACGCCATCTGTTGAGAGATTTAATTTTGGTTTCCTATGACGGTAGAACAACATAATTAATTTCATAGGAAAGCTCAGTGGGAAAAGTGGTCTCAGGGAATTTGTTATCGTGTTAATTGATTCCTTTACAAAGTATGTCTATTCTATACCATTCAAATTGATGCATCTAGTTGCATAAAAGCTTTAAAATCAGGTTTCTTTATTTGAAGAAACTTTTCTCATTATTGCAGACTAGGCTCGTTGTTTTGCCAGCAAAAGTCTCAAAGAGTTTTATGAGACAGATAATTTTGCCTTGTGGTTAGTAGCTACGGTCATGTAGGGCCAGTTGTTGGTTTAAACCGTGTAGGAGAACAAGCAGCCCTGGGTATAACTAAGAATGCTCTTTATGATAAGTCTCGCTATTGACAAATCAATGGCAGTTTTTAATAAATTTCATGTGGGCGATTCTGTGCTTATTACCCTAAATTTAAGGGATCTTTTGAAGTAATGGAGTTGTTAGAATGTGACAGTTATCTGTTACAATCTTTAACTGGAATAATAATGAACATGAGACTGAAATAGAATTTACAAGTATCGCCATGATCGTGTAGGAAAAATCCTGAATGTTCTTTTACTGTACATTTTGATATGGTTACTGGTGATGATTGTTACGTTACAAACACAGCCAACCGTCTAGAATGTCTATTTTTGACTTCTGATCTCTTTTGACTCTTGACTCTGGGATGTCTATGTTGACTCCATTACAGGATGTCTATGTTGACTCCATTGCGGGATGTCTATGTTGACTCCAATGCGGGATGTCTATGTTGACTCCAATGCGGGATGTCTATTTTGACTCCTATGCAAGATGTCTATGAGAAATTATTATCTGTGCTGTGGTGTGTTTGTGTCGACATGATTGTTAAATGAGTTCTGAAAATTGAACTATTTTCGCTTTTTATGTTGCATTCAGTATTTTTCTTTTGTTTTCTCTTTATCTGTGATTATGACAATGGGTTTATTTTGCCAATTGTCAGAAAGGCCGAACGATACATTTGCTCGAGTATGTTTTGTTACAGAACCACACGAGGACGTGTGACTCGTCAGTTCTGGCCGTGTCGGAGTCGGTTCTCGCTTCAAGCGTAATGTATCCAACAGACTTGGATTATTGTAAAAATTCAGATTTAAGCTAATATTATTACGTGTTGATCTTTTAATTTAAGAGGTATTTACGAATTAGATTTGACAATCTAGTTTCGATTCAGTTTTAGCGGGTAGTCGGTTGGTCTAATGCAAAACCTAACCGTTGATTATTTTGTATGCTAGTTCTTGTTATAGCCTCTAAAACATTATGATTTGTTTGCCATAATTAATGTTGGAATATTTAATGGTTTATGAAGTAAATTCACAATAGTTTTAAGTTCTATTTTGTAATTCATTTCTAGTAAACACGTGACGTACTTCCGTGCGCCATTGGACAGAGTTGTTGTGGAGTTAATGCTGGTGGGGGAAAGCCTATATAAGGCCATGTAACAGCAGCATTGTCAGTCTTGCGCAGTCTTGACTCAAGAGCAGTAGCTCCCGACAAACCTGTCGGTTTACTAAAAGGGTTTAATACACCCTCAACGTACTACAGATCGATGCTTTGTATACTGTTACTCTGCCTCTCTGTAGCTACACCTACCTACATAGGTGTATATCCTAATACACTGTTACTCTGCCTCTCGGTCCATAGACCTATCTTAGCGTGTACTTACTGTAATCACTGTTTGCTTATTATAATATTGTCTGTGTATTGTTTATGTGTCAATAAATTATTGTTTCGAGTTAAATCAAAGTAGCTATTTTCATAATACCCTCAAAATGGGTACTCCAAATCCTGACAATTTGCCTCCTCCTGACCACGATCCGACATATATATATATATATATATATATAATCAGGATCTCGGAAACGGCTCCAACGATTTCGATGAAATTTGGTATGTGGGGGTTTTCGGGGATGAAAAACTGATCTAGCTATGTTTCATTTTCAGAAAATCGCTTTTACTCGTGTTTTGCGGCTATTTTAGTTTGCATTAGAATATAAAGCTAAATTTCGCCCACTTCGAGCAGATCATAATGGCACATTAGAAATCGGGTGGTCGCGGACCCAGCCGACCTCGGTTCGAATCCACGTTTTTTTTCAACATTTTTGTTTTTTTTTTAAGTTTATTTTTCATGAGAAAACGTCAAGTTTCTTCTTTTGTGAGAAAAAGTTACTTTTTTGTGAGAAAAAGTTACTTTTTTGTGAGAAAAGTTACTTTTTTGTTAGAAAAAGTATTATAGGGAACGTGCAGTAACTATAGGCGGCAGCACTAATGCGACAGAAGAGACACTATGCGGACAGTAAAACAAACTTATCAAGGTAAAACATTCAAATTGATGGCACCCTTATGGCACCAGTTGGCAGCACCGTCTATGTGCACGTTCCCTATTGGGAGCACAGAACAGGAAAAGCCGGTTGTCTGTAAAGTCGGTTTACGGACGATAGTTTAACGTGACTCACCCAACCTCCGGTGTTTTTGTCAAATATCTTGAAAACGGTGCATCCTACGGCAAAATCAATGAAATTTTCATCCCCCCTTCAATATCCCCGCGCTCCCTCCCCCGCATCCCCTCCCCCCTCTCACCCCCCCCCCACCCCTCCGGTGTATATAATCAGGATCTCGGAAACGGTTCCAACGATTTCGATGAAATTTGGTATTTGGGGGTTTTCGGGGATGACAAATTGATCTAGCTTGGTCTTATCTATGGGAAAACGCTTGGTACCGAGTTTCTGCCCGAGCAGAGCTCGGTCGCCCAGGTACTTATTATTATTAGACATCCTCCTAAGAACTGGTGTACTTTATAAAGAAGAAATAATCAGTAAGAGATTTATTTACACATATTCCATACATTGAAAAAAGGAACAGATACAAAACATAGAATAGTATAAATTAGGCCCCACTCAGTATAATGTTGCGGCAAGACACAACAGTGGGACCCATTTAAAATCTAAACATAAAAACATGCACACTGTGACGACACAAACGCCAGCAGAAAGTGTACATTTATAATGTTTTTTAAAGATCTTATCGGTTGAGATTTTAATTCAAGTATGTAATTGTCCTTTATGGTATTGTATGTTATGTATGTAAATATCGATTCTGTGAGAATATTGGGATAAAAAGTGGTTTACGTTTTATGTTTTCGCGCGTAATAGTAACTTCTTATGGTGTCTCATAAGACATAAGACTATCGCATCCTTATCGTAGCAGGTTTTACTTCAAAATTTGCAAAAACTTTTTTCTGTTTCCCATAGGTTTGGTCCTTTGAATTATTTTATCTCTTTCTATGCCATCTCAACAATGAACAATTTTTCGTCACTTTGATTTGGTCCCCTGTGCCTTTAACAACAATCGAACCATCTGAGTTTTCACCAACCGACCGTGGAACGTTCTCACAGTAAAAGCCATAATGATTTTCTTTATCAAGCAATTCGTTGTGAGTATTTAATTTATTGCGAAAAGTGAGTGAAATTTCCGGACCGGAACTTTTCTCAAAGGGCCGGCAACGCATCCTTAACTCAACTTGTCTTGGGTGTCCATGGGTGGCGCTGATTGCTTTCCATCAGGTATTAATCTGCTTGTTTTCTCCTTTCATACATAAAAAACAAGTATGGAAAGTATAAATAGAACCACGGACTAGTGTATGGGAGTGTGAATTCATGATTTCCGTAATTTCTCTCACTCCTCGTCTCTACGCCCATTCAATTATCATTGCAAAAGTAAAATATGAATGGCAACGAACATAGCAGGGGATAGCTGGCTCGTGCCGATGCATAAATTATGCTCAAATAATTACAGGATCTCATAGAGACTGGCACTCTTAATACAAGTGTGCCAAAGATAATTATAACGCAATGGAAATGGAAAATTAAGCTGGCTATAGATGAATCTAGTTTCATGATGGACATCATGTTGCAAAAAGAGTCAAGCTCTTAAATATTCATAGAACTTATGGCTTTGTTTAAAGGCTGTGAACTTCACGCGTACACTGCAAAAATAAAAAAAAGTTTGCTCACAGGTTAGAATGAAATTATTCTTTTCGTTTGCCTTATGATGTTTTCTTTCGCCGTAAAGTTTTTGTTTGTTGTTTAAGTTAAAAATGTTCTGGGATTTTGAAATGTTTTAGATTTCAGAGTCCTGGCAAAAAGTCTCCTTATAGTTAAACCCGGACCCCACTTTTGACGATGAAAGACGTCCATTGCTGAACTTATGCCTCCCCCAGGGCTCGCCAAACAGATCGGTCCTGCGCCATCCGCATCAAACGCGTTTCCGCAACCTTAACCAGGTTGTTGCTCCATATTGTTGGAGGCCTAACTACACTGCATATTCCGAGCGATGTGCCCTGCCCATTGCCACTTGAGTCACACTGATAATGAGTAGCACTTTATTAAGTTCCAATTCCCAACAATTTGTATTTAGAACTCACTTTGCGATAAGCTGGTCATTCAAAAAAAGATAATATGACTGCAATGTCAACTTCATATGCATGTCATGTGCATTTTACAGATGTATAATTTCACATCTTGATAATAATGTGAAAATTAGTCAAAACTACAGAAGCACCCATAGAGACTTTTGCACTGAAACCTACATATCGAAGTCCCAGGCCATTTAACTGAAACTAAATTTTCAATAGGTTAGATCCGGGAATTCCGGGATCCTTTCAAATGAAATTTCAAACAATTCTGAAACTGAGAAATGCGAGCCTGAGTAACCCACCCTGTGCTAGGTATTTGACCTACCTAAATACCTACGAAAGATGAGCGTCTCTTTGATAGGACCAGCCCTTAGCGACAAAGTTACAAATCTATTATTATTGCCTTATCTCCGGCAACCGAGAGAACTTGCCAGTTCCTCTATCTAGATGTTCCATTAATCATTTCAACCTGTCACTTTTTATTAGGACCTCCACAGGCCTCGCTTGTGGTGTAAAATACTTGAAATTATAAGTGCATAATACTATTATTTTACGAAATACGAATACTTCAAGTTAAGTTATGTACCGTAATCATCATCATTTCAGCCGAAAGACGTCCACTCCTGAACATTGGCCTCCCCAAGGCTCGCTAAACAGATCGGTCCCGTGCCATCCGCATCCAACGCGATCCCGCAACCTTAACCAGTCGTCGCTCCATCTTTCTGGAGGCCTACCTACACTGCGTCTTCCGGTCTTGCGGTTCTTGTATTTGAAAGCTGGTTTCTTGGCGATGGTTCTTGGACATGATTCATCAGATTCGGTTAGCAGCTTTTTTGTTAGCTGAGAAAGGGATCTGACACGCATAATGGGAATTTATTTTATTGTCAGACATTATGTCTGACCAAATTACGTTGAGGGTTTTTAAAATTTTTACTTCATTATTATTCCTTACACAAACATGTAAACTTCAAATATAAATTTGCACAAAAATTCTGTAAACTCAGAGGTTTGCACCCTGAGAGGCCATTTAGGGTAAACCACGAGGCTGCCACGACTTTATTGAACATGGCAACATTATAATATAATTCATTCTGACGACCGGTTAGCTAGCGGTTTGAGAACTTAACTACGGAGCTGGGGGTCGGTCGGGGTAGATTATTTATGAAAAGTACGAATATTCGTTCTCGAGTCTTGGGTGTAAATATTTATTTAATTATGTATCTATATTTTTATGTACGTTTAACCGTTGCTTAGTCTTAAAATAACATAAAATCTAATATATAAAAATCTCGTGTCTCCGAAATGGCTTGACCGATCAGTGGCGATCCTTACATAGAAGCCCAAAAGCCGGGCTTGCCTTATAAATCTCAAATCAAGATTAAAAATAAAAGCCAAACCTGGTTCAAACGAAAAAAGTTCTAATAAAATCACTTTCATAATAACGCGCTTTATTTTACGTAAAATACCAAGAATTGCATAACAAATCCGCTGCGCGGCCCAGCGGCGCTGTACGGCGGCCGACGCGGCGATAGGCGATAGTAGCGACGTTATAAATAGCATGACATCTCGCTCGCTCTTGTGGGCTTTTACGGGGCTTCGAAACGCTCTCTTCATACTTAGGAAAACGTTAGTTTTACAAATATCTATGTATAGCTGCATATATAGCGCTTTCTTTGCAATTTTGAATCTGGCTTACGGTGTGAAGTTTGCTGCGTTTGGTTTAGAACGCGAGTGCGCGGGCGAGATGAATAACTTCACGATTGTTTATATCGAATCGTGGGCCATACCATGCAAGGCGTTGTAAAATGCGTGAATTTATGTAATTACAAAATAAATAGGTATTCTTGTTTTAGTGCGTTGCGTGTGAGAATGAGTCTGTAAAATTTAAAATTCTGTCTAGTAATAGAATGAAGTGTGCTTTGGTAAGCTTGCCCAAACTGAGTAAAGCGGCAACAAGATGTATTTACCTACATTAAATTATAAAAAAATACTAAAACATATCTCTCGGCTTGCCATAGCCTGATACCCTAGGCACGCCACTGTGACCGATCTATATGAAACTTTTTTCTCTGTATTCGGTAGGTCTGAGAATAGGTCGTAGGCTAATTTTTATACCCCTAGGTGATATAAGGCAAAACAACGTTTGCAGGGTCAGCTAGTAAATATATGGATTTCACGGGATGACCGTAAAAGAAAAAAAATGAAGAAAAAAAAATACAAAAAGATACTTCAAACCAAACTTGTTAAAGTATAGCCTAGTAGCGACATCTCTTAGTCCGGGTGAGCGGTTAGTTCCGCAGGAGTGTTGGTGTTTCTCGATGAGAACTGAACATAGATGGCGCTGTACCACTGCAAAAGTGATGATAGCAGGCTGGAATGTATGATGCATAGGAAAAATTTGTGTCTAAACTCCTGACCAGTGGCGGTGTAGGGGTTTAGCACGTGGCACGGAATACCAAGGACCTGGGTTCGATTTCCAGCATTGGTCTTTTTTCTGGTTTTTTTTTCTGTGCATCTATGTTTCAGTTTGCATTTAGTATGAAATATAATAACATAAACTTATCTTACTTTGGGACTAGGGAAATTAGCGTCGACTGTCACGTGATATTCGGTTTTTACCAGAACCCCGATATTTGTTATTTACGCACGCACGCACATAAATTGCAGTATTAAGTGATTGTAGTTATTGTTAGTTAGTTGCGGGAACGCGTTGGATGCGGATGGCACAGGACCGATCTGTTTGGAGAACCTTGGGGGAGGACTATGTTCAGCAGTGGACGTCATTCGGCTGAAATGATGATGATGATGAACCAGTGGGATACAGCTTTGACCTCATCTGCACTTTTCGTTACGTGAGATAGTGGTCAATCATGGGTAAGTTTTATGTAAAAAAAAACCCGCAGGCTCATTTAATTATTGGTGATGCTCGTATGATGGGGATAAACAATAGAGCCTAGCACAATGTATAGGGGTTTAGTCTGTTTCTTACCGGTTTTTTTACCATTCATCCAACAATCATGAATCGTACTATAAAATTAATGACTATATCATGGACAGGGATGTTTGGAAATAATTCCGATCCGCATTGGCGATCCCTAGTCTCAAATAGCGTATCTACTGTGTTAAAAAATTTAATTGTATTAAATACTTTAGATGTATGTCATTTAATAACAATGTAGATCTGATTGAAAAAATATACCTTGTTGAGTTTCTTGCCGGTTTCTTCTCAACAGGGTTTTTTCCGAACCGGTGGTAGATTTTTCGACGTTCATAGGAGCATCAATTTGATGCCTAAATTGAATAAAGAATTTTGACTTTGACTTTGACTTTGAATCTCTATTTACTTAAATTCTTGTGCGCTAAACCAAAGATCTCTTGCCTTGTGCCATCCGACGAGCGTCTTTTGTTTCCCTTATCTGAACGCCGCCTGATTTAGTCATTGTGTTTCATAAAAACATATCTTAGCTAATTAGGGAGCAGACTTATGAGTTCCACTGTCTATTTCACGGATTCTCACTGTCTGATACTATAAAAATGCATTGTTTTTTCAAGATTTTATTTATCGCTCTCCAGTCCACACTCGCACCTCTGAGTTTTTCGGAATTTGTGTAAAATTATATTTGAAATTTACCATGAGCTTTACGGTGAAAGAAAACATTTTGAGGAAACCTGGATACACCTGCCAAGAAATGCAGTGGCCTTACGTTTTAATTTTTTTTATAACACTTTCTGTTAACTGTACTTGCATTTGCCCCAACTCCGTCATCATCATCACCTGACTGCCTATATCGGACTTAACTAAGTAGCATGCTTTTTTTGTCTTTTTTTTTCCAAACTTTTAGAACTTGACCGGTGGCAGGTTAATGTTGAGTTTTGGGACACGCTGTATGTGCTAACATGTGCTTACAAAGTGTTAAATTAAAATCTATGAAGCTGTATAATGAAATATAAAAGAGGTTAGTCGACGTCACAGACGACAGAAGAGCCGGCAGCTTCCTCGGACAAAGAATTAGCTTAGCTATTCAAAGAGGAAACGCTGCTGCTTACCTAAGGGGATCACTTTTACTCGTGAACTCGTGAGTCCTAGGGTACTTTTTATAGAACAAATCAATTGTAAGAATAATGCCGAATGTACTATATAAAGTTAAAAATGATTTAATGAATAAAGACCTTTAAATGTGCTTAAATAATGTCCAAAATTACAAAATTTAAGACACTCATCTTGGTCTTTAGCACTACATCACTTACAAAAAACGGAGACTCACGAGGTTGAATACATTTTGTTTTATTTTTCTAATTGTAACTACTTTTAGTCTAGGATAGTTCTATATACTAGCTGTTGACCGCAACTCTTTCTGCGAAAAATAGGGGTATAAGCCTACGACCTATTTTCAGACCTACCAAATATAGACAAAAATTTTTACTTAAATCGGTCAACCCGTTTTGGAGGAATTCGTTAACAAACACCGTGACACGAGATTTTTATATATTAGAAGATTAGATTGTCTAAGTATCATTATTCTAATAAAAAAATTAGAATCTGACGAACCTTATCGTTCCGCGACTGCTCAAGCAAAATCCAGCCTTCTGTCACTGTAAATCCAATAGGGCTGATCTAATTTCCAGTTATTCATCGTGTATTCCGTTACATATTCCAGCAATGCATTATGCATGGTGAACCGAATTATGTGCAACGCACTGCGTTAATTGCTGGCGCTTTTGTTGTAAATCACGCTTAGTTCTGATTGGGGAACTGATTGGGGTTCTAATTGAGATTTTGTAGTAGTTAGCGGTTAGTTTCTCTTTTGAAATTTTAGTGGTAAATATTGTTGGTACCACAGGTTTGTACATAATCGTATTGGAAAAATGTTTTGTTCTTTAAAAGTTATTTTTAATTCACATAGGGGTTTGTTTGGG
Source organism: Archips xylosteana (assembly GCA_947563465.1). NCBI lineage: Eukaryota > Metazoa > Arthropoda > Insecta > Lepidoptera > Tortricidae > Archips > Archips xylosteana. The sequence goes on from OX387356.1 coordinate 4,621,977, forward strand.
TCAAATTATGGACGTCAAATTTAACCCACTTCTAGTGGTCGGTGTTGGGTCTAATGACTAATGACTAAATACTATTGTCAATTACCTAATGACAACTGTAAGTACAGTCAACAAAAATACAGGCATTAAAAAGGATTTTTTTTAACAAAACACATACACAAACTCGCTACCTTTATTATTCCTAAGTAAAAATTATCAGACCCCTTTCATTCTGAGAGGAGGCCTGTGCCCTGCAGTGGGTCGTATATATAGGCTGGGATGATGATGATAATGAAAAATAATCAGTGTTGTATTTTCAAATAAAAATAAACTGGCCGTTGATTTATGTGGAAATGGTAGATTAGTTTTTGCATGAAATATGAATACTTATTGCAAAAACATAACGGCCTTGCACGTGCGGTCGATAAGTAGCTAATTAGTATCAATTTTTGACCAACAGCTGAATTATTAACAAAAAAACAGTAAAAAGTTTCCAGGATTTGGCAATTAGCGGTCTTAAAACTTCTAGTTTGAAATTTTTAGGCAGCATTGTAATGTTACGCATGAACGGCCTCGGCCAATGGCTGTCCAAGATGTATTTTCCGCCAAAAAAATAATGGACAAAATAATGCCGCGTCACGATTGGTCGAAATTCTTTCCTTGCGCATTCGTGAACCGCGCGTCATGGTGCCAACAACTGACCGATGATTGGCAAGAATACGGAAACAAAAGAGGTTTTGTTCATAAAATTATTCTCGCATTCGCTTTCCGTGATAGATTAAATTGTAGTGTTCTCTGTTTACTGTTTCCTTATAGTCGATTATACGTCAATCCTACTGATCTTAGAGCTTGTCTATTTTAAAATGACGCGCGCCCAACCACCGCATTTACGCACATCTGCCAAGAGAAATATTTCTCTATTGTAGCTTAAATAGAGCTTCAAATCCTGTGCGTAAATGCGGTGGTGGGGCGCGTCATTTTAAATTAGACAAGCTCTACTTTAATATTATAAGAGCCATACACACTGGCAATTTGCGAATGTATCAGACATCTACTTTACCCGCTTCAGTTTTTGTAACATCATGGCGTCTCAGCCCTACAGGCGCAACGAATTGTCTGTGCAAATTTGTATAAGACTTGATAAAAGCGCCATCTAGTGAGTCATTTAAACACATAGATGCATAAGTAAATTTAGTTCTTTAAGTTATAGCAATAAGGTTCATATTGATGAATAAGTGCCTTTTTAATTTCCACATTACGAAGTTTCACTTCTTCCGTGCGGAGGAGCTGCACGCACGATTTTTTTTTACCATTTGACGGGTTCGATTCCCGGTTCAGACAGGCGTTTGTTCAAAAATCTTTGAATGCAGTTAAAATTGTTTTTAAAATCAAAATGAAGTCGCTTTTCAGTAAAATTGTCTATCTATAATATTTAAGGTACTTCCCCTCCATGTGGCATAGCCGTGGAACGCCCTGTGTATTCACCTATATGCTTATTGTCTAATGCACGGACGCTTGCTATTGCATTCACTATTCTTTTCTATCGAACAATATAAGATGGTAAGAAAGAGATGGTGAAAGCGATAGAGCAAATGTCCACGTGTTAGTCAATACGGCCTCTGGTTTTGATTACCTACTAGCATATCATGTTTGAAAACACGACTTGTTACCACAATATTTTGAAAAATTCCGATCTATTCAAAATACGAGTATTCTTGAAAACAAACACAAATATTAACTACAAAACTTTTTGAAATTAGTACAACTCAAATGGGTATTTACTTGAACCTTAAATTTAAAAACGCTATTTTCCAACAAAGAGTTATAACCGTAGATACCAAGTGCACAAATATGTTTATCTGCACTACTTTCCTATAAATCGCGTAAAGGAAAACACATCCATTTCGCTCCAGGAAGTTTTATAAGGGTATTTAAGTTACTTGAATCGCATTCACGGTGATCTATTAGAATTTGTTCGCTCAATGCATAATATTTAATAGTAAAGTTTGGTTTTAGTTTAAGACGAAAGTCTTTAACCACTGTGTGCTTCACTATAGGCCTGATGAATAGGCTCAGAGTCGCTCAACGAGCTATGGAGAGGGGCTCGGAGTTTCTCTACGGGATCGGATCAGGAATGAGGAGATCCGTAGAATAACAAGGGTCGCCGACATAGCAAAGCGAATTAGCTCGTTGAAATGGCATTGGGTAAGTTTTATAGCACGCGGAACAGATGGCCGTTAAGACTGAAAAGTTCACGAATGGAGACCATGGACTGGCAAGCGCAGCTTGAAGGGTCCACAAACTAGATGGACGGACGATTTGGTGAAGGCCGCAGGTTCAAGTTGGATGCAAGTCGCTTCCAACATCAATGAGAGAGACTTATGTCCAACAGTGGGCGTCTTGCGGTTGAAATGATGATGATGAAAGTTTAATATTTTAGACTATCGCGGTCATTACTAATTTTATGAGTAGAAATCGGGTTTTGTTCGACGTACCTTGATTTCATAGAAGCCCGATATTTCGGCACAGTTGCATGCGCCATGTTGCAGGTGCATTAGTCGTCTCGTGATCATGGCGCATGCAACTGTGCCGAAATATCGGGCTTCTCTGAAATCAAGGTACGTGGAACAAAACCCGATTTCAACTCATAAAGATGAAAGTTTAGTTTATAGATTTTATAGTTTATTATTTCTATAGTTTCATGATATATTTTTTATTTCAATTGACTGTTCTAGAGTAGTAAAATAGACACCCAAGAAACCCACCCGCCTCATCGGGTATCAGCATTAAAACACGTTATGTGTCTTGCACATGTAGCTGCGGAGTAACAAGATAAAAGGTTCTACTAGAGGTACCTGTACCTGCGCAGAAGACGCGTATTAGAAGTGCGGGAAATACAATTTTATTGACCAATCGGCATACTCCGGCAAACCGGCATACATAATTTGTTTTTCGTGAAATATTTTGTAAATAATAAAAAAACTTCATTTAGAAGCAGCGAAACCAAAAACAAATTTGACTTTAAAGAAATCTGACAATAAAGAAGTCTTACGAAGAACGCATCTGGTAAATAAATGATCTGACGATTAGCTAAACGGATATAGTTATATCCTTTTGGTTTCGCCGTATCACAAAATTCCATATTTTATGTTTCAGTCCAGTTTAACAGTCATGCACACTTGTGAGGTCGTTCACCACGTTTGTCGGTTTATCCCCTTTTGATTGCGGACTGTCCGCGGTAATCCACCATTAGTGGGCACCGTCCCGCGGATTAGCGAGGGACGTGGTCACCCTATTTAGTTACGCGACAATCTAATTCAGGGGCGTGGTTGACAATAATTTCATTAAGATGCTAGAAGTTATGAATTTATATTTTGAAACTGTATATTATTATATCGAAGCTAACTTAGTTTTGTATGTGAAAAAATTTAATAAATTTCACATTTGTTTTAACGAAGTGTAAGTAGTGTAGTTTTTGTATTAAGTATATGTAGTGTATATGTATTATATTGAATATATGTGTTTATTTATAAAATTTATATTATATTTGTATTGATTTTATTGTTTATTGTCTATTAATACTAAGTTTCTCTTGTCTGTTATTTCTGCCACCTACATTAGTCTGTTGATATTTATTAATTTCTGAGTAATTGGTTGTCTGGAAGAGATCGCTTTTTAGCGATAAGACCGCCTATTGTCTACCTGAATTTTTATTTTTGTAATGTTACTGTACTGTTTTTGGTGATCAATAAAGAATATTTGTATTGTATTGTATTGAAGTTTAAACTGAAAATAACGACGATTTTTAAAAGTAAACAAAGTGTTTGGATAACGATATTACTAACATTGTTTCTACAGTATAATGGCTCATACTACACATTTTTTTTGTTCGCGTCTCAATGTGGACATGGTAAGGGCTTAGCCAAGTCTACATCGGCGTGCGGGACGCCTGGCCAAACTTCGGCCCATTTAAGTAAATCCTTTTGTTTCTTACTGCGAGTATGACCCTAACACTGCACTGAAAAAACACTAGCAAACCCTTTGATCAATTATAACTGTAGATCCACAGTCGCGCGCCCGAAAATGTCCGAGCCAAATGAGCGCCACTTTGATAAAAGTGGCCTTCTTTTTTCTCAGTACGTTGCGTGAAATGGTCAAGTTTAGATGTCATGTGTCAACCGAAATTCGACTGTAATGAAGTAAAGACTAGGTTCAAATTTCTGTGTAGGTGATGATTTTAATTGTTACGCAAACGAATAAAAAAGTTCGGACATTCTTTGAAGGGGATTTTGTTCGGCAATGTGTATCTTCAGTTATAATTGATCAAAGAGCAAACCTATTATTACTACTTACTATTAGGAAGGTACGGTCGGCCATGAAAGTGAACCAGTTTTGACTAAAGTTCCTGTGAGATATAAATATCGCTAAAGGTCTCTACCCATTAGACCGTATCATACAATGACCGTGTTATGAACGTATCAGACACGCCAAGCAACACGATACATGCGACGCGACGATGTTGGTCGCTGACGGAACGGTCTAGTCGGCAGAGTCTCATGTATTTAAAAACAAAGAATATTTTTTTGCCTGACACGCTCCTATTACAGTCATGGTATGATACGGTGTAGTGGGAAGATACCTTAAGGCTGACTTTTCTAACTAAGTGGTGTCATCAGTCACTGCCATTATTATTATCGCAAGGAAAAAACGACCCCGTTGTATCATGACATGGTGTGCCAATGAACTTCAATCGTAGGGTGGTAGACCATATTTTTGGCCGACTGTATTTTCGATACAACTGCTCCTATGGCTTCGTGATGTCGGCTAAAATTAAAATACGGCAAGCCTCAATTTGAACCGTTTGTCTCGCTTTCGCAGTTCTTACTGTATTATTTCGGTACTATAGTACATAAATATACCTAATTAATGTTTTGTGAAATGCGCATTTTGGTATTTGTACATTTTTGATTAGGTAATAAATCACATAGTTATTGTAATATAGTTATTTAATGACTAGTTAAGGTATTTATTTCATTAATTTGGATTCCCAAGCATTTTGAAGGTAGGAGCAGTTTGATGGATGCAAGCAGCATAGTAGCGGATATTGAGGCATTTTTAGGAGAGACATATTATGTCCAGTTGGCTGGCGATAATGATGAAAAATTATCTTTTAAGCCATCGCCTAAAAGTAAATAAGCAAAGACAGTTAACTTGTGATGCATTAGCAAGTCGATCTAATCAGACGGCTCACCTCGTCTTACAATGTTATACTTTACATCGGCAAGTTTAATTAAGCGGTTAACTGTTACTATATAAACGTGTTTTGTCCCAGTTTTGGGTTGCGGGTCAAGTTACTGGCAGGCGCGAGAATACTAGCTATTGTTTTAACTTCAGAGTCACCAGGTTAGTCAAGTTTGTGACCACAATATTGGTGCTGTTTAAAAAACTGGACCGGTAGTTTAGTAAATAAGTAAATATCATGGGACAATTCACACCAATTGACCTAGTCCCAAAGTAAGCTAGGCAAGCTTGTGTTATGGGTTACAGGAAAGGCCAGGTAATCAGTAGGTAAACTACTGATTGCAAAAAAGTAGTGAATGCATGAAAGGAGTGAGTGAATGAAAAATGTGAGTTATATGATCTCATGATGAAATACCTACGCAATACTATGCATAATATTATACTTAACCTTTTTTTTTCATATAACCTATTTTGACGTGACAACGTCTTATAAATTTCGATGGATCCGGCTGCACGCACGAAAAAACATGACTCATGCGGCGTTACTTCGCTCTGAGGCGTTCCATTTAATGCTTGAAGTGCAAGCGAGAGCGCAGAACGAGCGACAAAGAGGCACAATCGGCCTCCGCGTTCGGCAGCGTTCGACATTTGTCTCTCTCCTACTTGAGTGAGCGATACGTCCGCGTGGACAGCTGCTATACAATAATACATTTACATGTTTTCGTCAAGTATGAAGTGCAGTGAAAAATGAATGTGATGTCAATTGTTTATAGCAACGATAATTGCGGCGATAAAGGTAATGAATGATTCTTTCGATATTAAATATATGTTCAGTAATATATTGTCGAATATTCGTGCTTTCATCATTAAAATAAATAGCATCGGTCCGCTAGTGCAGCGATTGTAGGTTATGCTATAATTGACAAAACTATAACAATAAGTTAACAGAACTATTTCACGATGAGTAAAAAATCAATAGCTTTACTATTCGATCGAAATAATTATCGAGCGTAGCTATGATTTCAAAAAATTAAAACATAAATGTTAAATCTTCCTCATATCATAACAACGTCCGGTACAGAGCAGTGAAGGCCAGGATGTACAAGAGAGCAGCGCGCGCCAGGATGTATTACATTGATTTTGCCGTAGGATGCACCGTTTTCAAGATAATTTGACAAAACACCGGTTCTCGTCTGATCACCGAGGTTAAGCACCGTCGGGCGCGGTCAGTACTTGGATGGGTGACCGCCTGGTTCCATTTTTGTTTTTTGAATGTTTTGTTATGACGTTGTCACGTTAAACTATCGTCCGTAAACCGACTTTACAGACAACCGGTTTTTTTTTAAATAAAACAATTTGAAACTGATAATAATATTATTCGTAACAAAGAAATCGGTAGGTACCTATATTTTATAAATAGCTAAATATATGCTTATCTGATTAAAATAAATATCTACGTTCAAATCTCGGCTCGCACCTCTGAGTTTTGGGATTTATGTGCGAAATTACATTTGAAATTTAACCATGAGTTATACTGTGAAGGAAAACTTCGTGAGGAAACCTGCATACACCAGCCAAGAAATTCAATGGCGTGTGTGAAGTTCCCGACCCGCACTGGGCTCGCGTGGAAACTACGGCCCAACCCCTCTCATTCTGAGAGGAGGCCTGTGCCATGCAGTGGGACTTATATAGGCTAGAATGAACGCCTCAGCTTGTACCTGAGAGTAGCTCCTCCCGCCGCTTGAGTTATAAATCCTCTACCACCTTAGGGTATAATTTACCCGCCATTTCGGTAAGGCAGGTTTGCGGAGGCAATAACTAACTTGTTTTGCGACTTGGATCATGTTTCAATGTATTCATAATTTTCAGACCTACTGCCACACTGAGATTTAATTGTCGTTTATGCTTTGATCACACGTACCGAGTAAACGGGCGAGACAGTGCTCTCACATAGCACCGAGTGCTGGGCCGAGCGCTCGGCCGAACGAAGCGGCGAGACAGTAGCTCGGCCCCCGTTCTATTTACTAGGCCGAGTACGTACTAGGCACTGTCTCGCTCGCTCACTCGGCAGGTCTGAACGTGCACAGTCTCGCTACTCAGCCACATATAGTCTCAATAGAACTGTGCTAATTTCAAAACACGTGTGAACAGGCACTTGCATATATCGCTGTCTCGGCCGCAAAACATTTTACTGTCTCGCCCGTTTACTCGGTACTTGTGATCAAGGCATTAGTTGTGTTATTGAGTGCGGAGGTTAGCTATTAACCTGCGGAAAAATATGACGTAACAAACAGTTAGTTAATTTATTATTTTTCACACCTTTCATTCGGAAAAGTAGATTTTGCTCCCTGACAACGGGTATCAAAATGCTACTTTTCTGTTCAAGCTACTTTTTTAATTTTTTCATTGGCATGTATCATTTACGCAATGTGCCAATGAACACAGACCTTAATAAAATAATCGATTGTAATTATTTCATCGTAATCGATTAAAAATGAACGTATTTCATGTTTTAACTTTAACAAAGTTATATGGAAATTGATGAATTTTTCGTAATAGTTTAAAAAAAGTCACAATAAATTATACGTTTTACTTAAATGAAAACTATCGATGATTGTTATTGTGATTTAATGAATATTGATATCCGATACCATTGTAATATTTGATTCCATTTTATTATTTCTTAACATTGTTAAAAGTAGCGCAGGAATACTTTATCTGTGGTGACCTTTCCCTATCTATCACAACAATCCATTTTCCTCATAGTCGGTGTGAAAAATTGTATGTGTCACTCAGGAGCAAAATTATTTTCGTCTTGGGCATTAACACTTGAATCCTTCGTTACGCTCAGGATTCTAACTTAGAATCCCTCGCTGCGCTCAGGATTCTATTGTAGAATCCATCGCTTCACTCTGGATTCAATGTACTGTCCTCGCCGTAAATACATCATTTTGCTCCCTTGTGACACAAATAACTAATTCCACGCGGAATATAGCAGAGTCGCTGTGAACCTGCTCACATAGATCCGCCACAGCCGATTTCGAAGAGGGACAGTCGCCGTTGCGACAAGGATGGCTTCATTAAGATGGAAAGGAAGAAGAAGCCCGCTTATCGCAATCAGTGCGGCACCGCCCTGACCGGACCGAACCACCTGCTGCGTCCCGCGACACCGACGACACATCTGTACGTGTCCCGCCTGCATCACTCCACGAAGGTCGCGGACATCGTGGAATATGTGCGTGCGTGTGAAGACTAAGCTCACTTTGAGGGTTGAGCGGTTGGAGTCCCGCCATGACGTGAATTTCAATTCATTTGTGGTGAGGGTTCCGACTGATCAACTGTCGACCTTCACAAGAGAGGAGTTTTGGCCGAAAGGTGTCGCTTACCGGCGGTTTCGTGGCCGGTTAAGTGACACTGCAAAAGTGCCCACGTCACAGACTTCACGTGCTTGTAATTAGGTTGTTAATTAAGTGTAATATAAATATGTATGTTAGTCTTTAAGGTATTTTTATATGGGCCTATGCAGCCTGAAATAAAATTATTCTATTCTATTCTATAGCTAAGTTATTAATATTTTTCTAGTAATTTACGGATCAATATAATACAATACAATGCAGTACAATACAATGCAATGCAACGCAATGCAGTGAAATGCCATGCTCTTTATTGTACACCACAATGAATACAAATTAATTTCCTTTTCTAGAGTTCCGTGGGTGTGTTTTACAATACCGAAGCACGAAAGACCGAATGTATTAAAACATCGAATGGGTCAAAAGACCGACACGATTTTGTCCCATTTTGCTCCCACGGCAACCGCAAATGGCAAGAGAGGGAATACCGGTAGGTTTTTAGTGGGTAGGCCTCCCCCCCTTCCACTAGGGAAGGACGGGGGAGGAGAGTCCCACATAACTCCCGCGTAGTCCCCACGCGCGGGAGTATGCGTAATGCATTTTCCTACCGCCAAAAAAAAGGTTTGTTTTATAAAATCTTAAAAAGTTAACAGTTTCAGAAAAAAATCGTGTCGGTCTTGACCCATACGATGTTTTAATACATTCGGTCTTTCGTACTTCGGTATTGTAATACATACCCAGTTCCGTACCCTAAGAATGATAAATAGAATCCTATTATTATCGTGCCACTGTTCGCCTGTCTGTCTGTCTGTCACAGGGCTGTATCTCAAAACACCTGTAATAGATAGACAGCTGAAATTTATATATAACTAGCTGTTGGTCGCGGCTTCACCCCCGTTGTGATTTTCCTAAAAAAGCTTTCATAAGAACCTTTCCCTGACAACAATAACAAACATAACAAAAAAGAATTAGCGAAATCGGTCAAGCCGTTCACGCGTGATGCCGTGAACAAGGGAAATAGGCATTTACTTGTATGTATTTAATGGTTTTATGTTGTTGCTACAACAACAAATAATAAAGTTAAGAATTTAAGGTAGCTCTTGGCCAACCAATATAAAATGGGCTCTGGATTTTACAAAAATACCATAAAATGAATTCTTAAGTAACTCTTAAGGCAAGGTAGCATGCAACCAACCTCTCCTCTGAAGTCTGTGTTTAAGAATTTCGGACAAGAATATTTTCTTGCTTGATTGAAATTTGTGGTCGCGGAGGAGCAAATTAATTGCATTTAGTTCTTGAACTTTTCTTATTTCATATCTAGTACCTGGGCGACCGAGCTCTGCTCGGGCAGAAACTCGGTACCAAGCGTTTTCCCAGAGATAAGACCAAGCTAGATCAATTTGTCATCCCCGAAAACCCCCAAATACCAAATTTCATCGAAATCGTTGGAACCGTTTCCGAGATCCTGATTATATACACCGGATGGGTGGGGGGGGGGGGGGGTGAGAGGGGGGGGAGGGGATGCGGGGGAGGGAGCGCGGGGGCATTAAAGGGGGGATGAAAATTTCATTGATTTTGCCGTAGGATGCACCGTTTTCAAGATATTTGACAAAAACACCGGAGGGAGTGGGGGGGGGGGGTGAGTCACGTTAAACTATCGTCCGTAAACCGACTTTACAGACAACCGGCTTTTCCTGTTCTGTGCTCCCAATAGGGAACGTGCACATAGACGGTGCTGCCAACTGGTGCCATAAGGGTGCCATCAATTTGAATGTTTAACCTTGATAAGTTTGTTTTACTGTCCGCATAGTGTCTCTTCTGTCGCATTAGTGCTGCCGCCTATAGTTACTGCACGTTCCCTATAATACTTTTTCTGACAAAAAAGTAACTTTTTCTCACAAAAAAGAAACTTTTTCTCACAAAAAAGTAACTTTTTCTCACAAAAGAAGAAACTTGACGTTTTCTCATAAAAAATAAACTTAAAAAAAAAATCAAAAATCTTGTAAAAAACGTGGAATCGAACCGAGGTCGGCTGGATCCGCGACCACCCGATTTCTAATGTGCCATTATGATCTGCTTGAAGTCGGCTAAATTTAGCTTTATATTCTAATGCAAACAAAAATAGCCGGAAAACACGAGTAAAAGCGATTTTCTGAAAATGAAACATAGCTAGATCAGTTTTTCATCCCCGAAAACCCCCACATACCAAATTTCATCGAAATCGTTGGAGCCGTTTCCGAGATCCTGATTATATATATATATATATATACATATATACAAGAATTGCTCGTTTAAAGGTATTAGAATATATATATACATATATACAAGAATTGCTCGTTTAAAGGTATTAGATTAGAGTGCGCTTTTTTCCGTAGTCAGGTTTTAGTTTTTAAACTATTTTTTTATATCTTTATTTAGTACCTACTCTTATATTTTTTTCTTGTATTTTATATTGTTTAATGTTGCTATTCAAATAATTAAATCAGGCTCCACTATATATACGATTTTGATAAGATGCTTAGTGGCTATAGTGTTGTACCTGTCGGAGAACTAAAATGTATAGTATACTATAGAATAAAAATTTTGTGATAAAAACTACAGAGACCGTCAAAAGCGGGCAACCCTTTGAAACGGGATTTTCACGTCACGTTTTTTAGGTTTCAACGTGTCAAGCTATTGAGTACAGTTTCAGCTCGACAAAGAGAGGCTTTCTGGCCCTTGAAATACGAGTATAGCCGCGGGCTAGGACTACGCTGAGTGTCACCGTATAGTGAGAACGGAAGCGGATAGTACGAAAATACAGATATTACTTTTTTCCTGGAACTATACAGACTAAATAGTAGATTATAGGTACAACAAGAGCATAAAACGAGCCATTTTCCCCGAGACGTTCATATAGCCACCCGAGCCGGAACGGCGAGGGTAGATAGACGCGTCGAGGGGAAAATGGGATTAACGACCACTTTAGCCAAGTTGGTAGTGACCCTGCCTACGAAGCAAGAGGTCCTGGGTCTGAATCCCGGTAAGGGCATTTATTTGTGTGATGAGCACGAATATTTGTTCCTGAGTTATGGATGTTTTCTATGTATTTTAGTATTTATTTATCTATATAAGTATGTTTATCGTCGTCTAGTACCCATAGTACAAGCTTTGCTTAGTTTGGGACTAGGTCGATTTGTGTAAGATTGTCCCCTAATATTTATTTATTTATTTTATTTAATGCTCGAGTCTTATATGCTGCTTTTTACTTCGATTGCAAGGAAATTAAACAGCAACACGATTTTAGCGCTGCATCAGAACGTCGAAATAAAAAGTATTCTATGGGTCTCCAAATCAAGCTACGTACATACCCATCCAAATCCAAACACACGCACACACTCACAAACTTTTACATTCATAATCATCATCATCATCATTTCAGTCAGCTGAAAGACGTCCACTGCTGACCATCGGCCTCTCCCAAGGCTCGCCAAACAGATTGGTCCCGTGCCATCCGCATCCAACGAGACATTCATAATATTACTATGTATTCCAGCCACTTTTCTATTAGAGCCACTTGCACGGTAATGAGTTAAAAATTAAATCGTTAGCCATGAGTCAGCCATTAACTCGGAGTTATATAGTTAACTTTTATATGTGGAAAGCCGCCTTAGAGAATCAAAAAAAATATTCCGCCGTTCTCTAACTAACGTACCAAGAGCCATTGCTATGCATACTGGAGCACGGGCCCAGTTTTACGACAGCGGCTTTATTCAACGGCGCGATCGCTTCTGCAGTGAGTGCCATAATGCATATCTAGAGTGCTTTGCGTTCTACTGGCGGCGTTTCAAACGACAGTTAAGATATTGTAGAGTCATGTGGGGTAAACGTACGCGGCGAATAAGTGTCCGCAGTGAGCATTGTGCGATTGCCACGGATGACAGCAGGTCGAGACCTGTCGCGTTTAATTTGCGTTTGACCACCGAGCGAGAGTAATGCGTCACAGGTTTGCCGCACGATGCTGTGGTAACTTATGCGACAATATTGCTTTTGCATGGATTTGTTATTTATTTCTTTGAAATTGATTTGCATACTAAAGGTGTATTATTTATTAGTCTGAATGAATAACAAAGTGACTAGGAACGTGAGAAATTAATTAACATTTGGTGTGAATATACATATTTTGTCTAAGGTAAATCATCTTTTGATATTTTATAATTTTTATTTGCTTTGATGGGATGGGGTAAGTGTCCGGGGGTAAGTGTCCGTATTATTAAAATGCGTATACTTACCCCTTCATATTTTTTAGCCTTCTAGAACACTGAACTGAAAATGCCTCGCAAATATATAAGAAAATGTCCTGACCGGAAAATCTGTACACAAGAGCAGATTAGAAGAGAAATTAAATCAAATTGAAGAAAACTCAAGAAAACTAGAAAACCAAAGATCAACATGGAAACCAAAAGCATAAATAATAAAGGAAAACAAAAAGAAATTGTTCAAAACTTTAAGACAATTACAACTAAAGAAGCAAACTAAAGAAGGACACCAGAAACAAGCAAAAGAAAAATTATACTAGGAAGGATAAAACTACCGACAAAAGGACAAAAAAATCTTCAGAACAACATTACTACGGTCAGTTATGTCGAGAAAAGTACGGAGATACGACTGATGCGTGAATTGAGTGTTCGATTTGTAAGTCTTGGTGGCACGAGGCCTGCACCTGTTACGAGGAGGGCACATTCACATGTGATCTTTGTGCAATAGCAAATCAAGTTTAGGTGCGTACACTTAACCGAAGGCATGCGGACACTTTCCCATCCCACCGATGCGGGTAAAAAGCCGCATTTCCCTTGTTGTTTAAATGATTAAGTAAAAGTAATATTTAGAGTTAGAATTGAAATTTTATGTTTTGGTTTTCTTCACAAATGTTTATAATATTAGAATAAAGGTTTTATTCTTTCTAATTAACAGCATCTTTTATTCTGCAAGCAATTAACTAACAAAAGTGTACGTTTACCCCACATGACTCTACTACTGAGCCTTCAAAGGCTTTGTGAGGCTCAAGGGCCTAAGGGTTAAAAATACATAAGATTTAAAAAAAACCGAATGTGCTTTAGACCACACAACTGAAGTAAAACTTCTTCAGCTCCATCTAAGTATATGATGTATATACATATATATATATATGTTTAATATAATAATTAAGTAGCTTAAGTGCAAACGCTTCCAAAAAAAAAACAAAAATGACACCAGGCGGAGGCGGTCACCCCCATTCAAGTACTGACCGCGCCCGACGTTGCTTAACTTCGGTGATCGGACGAGAACCGGTGTTTTTGTCAAATATCTTGAAAACGGTGCATCCTACGGCAAAATCAATGAAATTTTCATCCCCCCTTTAAAACCCCCGCCCTTTCAATGGTGTGTGTAAAGTTTCCAATCCAGACTGGGCCGCGTGGGAACTACAGCCCAAGCCCTCGCATTCTGAGAGTGTGCCCTGCAGTGGGTCGTATATAGACTGGGATGATGATGATGATGATGGCAATATATCCGTAACTAGCCAATATATACATGTAAAGCTTATATTATACTCCACTGAATAGGTATAACATTATGCATGAACAATAAGTAATACTCTGGGCTTTAGCTTGTAGTGTAGGGGCATACAGCGTCTATGAACAAGATAGCACAATCGGTTGGTGCAAACTAGAGGCGGACAGCGTTATTTATAAATCATATTAAATTAATACTATCGGGCACTAAAAATATTATCACCATATATAGCCTAGTAGTTCCTGAGATTAGCGCGTTCAAACAAACAAACAAACTCTTCAGCTTTATAATATTAGTATAGATTTAATTTAATATAAAATACTTTTCATTCATTAACCAGATCAGTGAAAGTCGTTGTATAGGCGGATCCTAGGCTAATAGTATTTTCTAACTAATTTAGTTACTTTTATAATGTCTTAGCTAGCACCGACTAAAAAAGTCATGGTAGCCTGTGGTTTGTTTGACATATGGCCTCTCAAGCAGAGGGTCGTAGGTTCGAGTCCGGGCTCGCATCTCTGAGTTTACGGTAGAGTCAGACCAAGATTTTGCAACGATTTTAATAGCACACGCTATGCATGTGTTATTTATACGTCCTAATTTCATAGAATTTCGATGTTTAATATAACACGTGTCGTGCACTGCGAGTGCTATCAAAATCGTTGCAGACTTATCTTAGTCTGACTCAATGTTTGTCCTAAATTACATCTGAATTTTTCCATGAGCTTTACGGTGAAGGAATTCAATGAGGTGTGTGAAATTCCCAATCCTCTTTAAAATCTTTAGAGCGATAGCCAAAACAACAGAATAATCAACTAGGTAGGCATGTACGTAATTTTTTTTATGTGTTATGCATAGATTCATACAAAGACGGAGCATAAAAATATTTTTATTTGTTTGTGTAGGTACTTTAATGATTAGTTTGTAAAAGCCTTCGTGCATGCATAAAAAGTTATGAATTCACGTGAATAAATATATTTTTTCCTTTTGTTTTCATTTCTTAGAAAAAAATCTTGGAAAATTGACAGTGCCAGTTTTTTATGATTCACGGTTAACTACATCTTGTAACAAATATTAATTAGCTGTTGCAGTCCACGACTCTATCTGCGAAGAATTTTGCTTATCACTATCCCGCAGGAACTATGCAATTTTCCGGGATAACAAGTATCCTATATGTTTGTCCAAATTATAAAATATCTGTGTGCCAAATTTCATCAGAATGCGTTAGACTGTTTTAGCTTGAAAGAGTTACAAACATCCATCCATCCATACAAACTTTCACGTTTATAATATTAGTGGGATATTGACAATGTGATAGTACCGATCGCCAGTGCCGTCGATCACCGCTCCCGCCAGTGTATTACCCCACAAGAAATGTAAAACAATCGTAAATATTGAATGAGCTGCTTACTTTGGGATAGATGCAGCTGTGCCCAATAACTTTGCTTGAAAATGCAGCGTTACTTGCGTTGACCTACGGCAGTATACTGTGTTTGTATAGGATAAGCTCACGTGAGAAAACTGACGTGGAATCAACATAAGTTTACGAAATTTATGAACCAATAAGGGTTTAACCAGTGTGTGTTGCCAGTGATGACGTATGGATCCGAGACGTGGTGCTTCACTATAAGCCTGATGAATAGGCTCAGAGTCGCTCAACGAGCTATGGAGTTTCTCTACGGGATCGAAACAGGAATGAGGAGATCCGTAGAAGAACAAGGGTCACCGACATAGCCAAACGGATTAGCTTGTTGAAATAGCAATGGGCAGGCCATATAGCATGCAGAACAGATTGCCGTTAGAGCCGAAAAGTTCTCGAATAGAGGCCACGGACTGGCAAGCGCAGCGTCGGATGTCCACCAACGAGATGGACGGACAATTTGGTAAAGGCCGCAGGTTCAAGGTGATGCAAGCCGCTTCCAACCATAATAAATTGGATAACAATGAGGCAAGCCTCTATCCAGTAGTGGACGACCTATGACTGAAATGATGATTATGATGAAGGGTTTATTGACAGGAAGAATAGCGCTAGATGGCGTTAGTATTGTAAAGTTCATTTGACGTTAAAGTCTTGACAATCCTGAAATAGGACACAGGTGTCAAATCAGTCGTTGCGTGATTGAGTAACAAAAATCCGAACATTCAAACAGTTTTCTTTATTATTAAGAAGTTTACTAGGAAAAGACGTGGAGGTCAAGAGGAGAGGCCTGTTGCCGAGCAGTGCACAAAAACATAATGCTAATATACCTATTATGAAACTTTATTTAAATATTAATAAAGGTAGGTGTGTGTATTTAGCTAACAGACGTATATTTTCTTCTAATGTCAATAATCTCAAAGAATAAGCTAATGAGATTGAGCAAAAGTTGGTCGGATACGATTTAAAGTTTTGATTTGTCGAGCACTACGTATTTTTGTTCGCAGTGCTTTTGTTTCGTTGAGCGCAGCTTTTGAGATAAAGGTCACGAGATTATGGTTGCCACCAGCTGGCAAAAAAAATAAAATAAAAAAAACTTAAAAAAAATCGTAGTCAATAACCGAAACACAGATTATAATAATAGTTCCTAAGTACGCCACAGATTCGATAAACGCTGGTTGCTCCGTGCTGCCTGTGCAAGGAGGTTGGCAAGCTTGTTCCTATACAACGCAATTCGATTTTCGAAGTTCGTATCGTTACGTTCATGCTAATAGTGTGACACAGAAGAAGTAAAAGGAACGGCATCTACGAACTTTGAATTTCGAATTTCGTAGTAGCTGTCCTGGTTCAGCCCGGCTACGGCTTCGCGCGTTTGGCGGCGCGGCAAGCGTTTTATCAGTTCATTGCGTGTGCCGCCAGGTAACCACTGTACGGCGAGCGTCTCGACCGCGCAATGAATACAGAAAACGCTTGCCGCGCCGCCAAACGCGCGAAGTCGTGGCCAGACGGTTAGTGCGACCGGCGGCGTAGCGAGCGTTTTATCAGTTCATTGCGTGTGCCGCCAGATAATCACTGTGCGGCGAGCGCCTCGGCCGCGCAATGAACGGAGGAAACGCTCGCTGCTGCCGCCGGTCGCGCGATGTCGGACCGAGCCATAACGCTGGCCGGAAGCCTCTGATGCCATGTGGTCTTACGCACGTCATGGTCTCTCATTTCTATCATATTTAGACGACCAGATGGCCTAGTGGTTAGAGACCCTGACTATGAAGCTTGAGGTCCCGGGTTCGATTCCCGTATCGGGGCAGATATTTGTATGAAAAATACGAATGTTTGTTCTCGGGTCTTGGGTGTTTAATATGTATTTAAGTATGTATCTATCTATATAAGTATGTTTATCCGTTGCCTAGTACCCATAACACAAGCTTTGCTAAGCTTACTTTGGGACTAGGTCAATTGGTGTGAATTGTCCCGTGATATTTATTTATTTATTTTATTTTTATTTATTTATTTATCATGAAAAGAAAATGCTCACTGTAACATTTAGTTACATAATATAATTCGCTGACGCAACTCCTAAATTCGTACCTCATTTTTCAAGTATTTAAAATAAATGGTGACGGTATCAAATAAATCTCTCTCTCTCTCTCTCTCTCTCTCTCGCACACACAGACACAGTCATGATTTTGTCCTGTTTGTGTTATTAACCACAAGAGAAAATCTCTAAGGTTTAAAACGAACTTTTTTGTGAACAACTACTTAAGTAGTTTTACCGTCTAGCGTCGTCTTCTTCGTTCCTATAGCAAAATAAAAATTGGCTATCGCACGTGCACTTCTATGATTCAAGGAACATGTCTGCCCAAGTCAAGTGTCTAGTCTAGACTGTTTCAGGTTCTGCTTCTTTATAGGCAGCCGTTGTGGCCTAGTGGTTTGACCTATGGCCTCTCAAGCAGAGGGACGTGGGTTCAAATCCCGGCTCCCACCCCTGAGTTTTTCGGAATTTATGTGCGACATTATATTTGTAATTTACCATGAGCTTTACGGTGAAGGAAAACATCGCGAGGAAACCTGCATACACCTGCGAAGAAATTCAATGGTTTGTGTGAAGTTCTCAATCCGCACTGGGCCCGTGTGGGAACTACCCCAAGCCCTCTCATTCTGAGAGGAGGCTTCTGCCCTGCAGCAGGACGTATACAGCCAATCATCATCATCAGATGATGATAGGCTTTATAGGTTCTGGTTCTACTTTTTTATAGGGGCTAGATGGCAACCCTGTTCAAGCTGCATAGGAATGAGTTGTTTCCTCTCAACAATGCCTTAACTTTCAAGCTTCACAATACTCCGCGCATTACTACACAATCAAAGTTGCAGTAACTAAAACTTTTAACTTTCCGTTTGAATATAAACTCCGGGCGCTTTCAATCTCCGGAGAGAAGAATCATCATCATCATCATTTCAGCCGAAAGACGTCCACTGCTGAACATAGGCTTCCCCCAAGGCTCTCCAAACAGATCGGCCCTGTGCCATCCGCATCCAATGCGTACCCGCTACCTTCACCAGGTCGTCGCTCCATCTTGTTGGAGGCCTACCTACACTGCGTCTTCCGGTCCGCGGACGCCACTCGAGAACCTTTCGGCCCCATCGGCCGTCAGTTCTACGGGCGATGTGCCCTGCCCACTGCCACTTAAGTCTAGCGATTCTTCGAGCTATGTCCGTGACTTTAGTTCTCGCGCGGATTTCATCATTTCTAATGCGATCCCGCAGAGAAACTCCAAGCATAGCCCTCTTCATCGCCCTCTGAGTGACCTTGAGCTTCCTTATAAGACCCATCGTTAGCGGCCACGTCTCAGTGCCATAAGTCATCACTGGCAACACACACTGGTCAAAGACCACGAGAGAAGAATGTTATAAATTAAATGAAACAAAGGTCGTTCGGCTGTTTACATTTTTTCTACGAAGGCGTTCTTTATACTACTGAACTAAAAGTCAATTATCTGTAGTACTGGCTACTGCATCGAAAAATTTCATTAAAGTTCTGCACAGAGAACTCAAAAGAGTTTCAAAAAAGAACGTCGTATTTCTTTTCTTTTTTACTGAATTGTCAAATATGACGTGACACATGCGCCCCGCTGCATCCTGATTGGTTGAAATTCCAACCATCCAAACATCTAAAACTTTTTAGGGTTCCGTAGTCAACTAGGAACCCTTATAGTTTCGCCATGTCTGTCCGTCTGTCTGTCCGCGGCTAAGCTCAGAGACTGTTAGTACTAGAAAACTGTAATTTGGCATGAATATATATATTAGTCACGCCGACAAAGTGGTTAAATAAAAAAAACTAAAAAATTTTTTTTAGGTTACCTCCCATAGACGTAAAGTGGGGGTTATTATTTTTTTCTCGACTAACCCTATAGTGTGGGGTATCGTTGGACAGGTCTTTTAAAACCATTGGGGAGTTGCTTACATGATTTTTGTATTCAGTGATTTGTTTGCGAAATATTCAACTTTAAAGTGAAAAATTTCATTAAAATTGACCGTCCCCCCCCTCTAAAATCTAAACTAAATCTCTATATTAAATATAATCTATATTAAATTTACAAGGAAAATTATAGCGGCTAAGATTGCTTGGGAATTATTTGTAGTTTAAGAGTAAATAGTAGCCTAAGGTATTAAACATACCGTCACTACTTTGAAAAACTCGTATCTCAAATCAGCATGTAAACAAAACTGAACCTTGATATGCGCGTAATAAAGTTCACTTTGCCAGATTAATGATTTTGAGATACGAGCTTTTTTCAAAGTATTGACGATACCTAACTTGGAAGATTCCGTACAAAATCGATAGAAAAATATTACTTGAATTTTTCGTAATGGCTACGGAACCCTATCTTGGGCGTGTCCGACACGCTCTTGGCCGGTTTTTTCATTTTCAAATATTGTAATAATATTTAATTTTAGTAGAACAGGATCCAGGCAAGACTTATAGAATAATTATTTTTGCACACAATCGTGAAACATCAACCCAGAAACAAAACACGATCACGTGGAATGCTCGAAATGTTTTACCTTAAAGAGTTTGAGTTCTCTATTTGAACTGGAATATATTGGAAAAGTTAACAACTTGGTACGGCGTGCACTTGTATTGTTGAGCAAAAGTCCAATCGGTAAAGTTAAATTGGAGATCACTATCGTGGATTTGAATCTACGATCTCCTTTGTCTATGGAGTAACTGTCCGGATACAGGTGCGCGCTAGGGACTCGAGCGGGCTTGCGAATGTACTATAGTTGAAGAAGCGACATTGGCCTATACTAGGTTTGCTTGTCTTGTCTAGTAGTGGATGGTTTTTGACGTGTACTGCCTTTTCGGCGAATTATTTTTCGCAAACTGATTCATTTGGCAAATGTTTCATTTCCCAAATGTTAATTTTTTCTGAGGATATATTTCAGGACTATCCTGTAGGTTAGATTAGGTTAGGTTGGGTTTGTTTTATAACAATCCTGAATAGTTTACAGTTTCAGAAAAAATAAACATTTGGGAAATGAAACATTTGCCAAATGAATCATTTTGCGAAAAGTTTTTCGCCGTAACATTAGTAAACCGGTTTTTGAATCCTACATCAATTTATGTTTACAAATAAATAAAATACTCATGGGACGATGGGCCTCATAAGAAAGCTCGAGGACACTCAGAGGGCGATGGAGAAGGCTATGCTCGGAATTTGATTTCTCTGCGAGATCATATTAGAAAAAATGATGAAATCCGCGCAACAACAAAGTTATCGATATACCTCGAAGAATCTCTAGACTCAAGTGGCAGTTTGCAGGGCATATCGCTCGTAGAACGGATGGCCGATGGGGCCAAAAGGATCTCGAATGGTGTCCACGGATCGGGATATGCAGTGTAGCCTCCAACAAGATTGAGCGACGACCTGAGGCCGTATTGTCTAACGCTTTTGGCGCTTGCCTTCGCTTTCACTATCTCTTTCTGTCAACGTTTTATACCGTTTGACAGAAAGAGATAGCGATTGCGAAGGCAAGCGTCAAAAACGTTAGACAATAAGCCTACTGGTTAACGATGAGGGAATGCGTTGTATGCGGATGCAGCAGGACCGATTTGTTTGGCAAACCTTGGGGGAAACCTGTGTTCAGCAGTGGAAGATTTTCGGCTGAAAAGATGACGTTGACAAAGAAAGAAAATAAAATACATTTATTTGCAATAACACATATATACATATAAATACTTTTACAAAAAGAGCAATACGTAGTTTTTGTAGTGATAGAGCCATGTTGTAGCTAGCCGCTGCATCACGAATGGGCCGGCTCGTCCGGGGCAGTTGTACCACCCTCTCACAGAACACCGGCCTTTTTTTTTTTTTTTTTTTTTTTTGGTGTGGAAAATGCACCTTATGCATCGTCGCCGTTCGGGGAAACGGAGGTATGTGGGGCTCTCCCCAAGGGGGGCCTACCCACTAAAAACCACACGGATTCCCTCGTTTGCCATTGTGAACGCCACGGGAGCAAAATGTGTCACCGCAACGCACACTGGCCGCCCCGGGATGGGGCTCCTCTGTCGACACCGTGCAATGCGGGCTCGGCACTCCCCGGCCTCCCCCGCTGGTGAAGGATTGTTTAAAGAGGTTTACTCCTCGTGGCTTCCGCAGATGCCCACGTTCCCGGCAAGCCGGGGTTACGTGCCCTCACGTTAGCTTCCGCGCCCTCATGTCCTGCTCTGGAAGCAGAGCGGTACCGAGGGCGCGGTCGCTTCCGCCCACCAGGCTCCCCCTCGCCTTTCCCTGCTCGGGCCACAAAGCAGGTACTAGGCTTAGGCTCGCCTCCATCTCTTGACCCCTTAGAAACCCCAAAAGCTAACCCTCCCCATAAGGCGTTTGGCGCCTCAGCAGGTTGCAGAGCGGTGGAGTTTTCGGTAGCCCAGGCCGTGTGGCGAGTACGGCGGGGCTACTTACTAGGTCCAAGGTTGCAGAGCGTGCACTATTGGCAACCGAACGCCTGTCCCTCCTAAACTATCCCTCCCCATATAGGGCGTAAGTCACATCTAGGCCTGTTGCAGAGCGCTGACACCTTTCGGATAACCCAGGCCGTGTGCCCAGCACGGCGGGGCTACTTACTCAGTGCAGGGTTGCAGAGCAGCTTCCCGTCAGCTACCTTACGCCCGTCCTCACAAAATATATACATATGATACATAAATGGCCCATATAATACTTATATACATATCCCCCCCCAGTCGGATATTAGCCACCGGTAAGATAATGTACGAATACATTAGCTTACCGTTGTTGCCCAGGGTGCACCGTCCCAGGCGTTACCCTTCCCCACCCCATGAGGCCTACGCCTCGGATAGAAGGGAGTGGTAACGCCCGGGCACTCGAGGAGGTTTCCGACATCGCACCCCACAGAACACCGGCCTGAAGCAGCAGTAATCCTGCTTGCGTTTCGTACGGTCAGTGAGAGTGCCGGGGGCCCAATACCTCACCCCTTCCCTCTCCCCCTATTCCCTCTCCTTTAGGGCCGACAACGCACTGGCATCGTGTAAAGCGCTGCGGGTGTCTATGGACAGTGGTGTTCATTTAACATCAGGTGACCCACTAGTTCGTTTGTCTGGCCTATCTAACATAAAAAAAAAAAAAAAAACGTAGGCTAAAGATAGAGTGTTTCATTGCGGTTGTAAGTTGGACACTGGCTCAGCATAATGCTGAGGAGTTTATAATACCCCAGCGCTGATTTTCAGTCAGCACCGTCGGTAATACCCGGAACGCCACACAGATAGATAAACTGTACACTTATAATATAAGCGATTAGCTATATAAACTACATGCTTAATAGATAATTTGTAGATCATAAAAGGGAATAACTTTAACAAAATTACTTAAACATAATTAAGTACTTGTAACACCAAATACCTTTTACATGAAACGTTAATGTTCCTATCCGCTCCGAGATGGCGCTGTACGACCATAAGATGTCGCTAACGTTTGATTTATAGACTTTAGTGGTACCTGAAGCGTAAATGTTCCTATTCGTTCCGAGATGGCGCTGTACGACAATTAGATGTCGCTAACGTTTGATTTATAGACTTTATGGTGCATGAAGTGTTAATGTTCCGGTTCGATCAGAGATGGCGCTAGCAATTAAGTTAGATCACGCAATCGTTTAGTCGCCCGAGATCACTTAAATAGATTCGATTGTTTGATGCTTGTTAATTAGCCAGAATTAGCCATAAGTAGCCTAGTTCTTCCTCCAACCTCATTGGACTTGCTTTGAGGGTGCTCCCACGCTCGTAGGACGCTCTCGAACGACTCCGATAGATTGGTAGATACTGCGATTTGGTCAAGCGCTTCTACGTTTGTAGGACGTTTCCCCGAACACAGTCTAGATATAATTAATAGTCAGATAGATATCTCGTGTAGTAAGTTGTACAATACACTTTGGTGATATCCTAAGTTGACCGTTGTTTGACTCGTCCCCACCGAACGCGCGCCCCACCGTTACAGTACTATAAAACTCACTTGCCAAGTATACAACCCTGCGCGGACTAAAATAATAAAAAAAAAACACCTAAAAAATAAAAAATAAATTTTAATAAATTTGAATTCATTATTCTTATAGTGCAAAAAAAATTCTTAATAAGCAATTATTATATTGTTACATCCAGATCCAAATTTGTAAACAATACTAAATATTGATCAAATAAATAATAATAGTTTAAAATATTTTATTGTAAAAAAAGCGTGGGGTGCATGTTGACAGATATGAGTAGAAGGATTATCATTTTGATAACATCTTAAAAAGCACCCCACGCTTTTTTTACAATAAAATATTTTAAACTATTATTATTTATTTGATCAATATTAAGGATTGTTTACAAATTTGGATCTGGATATAACAATATAATAATTGCTTATTAAGTTTTTTTTTTGCACTATAAGAATAATGAATTCAAATTTATTAAAATTTATTTTTTACTTTTTAGGTGTTTTTTTTTTGAAACCGTGTTTTTTTTTTTTTTTTAAACTATTATTTATTTTCTATTTTTTAGTTGCATTTTTTTCACAGTGAGAGTTTCCATGTGCTAAAAAGAGACATGACGGTTTTTTGCTCGTCTTAAATAGAATCGGTCCATCTTATACTTGATCTTTGGTGCGCGCGCACTGCTCTACACTACTAAACGTCAACCTCTCTCTTTCTAACTTTACCCACCTCACCTAAAACCCCTCAACCCCCTAAACCCAACCCCCCCAACATCCCCCACCCCATTTCCTCAAACCCCTAACTCCAACCCCCACACCCTTACCCCCAACCCCCTAAACCCCCTTTACCCCCTTCCCATTTCCCCAACCCCCAACCACCAAAACCCAACCCCCTAACCCCGGACCCCCACCCCATTTCCCCAAACTTCCCCAAAACCCCAACCAACCCCCCACGCCCTAACCCCCAACCCCCCGTACCCCCTCCCCATTTCCCACAACCCCCCCAACCTCCCTAACCCCGAACCCCCAACACCCCCACCCCATTTCCCCCAAACCCCCCAACCCCCCACACCCTTAACCCCAACCCCCTACACTCCAACCCCCTTACCCCCACCCCATTACCCCCCAACCCTCCCCCCTTACAGCTCCATCATCAGACCCTTGTTACCATCTAGGATCAAAGTACTCGTCAAGACCAATCAAACGAGCCCAAACTCGATGGGGTTGGGTTGTTTTATTGTGGAGTGCCTTTGGCCAGCTTCCAGCTCCATGATCAGACCCTGGTTACCATCTGGGATCAAAGTGCTCGTCAAGACGAATCAATCGAGCCCAAACTCGACGGGGTTGTGTCGTTTTATTGTGGAGTGCCTTTTGCCATCTTCCAGCTCCAACATCAGTCCCTGGTTACCATCTGGGATCAAAGTGCACGTCAAGACAAATCAAACGAGCCCAAACTCGACGGGATTGTGTTGTTTTATTACAGAGTTCCTATGGCCACCATCCAGCTTCATCATCAGATCAGCTCCATGTTACAATAATATTGCATTGTCATCCAATTTACACATACGTGCAAAATTTCAGCTCAATCGGAAACCGGGAAGTGGGTCAAAATCGCGCCCTAAGGAGTCGGTTACAAACAAACATACAAACAAACATACAAGTGAAGCTAATATAAAGCGTGTAAAAAGTGAAATAACTGAGACATAACAATGAATAAATAAATAAATAAACAATAAAAATCAAAGAAGTTTTGTAAAATAGTGCTGTACAACACATATTATCATCCGAAATTCGACCACACACATTCGTACATTCGTATTTTACATACAAATAATATCTGCCCCAGCCGGAGATCGGGCACTCAAGTATGAAGTTTAGGCATAAGTATTTTAAATTTTCGCAAGCGCATCGCAGCATATTTACTTGACTAGAGTGTTTGAGTAAACTAAAATAATAAGCATACAGTCTAGAAATAAACGCATAAAAGAATGCAAATATTGTCTAGACGCATCTGCAAACAATATTCGTTAGGATTCCAGAATAAAATATCCAAAAAGGTGACATAGAAGAATTTGCATGCGAGTTTTAGTTAATACCTATGCTTTTTTTTTCAGAGTATTATT
Source organism: Archips xylosteana (assembly GCA_947563465.1). Lineage (NCBI taxonomy): Eukaryota > Metazoa > Arthropoda > Insecta > Lepidoptera > Tortricidae > Archips > Archips xylosteana. The sequence continues at coordinate 4,647,598 of OX387356.1, forward strand.
AATAGTGCAGCTGTGGTAGCCTAGTAGTTTGTCCTGTCGCCTTTCAAGCGGAGGATCGTGGGATCGAAACCTGGGCTCGCTTCTCTGAGTTTATCAGAATTCATGTGTGAAATTACATTTGAAATTTACCATAAACTTTATGGTGAACGACAAACATCATGAGGGAACGTACCTTTGCGAAGCAATTCATTGGTGTGTGTGAAGTTCTCAATTCACACTGGGCCCGCATAGGAAATACAGCCCAAAGCCTGTCTTTCTAAGAGGAATCCTATGACTAGCAGAGTGACGTATGTATGTAGGGTGAGATGATCATGATTATTAGTTACTAGTAATTGTTACAACAGAGTATACACAAGCAGCTCCAAAATTGAACGATTTTATAGTCATAAGACTCACAATCCAAAATTAGATTACAAAGTAACCGTTAACAAGATATCGGCCCCTTAAAATACACGGTCAATGTTCCCTATCCTCCCTTAAAGTCGCTTCCACAATGCCTTGCACGTGCGGTCATTGACTCGCGTTTAAAACTCCCCTAGATTCGATTCGCGATTGGATCCCATGTAGAGTGCAGGACAAACACTTGACACACGACAGCACTGTTCCTTCAATCAGGTCCCCAGTGATTGCTGCTGTTCTTTGATGCAATATTTCTCAAGTAACAATGAAGCTATTAGCTCGAGACAGTTTAGCAAGACTTACCTTACCATAATTACTAATTAGTGCTCTGTCACTCTATATTAAATAGAGTGCAAAAAAGTGAAATATTATATCACTGCATAAGGTGATTATAACAGACTGAAATGTACGATGTATGGGAAAGATTCGTCGCTAACCTCTAGACCAGTGATGGTGTAGGGGTAAGCACGCAGCACGGAACGCTGAGGACCTGGGTTCGATTCCCAGCATTGGTCTTTTTTCTGGGGTTTTTTCTGTGCATCTATATTTCAGTTTGTATTTAGTTTGAAATATATGGTTTCATGGGATGACCGTAAAAGTAATAAAAATGAAGTTGAAAAATAAAATGAAAAAAGATACTTCATATCTGACTTGTTTAAAGTGAAATAAATAATTATTTTACTTCTTCACGAAGTAGCGACGTTAAGTAATGTAAAATAACTACGATAGCGTTAAAACAATGCTTTTTCATGTAATTTTCCTGCCTTCCTTCCGCATGCAAAATAAACTCAACGCAAACGCAACTAAATCTACAAACAAGATAATCATTACCACCACAAATACTAATCTGAACACGTGTTTCACCTGAGGAAACCAAAACACACCTGCCACGAAATTCAAAGTCCTGAGTGAAATCCTGATCCGCAATGAGCCTGCGTGGGAGCTAAGACCCAAGCTATCATTCTGAGAGGAGCCCTGTGCCCTTCAGTGGGACGTATAGGCTAAAATTATCAAAGCAAATAGGTACAATCCGCACTCACAGTACGTATTTTGCAATCAAATCAAGAACCGTACCGCAGCAGAGCTGATCTATCCCCGTCCCTTTGATCGCAGCAATCCACATGACGTAATAACATTCAATTATTTTGCAAAACCATTTCCCCCTTCTTAATACAAAGCGGTACGGAATCAAATGTACCCAAAAGTCAATCCATTTGAGTCTGGAACAATACGGCTTGGTCCCTCACTCGTCGTCACAGTACGGAGAAGACGTACAAAAGCGATGCAAAATGAGACGTTTAATTTCATAGAATCATAAGAGGAATATAATTGAATTCAGTCAAATACGTCCCACCGCAGGACCTCACCTCAGAATGATAGGGCTTATAAGGGCATGGGCCCTAGTTCTCACGCGGGCCCAGTGCAGATTGGGAACTTCACACACACCATTGAATTTCTTCGTAGGTGTATGCAGGTTTCCTCACGATGTTTCCCTTCACCGTAAAGCTCATGGTAAATTACACGGTAGTCTCACGGTAGTTTCATGTTTAAAGTGCAAAACCGGGCTCAAACCCAGCTCTTTGCTTACATCGTCACTAGCCTATCGGAGTTATACTACTGTACAGTAAAATTACATAAAGCTTACCACTGACAGATGGTTTGCCTTCATTTCATATTCAACTTTAACGACCTACAAATAAAACCAATTTTAGAATACTGTTACCCACGTTTGCAGATTTTGTAATAGCTACTTTATTTGTATGGTGTTAAAGTTGGAAATGAAATGAAGGCAAGCCATCTGTCAGTGGTAAATTAAAAGTAAACGTGTTGTACTTGTGTGTTATGCATATACACTACGCAATGGACCCTTGCATCCCCACTGTGCCCAGCCCCATTCTCCGTCCGCTGTGACCACGAGACGTCTGCAAACATTCCTCCCGTTCCATTAACTAATTGTTAATTATCTCCCCTGCTTCCCCTCAACGATGACATCTTGATGGAGACGTCGAATTAATTTTTTTTAAAAGTGGAATCAAGGGATGTACCGTCTTGCTCATTTTTGAGTGCTCGTGATCAAGTTTTAATGACGTTTTTTCGCTAATTATTTTTTGCTGCGCCATAATGGGTGCGCTGTGTTTTGGTTGCGAAGTTAGAAAAAGTTTGAGGTTATATCACTAAAATTATGTATGTATGTATGTAAAATCTTTATCGGATCGCTTTTTCAACGCGACTAGGAACCTAGGAGTCGTGACTATTTATATTTTCGAAACATGATACAATTCGCCATTATTAGCGTATCTATGCAACCGAGTCGTTCAAGTGGGTTAGGGTTAAAAGATTCCCACTTTAGTGTAACTGGATTTAGCACTGGATTTATCCCACTTTGGTGTACTTAACTGGATTTAGCACGCCCGTCACGGTCGATCATAGTGATTGTACTGAGAAGTTTTCTAATATTCCCATGGGATAAATAACCAATTTTTTACTGCACGCGAAGCTGCGGGATAAAGCTTGTATAAGATACATACAAGATTAACCTCATAAGGCACAGTGTCATATTATATCCATATAAATATTATAAATGCGAAAGTGTGTCTGTCTGTATGTATGTTACCTCTTCACGCTTAAATTGCGGAAACTGATTTAGATGAAATGACAGTTTGAGACTCTCGGAAGGACATAGAATACATACTCTTTATCCCGGAAAATTGAAAAATTCCTGCGGGATAAACGAATTATTTGCATACGAAGTCGTGAGCAACATCTAATAAGTTTAGTATGATACTTATATAGTTTAGAAATCTTTTCTTCATTGATTTTATGTTCAAAATTCTGTAAAATAAAGTTTGACTTGGATCTCAGGAGGATAAGAAAGTAAGTACTTGAATGTCACACACCCAAAGCTGAATTTATCGACGAGACAGACTTCAAACATTATTTATTCGTCGGAAGCTTGCAGCCGGCACAAAGTATTTAGGTGCAGAGGGTCCACTCCTGTCTTTAACCTTATGAACGCCGCATATAGTTTTTGTAGGCGCAAGCCACAATAGAAAAGACGTGGGACGGGGGCGAGTCGTAGTGGCGGCGCCTCTTGAATCAGTTTCCATGCCAAATAATGAAGCGTCGCGATCCAAAGCAGACAGAAGAGACGGGACGGAGACGTGGCCTGCTAAGTTAAACAAAAAGTTCAATCGAAAATGGTGGCACTTTTACTATTTCTCTTTTTTTTCTTTCTTTTTTTATAATATATAAGACAAGCTGATGTCCATGGCTCCGTCTGCGAATTTTTTTTCCGCTATCCAACGGGAACTACGCAAGTTTCTGGATTAAAATCTTTTCCAGGATCTCAAACTATGTCTGCTCCAAATTTCATCTAAATCGGTTCAACGGTTTTAGGGTAAAGAAGTAGCGGGCAGACACAGTTACCATCCAAATTGACGTTTATAATATTAGTAAGATTATATGTACCTAAGGTCGTCCCGTTCTTTTATATTTTATTACATTTTACATATCACGCCGAATCTTGGCCAAAAAATATTATTGATATATCTACTTTAAAATTATAATTCACTTTTTAGAACGTCCTAAGTATTGTTCATCCACAGTTCAAAGATTATCCGCTACCTATCACCCTGTATGTCCACACATTAGGCTAAGAAAAAACTGGTCCTTCCAAAACCCTCGATTTGCTCTAGCCGCAAATTCACTCAACTGTGTGCACTCGTCTATTTAAATAAGACTCTTTCCGAGGGCCCTATCGTCCCCAAAAAGGTTCAGCAGTCGTTGACCCCACGTACGGTGAGCGTAATGCTTTTAGCTGTATGAGACCTGCCAGGAAAGTTAGGTGCTTTTGGGATTAACTATGGCGGAAAAACATATACGACGACCGGATAGTAAAGTGGTTAGATAACCTCACTATGAATAGTAGGAGAGCTGATTGACATTTTTGGGGAGGTATTTGAGGCGTCCTGAAAACCTGTCTAATGCTTCTCCTATAAATACCAAGGATGATATAGACTGGATTGGCAGTCGCCATAGTACGGATCGGCCGCGGTTTTTGTAGTTTGATTATTAAATCTAGATGGCGCTGAAATATAGACAGAGGCTTTGAAGGCAAAACAATAAGACTACAGATGTTTCATATTACTACAAATGTATTATTTTTCAAAAATATTGCATAATACTAAGTTCTTGTTTATTTATTTTCATACTCTTTAAATGTCAAACTTAAAAGTTTTAACATTTTGAAATGCGTCGAAGACATTTTATTAAAAAAAGGTATGTGTAAAATATGAAATTCTTAGAATTAATGTTTACACATATATACGTTCACATATCACATTCAAAATTTACTACGAGTTTTACGGTGAAGGAAACACCGAAAGGAAAACTGCCAACAAATGCCAGCAATTCAATCGTTAGTGTGAAGTTCCCAATCCGCGCTGGTGCTACGTAGGTACTGCAGCCTAAGCTCTCTCATTGTGTGTCCAGCTGTGGGAATTACACAGGCCGATCACATGACTACAACTCAAATTCCTTTAGCTTTACTAATTATGATTAACTATGCGCATTACTGTATTACTATCACACCGCTACTGCAAATGTAATTAGCAACTGCTACGATAAGTTTTTTGACCCCTGAAACTGGGTCGCAACTTTTAATATACTTGTCAAATGACTTCGTGTTCGAATTCGAATTCAACATACTAACTGGTTAATGTGGTTTTGAAGGAAAAGAATTAGCTACATATAACGATAATATAAATAATGCTTTGACTGAAACAATAAAATGGTTAACAGCAAATAAAGTAAACATAACCAAAACTAAATTTATGCAATATTATACCTCCCAAGGGAAACCCCTAAACTTGCTTGTAAATTACGAGGGCGAGCCCATCGAGGAGGTATCAAATATAAAATTCTTGGGTATAACGTTCGATTGTCATTGTGATTGGAAGGCCCATGTAAATAACCTTTGTGCAAAAGTAAATAGATTTGTGTATGCTTTAAGAAAGATTCGTCAGGTAGTGTCTCTACATGCCGCTATTATGGCTTATAATGGATACGTGGATTCTGCCCTACGGTACGGTATTGTGATATGGGGGAATTCCACAGACACAAATGACATATTTTTGGTTCAGAAACGCTGTATCAGGGCAATTTTTGGACTCAAAAATGATGATTCATGCCGAACATATTTTATTAAGCTTCGCATTTTAACTGTACATAGTTTATATATCCTGGAGGTATGTCTATTTGTGTATAAACATCAATATCTGTTCCAACGCGTTTCTACACTGTATTCTAGAACAGTACGAACACAATACCTATACCAACTGTTTAAGCCTAGAGTTCGACTAAAATTAGCCTCAAAAAACTGTTTCATGATGTGTATTAATATTTTTAATAAATTACCTGACTCATTTAAAATAATGGAAAGACAGCAATTTCAAAAATCAATTAAGTCATGGTTGCTGGACAAATGTTTTTATAGTTTAAAAGAGTTCATGGGACATCAATGATTGTAATTATGTGGTAATATATTAAGTAGTTAGTAATTAAATTTATGCTAAATATTGAAAGTTTTAAACAGCTTATAAATATATTGCATGCTGGACAACGGCTGATTGTGACGCACTTTTTATGTCATACATAACACCTTTTGTAATTACTCACATTCGAGCAATAAACAATTTCATTCATTTAACTGAAATATCTCAAAGAATCGCCAGACTCAAGTGGTAGTGGGCAGGGCATATCCCTCGTAGAACTGATGGCCGATGGGGCTAAAAGGTTCTTGAATGGCGTCGATGGGTCGGAAGACGTAGGCTCCGAGCAAGATAGAGCGACGACCTGGTTAAGGTTATGGGAACGAGTTGGATGCCAATGGCGCAGGACCGGTCTGTTTGGTGAACCTTGGCGGAAGCCTTTGTTCCACAGTGGACGTCTTTCAACTGGGATGATGACAATATTACGACATCACAAACTGTGCGTCCTCATTATTGATTTTGGATAATAGTAATGCTGATGATACATCACGATAATAGCCTCAAGCTAGTACATCAGTCCTAAGTAAAAATACTTAAATCTCGACCAAAATATCTTACAAAGTCTTGGTCACGGAGGGTGTGGCCTATCGATGACCAAGAAGGCTGGTCGAACATTTACCAGTACTTAACATTTTATAGTTAAAAAAGCAAAAAAGGCCAATATGTGGAGATTTTTCCCCCTCGCGATGTCAAGATACATCGAATATCCTAGATGTCAAGAAAAAACTTTGGTAAGCTATGAAAAATACTGGGTTGAGTGGTGCCCAAATAAAGCTAACAATGGTTTCCGTAAATTTCATATTTACGACAGAATGTAACACGTGAAAACCAAAAATATGCCCTATATTTGAATCTATATATTATGCTGTCGATTGTACCCTACTGCATGGAGTTCCCAATGAGGAACACGAATAAAAAACCTTTTTTTTCCAAAACGCTGCGTTTTGAATTTTTTTTATTATTTTTCCCTAACAGCCAACATCAATAGTAAATATATCACATATAATTTTAATTCCCAGAAAAAAAAAGTCATGCATTGTAGGGTTAAAATTACAAGTGTATTGCAGTTCAAAAGATACAGACAGATATACGTGTCAGACGAACCGACAGCGGATTTAGTTTAGATTTAGCAAAATCTCATTAGCACTTTTTTCGTACGGAACCATTGACATTGTTTAGTCTTGCGTATCCAAAAACTATTTTAAAACAAAACAACAGCGTATCAAATGGTCGCACTTAGCTCCTCTAACGTAATAAATTAGTACTACCAACATCACCGAATTACCATACAGTCTTTATCCAAAATGAGATATCTCCCGAGGCCCGCCCAAGCCTGCCAACATAGCCACATTAACTCCTTTGTTGTCCCATTAACATGTTCAGCTCGAATTACCAACACTTAGTAGCGCCTTACCCCCGTACATATACGCCGAATGCAAATTTGAAGACATTCAGTCGCCACTTAGCGTGCTCGTACGTAGCTAAGATACTGGCATAGAATAAAGTTGTTATCGTTTATTATTTTTACGGTCGATCATAATTCAGTTCAGTTAAGTGCTTGTGATACTGGCATAAAATAATAGTACATTATTGTGGTGGCCTAGAAGTAGGCAATTGCTGGCTGAGTATGAGTATTAAACGGACGAGCTTGCGAGTCCGTTTTATTAATAAGAAGCCAGCAATTGCTATTCCAGCCGAGACTAATATGGGTACGTATCAAAATATATAAAGTTTAAAACAAATAATGGACGAAATACATAATGGTCATAATACATACTAAAATTTTCTATGAAACTATTGATTAAACGAATTTTTTTAATCGTGTAATCTACAGGTTGATTTAGGTTAGGTTAGGTTTATTCTATGAAAATCCTGTAAAGTTGAGAACTTCCAAGAAAATTACATTATATCAAATGACCATTATGTATTTCGTCCATTATTTGTTTTAAACTTTATATATTTTGATACGTACCCGTATAAAGAATTGCAAATCACTTAAAATTAAATGTCATTTAAACCTTTCCCGCCTTTTTTCATTAAAAAAAACTGCAGGTGTATTTTTCTACCAAAAACACCACAAGCTGTTTCAAACACAATAAAAAAAGTCCGGAGTTCCAGCAAAACAATTGATATCGGTCATTTGAGTTGGCTTTATACGAATAATGCCAACTTATTACCATGGCCGTTTGAACTTTTTAAAAAGTTTGAGACTCGAAAATAATGGAATTTGTATGCGACATTGTTGTCGAGTTTATCGAGCCTGCAATGTTTTTAACTTTTTAATTTTTTACTGACCATAAACTATGCACTTCGCGTTCTGATATGTAAAGAATAATGTTAACTTTTACGGATATTTTTGAGAAAAGTACAAACATCTTTTTTTTCTTAATGGTTTGCATTGGCTGTTTTTATTTTTATATGGCTAGATTTTAAATTACTATACTTGTTCTATCTTGATTGAAAATTTGCCTTATTTTTTATGCGGGATAAACGATAAACGAGCAGTTGTGCGGTTTTTTTTCAATCGTTTTAAGAAAAAAGGAGGTTCTTAATTCAGTTGTATTTCTGTAAGATTGCATTATTGATGCTTCCGTTGGCGTACGAACATAAAGTTTCATCCTAAATATTTCTACGTTTTTTTTTTTTTTTTATAAAAAAAATAGGCTTACGTTTGGCCTCAATCTCGCTAAATATGACGTAAGCGCCGCCATCATTTCACTTTTATTGTATTAACTCTAAAACCTCTTTTCTGCTCTGGATTACATTTTTGTAGCTACTTTAAAATCTCTCGGTATTTATTTCTACAACATTGTGCATTTTTGTAAAGAAAATGTCCCGAAACATTTATAAAATTCTGTTCTCGCGAAGAATCTTATCCGATGCAGTTTGGGATCCCAAGTGACCCCTTTCGTCTAGGGCCAGTCTTACTCGGATCTCTACAAACGGGGCAACCGAGAACGATGTTTTGCCCAACAAAATACTGATGTTGACTTAACTTTCTACCGTAAATAATATAATACATATAAAAAGAAAATAAAATTTTTAAATATGAATTATGTAAATAATAAATAAATAAATAAATATTAGGGGACAATCTTACACAAATCGACCTAGTCCCAAACTAAGCAAAGCTTGTACTATGGGTACTAGACGACGATAAACATACTTATATAGATAAATAAATACTTAAATACATAGAAAACATCCATAACTCAGGAACAAATATTCGTGCTCATCACACAAATAAATGCCCTTACCGGGATTTGAACCCAGGACCCCTTGCTTCGTAGGCAGGGTCACTACCAACTAGGCTAAAGCGGTCGTTAACCGGTCGGTGATGTAGTCATGATCAAGCATTTTAGATAGAAATTGTCACAGGAAAGATGTTATTGAAAAGGTAAGCACATTTATTTGGTTGATTGTTTTAATTTGTGTTGTTTTCGATAGCTCTTACTGAACGCGTGACAGCTGTAAATGGTCTTAGGTTTTAAAATAGTATTTTATGCAACGGTTGTATAAGTGAGGTCTTAAAAGGCGAGTGACGTGAGTTGCGATACGAGCGAATGCGAGTATCGCAATGGAAGACGGCACGAGCCGTTAAGACCAAATTATACACCGTTGCATACAATATTTTTTCTACGACTCGACTGTACTGTACTGTACCCTACTGTAGGGTACAGTCGGGTACAGTAGGGTAAAATAGGGTACAGTAGGGTAAAATAGGGCACAGTAGGGTACAGTCGGGTACAGTAGGGTAAAATAGGGCACAGTAGGGTACAGTCGTGTACAGTAGGGTAAAATGGGGTACAGTCGGGTACAGTAGGGTATAATAGGGCACAGTAGGGTACAGTCGGGTACAGTAGGGTACAGTCGGGTACAGTAGGGTACAGTCGGGTGAAATAGGGTACAGTCGGGTACAGTAGGGTAAAAAAGGGTACAGTAGGGTACAGTTGGGTACAGTAGGGTAAATAGAGTATTTTACCCTACTGTACCCGATTGTACCCTACTGTACCCTATTTTACCTTACTCTACCCGACTGTACTCTACTGTACCCTATTTTACCTTACTGTACCCGACTGTACCCTACTGTACCCTATTTTACCCTACTGTACCCGACTGTACCCAACTGCACCTTATTTTACCCTACTGTACCCGACTGTGCCCTACTGTACCCTACTGTACCTGACTGTACTCGACTGTACCCGACTGTACCCTACTGTACTCGACTGTACCCTACTGTACCCGACTGTACCCAACTGCACCCTATTTTACCCTACTGTACCCGACTGTACCCTACTGTACCCTATTTTACCCTACTGTACCCTACTGTACCCTATTTTACCCTACTGTACCCTATTTTACCCTACTGTACCCGACTGCACCGTATTTTACTCTACTGTACCCGACTGTACCCTATTTTACCCTACTGCACCCGACTGTACCCTACTGTACCCTATTTTACCCTACTGTACCCGACTGTACCCAACTGCACCCTATTTTACCCTACTGTACCCGACTGTACCCTACTGTACCCTATTTTACCATACTGTACCCTACTGTACCCTATTTTACCCTTCTGTACCCGACTGTACCCTACTGTACCCTATTTTACCCTACTGTACCCGACTGTACCAGACTGTACCCTATTTTACCCTACTGTACCCGACTGTACCCTATTGTACCCTATTTTACCCTACTGTACCCAACTGTACCCTACTGTACCCGACTGTACCCTACTGTACCCTATTTTACCCTACTGTACCCGACTGTACCCTATTTTACCCTACTGTACCCGACTGTACCCAACTGCACCCTATTTTACCCTACTGTACCCGACTGTACCCTACTGTACCCTATTTTACCCTACTGTACCCTACTGTACCCTATTTTACCCTTCTGTACCCGACTGTACCCTACTGTACCCTATTTTACCCTACTGTACCCGACTGTACCAGACTGTACCCTATTTTACCCTACTGTACCCGACTGTACCCTACTGTACCCTATTTTACCCTACTGTACCCAACTGTACCCTACTGTACCCGACTGTACCCTACTGTACCCGACTGTACCCTACTGTACCCTATTTTACCCTAATGTACCCGACTGTACCCTATTTTACCCTACTGTACCCGACTGTACCCTACTGTACCCTATTTTACCCTACTGTACCCAACTGTACCCTACTGTACCCGACTGTACCCTACTGTACCCTATTTTACCCTACTGTACCCGACTGTACCCTACTGTACCCTATTTTACCCGACTGTACCCTACTGTACCCTATTTTACCCTACTGTACCCGACTGTACCCTACTGTACCCTATTTTACCTTACTGTACCCGACTGTACCCTACTGTACCCTATTTTACCCTACTGTACCCGACTGTACCCTACTCTACTCAACTCAGCAGGTCTAAACTGGGCTTTAGTGTTGAGTGTACCCTACATTTAATATTATGTGGCAGCTAGGTGTATCGTAATAACGACATTACGACACAAGTGCTGTTATGGCGAATAGATTAAGTACAGACTTTCTGAAGTCATATTATCAATGTTCTTATATATTTGTTCGCGACCATGTAAAAAGAAGATAAAAGTACAGGAGTAGGAAATAGTACATTACTGCAGAGGCCGTGAAGTAAGGGATTGATG